>OY987299.1:10940200-12160200 GCA_963920635.1 Pseudeuparius sepicola
TACGCTAAAAATTGACACTCCCCTTAACTTGCTAGTTTTTGAGGTTAGAAAAAAAGTTTTTTACACAAGTTTTAGATACTAATACAAAGTTTTTTGTGGCGCTATTGGACCATGTACTGTGTGTTCTAGAAAGCCGTGGCAGACATAACTTATTTTTAAATGGAACACCCTATATATTTTTGCATTTTTGAAATCTGCTCATCAAGGCAATTAAAATGATATCAAACTTTTTGGCATTATCTTTTTTTTCAAACTTTTTGGCATTATCTTTTTCCGTTTTTGAAAAATTCTGTTTTCAAATTTTATACTAAATTTATTTAACTCGAATTTGTGGATCTCGCGATAAAGATAGACGGTTGATGTAATAACAAAAAATATTTGTTTTAAACAAGAGAGTAATATAGTGAAACTCCAAAATGTTTAGGAGCCTTTTCAAATTATACTGATTATATTCTCGAAATAAAGAATTGCAGGAAAATCGTAAAAGCTCCTAAACATTTTGGAGTTTCACTATGTTACTCAGTTGTTTAAAACAAATATTTTTCGTTATTACATTGATTGTCTATCTTTATCACGAGATCCACAAATTCGAGTTAAATAAATTTAGTATAGAATTTTTCAAAAACGGAAAAAGATAATGCCACAAAGTTTAATATTATTTTGATTGCCTTGATGAGCAGATTTCAAAAATGCAAAAATATATAGGGTGTTCCATTTAAAAAAACATAAGTTATGTCTGCCACGGCTTTCTGGAACACACTGTATAAGTTCCAATAGCGTCACAAAAAACTTTGTATTAGTATCACTATAATGGCGCCAAATTTGAAATTTTATAAGTACCCTGTGCAAACCGTTATGCACCCTGGGTATGTACCCATTTGGGAACGTTCAAATGTTCCCAGGTGCATTCGCCTGCCCATCTCTAGGTTAAACCATTGAGTGAATTATAAGTTGTCCTCCTTTTGACTTTTTGCACAAGTGAATTTAAAGTGAAATGAACATGAAGTGATCTGATAGTGAAATGATTTTTTATCGGTAAATGGACTGGTGTACGACCACGTTATCTATAATCTAACCCTTGAATAGATTTTTCACCACCTTAACCCCAGAAACACTCAAAACCAACACAAATTACATATACTTTTTTTCTATAGAATGAGGTGTCCCCTGAGTGCTACTAATCGCCAAGAAGCTGAAATGGCAGCCCACAACCTAAGGGACCTGCGATCTGGAGAAACCACAGACCCAGTTGACAAATTACGAATGATATGCTTGTCGAGAGGGGCTCACGGCATCCTGGAATTGGGTATGTAAAGAAACTATTTGGAAGCTCTAAACTGACATAAAAATCATTTCTCAGGAAGACTTTTTAAAAGAATGGAGGAAAATGGCAACAAACATTTAAATCTCGAGGAATTTACACTGGGATTGAAGGAAATAGGAATCAAAATGAGCGAGGAGGATATTGAAGATCTGTTTCAAACATTCGATACTGACGGAACTGGAAAAATTGACGCGGAAGAATTGCTAGATCAGATTAAAGTATTATTCGTCATTACTGTTTCGGAAATAAAATAAATTTATAATTTTTTTAGCCTCCTTTATCGGAATTAAGGCAGAAAGTGATCGAAAAAGCATTTACAAAGATAGATAAGAATGGAGAAGGCAAAATATCGATTCAAGCCATCAAACGTATGTATAACGTCAAAACTCAGCCCAGATACATTTCAGGAGAAGACAGTGAAGAAAGCATCCTGAAGAAGTTTGTGGAGAATTTTGAGCACGATGTTACAAGTGACGGAAAGGTGGGAATATATATATATTTAATTCACCTTAACATAACGATCCAAATTTTTAGGTAACCAGAGAAGAATTCTTCAATTATTATAGAGCTGTTGGTGCTTCAATTGATGATGATTGCTATTTCGATTTGATGATGAGACAAGATTACAAGCTATAATAATTTTATTCACAGAGCTATATAATATGCACACAGTGGATTATTTTAACAAATTATTATACTCATAATAGATAATAATTTGTGCAGTTCTTGAACTGAAAAATGATCCATTACTTTAGAATTGACATATATTATTTGCCTGTTATCATAATTTTGTAAAGCCTGTTACCATAATTTTGTAATGCCGAGTAAACTTATTTGTACCTAATTGATTCCTCTTTATAGTAAAGAAAATCCTAAATATATTAATATTAAAAATATATTGCAAGAAGGTAAAAATAATACACTGGCAACTATTAGAGCATCTTTAAAGTAACACAAATATAATGATATAATAAAATACCCTGTCATATGCTTATGGCAAGATTTCTCGTTCTGATTATAATGTAAATGTAGTATGTGTAAAAATATATAACCTACAATCTAATATTCCATTTGCTACTTTTGAATTTTTCCTGAATTTTATTGGGGGAAACATCCAACTACAGTGAGTGAAAGGAAAGTGGTTGCACACCCACTTTTTAGTCTAATCGTACCTTTGAAACTACTTCCGTTATAACCGGAAGTGAAAACCAATAACTTATTTCGTATATTGAATAGAATCCTGCAATTTCAATTCAATACTTGAATTCTGCTCAAAATTTCCTCTCTGATACTACTGCGTTAGCTCTGTTCGCGGAACAATCAAGAACCAGTTCCGAACTAGTACTTGTCCAAATCATTGGCAAGTTTGAATTTTAGAATTTCTTTGAGCCAGTCTCATTGATTATTACTAGTTCGAAACCAGCTTGGGTTCAATTCCGTGAACGCAGCTATTAGTGTTTATTTAAAAAATAGTCTAAATCTAGATCAATTTTTTCCTACGATCGCCATGAAATCACCAAAACAAGACTTCAGGTGCATGAGGTGGAAGACTGGAGACTATTCTAGAATATTCCTGGCCAGTGATAGCTGTACAAATCGCAAAGTTCTAGAGTAGTACAGTCCATCTAGATCACATTTATAAGTGAAACGTTAATTCTCTGGGGATGACTTATATGGACCAAGCGGAAGGGAAAAATCTCCGAAATAATATTCTACTAGAGAGATACCCTCCCAGTAATGACTAGAAATTAATTAAAAACTACTAATCTCTGTTCAACGAATGTTCCGAGGCCTACGATAAAGGCAGGCCATGGCGCACAAAAATCACGTGACCATCTTAGTCTGATGTTACATGTCATTTATTGCCACATAACTGAAAGCGGCAGCTTGGGTTTTGAGAAGTTATAAATGTTTAAAGTGTTTTTAAACGTCTTATTAGTTTATATATTTTAGAAACAAGTTTGTGTCTAGTGCGCGTGTGTCCTGGCGGAGGGAAACCGCCCAGGTGTTATTATGGCCTCTGAGTGGGAGCCGTGCCGTCCAGGAGTATTGGTGCCGCTCGCGCCGACGCGTGAGCTCTGTAAGGGGAATTCCCCCCCCGGAATGGACAGTGGAGCTTGAGACACAGACGGGTGAACTGCTTACGGGAGATCCGCGAGTTCAGACTGTCCGGGTGGCTGGAAGCCGTTCCCGTTGACCACGTTCGGGATTGTGTATTTTGTATTCACCATTCACCTTGTGCGAAATAATAAATCGGTGTTGTAACGTACTCGAGGATTTTCGTTGTCGACCCACGTCCCACGCTCTGATACGGTTCCTATTCGGCTTTTCACACTGCCGATCAACTGGGGCCTCGTCAATATATTTACAGTAGGTATGCCTGAGGTGAGTTTTCATTTTTATTTCGTAAAAAATAACCTAAGTACCAAATATTGTGGGTCTGTTTATATTATATTTATACATATTACAAACGCAAGGAAGAAAATGTCACCATAACATTTGCAAAAATGGATTCGTGAAATTCCCACTGAGATTTATTATTACTAAAAAACCCTTAAGTATGATCTGGACTCTGGACCAACACTTAATATAGAATATAGTGTTGGTCCAGTGCTCAGACTAATGTGAGGTCCAGTGTATGATCAAAGTAAGTGGTAAATGGCTGATATTTGTCGGAGCTGAATACCAACATGCTACCGCGTCAGAAGAAGAAGACATGCATTACCGTTTTGACAGACGGCAGCGGGCGGCGCGGGTAATAAAAAGACTAAAATTTTCTGTTCGATTGTGGTAGTGTTGGTGTTTGTTGGTGCATTTTTATCAATATAAAAAGTAAAACGAGGGTGTTGCTTCCGATCTTAGTAATTATTACTTCATTATAAACGAAATAAGGTAGATCATCATTGTTTATATATAGATTTCCCCTTGGTATTTGTATTAATATTTTATTCTGCTACCTTTCTATTTGCATATTTTGCGTTGTTTCCCGTGAAGGGTATCAGGGGTCACGAGTCACGGCCCTCGCAAAACTTTACAAGGGCCAAACTGTTCTTCCAAAAGACTTGGGCGTAGAAATTAATTGTCTTTTTACTTTCTGTCCTGTATTTTATATGCTTTCTGTTTTATTTAGAATGTTTGATCAGTGGACACATGGGTTCGTGTCAGAGTCTGGTTCGACGGGACCGTCAGGAACGTCAGGGTCTCTACTTGGAGGCTCCAGGTAAGTTTACAACTGGACTTCTACTTATAATAAATAATAATAAGCACTTTGGAAACAGCAAAACCCCTCCGGAGTACAAGAACACTGAATGTAGATTTGATTATACAGTGTGGTCATTTAAGTGTGCAACATATACCTAATATGGGATTTTTTTTATTAATTGCACAACGAAAATACAAATATTCCCGAATATTGGTGCATGTTCGATGATCATATTAGGCGCACATAGAATGGTTGCAAGTCAAATAGCATACAGGCAGAGCATATAAAACAACCAGCAGTATAACTTACTCTTGAGAAATCATCCGCAAATTCAAAGACCTTGAGCCATATTGGTGGAATAAAAGTCAGAGATGTAGTCGGGAGAACCAATTCAGAAATACAGAGTAGTATTAGTAAAGTATACCTATAGTGTATGGTAAGCACAAGCAGCTTTTACTCCTTCCTGGGATTCTTTATTTAAAGATACTAGCGAAAAGCACAATTTACAAAAAAGCACACTCCACGGCACTGTAATATCTCACATACAGCCAAAAAAGAACTGCTCAATTGCCCCGACACTGCACCAATTTGACAGAATCTATTCCCACATGGCGGCTGCGCGAACAGGTGCGCAGAATTTTCCCGCCATGGGGAGTGATACTGCTGGTTGTTTTATATACTCTGATACAGGGTGGGCCAAAAAATATAAAAATTTTACAAGAGTAAAGTACCCTTATTTCAGAAAATTCAGCAAAATGTTAGGGCTAAACAGTGAAAATAATCAGACAAATCATATTGACATTTTGGATTTTGGAATAAAATAATAAATTCAAATTCAAGGATTGGTTGATTTTGATTTGATATCCATCCTAGGACTGAATTAGGTATTGCCTACTTATCCATTCAGTAGATTGCAAAGAAAACTGCAAATATAGGTGTGCGTGTGGGTAGTAGATATACATATAATAAATTGCCTCAATTACCACACCCATTTTTATTGCGTTTGTTTAATATTTCTTAAAAATATCCTTGTTTCCTGACATTTTCTTTTGGAAAGTTTGGTAAAATCGTGTATTAAAAATCCTGCTAAAAATTTGCTCTTCATATAAGTACAGTGCGTCTACTTTTAAACCTATAAGTACAAGCATTGAGTAAAGGAATAATTATTCCTTTATTCAGTGGTACAAATCAAGAAATTTTTATTTTTGGAGATAATCGCCTAAACATTTTTGTTTGAAAGGCCTTTAAAAACCACTTCTTTTGACCTTCCTACCATTTTCAAAATGAAAATCCAAAGTCGTCTATGATTTTTTATATCTCCGATTTTCACGAAAACCATTTAGCCCCAAAATCCCCACATACAGTGCCCGCCAAAAAGTTGGAACCATATGGGATTTTTTTTTTATTTTTGGGCTAAGATGAAACTACTCTGGGGCGATCATCTCTGCTTCCAAAAAGATTCGAAATGAGATCATTAAACGCCGTTACATCATTTGACATACCTGTCAAAAATGACATTTAATGAAATAAATGGCCAAAATACGCTTTATTTGCGATTTTATCGGAAAAAGTTATTTAAAAAAGTTGCTTGGAATTTTATTTTACTCCTATGTGGAAATTTTCAGACAAAAATTCTGACTGATAAATTTTTGATTTTTTGAAAAAATATAAAAACTAATAAATTTAATTTTTTTGGTGTGCCCCATTTGTCATTAGAATTGTTTGCCTATTATCCAAAGGTGATATTTTTTAGTTATGGACCCTTTTTGGGTCGTAATCGGCTAGTTTCAAGAAAAACTCAACTAACAAGGTGCAATTTTTATACTTTTTCAAAAAAAAACAAAAATTTATCATTGTCAGAATTTTTGTCTGAAAATTGGCACATAGGGGTAAAATAAAATTCCAAGCAACTTCTCAAATCACTTTTTTCTATAAAATCACAAATAAAGCGTATTTTGGCTATTTATTTAATTAAATGTCATTTTTGACAGGTATGTCAAATGACGTCACGACTTATAGTGATCTCATTTCGAATCTTTTTGAAAGCAGAGATGATCGCCCCAGAGTAGTTTCATCTTAGCCCAAGAATAAAAAAAAAATCCCATACGGTTCAAACTTTTTGGCGGGCAATGTATACCATACTTTCACCATTTTGGTAGACATAGGGGAATAGGCCGCGCGTCGCCGTGAGTCCAGCTAGGTTTGTCAGTCGTTGGCGGGGGGAGTACACAGTAGTCCCGCACCGCTTATCAGTCGAGTTTTGCGAGCAAAAAACACGCCCCGCCCCCCCGCCAACGACTGACGAACCTAGCCGAATACACGGCGGCGCGCCACCCAGTCATGGCAATGTCTACTAAAACGGTGAAAGTACGGTATAAAATTGCAACAAAAAAATATACAAGGAGTTTTATTCTGCAAATTGTCGAAGTCGAGCAAATTAGGAATTTTAAAGGCAGCTGGCGGGTCAAGTGGTGCCATGGAATCCCCTCAAAACAGTTGATTGGACAACAGGACCACTCAAAGCGCTGGTATGCAAATATTCAATACAAAAAAAATATATAGAGGGGTATTTTTCTCTGAGCCATCTCAAAATACTGAATTTTTATTTAAATTTATTCGGGTCAAGAGTGTTCTGAAATTATTGAAAAAATATTAATAAACACAAATGTAATTTTTATTTTTTTATAAAATGCTACCCAACAAATAACAAACGATTTAAATCAATATACCTCTCTCAATGCCAAGTCGCTGTCTAAGATAATACCAGAGCATATAAAACTACATTTTCTGTGCATTCCCTGTTGTGGCACACCAGCCACCAGCTGTACCTATGTGTCTGGGGCGGTTTTGATATACTCGATTTTTGACCCATATAAAGTTCAAATAATTCGGTATTTTGGGATGGCACAGAGAAAAACATCCTGTATATTTTGCATTGGATCTTTCCATACCAACACTTTGAGTGGTCCTGTCGAGTATTCAATTGTTTTGAGGGGATTCCATGGCACAGTTGACCTACCAGATGCCTTTAAAATTCCTATTTTGTTGAAATTTGACAACCTGCAGCATGGAACTCCCTGTATATTTTTTGTTCAAATTTGGTATATGGGGATTTTGGGGTGTATTGATTAACGCTGTGGTGTCATTGTTGAAGTAAAAAATTCGCTAAATGGTTTTCATGCATTTTCAAAATGGTAGGAAGGTCAAAGGAATCGGTTTTTAAAGGCCTTTCAAACCAAAAAGTTCAGGTGATTATCTCCAGAATTAAAATTTGTATTTATTTGTATAGGTTTAAAAAAGTACCCTGTATATTTCTAGAGAAAATTTTACATGTATTTTATTGCCATTGAATTTTCCATATTTTAGAAATTTCCCAAAATTTGTCTCTTCACATATTTTCTATTAAAAGCTAAAGTTATAGAATGTTATTTAAACTCTTTAATTTATTATCTATTTGAAATTAAAAATTACACTTCTTAACCTGATAACTTTTTGATTCGCTTTTTGATCTTCATTCAAGACTAATTTTGAAACACTATTATGCCTGTTTTCCACCAAACGGACTAGTCAATTTTCTGTTTTGTTCGGATTTTTTGGAACACAAAAAACTGAAGACAAAATTCTGACAAACTAGAAACTCTTTTTCGATCAAGCAATTCGCTTTTTGATCTTCATTCAAGACTAATTTTGAAACACTATTATGCCTGTTTTCCACCAAACGGACTAGTCAATTTTCTGTTTTGTTCGGATTTTTTGGAACACAAAAAACTGAAGACAAAATTCTGACAAACTAGAAACTCTTTTTCGATCAAGCAATTTGTCGAAAAATGAGAAACATAAATTTTTGCAAGAGTGTTTAACCCAATCCGAGGACACCCTCACACGGTATATAAAATCATTCTACGGTTAAGGAAAAATAGTGTAATATGCAAAAAGCACAATTAAGCTAATGAAAAACACGGTAAATCACAACGTGAACTCATTGCGTTTATCGTTGGCAAGTGAAGACAAAAATAGTATATTTCATTAAGAGTCTGGAAATAAGGATTTTTTCATGCATGTGTGACAAATTCCCATGTGAGGTTATTACACTTCTTTGAACACGAAAACATAAAAACGAAAGAAACTTGGAACATTTTTTCTTACTGACAATACAGTGTTTGGAATGTATGATGCGTTTCCATAGTTGGTGATATGTTTTAAATTTTATAGTCTTATGTCAGATAAGGAGGATAAAACATCAAAAAATATTACAGAAATGTATCGAAATAAATCAAATACTTAATAATTAAAATATGAAAGAGGTACATGTTAAATATCAGATAGCATATAGACTTTCTTAAATTTCGATTACTTTGTTGTATATTTCTATTTTAAAGCCATATATTCGGTATTTTTATTTAGTGCACGGAAAGAACCGGAGATCGAGAAAACTTTTTCTGTGCTCTGTTTCCATGCGCTAGCCTGAAAAAGCCTATTTTACATTATTACTAATACAGATGAAAATCAGGGTTTTCAAATAAGTATAGTAAAATATAACTTACTCAATTATATTTCAGACCAAAGCTATTTAGTAATTCACACAAAATTATTTCATTAAATAACCACAGCGTTAGGGCACAGAAAAACAGCTTGCTGTTGTTGTGGTTAGGCCCATAGGAAAAACTTTAAACCTATAATTATTGATACCACGAATCTTGATTCCTCCGTCACAATGGTCGACAATGCAATTTCCATTGTGATGCAGGGATCAGGAGTTGTGGTATTTACTATAGTTTTCTCATTTTGTCGTTTAATCAACATACCACTTTTTTTTCATATAGTATAGGTACCAAATTAAAAAGAAACTAGAAACGCGACTTTCTGTTTCCACTAGACAGGTTCAATTCGAAACACCAAAAACAAAACAGCAACTTGCAAAACCTTGAGCCATCAAACAGTTCGTGCAAAGTTTCAGTTTTGTCTCTTTCGAGATGATAGTTTTGGTTGTATTTTTCATTTGTCCATTTAGTGGAAAATCGTCATAATTAGAGAGCAAAATTTTTCTGTCGGTCAAACAAATGCATATATGACACATGACAAATACGCATGAATATGGCATTGCTTGCTTTACAAATTTAATCCACGTCAAGTTTTTAAATTTCTGTTAAAAAATGTTATAACCATATAGCGTTGACTGACGTTTTTATAAAGACTTATCACTACTATAGCTTCATGTTCTGGAAAAAAGATGGCTCTGATGGCTAACAATGTATTCTGCATTGTATTTTGTCTCCGGAAAGCACATGGTGAGCCTAAAATGTGTCAGACGTGACAGCCGTGAGCAGTCTTTAATAATATATCAGTCAACGCATATAGCACTTCGTGTCCAGATTATTATTCAGAAATTTTTAAGTTCCTACTAGCATTGAGTAAAGGATATAAATATATTCTAAAATATATCCTTTACTAGTGTATAGTATTCACTGAATAACACCCAAATTTAAACTTAGCGAGTATGACACAAATTCTCCAATTTTTTGCTTCATTAATTTTGTTAATCTTTAGTTCCTTCTACTATTATTAGTTAATACCGTGAAGCCTTTCGAGGCAAGATACATTGTAATGTTCAGCGTGTCCGGGTAAATAGAGTTGTTGTTTTTTCTTCTTCATATGTCTTTAAAATCAAAACTTATCTATTTTGAATTGCTTTTTTCAGTATCAAAGTATTCGTTTTTATTTTTTTATTTTCTGAAAGAAGTGATTCTTTCAGCTAAGAAACAAAAGATCGCGGCCATTTTGTCAGCAACTTCTGTGATTTCGAGAGAAGTACAATCAATTTATATAAATTTACTTTCAATTAATAAATTTCCATTTTTTTATATTGCATTTTTTTCAATGAAAATAATAGAAACGACTTTTTCTATGAAATCAATATTGAATAAAGAAGTACACATGTACCTAGGCAGGCGTTTTATAACAGCCTCGGGATATCGCTAACTTTGACGTTACATGCCTTGGTCGATCTAGTGTATCCCTCGGCTGTAATGAAAGGTTTTCCATCTCGGTACATAATACACTACTTTTTATATAGAATGAGGTGTCCCCTGAGTGCTACTAATCGCCAAGAAGCTGAAATGGCAGCACACAACCTAAGGGACCTGCAATCTGGAGAAACCACAGACCCAGTTGACAAATTACGAATGATATGCTTGTCGAGAGGGGCTCACGGCATCCTGGAATTGGGTATGTAAAGAAACTATTTGGAAGCTCTAAACTGACATAAAAATCATTTCTCAGGAAGACTTTTTAAAAGAATGGAGGAAAATGGCAACAAACATTTAAATCTCGAGGAATTTACACTGGGATTGAAGGAAATAGGAATCAAAATGAGCGAGGAGGATATTGAAGATCTGTTTCAAACATTCGATACTGACGGAACTGGAAAAATTGACGCGGAAGAATTGCTAGATCAGATTAAGGTGTTATTCTTCATTACTGTTTCGGAAATAAAATAAATTTATAATTTTTTTAGCCCCCATTGTCGGAATTAAGGCAGAAAGTGATCGAACAAGCATTTACAAAGATAGATAAGAATAGAGAAGGCAAAATATCGATTCAAGCCATCAAACGTATGTATAACGTCAAAACTCAGCCTAGATACATTTCAGGAGAAGACAGTGAAGAAAACATCCGGAATAAGTTTGTGGAGAATTTTGAGCACGATATTACAAGTGACGGAAAGGTGGGAATATACATATTTTTAATTTGCCTTAATATAACGATGTAAATTTTTAGGTAACCAGAGAAGAATTCTTCAATTATTATAGAGCTGTTGGTGCTTCAATTGATAATGATTGCTATTTCGATTTGATGATGAGACAAGATTACAAGCTGTAATAATTTTATTCATAGAGTAATATAATATGCAGACACTGGATTATTTTAACAAATTATCATACTCATAATAGATTATAATTTGTGCCAGTTCTTGAACTGAAAAATGATCCACTACTTTAGATTATATTCTCGTTTATATAGTATTTGCCTGTTACCATAATTTTGTAATGCCGAGTAAACTTATTTGTATCTACCTAATTGATTCCTCTTTATTATTTGTTTGTAAAGAAAACCCTAAATATATTAATATTTAAAATGTATAGCAGGAAGGTACAAATAATACACTTTAAATTAACACAAATATAATGATATAATAAAATACCCTGTCATATGCTTATGGCAAGATTTCTCGTTCTGAATATAATGTAAATGTATGTGTAAAAATATATAACCTACAATCTAATATTCCATATACTACTTTTGAATTTTTCCTGAATTTTATTGGGGGAAACATCCAACTACAGCGAGTGAAAGGAAGTGGTTGCACACCCACTTTTTAGTCTAATTGTATCTTCGAAACTACCTTTGGTATAACCGGAAGTGATAACCAATAACTTATTTCGTATATTAAATAAATAGGATACTGCAATTTCAATTCAATACTTGAATTTTTCTCAAAATTTCCTCCGGTACTACCGCGTTCGCGGAGCAATCCAGAACCAGTTCTGAACTAGTACTTGTCCAAATCATTGGCAAGTTTGAATTTTATAATTTCTTTGAGCCAATCTTATTGAGTATTACTAGTTCGGAATCAGCTCGTGTTCAATTCCGCGGACGCAGCTATTAGCATTTGTTTAAAAAATAGCATCCTAGATCTAGATAAATTTTTTCCTGATGACCATGAAATCACCAAAACAAGACGTTAGGTGAATAATAGTAGGCCAGGGAAATGTTTAATGTTTGATTTAGGCCGGATTGGTAAATTTTAAATTCAAAATAAAAAAAAAACTTAAACACCTAATTTTATATCAACACATCTTTAGAAAAATTCAACAACTTTAGGAAACATATTCTATTCAAAAAATTCAAGAAACATTTTCGACCTCTATATTTCTAAAATATTTATCGCTACTTAAATAAACTATCACACTATAGTAAAATCGAGCAACTCCTACGCCTGGCGTAAACAAGAGCACGTGCGTTGAGATATTCGCCAGAGCCGCAGCCGCACTGAGGCAAGATCTTTATTTAATTTTGATTTTGCTATTTACATCAAAATATTTGGGAAAACAATTATTGACTTAATTAAAATCGTCCAAAAGGTCGATAACATTATTTGTGGCAGTGTCTAAATAGCTGAAAACAACAAGAAAAAACTGTGTAAATACACTTTTGCGATCGAGTACGTCCCTGTTGTCAGGCGCACTGATAGCATCCTTTTTTGTCATTTGAGGTCGAAATATGCCGACAAAGACAACTAAATGTTGGTACAAGTATTGCCACACTTCACATTGCTGTCAGTGTATGCAGAAGACGTTGAAACAAAAACAAGTAATGTTTTTAAAGCTTGTTATTATTTACAGGGATGTTGACACATTATCAATATATCAATAAATATCAATAGCTCAGGTCAGGAGTGCTCTGGAATCATTGAATAAATATTAATAAATAATACAAAAGCAATTTATTTCTTTACATCATCCAACCAACAAATAAAAACAATTCAAATTGTTGGACCAATAAAGTCACTGTCTAAGATGATACATTTTCTGTGCGTTTCCTGTTGCGGCACACCAGCCACCTTAACTTATATGGACTTAGTGACTGGCAGGCTTCTGTATTTTTTAGACTTTGTTTTTGACCTGTATAAAGTTTAAAAAATTCAGCATTTCGAGTTGCTACAGAGAAGAACACCTTGTATATTTTTATTGGATCTTTGCACATCGACTCTGTGAGTGGTCCTGTTCATCATCCAACTGTTTCGAAGTAATTCCATGGCACACTTGACTCGCCAGATGAGTTTAAAATTCCTATTTTGCTCAACTTTGACACCCTGCAGAATGGAACTCCCTGTATATTTTTTATTCAAATTTGGTATGTGGGGGTTTTAGAGTGTCCTGATTAACGTTGTGGTGTCAGATTTTAAATAAAAAATGCCTAATAGGGTTTTTCGAAAAACGCACCCCCTTTAAAAAATCGCAGTAGGCCAGGATTTCGCGGCAATGCCAAACCAATACCCCGCTGTTTTCGCCCGAGAGGCGCGCGCCGCCTGTCGGGCCGGGCGTAAACACGGCAAAAATCTTTTAAAATTTCGTTTTTTCCGCGGGTTTTCGCGAAGTTTCGAGGTGGCAAAGGGTGCAATATAGGGTGGTGATCAGTTTGAGCTGAATTCATCTCAATTATAACACAAATAACCCTGTTAAAAGTGGGGTGTCAAAAGGAAATTTGAAAATTCATTTTCTCGGAAACTACGTCCGAGCGCCGAAAACTGAGGTCAGATTCGTGTTCAGGGACCTCGAAAATAGGGGAGGTAGCCAAAATTTCAAAAAAATCGGGGCAGACCTCAGAGAAATAACGGTTATTTCTCTGAGGGGCAGACATACACCAAAGGAAAGTTTTACCTTAGTTTGATAGATGTTTAGTTTTTTTCCATACCTTCGAACCAGAGCATATAAAACAACCAGCAGCCCCACTCCCCATGGCGGGAAAATTCTGCGCACCTGTTCGCGCAGCCGCCATGTGGGAATAGATTCTGTCAAATTGATGCAGTGTCGGGGCGATTGGGCAGTTCTTTTTTGGCTGTATGAGAGATATTACAGTGCCGTGGAGTGTGCCTTTTGTAAATTGTGATTTTTGCTAGTATCTTTAAATAAAGAATCCCAGGAAGGAGTAAAAGCTGCTTGTGCTTACCACACACTATATACTTTACTAATTAATACTACTCTGTATTTCTGAATTGATTTTCCCGACTACACCTCTGATTTCTATTCCACCAAAATGGCTCAAGGTCATTGAATTTGCGGATGATTTCTCAAGAGTAAGATATACTGCTGGTTGTTTTATATATATATATATGCTCTGTCCGAACCACAGCTTAACTTCCAAGCTGTGTCCGAACTATCCTACTTTCCACTCGGCAAACTTCACTTTGTCTGCAACCGCTAAGTTCGGGTCATACCCGGTGAGAACACGAGCGCCATTCTGGAGACTTCCTGAACCCTCATTCAATGCTTTTAGACGACAGTGACAGTACGACAGTTTTGAGCCGAACACCCATATAAGATGGTCCTCCTCACCTCTCCCCTCCATAGTCTATCTGTAGACCTCGGTTCCGGTCATTTTAACAGAACCAACAGCAATGCTGCGTTTCCAGAGTGCGCAGAGAAAAAAATGCCGTTTGCTGCTGTTTAATTAAATTATGATTTTGAAAACTTAAACATTCTGTCTTTATCTTCCGTTTGCATCCAATGTGAACTTTTCGACTTATTTTGTCGAGAAGCGTCCGCCGTACGCCCGAAAAAAGATGCCTCAGATAAATCAATAAAAATTGGAAATGAGACGATTGTTGGTGGCAGTTGGTACGCTAATATTATTATAGTCAAAGAGTACCCTCCCTTTTAAAAAATTATTAATAGCTGTATTTTTTGATAATCCGGCCCTGGAAGTGAACAGTTATGATCAGATCAAAGTGACAGCAAGAAATGGTGATTCATGACTGAATACCAAGGTTAGTGTGCCTCTACTAACCTTGACTGAATACCATTAAAACAAAAATCTACCACGCCAGAAGAAGAAGACCTGCACTTCCGTTTTGACTTTTGACAGAAGGCAGCCCGCGGAGCCGGTATAAAGACAAAATTTTCTGTTCCCTTGAAGTGCATTCTTATCAATATAATATAAAAAGTATAAAAAACTTACAGCTGCTACCGAACGTGCTGTTTCCGATATCAATACCACAGAATTTCAATACTAACCTGTTATGTGAATACTTCCCTATAAATCCAAATAAGGTAGGTCAGTGTTTATAATAGGCATAGGCACCCTCTTCTGTGTAATAGACTTCTATTACTTCCCCTTGGTATTTTTTATATTAATAGATTCTGTTACCATGTTTGATCAATATTATCTATTTGCATATTTTGCGTTGTTCCTCGCGAATTCGCGAATGGTAAGGGGTTCATATTCTTTTGTAATATGGAAATTATTAATTTTGCGTTTATTTTGTTTTTTTTTTAGAATGTTTGATCAGTCTTCAGTTGGGGTCGTGCCAGAGTCTGGATCATCGGGACCGTCAGGATCGTCACGGTATTTACTTGGAGGCTCGAAGTAAGTTTACCACAGGCTTTCTATAATTAATAAGGACTTTGGAAACAGGAAAGCACCTCTGAGTTCAAGATAACTGAACATAATTTGGCATATCGTCTGGTTAAACTGATGATATACCGATTATGAGCGTTCGCTGGGTTACTAAGGTTTTGTGAAATAATTTAGTGTGTACAAGAAGAGTGGATCTGTTGTGTATATTGCACGAGGATGAGATGCTATAAGCAGTGCTTAATCGTTTTAAGGCGATATGGGCATTACCTACTCAAGTTGTAGAGTATATTTTTATTTTTCAATGTGTAAAATAGTTGTTAAACCTCGTGCTAAATGGATATTTGGATAAACAGTGAAAATAATTTTTGACAGATCACACTGATATTTTGGAATAAAAAAAAATTCAAGAGTTGCTTGACTTCCCAACACATTAACACAACAGCTTAATAGGGGCTTTTTCCATTATGTATCATAATTGGCTGAATTTTTGTGAATACCTTCGTTTTGACGAGTCCTACAACTTTTCTCTCCAAGAATTCTCGATAATAGTCGCTTAAATCGGGTGATTTGAAAATTTTGTATCGTAACAATTAGTTGTTTAGTTAAATCGAGAGGACATTTGATAAATAATGCGGAAAACCGTTTGTTCTACAAAAAAAAATAGTCTGGCCGACCTTGTCCCCCCACCCAAAAAATGTCAAAATTGGGAGATAAAAAAACTATCATATCAAGGTGATTTTTTTTCTGGGGCTTATTCTATGTTTGTATAGTTTATTGCCAACATTGTCCTACAAATTAAATATTCGGTTTTCCCAATCCTACACTCAGAAAATGGAAAATCCGTGGAAAACTTTTGTATCATAACTGTATAGTGTAGGACAAGCATAACACACGGTAGATTAGTGTATTTGTTGCCCTAATCAAATATTGTCCTACAAATAATGAGTCTAAATCACTAGTCCCACAATAAATGTTACAAAAAATTTCAATATTTGCGATTGGGGTAAACAACAAGGCCATAACAAAATGTTTAATAATCAGCTAATTTTTTTACTAAGGCTTACTGAATGCTTGTATTGTATAGTTTAATTCCAACATTGCCCCACAAATTAAATAGTCCGTTTTTCCACTCCTACACTCGGAAAGTGGAAAATACGTGGAATTTTGTTTTGTGTCAATTGTAGGACAAAAAACATAGAACAAGGTAGATTTGTGTATTTTATGCCAGAATAAAATACAAATAAAATTTGTATACGATTTTTTCTCACAAACCCATTTGAGTCGCAAGCTTATTTTTTATAAAAAGAAGCTAACATCGAGAATTTTTTTTTATTGATTGGCATTGATAAATTTATTGTAAAAAAAATATTATAAATACCAACATTTTTATGTTTCAATATAACAAAAACATGTAAAATTGTTTCTGTATAATTCGGAAGAATATTATTTAATAAATATTTATTGTTTAGTAATTTAATCAATAATAAATATTGACAATATTTTTTTCACAATTGAAAACTATGTTTTTAAATATAGATGGCAAATGTCCAAGCATTTATGATTTTGAGCAGGACACTTTTAAAAATGTCCGCCGAGGCCTCGAGCATTTATGGACATTTTTGAAAATGGTACCATTCGATTGCTTGTAAAAAGACCTTTAAAACAAGACCCCATATGTATGACTTTCGATTAAAAAAGTATAAAGTAAAACAAAAATAAAAAAAATTAAAATATGTAAAATTTAAAAAAAATTTCTAGTTACAGACTGAAGACAGATTTAGAAGACCCAACGCGTAGGTACATGTAGGATGTAGGTTAGTTAGAAATACTTTTTACATTTTTGTTACTAAATTTAAATAACTTCTTTATGTGTACTGGAGCCTTTGAACATCAAATTAAATGTTTCCTCATTCTTCCTGCATGGGCAAAATATTCAGCTTTCCAAAATTCACAAATAGCATATTTTAATTTTTGGTCACTTCTTTTCTTGAAGTCATTCCAGACTATTGAATTTTGTTTGACCATTTTGCAAAGTAGGTACCCAGTTTGCAATATTCTAGGTTAGAATTAGAAACGGTTTTGTAGTTTTATAGGTTAGAAATGGATGGATTTTTTTTATAAATGATCATAAATGACCATAAATGCTCACAAGTGACCATAAATTCTCATTAATTCTCTAACTGACGACATTTATATAAATGATCATAAATGCTCCAAAACTGCCGGACAGTGACCAAAAGTGGCAACACTTTTAAAGATGTCTTGCTCATAAAATGCTTCTGCTCATAAATGCTCCAGCCACCCATATTTTTAAATATACATATACTTTAACAGGTTCGCGGACAAAACGTGCTATAAGACTTCCGATTTGCAGGGACACAACGATATGGCATAATGTCAAAAATCACAAAAAATATATTTTCTTTCTGGGACGGTAAATTCCAGTCAAACCAAAGTTATACAGATCGACTATAACTATAGTCAGATGTGATTGATGATGATCATTTTAATTTATTGAAATTTTTATTTACAAGGTAAACTTACTGCGACGACATTTTATTCGGGCAAAGAATATACTAATTTACATACCACACATGGTAGTATCACAATACTACAACGAAATTTCTCCTTGATTATTCCATTTTCCGCGTATAGGACTGGGAAAACGGAATATTTAATTTGTGGGACAATATTGGCATTAAACTATACAATCAGTAAGCCCTAGCAAAAAAATCAGCGTGTTGTAATAAGAGTTTTTTATCTCCTTATTTCGACATTTTGGGGATGGCGGACTCCTTGGTGTTTACAGAAAACAAACTTCCCCTCAAGGCTTCACTTTTCCTATGTGATAGACTGTGAAATGCTGGGAGAGAGTCCCTGGCTTAATTACTTTGCAAATTTAATTCCAAATGTCAAATTTTGAAATTTCATTGAAAAATATTGTAACTGTAATACCATACCATAGCCGAACAAAGTTTCCGGCCTAAATTATTATTCAGAAATTTGTAGAGGCACTAAAAGTAAAAATAAAATATTATGATGTGGTAGGTATTTACATTTACTGAATAACACACCCAAATTTAATCTAGCAACTATGACATCAATTCTCCAATTTTTTGCTCCATTACTTTTGTTAATCTTTAGTTCCTCCTACTATTATTAGTTAATACCGTGAAGCCTTTCGATGCAAGATACATTGTAATGTTCAACATGTTCAGGTAAATCGAGTTTTTTTTTCATTTGTTTTTAAAATTGAATGAGTATGAAAGTAAATTCGGAAATTGTAGAATGTTTCTATTTTTCAGTTGTCTCAAAAAAGTGACTTACGGCCAAGAAATAAATACCCAAATTGTCAGCAACTTCTGTGATTTCGAGAAGAGTACAATACATTTATATAAATTTTCTTTCAATTAATAAATCTTAGATTTTTTTGTATTAATAGTGTGATAGAATCATTCAAAACAATGTTTTGAAACATCAGATTATATGTGAAAGTCTATACAATATTGCATTTTTTTCAATGAAAATAATAATAGACTTTTTGTATGAATATTTTTACCAAATCAATAACGATTGTGAATAAAATAGTATACATATACCATCTCGGTATGTAATAAACTATTTTTCCTGTAGAATGATGTGTCCTCTGAGTGCTACTTCACGCCAAGAAGCTGAAATGGCATCGCAAAACCTTAGGGACCTGCAATCTGGAAAAACCATAGATCCAGTTGACAAATTACGAATGATATGCTTGTCGAGAGGGGCTCATGGCATCCTGGAATTGGGTATGTAAATAAACTATTTGAAAGCTCTAAACCGACATAAAAATCATTTCTCAGGAAGACTTTTTAAAAGAATGGGGGAAAACGGCAACAAACATTTAAATCTCGAGGAATTTACACTGGGATTGAAGGAAATAGGAATCGAAATGAGCGAGGAGGACATTGAAGATTTGTTTCAAACATTCGATACTGATGGGAATGGGAAAATTAACGCGGAAGAATTGCTGGATCACATTAAGGTATTTTTCTTCATCAATGTTTAGAAAACAACATGAATCTATAATTTTTTAGCCTCCATTGTCGGAATTAAGGCAGAAAGTGATAGAAAAAGCATTTACAAAGATAGATAAGGATGGAGAAGGCAAAATAACGATTCAAGCCATCAAACGAATGTATAACGTCAAATCTCAGCCCAGATACATTTCAGGAGAAGACAGTGAAGAAAGCATCCTGAAGAAGTTTGTGGAGAATTTTGAGCACGATGTTACAAGCGACGGAATGGTGAGAATATATATTTTTAAAATTTATTTTTACGTAACGATGCAAATTTTTAGGTAACCAGAGAAGAATTCTTCAATTATTATACAGCTGTTAGTGCTTCCATTGAGAACGATTGCTATTTCGATTTGATGATGAGACAAGATTACAAGCTGTAATAATTTTATTCGTAAAGCAATATAATATGCACGCATTGGATTTTTAAAACACATTATTATACTCATAATACATTATAATTTGTGTAATTATTGAACTGAAAAATCATCCACTATAGATGTATTCTTGTTTGAATATTATTTGCTCGTTACCATAATTTTATAATGTCGAGTGAACTTATTTGTATCTAATGAAAGCCTCATTGTTTTTATGTTTTTAAAGAAAAGGCTAAATACATTATAATTTAAAATGTATTGCAAGAAGGTAAAAATAATACACTGGCAACTATTAAAGCATTTTTAACTTAACAGAGAACTTTTCTTATATAATAAAATACCCTGTCATATACTATGGCAAGAATTCTCGTTCTGAATGTTTTTCTAAAACCTAAAATGACAGAATAAATAGCTTTGCAACCGGAGCCTCAATTTCAATGTACAGAAACATAAATAAACATAAATTTGGTTCTAATACAAATTTATATAATCTAAATCTAATACAATGTTTACTTCTCTTTAAAAAATATTTTGCTTAAAAGTAGTATTGCCGGACACTTATTTGTGACCGGACATAAATGTCCAAGCATGGACATTTACGGACATGATACATTCAAAAATGCTCGAATGTGTCCAATAAATTCCAAAATATTTTAAATAGAAAAAGCAAAACTTAACCTCAATTTTTTTTAAATTTTTTATAACAACACGTTTTGGAAGGGTTTCCCTCCATAAGATATCTGCTGTGTGTGTTTTTTTTTCTTATTTCCTTTTATTAATGGTTAAAGAAGTGGTATAATATGGAATTACTTCCAAAAAGTCCAAAAAAACAATAAAACATATGGAATTTGCAAATTCTGCAAGAAGACTTATCTTAAACATGCTACACGCATGACGTGTTTTCTTTTATTAGTTTCATTTAAAATTTTAAAAACATATATAAATAATATATCGTTTTAAAGCTCTACTTAAATCCAATGTGATGTTTTTAGCTTATTTTATAAATGTCTGATAAATGTCCGGACATATTACGGACACATTGGCTGGACATTTCTCTGAAAATAAATGTCCGGACATTTGGCAACTCTACTTAAAAGCAAGTCTCCTTTTGACACAAATGTCTCTAAGGAATTGTCTGTATTGCTTGGACTGTGCTAAAACCAAAGAAATAGAAAAACCTGTAATATAAGATTTAATTCCCCATTTGCAGCTTTTCAATTTTCCTGAAAATTACTGGAGGAAAACAACTAGTGACAAAAGAACTACTTGAACACCAATTTTCCCAGTTTTTTAACTATTAATTTTTGTGGTTCACATATTAGGATATACCCACTTTTTGTCTAATCAGAGTACCTAAATCGAAGCGACATTAAATGATTATATTAAGTGGAATTCTGCTTAAAATTCCCTTTCCGATGTAGCACTTTCTACTTTCTAGCATTTGTTAAAAAAATAGCCTCCTAGATCAATTTTTTCCTATGATGGCCACGAAATCACCAAAATCAGGCACCAGGTGAATAGTAGGCCATGAAAATGTTTAAATTGTTTATTTCTGCTTGCTTGATAATAGCACATTATAATTATAGGTCTGTGATAATAGTGTAAGTGATCCTACTACTGGTCTAGTTTCACCAGATCAGTTGGAATGTGTTTTTTCTATAGATGGCAAATGCTGAAAGAAATACCACTTTTTTTATTGATGCATCACAATTCGATAAGCAGTTTTAAAAAATATTATGAATACATAATAAGTTATAAATTCATTTAAAATAAAAAAGTTAGTGTCACTTCCGTTTAAATGGGAAGTAATTTCATAAGTCCGATTACACTAAAAAGTGGGTATTTCCGCACTAGTGAGTAACTGAAAATTTAGTTTTTGTTCTATGCAAATATTTTAACAGGTGGCATACACTCCGACAAACAAAGGAAGTCCAATGAAAAACTCAGCCTAAGCGCCATCCGTATGTTATTAATGTGGGCATGGGCGGTTAGACTGAGTTTTTCATTGGACTTCTCTCGTGTGTCGGACTGTAATCATTTCACCATATTATACAGTTCTCCACACATTGTAATTTTAATATCAGGTGTTTTATATAAGAGATAATTTATAATAACTTATATCAACACATCTTTAGAAAAAAATCAACAAATATGATAACATTTGATTCAAAAAAATTCAAGAAACATATTTTTGACAGATCTTAAAACATAAACCTTTATGTAAAATATCTATCACACTGAATAACTAATATCACACTAAAAAAACTAAAAGCATTAAAAAAGTAGGTACATACCATTTACTGTTTATATTATTACGAAAATATTTAATCCCTATATTCTTAAAATTGCACATTTCTTAGTACGTTCCGATCATCTGAAAACACTTATTTCATACTATCACAATACCTGTAAGTCAGCAAATCCGTGATGCAGGAAAGGAGAATAGTGGCCATGACTACCTAATGTCTCGACAGTTGATATTCTTAAGTTACTAAATCGGACACTAGGTGGACCATATCACAGCTAATTAATCACCTTTGATATTATTGCTGTGAACAAATTTAGAAACCATCCTTCCGTACATCATAATTATGTAACAACTGTCAAATTCCATCTTTGAACAAAATGTAACATTTACATTGTGTCATTGCTTTTTCAAATTTGACAGCTCTTGTTCCTTTTATAGTATAATATCTTACTCAATGACCATGATCAATCTCTTCCAATTATTTCGGAATTTTCGTATTGCAGTTGCCATGTAAAACAATCACTGGGTGATCACATTTAAAATAATAATCGAATATATCACTGTACCCGTGATCTCTCCACCACGTACAAAGTTGTTTATTAAACCCGCAACTCAAGGTTTGTATCAAATCGGGATATTCATATCCTAACAACGTATAAAAATCTTGGTCACCCAAGTGGCTTTTAAAATAATATTTCGATGCCATTCTCTCCACACTAGTGTTTGCAAGAAGTTTGGGGTATAGATCTGAGTTTCTTATAGCTTTAAAATTTAGTAATACTACACCGGAATTGTATCCCGGAAAACCATGAGGATGTGTCGCATTTGACAGCTTTTTCGGGTGATAATATTCCCCGAAGGTTGTGTTGTGTCCGAGCTTGTATTTGTGGAGAATATGTCGGTAAACTGGAGTCAGTTCTGGTGCCAGGCCAAATAAAGCTGTTGGTTTAAACCTAAAAATTGAAATAATCACACTTCGTCAAGTTTTAAAACCTACAGCTTTTATAAAGAGTTCACAACTGTCGTGTTGACAACCAATGTATAAAATTATACAGCTTCTACCACCCGTACCAGCTATTTTGGAGGCAGCATTGGATTTCTGACGCGGCTTTTCTGTTAACTTGACAACCATTGCTCCTCTTTATAAATGTCTCACTCAACGTTACTAACCTGTCAAATTCACTGAATAAAATAGCAATGTCCCGTTTAAAATATAAATCGCAGTCCAGCAAAATCCCTCTCTCCTGATTTAATGGAGCTATTCTATATAGTCCCAAAGATAAATAAAAGAGAGCATCACTATAGTAAGTTCCTAAAAAATAGAAAGTACTTAAATAACAGACTTATTTGAACTGATCAAAACTTACCTGGCTTCGAACTAAAATGCGGGGACATAATCGAAAAAATATCCTTTATTTTCTCTACGCATTCGCTAACATTATAAAACGAATATTTAATAGATTTGTTTGTAGTAAAAACAACATCGGAAATTTGGTTGGTGGCGACATCTCTGGAAGATTCGTCCACGATTATGTGGAACAGCAAAGGAACTGATGATACGTTTAGTAAGTTCTGCAGCAAGTTCCTGAACTTGTACTTAAGCGAGAAGTTCTCCGAAACTTTTGTAAAAATAATCCACACATTGTAGTTTTTATGGTCCACTTCTAAAGTAGTGTTTCTCCTGTAGTTGGCCCTTTTTAAAAATCTGTTTGGTATAAACAGACTGTTGTCATTTATAATGAAGGCATAGTAAGCAAGTACGAGAAGTGTTACAACTAAGAAAATATTTAGTAGAACACCGGATCTTAATTTAATCAACATGGCACATATTCAAATAGAAACACTGGCCCTTATTACAAGTTATGTATCCATTTGTGTTTTAAAAAAATAATAAGACACTAAAAATAAAACAAAGAAACTTTTTTGGTAATTTGAAAACATAACCTTAACAAATTTTGACAGTGATATTTTCTTCTTCCATGAGGTCTGCCATTGGCCTAGTTTTGTGGGCGGTTCAGCAATGAACTAAAATGAGTTTAGATCTCCTGATCGGAGGTTTAGATTCATTCCAGGCGAAGTAGGGGCTTCAGAATAAGAACAGGGCAGTACCGGTATTTTTAGACCAGCTCAGGCCACAGACAAAAGTTAAATTTCAAAATAGTAAAATGAAATATTAATAAAATAAAGTTCCCTCCATGATGTGAATTTTTTGAAGGACACTATATCTTTGAAAAGAAGCAAAAAAATAATTTATGTAACAAAGGGCGTAAAATAGTGTTTTTGGAATGGGGGCTTAATTTCTTTGAACGAGTGAAGACAACCTCTTTATTATCTTTTTAAATTGTTAATTTTTAACTGACAACAATAGGATACTTAACGAAATTTCACAAACTTGATAAAAGAATTCCTGAACACCTTCCATTATTTCTAAAAATAATGTTTACGTTTTAGACTTCTTCTAAAATTGGCGGGAAAGCACTTACGACGTCACAAGTGTTTTAAAAAGACAATTTGGCAACATGGCAATAGTACTGAAGCGTTATGACTGAGACATAACCTTATTCTGCGGTGAAGTTGCAAGGAAAGTTGAAATTTCAACTTTCTAATCTCGATTAAACCCCCAGACTTAAGATGTCCTTTGAAACGACATTTAGTCAAGAAGTGTTTTCCCGTAAATATAACACTTTACTACTATCACCACAACATACAAACCTTTGCAGTTTTGTCCCACGAATATTTATCAGTATAGACGTGAACATCGGATTATTAGATTTAATTTAATTATAAGATTTAATTATTATAAAAAAATCAATATAAAAAATGTTTATTTTGCAGTTCATTAAATAAATGGCGACTTTAAACAGATACAGTATGAAATAAGCTGGTTCATCTGGCAACTGAAATTAGGACTGCTCAAAAATTGCCAAAAATCAACCATTCGGTTATTTTATTGGTCTGCTTGAACCCACATTATTTGGTCTAAAATTATTAATTTATTTTACCAGCGGTCTGTTATAGAATAGTCTACACGGAGAGGTAAAACTATCACAAGTCGTATATCTGAGAGTGCTTTCAAATAGCGCGTCACAAAAATATTCACAGTTCAAAAACTACACTTAGGCGCTATAGGTAATTTTTTTTACCAAAAACTTCTTTCATGTTTCTCGCTTAGTGAAAATTTCATTACACTTTTTATAACCTTGCAATTTTGTTGCTATTTAAAGTGGTTAATAAACAATATATTGGACAACAACAATGGCTTTCGTTGTAAGCGCTCATATGTTAGCTTCAATTAAAAAAAAAATCGAGTCGATAGATCCACCACTCTCAAAGATATGACGATGGAAACGTAAAAAAACACAATTTCCGTAAATTGCCAATTTTGACAGTTTTTTGGAAATAAAAATGGTCTCGACCACAAAAAAATGTCGTAAATCGCCATTTCGTATGCAGGAGTGATGTACTTACAACACCTATGGGGTCTGATCTAGTCAATGACGTCAAAACCTATAGACGTGGTGCCCCATTGTTAAAATGTCCTTTATTTTGACTCCAAGATTAAATATATCCATACTACTCTAAAAACATGCTACAAACAAAGACAGAAAGTCAACCATCAACCAACTATACACCCGGTGATTCCCGGTTATAGTTCCTCCAGAATCACACTTAGATATCGCATGTTTTTTCTTGTTTGGGGGCGCCGGAAGCATCGGAACCTCACCTGAAGACTCGGGGGATGGTCTAACGACGCCAGCCTCCGAGCCCAGAGTCGAAATAAGTTCGCTACGGCTCGACAAAAAGGGGCAATTTCTGACAATCTCGCGACATTTTCGGAATAATTTAATGGAGCGCTTAGATTGTGATTAGTTCTGGGCGTCAAGCGTTTATCAAAACAAACCTGTCTATAGGTTCTGACGTCATTGGATCTAGTTCTATCTTGAAAAAAATTTTTGACGACTTTTTAGCCCGATTTCGCGCCACTAAGGCCCATTTCTTTTTTAACGTCACCTGGCTGTCCAAAATTGCCATATTTTATTTTCTTACATATTTTCTGTGCTGCCCAAAATAACCGAGAAAATCGCTTAATGAGAAATATAAACAAAAATTATGCATAGCCTCAAGAGAGCCGAAGACTCTGTGTAATTTTCTGAAACTACCTAAGTACCCAGTTGCATAAAGCTTCTTAGTGCCATCAATTTTCAATCTGAACGTTTTACTCTATCTCTTAAAATAAACATATGCTAGCTACGGCTATTAATTGTTTTGCTAAATTGAGGTTTTTTTTATATTGCGCGCCAAGATGGCCAATAGGATGCCGAGAAAATCGCTAAATTGATCAGTTATATAAAAGTTTATTACAAAAACAGATTCCAATATAAAAAAAAACAAATTAATAAGAGTAGGTATGAACTATAAACATTAAAAAAAAACTATACGTTTTAAGTACAGGGTGGACCAATGTTTGTCGCCCTGCCGGGAGGCGCCCGCTTACGGGGGCCCTGAATAACAAACACAAACACTCATTATTAGACCCTTTATATTTTCGAGTTAGAAAAAAAATACCTAAATGAAAGTTGTAGGGTTTTTTCTGAACCGCTAGGATCTGTTACTAGATAAAACCCTTGTTTATGGAGGTTCTAGTTAGCTTTTGCTTATGGCGGAATTTCTATAACCTTCAAATATGTCCTTATGGTCTGTCTGTCACATTCCCACTTGTTACTAAATATTTCTGTCTCGTTCCCTTACATTTCACCGAGACGCGTCCGTACGGTGGCGCCAAATTCCGAACCACGGTCCGAGCCGTCGATGAAGGAAGGAATCCGCAATCGACGTTTGGAGAAAAGCGTCCATGGAAGAAGGTTAAATTTTACAGGGCAGGAAACTGTAATTATGTACATACGTACGCGAGCCGGGTATCGATCGACCAAGCGCATCGTCACGTCCAAGGTCCAGCCAGCTGTTTTTGCTTTTTGCTGCCGGTTATTAATTTGCTGTGATTCTCGTTTTCTTATTTCCACTTATATTATTGTTACCTGTATTTGGTGGATAGTGTGCGGTGGTGTTCTAGTCCGATAATTAGTGTGTGCATATAAAAAACATTTCGTGTTTTGAGCCATCAGATAAACGATAAATAGGTACAGAGGTTAGGAAGTGAAAATGTGTTTTGTTGTATCATAGAAGAATCTAGTCGTAGTAGATTCTTCTATGGTTGTATCAAAATGAGTGTTTTCTTGTGGTTTTAGAATCGATGCAAATCAACGGTTCTAGCCATGCAAGTGTTGTGTCCCAAATTCGTCGATGGAGGAAGGAATCAATCGGCGCCCAAATTGGAAAGGCAATTACCTAACCGGGCCAAAGCCAAAAGTGTCCGTTTTTGCCTTTCCTAAGGATCCAGTTTTGAGGGCAAAATGGGTGCAAGCCTTATTTATACAAACAAGGGTGCAAGCCATCAAAAGTGCTTACTTTGTAGTCAAGAAACATTCAAGGTACCATCGCGGCGTGTTACTTTGCCAAGTGAATGTGACTTTGCCAAATGGTGCCTCATTTTATGTAAATTCAATTTGTCTACGCACCAATTGGCAACAGCGGGCGGTGTTATCCTCAAAGCAAAGCTAGCATCCTTGCCGATCATTTTAACGGTCTAAATACGTGCCCTGTATTTCCAGTATACCCTTAGCCGCCACAGAGTGTAGAGGTAAGTTTTTGTTGTTTTTACAAATACGAAATATTAAGGGCTGGCACATCTTCTGTGATAAATATATCAACAAAATTGACTATGGGTAGTGTCTGTAGGAATATTTTGTGCATGTAAATGAAAATTTATTTTTTAATTTTTATAATTTCTGGGAAAAAACAAGGTTTCGAGAAAAAGTTCATTTTTTAAGTGTGACTTTGCCAAAGCATTCTCTTACAAAATTAACTTTGTTCTAGAATTTGCAATATGGGGAGACTCTATAAAAAAAACTAGGCACGCGCAATTACAAAAATTATACTGAGGCAACTTTAAGCACTGCTATTAATGCTGTCCAAGGGAGAAATATGACAATATATCAAGCATCTGAAACATATAAAATTCCAAGGAGGACCCTTTGGAATAAATTGCATCGTCGTCATTTGGGTAGTGTTGGAGGTGTGAGCACTAACGGAGCTTGAAGAAAGACACATTGTTGATGTTCTTCTAGCCGCTGCGGAATATGGTAGTCCGTTAACGTCATTTGACCTGCGTATGTTAGTCAAGCGTTATCTAGAAAAAGGTGGAAGGAGAATCGAAAAATTTCCTGATAATTTACCTGGGAAAGATTGGTGTCTAAATTTTTTAGACAGGCATCAAGGTCGTCTGTCAGTTCGGGCCTGCAAAAATATAAAATGCGCAAGGGCAGAAAAGTCCGAAGATGAAATAAGTGCTTACTTTGACAATTTGGAAAGGAGTCTTGCAGGAGTTCCCCCAAGCAATATTCTGAATTATGATGAGACGAATCTAACAGACGACCCGGGGGCGACTCGTTGTATTTTCCGACGGGGAACCAAATACCCGGAAAGAGTCATAAATGTATCAAAATCGGCAATATCCATCATGTTTGCGATTTCAGCAGCTGGAGAGGTACTTCCACCATACGTGGTTTATAAAGCAGATAGGCTTTATGATCAGTGGAGAATCGGTGGTCCAACAAATGCAAGATATAACAGAACTAAATCGGGCTGGTTCGACGGTTGCGTTTTTGAAGACTGGTTTAATTCAATTGCACTTCCATGGGCACATAAGCATGAGGGTGTTAAAGTATTAATCGGGGACAATTTATCATCCCATTTAAATGTAGACATTATTGTCAGCTGCCAGAAATCAAACATAAAGTTTATATATTTACCTCCGAACTCAACACATATCACTCAGCCACTAGACGTTGGATATTTTGGCCAATTAAAACGTTTCTGGAAAGAAATATTGGTAAAATTCAAAATACAAAATCCAAAAGAAAAAGCCGTGAACAAAATTGTTTTCCCTAGTTTGCTAAAAATCCTGGTAGATAAACTCAGTTTTAAAGATAAAACCAATATAGCAAGTGCCTTTAGAGCTTGTGGAATATACCCAACTGATAGAGAACAAGTTTTAAAAAGACTTCCAAATCGAAGAACGGAAAATATTGGCGAAAATGTGAGTGAGACTCTTTTGGGATATTTGCAAGAAATCAGGTCTAATGCATCTACCTCGGGCACCAGAAGGAGAAAAAAAATGATTAAAATTATTCCAGGAAAGTCCGTAGGTAATGAAGACCTCAGCGAAGAGAAAGAAAATAAGTCATCTGATGAAGAGCCAGAAGTTGTACCACCCAATATTGAAGATAATACAAATCAAGAGGAAGATATGGAAAGCGACAGTGAGGAGGAGCAGATTCGGAAGCCAAAAATCGATGATTTTGTAGTTGTTGCTTTTGCAACAAAAAAACTCTACGACACTTTGTTGGGAAAGTTTTAGAAATCAAAGATGACTTATTGACGATACGATTCCTAAGAAAAAAACAAGAAGGTTTCGTGTATCCAGATATAGAGGATATTTCACAGCAAGAAGAGAGAGACATTTGCTGTTTCCTAGATAAACCAAGAATATCTCCTCGAGGATATCACTATTTTAAGACAAATTTGTCTAATTTTAAGCTGTAAGCACTGTTAGTTTATAAGTACAAGACTGTCAAAGAGATCCTGTGATTTGTTTTTTATTAACAATATTTTAAGTCGAGAAAACATGTTTATTTTGTTATTTAAAAACGTTGTGCCAGAATAAAGTTTATTTTTTACATCTAATTGGCTTTTTTTTACCGAAAAAATATTTTTTAAATTTATTATAAACTTTTTAAAATTCTATCAGGGGGCAAAGTCACACATCAGAGTGTCCTACATTGCGAAACAAATGGTTTTAAAGGGGTTGGCAAAGTAACCCTTTTTAATGGGTGACTGCCAATTTTTTTAAAAAATTAAAAAAATATTTTCAATGCCGCTGCACATTACTTTCATGCAGAAACCTATAGGAAAAACTTGAAAATAGCACATACTTTTATTTCATAATTTTCTCATTACTATATTCATAAAAAATACACAAAATCTCAAAAAACTGGTGCAAAGTAACACGCCGCGATGGTATGTTATATGTTAAATTTTTTATATCTTTTTTATAAAGCTTCGGGTTATTGTAGGTCTGTGAACAACACTTTTTAACACAAGACATTGAAAGGGAGACTACGTGTGTTCGTCGATGGTCCTCAATTAACGGTGTGTTTAGAATCGACTGGTGAAACTGCGTGCACCTTTAAAAATTCCACGTTTAGCTAAAGGTTTTACATTTTCATGGCAAGTTAATTTTATTATATTTTTACAAAATATACTTACTTTTTTAGGTGCAATACCTTGTAAGTTAGCAGGTTGCCCAAGTTATTTGTCCAAATCGAGCACGAGTCGTAGGGAAGATCCCAAATAAAAAAAAACAAAAAATTGAACATGGACAGGTTGAAAAAGGCATGGCCGAAAGCGTTGAGAGTTGTGAAGCTTAAAAGTCTGCAAAATCGTATTCAAACATTGAGGAAGCGTATTCAAAAATTTGTGATATTGCCGAGTGGGGTAGGCGTTGTTTGAAGGCGAAAGGAAGCGAAGGAAGGGGCACACGTAGTCACTGAAATCTTTATTATCATAATATTTTTTTTGTTGTGATATTTTTATTGTTGAATTATCATTTATTAAATAACTCTTAAATTGTTGCTGTATTAAAATATTTTTGTGTTCCACAGATTAGTTACTATGTTATGTTTGAAACTGTACCTAGTAATATTTTACCTGGACACAAAAAAACGACAAACTTTGCAGAAGTTTCAGTTATTAAGTGTTTTAAGATGCTAGAGTTGAACGTAAATAAAAATCGTTGGTATCGTACTGTCATCCTCGAAGATGTGCCTCAAAATAGGTACATAGCTAACATTAATATTATCTATTACACAGCGTGGTGAATAAAAAATGCGAAAGTGTGATTTTTCTTTCTTTTGAGTCGGTGCCTGCGAATTCATATTTGACATTGTCTTGGGATTCCAAACAACTCTGCCATAGTGCTGTAGTTCTAAAAATAAGGTTACTTTACTCTTGAGGAATTTTCATAAGTATTTTTCAACCTTCCCTGTATACGAATAGAAATTTTAAAATTTTTCGGGTATATTTTGAGTTTAAGCACAAGTACCAACTTTTATCAAGAATACTTTTTTTCTGAGAAACTTCAAATATAGAAAATTCCCATTTGTGTCCAACTTTCTGGCAGACGCTGTATATACAGGGTGAGTTTTTTCGATGCCCACTATAGGGATCTTGGAAACTAGCAGAACTACAACAAAGAATTGCGGGGAAGAATTGCAGTTTTGAATGCTCAGTCTAGCGCCCCTTTTGGATTTTTAAAAAAGTTCATGGCTCACTAGATATTTTGAAAATAGTGATTTTTTGCTATCAGATCTCTGTAGCTCCTTTATTTCTGATTATACAGAAAAACTGTAGAGACAAAAATTGTAGATATGTAATCAAATTTTTTATGTTGTTTGTGATTTTTGAGATATGACGTATAGACTTGTGTTTTTTTAAATGTAAATCGTAGTTGGCTGTGGCCTTATCAAATCGGCAATTTTTTGAGTTTTCAAAAATATAATACTCCGCATAGTTAACAAATAAAATAGCTATGGCTAATTTTCTGATTTTTTCTTAATTTTCACATAGTCAGCCATGGAATATTTTCATAATTACGTTCTATTTTATAATAAGACATACTTCAAACTTTCAAATATTTTATTTTTAGCTGGTACCTTTTTTTTTAAAAGGTGACCTTTTAAAATAATAATAATTTGAATTTGAGTTTGTTAATTTTTTTTTTATTTTGTTACATTTTGATATCAGCTAAAAACAAAATATTAGGAAGTTTGAAGAATGTGTAATTATAAAATAGAATGTAATTATGAAAATATTCCATGGCTGACTATGTGAAAATTTTGAAAAAAATCAGAAAATTAGCCATAGCTCTTTCATTTTTTATAATAACTATGTCGAGTATTATATCTTTGGAAAGCTCAAAAAATGGCCGATTTTATAAGGCCTTAGCCAACTATGATTTACATTAAAAAAAAACAAAAGTTTATGTCATATCTCAAAAATCAGAAACAACATAAAAAAGTGGATAAGATTATCTTATTAAGCCCAAAATTATCTACAATTTTTGTCTATAGAGTTTTTCTGTATAATCAGAAATAACGGAGCTACAGAGATCTTATGAAAAATAGCAAAAAACACTCTTTTCAAAATATCTAGTGAGCCATGAACTTTTTTAAAATTTCAAAAGAGGCATTAGATTGAGCATTCAACACCGCAATTCTTTTCCCATTTAACCTTTGTTCTAGCTCTGCTAGTTTCCGAGATCCCCATAGTGGGCATCGAAGAAAAAAAAACTCACCCTGTATACCTACATTCGTCGATGGAAACAAAGAAAATGGTACTGCGTAATACCATTTTCTTTAATGGAAATCAACGCTATATTTCACAACATAACTACTATTTTGCAAATCTTGGAAATTTCTCAGGAGGTATTGGTAAAGGTATTGTTTATCCTGTGGTAAAGCTAAAACTATCTCGGACAGTTTTAAAATTTTCTAGCATGCCAGCTGAGTTTTTTTAAGTGCTATAAACGGTGGCCTTTTTCCAAATTCTAATAAACTGAAAGCAGTCAGGTTTGCCCACAAACGTCATTAAGAATTTTTTCGGTAACTCTTAAAACAAGGCGGTTTTTACAAAGGTTTTTCAAAATTATCTCGGAAAGTATAGGCCGTAATTCTCGAATATGCTTTTGCATAAAGTTAGACCATCAAAAAAGCAATCTTTTCTTTCAAAGAAAGTTGTCCGAAACCGAAAAATGCATATTTATCAAGATATTCACTGGCTCCCCTTTAATATAGACATCCTGTATAGATCTGTGATCTTATCCTCGTCGATGGAGGAAGGAATCCTCAATCAACGAAAGCATGCACAAGCAAATTTTTCTTGAGGATTATTTCAGTTTATTATTTAAAATGTTTTCAATACCAAGGTATATAGCTAGGTATATAATTGTAAATACCTGAATAAACTTTATTATAATTATTGTTTCCGTAATTATTTTCAACACCTAAAATTCATTTGTAATATAATGCGTCGACCTAGGTAGGGAAGAATATAATGACCTTGGGAGGCATGGTTGTTCGGCTGACCGGTGATGACTCAGCGATCGATACAAAAACTATAGAAAAAAATCGTTTTCAACCGTTTTTATTACTCTGGTCGGCTGTGCCAAGAGTAAACAAACCGGCTGAGGGCTCCAGTGACGTCACTGCCGATCGATAAGTCTGCGAATATACACCGTATGGGATCTGCGTAGCGTGACAGGTTTCTAAACGAGATCGAGTAAGAAACGCTAAGGTTTTTGATTTTGATAATAGGTGGCGCCCTTGTGAATCAGATCATAGAGATCTCCGTTAGTTTTAGATTTTGATAATAGGTGGCGCCTTGTGAATCCGATCATAGATCTCCGTTAGTTTTAGATTTGGTCCTTAGAGGCCGACACAAGCAACTAAATCTATTAATATATAGAAATTCCGCCATAAGCAAAAGCTAACTAGTCTCATAAACAAGGATAAAACAAATGAGCGTCGCAAATTTATGAATAAATATAAACTTACTTTTTTTAATGGAACACCATGTATGTTTGTGGATTTTTGAATTGCACGCATTTTTCCGATTCCAACAATATAAATATGTTATAGGTATGTTTGCTCTAAGCATTATCATGATATTTCAAATTGCAGATAAATACGATTTTTATATTTAATCAAGGTGGCCAAGTGGAAAAACATGTCAACTTAGGCAAGAGCATTCCTGTCAATCCATTATTTTTGGAACAATACACCTTGGTACCCTACAACTTTCATTTAAGTAATTTTTTTCTAACTCGAAAAATAAAGGCTCTAGGGGTGGGTCAAAATATAGGGAAACACCCTCTGTAGCATGTAGATTAAATGAGGCACAGGAGAAGATTCCCGAGTATGTATGTAAGTCTCTTTTTTGGGCCTCTTCTTTTGCATAAATCCAATTCACTGTAAGGCCGTATTAGTTTCTGCACGCACAGCCAACGCAACCAGTTTAATTTGAATATCTCCGGCGTTTATCGTGCCAGGAATCCCGCGGCCCGCGCCAAACACAAAATTTCGTTATTGGCCGACCGAGGCCCGAAAGATGGCCGACTCGACGCCGGGTATGCGGCTGAGATTTTTTAAAAAATCCCAAAAGCCAGCCGGCCAGCGGCGTAGCGCCGGCCCACACGCGCGCCGCTTTCCAATCCACTGGTCGACTTGCAAAGTGAAGGGAGAACAAAAGACAGAATTTATAAATGCGGGTAAGGCCGGGCGGCGGGTCCTAGTGGGCCGAGTGGGTTCGGTGGTAACGGTTCGTGAGCGAAGCTGCAGGCGTGCGACATGAAGTTCGACTTGGTGTAAGTGCCTTGAATTCCGCGCGCCCGCCTCGGCGATAGCGGAATTTCAATTCGTTTTCACTTTCGATGGTCCCGCGCTCTTGGAATTTTTCTGTTCGGGCGCATCCGGCGGCGCAGGGCGCGCGGGGATTCCCCCACGCCAGCGGGGATATCGAAATTTTAATCGGCCCCAATGACGTCAAAACCTATAGACGCGGTGCCCCATTGTTAAAATGCCCTTTATTTTGACTCCAAGATTAAATATATCCATACTACTCTAAAAACATGCTACAAACAAAGACAGAAAGTCAACCATCGACCAACTATACACCCGGTGATTCCCGGTTATAGTTCCTCCAGAATCACACTTAGATATCGCATGTTTTTTCTTGTTTGGGGGCGCCGGAAGCATCGGAACCTCACCCGACGACTCGGGGGATGGTCTAACGACGCCAGCCTCCGAGCCCAGAGTCGAAATAAGTTCGCTACGGCTCGACAAAAAGGGGCAATTTCTGACAATCTCGCGACATTTTCGGAATAATTTAATGGAGCGCTTAGATTGTGATTAGTTCTGGGCGTCAAGCGTCTATCAAAACAAACCTGTCTATAGGTTCTGACGTCATTGATCGGCCCCCTTCCCTCGTTTCATTTTTTGACCCCCCTTCCCACCCGAACGGCATATGATATGGGGGTACTAAAGGGAAGTGCCTTCCGTGCCTTCATTGAGACGGAACTATTATAAAACCTAGAGACGACTTTTTCTAATGTAATGTAGGGTGGTACATTATAAATTGACACCCCCCTTAACTTGTTAGTTTTCGAGGTTAGAAAAAAGTTTTTTTATAAAAGTTTTAGATGTTTTAGATACTAATACAAAGTTTTTTGTGACGCTATTATTGGAACTTATACAGTGTGTTCTAGAAAGCCGTGGCAGACGCAACTTAGATATGTTTTTTTAAATGGAACCCTCTATATTTTTTTGCATTTTTGAAATCTGCTCATCAAGGCAATCAAAATAATATTAAACTTTGTGGCTTTATCTTTTTCCGTTCTTGAAAAATTCCGTATTCAAATTTTATACTAAATTTATTTAACTCGTGATAACGATAGACGATCAATGTAACAACGAAAAATATTTGTTTTAAACAAGAGAGTAACATAGTGAAACTCCAAAATGTTTAGGAGCTTTCACGATTTTGATGAAATTCTTATTTCGAGAATATAATCAGTAAAATTTGAAAAGGCTAAACATTTTGAAATTTTACTATATTACTCTCTTGTTTAAAACAAATATTTTTTGTAATTACATCGATCATCTACATATCTTTATCACGAGATCCACAAATTCGAGTTAAATAAATTTAGTATAAAATTTGAAAACGGAATTTTTCAAAAACGGAAAAAGATAATGCCACAAAGTTTGATATCATTTTAATTGCCATGATGAGCAGATTTTAAAAATGCAAAAATATATAGGGTGTTCCATTTAGAAAAAAACATAAGTTATGTCTGCCACGGCTTTCTAGAACACACTGTACACGGTCCAATAGCGTCACAAAAAACTTTGTATTAGTATAGTCCTCCTTACGGCAGAATGCGTGCGACGTAAGGGGGAAGAACTCGCAAATATTATAGAATTAGTCACAGTTCAGGGGGTAGCTCAATTTTGTGTAACTCACTGACTTAATTTTCATATAATATAATTGTTATTTAATTTATTGTTAATATTATTCTTAACGGTGATGCCTTAGACTATGGAGGAAGGCAAACCCTTATAACATTGGCAATTATTTCTCGTGCTTGAGAATGCAACGTTCTTCCCTGTTTACTCATTTTGCACACGTTAACTCCCGAACATACGAAACGCCACTGAGCTCTCTGAGACGGCGGAAAAAACTTGTCAGCGGCCTAAAAAATGAGGTCTGTATGGTAGCCCAAATACGCAGTTAACTTTACGTACTATAAAAACAGGCACAAAACGCGTTGGCTAACTGCTTTTGTCAGCCGACTCCTTCGCAGAAGTGCTGTGTTGCCGTATTTCAAAGGCGATGGTAGAAGCGACGATGTTGAAAAAAATATAATAGGTGTTTTATCACACCGCGTTAAAAATAAATGATAAACAAAAATGGGTAAGTGGTCTCGTGATGCGAGCTTTATTTTTTCGGTATAACAGAATTCAGAAATTCGGCTTCAATACTACACGTATAGGAAATCTCGCAACGCTGCCCGCATTCTTTAGAAACGTTTTCTTTCGTGCTTTGGACTATATCTGAAAGTTTTGTCAAAAACTTTTTTTCTAATCTCAAAAACTAGCAAGTTAAGGGGGGTGTCAATTTATAATGAACCACCCTGTACCTACGGTTAACTTTCTCGAAACCTACGACGAGAGTTTAAAAATTTGCGTAAATGCATTGTTCTACCTGAACCGACACTATATTAAAGACCCGAGCATGACGTCATATTTCATTGTTGTTTGCGGACTGGAGTGGCGCTACTCGACGAAAAAAATGGCGGCTCATTATAGGTTATAGGAGGGTATTCTGTGGTTAAAAGTATGTCAGTTTTTGACTTTTAAAAAGTCGCATATTTTAAATATCCAGCTTTATTACCATTTACGTTATTTTATGGTAACGAATTCTCTTTGCAGTCAATATTTCGAAGTTTTGTCATATTAGCAGAATTTTGATGGATAGGATTCGTTTAAAGTCCCTAAAGCAACCAATGGTCCACTATATAAAGAAGAAACTGAAAAATCAAATGCGTTTTAGAAGCAGTTACATTACAGCTAGCCGCATACACTTCATTTCAAACCAAAAGGTACCAAATTACTCTTACTTGCCTTTTAGACTAGTTTTTTTCGGGAATATGCCATTTAGACGTGTCAAATTAAAGGGACATAACAAACAAACATTTCATTTTATTTTGGATATTAAATTCGTTGCAATAGACACATTTGCATGTTTTTATTTTACAAAAATTCTGCAACAATGGTGTTCCTGTCGATTTTTTTCGTCGTGTGGCGCCAGTGGCGATGGCTTGAAACAGCGCTATGCACATAGAGTGTCGGTCCAGGTTCTATTCTAACCAATAATACATAATATAGAGAAGGTACAGAATATAGATGAGAGGTCAACTTGTCAAAGTTATAGTTGGGGAGTGTGAAAAATTAAACAAAAGGCGGGCTCCATTTGACAAGCAGCACATAGTAGTTCAAACCAGAAATTTCGAGTAAATTAAAGAGGATCTTTTGATGATGATGTTTATTGCAAACCATGTATACCTTACATAATATACATTTACAGTGTGTCCACGGATGGAGTTGGCATATAGAGTGTAAATTGAGCTTCTGGGATCAGTCCTGCTTGGTTTGAAACTAATTTGTGAAATAATTTTATTTTCGAAAAATCACGTAGGTACCTATGCTTTGGAAATTATGAAAAAACTAATTTTCTACATCAGTAAAGTGCTTTTTTGTAGATTTTACGACACAATATTATTGAGGAAACTTGTACAGAATGAAAAACTGGCCTACTTTGTTTTTTTTATGGCAACTATTGTCCCACTTTCTTTTAGACAATTGCACTTTGTGTAGCTTTTACATCAAAATGTTATGAAGAAAACTGGTTCATAATGAAAAACTGTATAGGTGGGAGAAAAATGAAAAGTATAGGTCTTCTTTGATTTTTGTGCGCTTTAATTTTTTAGCAGAATAAAATCTTTTCACACCTATCCAGTTTTTCATTGTGAACAGGTTTTCTTAATAACATTCTGATGTTAAAAGTACACAAAGTGCACTTTTCTATAAAAAAGTGGGAATAATGCCAAACAATCAAAGAGGCCTACACTTTCAAAATTTCGTAAACCTACTCAGTTGGGGCCACCCCTGTAAAATTTTCAAGGCCTACTACGAAAAAAATGACGAAAATCATTTAGTGATTTTTTTATTTAAAATCTGACATCACAGCTTCAATCAGGACACCCTTATACCCCCATATACAAAATTTGGATAAAAAAGATGCAGGGAGTTCCATTTTGCGGGTTGCCAAAGTTGAGCAAAGTAGGAATTTTAAAGGCATCTGGCAAGTCAAGTTTGCCATGGAATCCCCTCAAAACAGTTGAATGCTCAACAGGACCACTCAAAGTGTTGGTGTGCAAAGATTCAATACAAAAATATACAGGGTATTTTTCTCTGGGCCATCTCAAAATGCTGAATTTTTATGAAACTTTATATACTGGTCATGAGTGCTCTGAAATTATTGAAAAATATGAACAAACACAAAAGTAATTTATTTCTTTATGTAATTAAAAGAAAATAAAAAAATATAAATGTAATTTTTAAAAATATTTAGTAGGTATTTTGGTTCATGCGGATGGACAATAAATCCTTTTTAAACGCAAGATAATATTTTACTTACTTTACTTATTTATTTAATTACTACAATTACCTATTATTATATTATAACAGTGAAACAGAAATTTTTACCAACGATTATCTAGTTAGGTATGCTTGATTGGCGATGCTCTAGAAAAATAAGATATTAGCGTTGACTGAAGGTTTAGCTGATTTCGGTATACCTATGCTAAATTTATTGTTACTTGTTCTTATTCCACATTAGCTGTTAAAATATTATGTCCCTTCAAAATTCTTAGTAGATAGATGAATGAATTAGGTACCTATGTTTTCTTCTTGTAGTTGTGTAGTTCCTATTGAGAATGATTGTGCGAGTTTCTTATTTGTATAAGACCGCATGAGTGGTTCAGTTTCTATATTTTATCCTCATCTTTCACTAGCAGAGAATTTTAAACATATACTCTTCTTTACATCCGATAGCTGCTTGAAATGTTTGGACACTAAAAAATATTTCGTGGAAAATTCCTCTTCACATTTTTTTTTGAAAAAAAAAAATACGAGCCCTGTCTCCGTGAAGTTGGCCCAAACTAATAAATATATGTTTTTTTGAAGAAATTTATTGTGTTATTGTGATAGCAGAAAATTTATTAAAATCATTTTTCTAATTATTATAGGAAACGTTTATTCACTTTTGGGGCATATAATTAAACTATACTTTAATTAACAAAGAATTTTTTTAAGGAAACTCTATTGCCACTGAACAGGAAATCGACAAAAATTAAATAGAAAATTACCACTGCCGTACATCGTTTTTTTTGACTTATTACTGCCATACGCCTCAACATAGTGTTAACTAATAATGTTTGGCAATCATCTGGAGCATTGATTAAGGTTACGAATTCCTTATTCAATGTCTGGAGTGAAACTATTCCAAATTTCTTGGAGACGAGCACGCAACGGTTCTTGTGGGTTGTGATCGCAACTTCTTGATTATATGCCATAATGTTTCAATCGGCGAAAGATCTGGACTGCTAGCCGTCCATTTTAAAAGCGAAATATTGTTTTCTAACATCCAATCTTTCACTTTTTTAGCCGTATGACAAGAGGCGCCATCTCATTGGAAGATGCATTCAATATTTTGCAAACGCAGTTCTGCAATTTCTAGTTTCAAATTATTTTGGACGTTAATGTATTTATCAGTGTTCATGATGTCATGTACAAAGTGAAATTTTAGGACCCCTATAGCTGACATGGATGCCCAGATCATCACGGAGGATGGAAACTTAACTTTCTTCTTAAGGCAGTCCGTGTGATACACATCTCCTTTAGTTCTAATGACTCTGCTTCGACTATCACCAACACAAACTTCAAATCTAGCCTCATCAGTCCATATAATCGTTGAGTGAATTATTCCCTCACTCAACGATATAATTCAGTTCCATGGATGCTGAGACCAAGCTCTGTGCTCTTTTGCCCACAAAAGTCTATTTTTGTTCTGCCTGTTTGTCAGTTAAAGTTCTTCCTTTGCCTGCAGATCGTAAAATTGAATATTATTATAATAGTATAATAATATTTCGCACTGTATATTGTGATAAATAATTAACAATGTCTGTAATTTGGGCAGCAGATTCGCCTTTTGAATAAAAAAACATTCCTTATTACTTCAGAAACAGCCTTACCACGCGACATTTTTATTTGTCAACAACAATGAATGCATAAATATGTTGTGAAAACTAACGCCTTGTTTAAACTTATTGAAAGGTCAAATATTGTGATTTATTTCAGACCCGCTTACTAAACTTCTAGAAACAGATTACCTATCTTTCGTGGTGTATTTTGTTACAATCAAATTATTATACAAAACAACCAACTTAACGCTAAATATATCTAAAAAAGTTTTTAAACATTCTCTAAAATATGTAAAGAAACAAAAAATAGCACATTTTCAAAAACGTCTGCTTCGACATTCTATAAATTCAGACTCGTAGGTACATTTAATTTTTAATTGGGGTTTTCCGTTGATTAAGGAAACACAGAAACCGGAACCAAACCAGTGGCGCACGTGAAATTTTACTCAAATTAGTCATTATTAGCCGTCCTCCTTTTACAGTTTTAAGTGATCTCAAATCGATTCCGAATCACTTTGAGATCACATCAGCTGACATCGAGTGTTCCTTTTACAAATGTTCAGTTGATTATGAAGTGATCAGTTTACGCAGCAAATCGATTTTTATGTAATTTGTGTTTGTTTTGAGTGTTTCTGGGTTTAAGGTGGTGACAAATATTGAAAAATTCATTCAAGGGTTAGATTATAGATAACTGTACCAATAAGAAATTATGTCACTGTCAGATCACTTCATGTTCATTTCACTTCAAAATCACTTGTGCAAAAAGTCAAAAGGAGGACAACTATTGTAACGGCGGAAAACTACAACAATGTATGGTAATGTTAACCTGTCAGAATAGTAATAGTAAATTAAAGCACCTTTATCTAATTGAAATCAACGTTATTTGTTAAAAGCAAGAAAACTAAACATTTTTCTTAAACTCCAACTTATAAAAACATTATTCTAGATTTATAAAAAAAGGGCAAAATGGGGCTATTCCGGGAATTACAGATATTTACGTTGCTAGCGAATTATAGGCTGCAAACAGCAAATACTAATCAACTAAAAAAGAGTTTTTCTACAAACACCATTAAAAGCATATTTTTTAACACATGCGCTTTTAGTGTCTAAAATGTCATTTTATGACACTGGTGTTAAAAGTAAATTACTTTTAATAGAGTAAATAACTTTTAACAAAAGTGATTTACTTTTAACACTGGTGTTAAAAGTAAATCACTTTTAACACTGGTGTTAAAAGTAAATCACTTTTGTTAAAAGTTATTTACTCTATTAAAAGTAATTTACTTTTAACACCAGTGTCATAAAATGACATTTAGACACTGAAAATATTGGTCTATGTATGTAGAAAAAATAGTGTATGATATATAATATGTGCTAAAAATTATTTTATTTTGTTCAAAGGGATGGAATACTCCGCCTTCTCTTTCCTTCTAATAAAATAAAATGTCAGTTTTAGCACTTATATCATAAATAACTAATTCCTGATTTTTTTCGAAACCACTTAAATTAAACTAATCAATTTTGGACGGAATGTACAACTTATTACATTTAGGTATAACTATTCCAGAATTATTTTGTTTTTTTATACGAGGGGTAGAAATGAACTATCCCACTATCCCTATTCCTTTTGCCAGGAGTTTTGCTTTGTAATTTTTGTGATAATATTTTTGTATAGGCCAAGGTATTTAGAAACTTTTCTGTTTTGTAAAATTTTCATATTTCGCTTCATTTGTGTATTACAAAAAAGTGTCGCAACGGAGTCTAAGCAGACATCATGAATAAGCAAATAATGTTATGTATTTTCATCACACTAGGCGACTAGGCTTATGTCAGTTATTATTTTATCACAGCAGGTTTATGTCAGTTTAGTTTGCCTATTTGCTTCGAGAAATCTAGGAAAACTTGTTCCTTACTTTATACATGTAACTTTTAAACAGAACAACATACTTTTTGTGTGCTTCCTCGCTCCCTGAAGTAAATTTTGAATCCCCCCTGATACTACATAGCTGCCTAATTGAAAATATGAATACTTAGTTGTTATAACGGAAAAACTGGTATGAACAAATTGTTTATGCATTAAATGCGAATTATCTATGTTAAATTATCTGAATTATGTAAAAACAATGTAAATAAATTTTTTAAAATCATATACTCGGAGTAACAATTTCTTAAATTTTCTTAATTCAATATTCGACACACATAATATCTAAATAATACAGGATTGTGTCACGATAAGGTACCTACATGTATATGCCCTTCGAGCTGCTGTCCTTAGTGAATATTACCACAGTAGAAACTTAACTGTTGCAGCATACACAGGAAATAATCTATTTTCTGTGTTCCCCAATAGACGCCGTAAAACTGCGGATTATAGCACATGTATGCAACGTGCCGTGTGCAGCAGTGGTGACGTGCCACTCGCCCTAGCAGTTTAACTAAGATTGATTTATTTTCAGTGCAACATGAATTTAAAAGTTTTGTGGAGGGTTGGGGGAGCTTTCACTTTTCAATTTTAATTTTAATCAACCTTACCCTTACCACTAAAGCCACCACTGAACCTATCATCGCGGTTTTGTCTTGCTGCATAGAAAATGTTATTTTGTAATTAGGATACGTCGTCGGGATGATAATCAAAATTGCGCTTACATAATGAATGTGAAATCGAAGATTCTTCTCAAGACGGCGCTTTTAAATATGCATTTGAGAATAACTTGCGTAAAAATACCTACCGCCTTCTTGTTGTTTCGATGAGTTATGCAAAATAAAAATAATGACCTACAATCTACAATTTTAACAATAAATATTAAAAACGCCTTGATTGGACGGCTTTACACTTTAATTACCTCATATTTTCTATATTTTTTTTAACAGATTCTTCACAAACTAATAGAAAACTCAGCTGAAATCTGTTTGATAGGTATAGGTACCTACTACTTCGGTAGTCCGAGACAACTCATCATATTCTAGTTTTCAAGCTTTGTAAGAAAATATCCACGTTAATTTTCATTCTTCGTTATCTTATAGGACCTATTATCAGTTTTTTATAGATATACAGGGTGAGTTTTTTTCGATGCCCACTATGGGGATCTCGGAAACTAGCAGAGCTAGAACAAAGGTTAAATGGGAAAAGAATTGTTTTGAATGCTAAATATAATGCCCACTAGATATTTTGAGGAGAGTGATTTTTTGCTATTTCATCAGATCCCTGTAGCTCCGTTATTTCTGATTATACAGAAAAACTGTAGAGACAAAAATTGTAGATAATTTTGTTTGTGATTTTTGAGATATGACATAAACTTGTGTTTTTTTAAATGTAAATCATAGTTGGCTGTGGCCTTATCAAATCGGCCATTTTTTGAACTTTCCATATAATACTCCGCCTAGTTATTTTAAAAATAAAATAGCTATGGCTAATTTTCTGATTTTTTTTAAATTTTCACATAGTCAGCCATGGAATATTTTCATAATTACGTTCTATTTTATAATTTATAATAAGACATACTTCAAACTTTCAAATATTTTATTTTTAGCTGGTAACAAAATGTAACAAAATAGAACAAAAATTATCATAATGGAGCTCCACCACATAATTATTTGCCCGTAAGAAAATACCTAGATCAGCTCTATCCAAATAGTTGGATAGGGAGAAATAGACCTATTTCCTGGCAGCCCCGATCCCCCGATTTTCTGTTTTGGATTTCTGTGGGGAACAGTACAAAATAAAGTATGAGACAATTGTTGAATTAAGAACAGCTGTTTTAGAAGCAACTGACAGGCGCTCTCTAAGGCGACAAATTCAGTTTTAAAAAGATGCAATATTTGCATAAATAATAATGGTGTTAAGAAGTATGTCTTATTATAAATTATAAAATAGAACGTAATTATGAAAATATTCCATGGCTGACTATGTGAAAATAAAAAAAATCAGAAAATTAGCCATAGCTCTTTTATTTTTTATAATAACTATGCCGAGTATTATATTTTTGGAAAGCTAAAAAAATTGCCGACTTTATAAGGCCACAGCCAACTATGATTTACATTAAAAAAAAACACAAGTTTATGTCATATCTCAAAAATCACAAACGACATAAAAAATTGGATCAGATTATCTTATTAAGCCCAAAATTATCTACAATTTTTGTCTCTACAGTTTTTCTGTATAATCAGAAATAACGGAGCTACAGTAGAGATCTGATTAAATAGCAAAAAATCACTCTTTTCAAAATACCTAGTGAGCCATGAACTTTTTTAAAAATCCAGAAGGGGCATTAGATTGAGCATTCAAAACTGCAATTCTTTCCCCATTTAACCTTTGTTCTAGCTCTGCTAGTTTCCGAGATCCCCATAGTGGGCATCGAAAAAAACTCACCCTGTATATTATTTACATCGTACTGTGGGACAATAAATACTGTTTCGATAAGTTTCAATATATGTATATTAAGTAATTAATTTGTATTAAGCACAACTTACACAATTTCGAATATATCTGGCTTAGCAAAAAAAGAAACCCGTTTACCGTGGACTTTAAAATCAGTTCGGGTTTCGAATTTTTTTACACATTTTATATGCATAATGAGGGTGCCAGTGCCAATACTGTTGTTTCCAAACATGCAGACAGTATTTTGTGGAAGATTAAAATGCAACTAATTTTTTCAGTTTGTGATCACCGAAAAGTTGTTTTCAGATAAAATAAAAGTATTATTTTTAACCGACTCCAAAAAAGGAGGAGGTTATCAATTCGGCTGTATTTTTTTTGTTTGTTACTCCAGAACTCCGTCATTTATAAACCGATTTTGAAAGGGTATACCTACAGAACTTTGAAGAAAAATTCCACCCCTAAGGGTAGAATAATAGGGGATGAAAGTTCGTATTGGACCGATTTGGATGATTCTTATTTTATTAGAAAGGGTTTACCTTAGGGGTGGTCACATTTAAATTTAAAGAGAAATTAAATTTGAAGAGAAAAATTTCAATCCTAAGGGTGGACAAATAGGGAATTTAATATTGGAGCGATTTCGATAATTCTTAATAATTCACTAACAAATTTTAACAAAAAAATTAAAACCGACTTTAAAAATTTGCCCGTATGCACACTCCACTAAAAATTAAAAAAAAATAAACAAAAAATAACACCGACTTCACAAATTTGCCCGTATGCACATTTCAACTAAAATTTTAGAAATATTTTTCTCTTTCTAAATTGAGTTATCTTTGCAGTCGGTGACAGTAAGTTATGATGTATGTAGGATATAATGTATTCATATCTAAAAAGATTTAAATTCCTTGCCTTGAGACTGTCACCAAATCCAAAGAGAACTCAATTTAGAAAGAGAAAAATATTTCTAAAATTTTAGTTGAAATGTGCATACCGGCAAATTTGTGAAGTCGGTGTTATTTTCTGTCTTTTTTTTTAAATAAAGCTACAACACATATACAGGTTATAAAAGGTTAAGTTTAATTTAAATATTTATGTATAACGGACGTTTTTTCTCTTGCATTGCACCATAAGTAAATTCATTGTTTATATCAGAATTGTCTTTGCGGTTAGTATTTCGCAGTTTTGTCGTATTAACACAGCTTTTATAGGTAGATTTGGTTGTGATAACATGAAATTTCCATGGACATGAAGAAAATGGTATGTAGAATACAAACCATTAGCTGAATTGCAGCAGAATACACCTAAACACTATTTTTGAATTACTTGATGATCTGTGCAAAAATTCTAGATATTATTTTTTGGAAGAAAATTTCTTGACGTATGCAAAAATTAAAATAGAAAAATTTGTTTAAAGCCCCAAAGTGAACCAATGATCCACTTTATAAAGAAATTTATAAAAGATTCTGCAACAATGGTGTTTTTAGCATCAAACTACCCTGTATACATTTTTTCGTCGTGTGGCGTCAAATATATTTTTTTGTTCGCTCGTAGTAACCTTGGGGCATCGAGTTTCAGACACCCTGTACATTATTTCCGATGATTTAAAGATTGTAAAACACTCCGACCAGGAAGAAATTTGCAGTTGGCTGTTACTTATAAGTGGTTTGAATTGCAATGAATCATAAAATATAAGATAAATTGTTAAGTACCAAGTACTTACACATAATAAGCATCCTCTGCTGGATTATATCATACAAGTTCCTGTATTAAAAATTGTGTTGATACAGTTACAGTTCTTACCAAAAATGTATTTTATTGAATAATACATTTTCTACTTAGAATTACTTTAATCACTTTAATTAATTACTGTAATTAACCACTTTAATTAATTACTTTAATTAATTACTTTAATTAATCACTTTAATTAATCACTTTAATTAATTACTTTAATTAATTACTTTAATTAATTGCTTTAATTAATTACTTTCATTAATCCGCCATCTTGGAGCTCTGGCCATATTGAATTTAGTGGTGTGATGTCACTAACTATATTTTTATACCATACCTAAATATGTCGATCAAAAATCACCTATTAACTAAATTAAAATAAAATTGACTACGTTTATCTCGACGCGTTCGATCCGATTGAGAGAGGTTTGAATTCACTGGAGCGGACTCAAATAGACGGCGTAAACCCTACAGATAAATTCGATCAAAATTAAAATTTCAAGTCAAGCCGCTATTTCCAAACAGAAGTTGGCCAGAATATGCACCAACCTTCTGTGGAATAAGTATAATAAAAGAATGTCCCTAGAGAGGATTGAAAACCGTAGGATTCAATACTGATGATGTAAACATAGAATTATAAATTATAAAAGATTTGACATAACTCAATCGGATCCATTTCAATCCGATCGAGTTATCACGAGATAAACGTAGTCTAGTCCCTGCACTTTGTTCGCATGTGTTTTTTCATATTCTTCGCACACTAGGTATACCTTTTTAACGAATATTTCGATTTTTAGATAGCTCTATTCTTTTTACATTTTACATTCATTATTTTTTAACTGGTTGAGCTAATCATTTTATTCTATAAATAATATAGTACTACATTTATATAACCTACATTTTAACAATTTTTGGAAGTTTACATTTTCCATGGCTTGCTATGAATAAAATAAGACCCCTAAAAATGAGGAAACTGTATTAGGCAAAATGTCATAATTCAAAATTATCATATAATTTCTGTATTTGGTATTTGGAAACGCTGTACGTGAATTAATACGTCTAATAAGAAGATCTTATAGAAAGCCGGATATTGTTGCACACTTAAAAAGTTTATTAATTATTTAAATCAACATATCAAATTAGTCATCATGTGAAAAAAAAACGTGATTATTCAAGTCATATCTTTACTGCAAGTTGGAAAGAGTAGGTATGCGGTCTGTATGAGAACCAACATAAGAATATTCTAAAAATTAAGGCTGTGGTGAAAAGGTTATTTCAGTAAAGTAATTTTTGAAAAAAAAAAATAATTATTGGAGTTTATGATCGCAAGGCGTTATTTGTTTATTATTATTACTTTTGATGAAATTAAAGATTTAAAAAATGATACCTAAAGCAAGATAAAAAAGTATATAATTAATACCAATGACTGCATTTTTTGCTACTAAAATATAAACTAAAAACATACAATATGGGTGCTATTAGAACATATTTAATTTGTAGAATATTTTATTTTTATATTTTGCTGCTATATGCCATAGAATAGTTATTTATGTACCAAGGCACTGAAGTTCAACTTTTTATGACTCATGTGGAGTTTAGTTGCTGAGGCCTCTGGCCGAGGCAAATAAACCACATGAGTCATAAAAAGAACTTCAGTGTCGAGGTACATATTATATTTTTTTTGAAATCGGAAAAAAAAAATGTTTTATTAGGCAAGAAAATAATAATGATGGATCACCCGTCCACGAACCGACTACGCGCGGCGTTGCTTGACTTTACCGATCGCTCTACCTAGGACAAGTATAATGATGTACGGCACCTTCTGACAGAAAAACCAAACTGCTGCTTCTTGTGCAGCCTACACAACAAATCTATTGATACTCAAATTTACTAAAATATGTATACTGAAGGATTGCGCTTCTATAGGAAACAATTTCGCAATGTATACGAAAAGTTAAATGAGCCTTTATCGGCCGGGTTTTGAATATTTGGTCACTTTTGACGGGCGATTTCTCCGCGTCGGACGTTTGATGTTTACATCTAGCCAAGGCCTACTTATTGAATAAAATCGTACAGTAATGGGCTACATTATTGTACGATTTCTCTGCTTTTAATGACGATTTTGGGACATTTTAATGCCGATTTCAAGAAATAACATATTAACTCCAAAGATAATAATTACCTTATTAATTTGAATTTGATTAAATACCTACTTCACAAACCTTAATTATTGTCACCTTCATAATAAAATTAAAAAAAAATGGCAAGGTGTAGACAACATACCAACCCGAATAAGTGACCTTTGTGGACCTTGACGATTTTTCACATTTCAATTTGTACTGTGGAATTTCATTAAAAGTTCGATCATACAACATTATATGGCGTTTGAACTGGAACTAATCTGATTTTACCATGAACCTTGAAATATCTTCAGAATTGGACTTCGCTTATACAGGGTGAGTCAGAATGTGTAGTAAATACTTTAAAGGGATGTTCGGCTGGTGGTTTTAAGTGGGGGGTCTTTCATATAAATTTTTTCGATTTGGGCTTTCCTTGCCAAGTTATTCAGGTCTACAGGGTGACCCCAAGTATATTTTTTTATTTATATCTCAATAACGGCGCTGCTTAAAAATTTGAACTTTCATAGTGTTATCTACTTACTGGAAGACGCCTTAGGGTAGTTTATTCATTTACACACTGCCATAAAAAAGGGTAAAAACTAACAACCCCTATTAAATTTTATGCTCGAACTTTTTTGTGGGTCATTTTTACGTATAACAAAAATATGATTTGTATAGCCCTTTTATTTAAGAAACTTATTTCCCTCTACATTTTTTCTCAAAAACACAATATTTTTCCTACAAAAACATAAATTTCATGACAAATACCATTCTCTATACGTAGGTAAGCTTAGAAAAGCTTATAATTCTCGAGCTTACCACCCTTCTAAAATCTTTATCTGCTGACCGATTTTGACACTTTTTTTGTTAGGTATATATTCAAAATGCGCATTCAACTAACTTTATTCTTGGGTTGTAATCATGGCCAACTACGAACACTTTTTTGAGCTCAAATTTCAAATTTAGAAAAGCTGTCATATACAGTGTGACCCATTTGTTTTGGGGTCAGTCTGTAAAAAGTGTATCAATCGTGCGATTTGGCTGATTTTTTTTTTAAATTGTAGAGCTCGATGAACTGCACATTTTGAACAAAAATTGCCTGGTTCGCATAAAATCCAAAGCCTACTATGACCGTTTTTATGAGCAAAATTTTAAGAAACCATATAAGCGTTTTTTTTTGAAAAAATCTGTGTGCGCCAATGGATTGAGCACCCCTCGAAATGGGTATGTACAAAATTTCATCAAAATATTTCAAGTAATAACGATTTTGTAGAAAAATTAAAAATGCAGCCAAGGTACGTCTTTATTTTCAAAAATTCAAAGTTGGCCATGGAAAATAATTGAATTGTTTACTTTTATTAAGTGTCAAACTGTCTAAATTGAGTTCAGAAATTGTTTGTGCTCAATACAATTAATTATCATAATTATGGAATATTTAAGCATAAGAGACAAAATAGAAATTGTTCGACTCGTGGGCGACAACGAGCGCTCGGCAGCAGAAGCTGCGGCCGAATTTAACAATAGACACCCAGGTAGATCAGTGAGTCGAAGTACTGTACAACGTATAAACAATATTTTTGATGAAACTGGATCGATTTCTAAAAATTTATTAAAAACTAGGCAAAATGGACGCCGTGGACTTGTTGAAAATAACAATCAAATTCTGCAATACTTTAGTGACAATCCTCGAAATAGTGTTCGAACGGCTAGTTTAGACCTTCATATACCCAGAGAGAGTATAAGGAGATGTTTGAGACAAAACAAAATAAAACCGTTTAAGCCAAAATTTTTGCACACCCTGGAACCAGGAGATGAGGAGAGAAGATTAGAATTTTGCTATTGGCTGCAAGGTGAATATCTCCATAATGGCAACTTTTTAAATGAAATTTTATTCACCGACGAAGCCACGTTTACTACAAATGGTGTAGTATCAAGTCAAAACTGCCGTCACTGGTCAGCTGAAAATCCAGAGTTTATAATAAATGCAAGGAGACAATATTCACAAAAAATTAACGTTTGGTGTGGAATACTACGCGACAGAATAATTGGCCCATTTTTCTTTGAAGGGAATTTGAATGCGGCTGGCTTCTTGAATTTTCTAGAAATTGAATTTAGAAATGCTTTAGATGAGTTACCATTAAGATACCGTTTAAATTTAAAGTTACAGTTAGATGGCAGTCCTATTCATAATGCTCGTTTAATCAGAAACTGGCTAGATAATAATTTTGAAAACTGTTGGATAGGGCGAAATAGTCCTTTCTGTGAGTGGCCACCGAGATCTCCGGACTTAACTCCTTTAGATTTTTTTCTTTGGGGTACACTTAAGCAAAATGTTTATAAGTCAAGACCCCATAATTTACAAGAACTGCAAGCTAGGATAAACCGTAGTTGTGAGGAAATTACTCCACAGCAAATACGAAATGTAATTTGGAATGTACGCAAGAGGAACGACAAATGCATTGTAGAAAATGGAGGCTTGGTAGAAGTTACAAAAATTTTATAATTTTAATTGTTTTTATGTTTTGTGTTTATAAGCATAAGGTTGTATTATTACAATTCAATTATTTTCCATGGCCAACTTTGAATTTTTGAAAATAAAGACGTACCTTGGCTGCATTTTTAATTTTTCTACAAAATCGTTATTACTTGAAATATTTTGATGAAATTTTGTACATACCCACTTCGAGGGGTGCTCAATCCATTGGCGCACACAGATTTTTAAAAAAAAAAACGCTAATATGGTTTCTTCAAATTTTGCTCATAAAAACGGTCATAGTAGGCTTTGGATTTTATGCGAACCAGGCAATTTTTGTTCAAAATGTGCAGTTCATCGAGCTCTACAATTTAAAAAAAAAATCAGCCAAATCGCACGATTGATACACTTTTTACAGACTGACCCCAAAACAAATGGGTCACACTGTATAGTGGTCGAAGTTGGCTATGATTAGGTACAACCCAAGAACAAAGTTACCCACTAATTGAATGTGAATTTTGAATATCTATCTAATAAAAAAAGTTTATCAAAATCGGCCAACAAATAATACAGGGTGTAACTTAAGTACGTTAAAATATTTCAAGGTCGTGGACCTCAGCCAATTTTGACAACAAAAGTTCATATAAACATGTGTCCAAAAATTCTTTGTTTTCCATATACACGGGGTGTTAAAATTTTCTAAAAAATCGCCTTTTCCCAAAACTTTTTTATTCTTATTTAGATTTAAAATTAGTTGTCGTTGTCTTGAAACTTCCAAAATTTTGTTTTTAATTGAGATCTTGTTCTCAGTTATCTGATCTGATCTTTTCCGTACGCTTTTTTAAATACCTTACATTTTTTGCAAGTGCGATGAAATCAATTTAAAAAATCTCTTTTGCCATGAAACGGCGATAGATACAAAAAGAAGTCAAGAGACAATTTTTGATCGGAAACAAATGCGACATCCAAAACTGCTACCCACTTTAATTTCGTACAGGGCCGTATTAATTTCTTGAATTTGCCTTCCGATTGACCCATATCTCCGCCACTGGTTCAATCTAGAGCTTGGAAGTAACACATTTAAATGGGCCCTAGCCAAGTATGATGTGTACCAAACTTGGTTAAAAAAGCTCTACAAGTAAAGAAGTTATGGGAAAAAGACAATTTTTTTAGAAGAATTTCTGGACACGTGTTTATATGAACTTTTGTTGTTAAAATTGGCTGCATGAAGACCACGACTCTAAAATATTTTAAGGTACTTAATTAACACCCTGTATATTAGTCCTTTACTCAATGCCTATATTATGTTAGTAATAAGTACAGGGTGTTCGAAAAATAGACGGAGATATTTTAGAGGGTGATTCCCTGTTAAGAAATATGAAAAAAAGTTTCTATAAACATGGGTCCGGAAATGCAGAGTTTTCAAGATACAGGATGTTAAATATATTGCATGTCATTGGACAAAATTGGTTTATCAATTTTTGCAAAAAAAATCACAAGTGCCTTGGAAAACAAATAATCAAAAGCATTTCTAGGAAAGAGTGTTATTGCAACTTTTCCAATATCATAACATAAAGTACACTACAACCAATTTTGTCCAGTGACATGCAATAAAACGGTTTTTATTTTTTTTTCTCGAAAACGAAGTGAGATAGGAAAACAATACAAGAGGGAAAGAAGTTGTATTTTTAGATGCTTAATCAAACAAAAAATATTAAAGTTACAAAAAAGGTAGTGGCGTACTTTTTTTTGATAATAATATTCGCTAAGGTGCCCCCCGGGACGCCACTGGACTTAATAAATTTAATCTAGTTAGGGCGAAATTAGCCTCTTAATACAACAAATAACATTGCCAAATTTCAACAGAATCGAGTAAATAATTTTTAAGACATTAATAATTTCATTTTTTATTTTTTTTTATTTAACATCCTGTATCTTGAAAACTCTGCATTTCCGGACCCATGTTTATAGAAACTTTTTTTCATATTTTTTAACAGGGAATCACCCTCTAAAATATCTCCGTCTATTTTTCGAACACCCTGTATAATAATTACAGACGTACCATACCATATATTTTTCTCTTATTTATTTATTATTTAGTTACTTGTGCACTGTTAGAAAGTTGTATGACCGTACATCACATTTGCATGGTAAATTGTTCAAACAAACCCACATGTATATTTGCAATATCAACTTGCCATGTGCATACAAAAGAATTTGTTTTTGCTGTTTTTATCGGCGAAATAAAAATAAGTCACTTTTACTTTGCAAATTCATCTATCTAACTTTAAATCGCCAGCCAACCTTGGCGTACCTACACAATGTACCGTTTTGTTTTTCAATTCAGAAAGTGCAAATGATCTTCACAACTTTAGATTTTGTATTCGATTAGCGTAACACGTAAACGCATTTATCTGGAAGCGATCACGAAGACCTTCGGCACTTGTCGCGCCTTTCTTTGTGTAGATACGGTATGACCTTTTAGGTATCAAGTGAATTTTCTGATCTAAAAAATAATGAGAATCGCGAATTGGGTAGGGCTTCACACAATAGAATTTAGACGCCTTGAACTTTACGTTATGTGCAGAATAAGGAAATATTGGAAGATTCAAAAGATGTAGAATATGGGTGGATGTGGATAACACTGATGTACTCGATCGCAAAAGCGTATTTATGCGGTTTTATCTTGTTGTTTTCAGCTATTTAGACACTGCCACAAATAATTTTATGGATATTTTGACTCATTTTGATTAAGCCAAAATTTTTTTCGAAATATTTTGACGTAAACAATTATTGTAAAAGTAAAATTAAATAAAGGTCATGCCTCAGTGCAGCTCTGGCGAATATCTCAACGCACACGTTCTTGTTTACATCAGGCGTAAGAGTTATTTGATTTTAGTAAAGGCGGCCCAAAACTAAATCTGCGTCAAAAAATCTAGTCGCGCAATATAAAAAAAATCTGAAATTGGTCAAAACTATTAATAGTCCTGGGTATTGGCATATTTATTTTAAGATATATAAGAAAACTTTTATACTGGAAACTCATGGCACTGAGATGGTTTATGTAACAGAGTGCTCAGATAGTTTCAGAAAATGTTTATTAAGGCGATTTCGCGGCTTATTTTGAGCCCCACAAAAAAATAGTAGAAACAAAAACTTGTCAATTTTGGACAGCTAGGTGACGTTAAAAAAGAAGTCGGCATCTATGGCCGACTTTTTGAACAATTCGAAAAACCCCAAGTCGATAAAAAATATTTTGCAGGTCGAGGGAAACTTTTAATAATTGGAAATTAGATTAGATCACACAAGGAATTTGATAAGAGAAAATGTTTCCACAATTTGTACTACATAGTTTTCCAATTAAATAGGTATTAGCATTGCAATTTTTCTTTAAAATGTGAATTCGAAATAACAAATAAAAACATTAATTCGAAAAATAATAACACAATAACAAATTATATTACAATAAATGTTTACCTGGTGTTCACGCCTTTTCACAATAAAATACACATCACATTTTTCAGAATTTCATCATTTCAGCTTTCAGTTGCTGCATGGGTAGGAACATAAAATATTCTAATTTTTTAATAAAATAAAATTTAAAAATGTTGATAAAAGTAAGGTACCAATTAATTTCATTGGACAGTGATTGATCGATAAGCAAGTAATTGCCGAAGTATGTATTTTCTTAAGCTCTTTGAAAACCTAAACTTATTTTATTCATTTCTTACATGGCATAAATGAAAGCTTGGTTTTAAAAAGGTTTTTTATTTATTATTTTATTTCGTACTTTTTAGTTTGGGGCGTCCGCCATCTTGGGGCATCCGCCATATTGAAATCAGAATGACGTCATGTATTCTGCTTGAGAAACCCTTTCATTTGATACCCATGTCAAGGAGGTTGTGAAGAAATAGGTAATCCGCCATCTTGGGGCGGCCGCCATATTTGATTTAGTATGACGTCACTCACCTTATCGTTTCATACTCGTCAAACCATTTCATTTATATCAATTGGGTTGTAAAGAAACAGGTAATCCGCCATATTGGAGCGGCGGCCATTTTGAAGAAATTACAATATTCAGTATACTACATTATATCGTTGACTGTATTATCACCAGCACCAAAAGTGTGTGCAAAATTTCAACTCAATCGATTGGGTGGTACTGGTTTAATATTCAGTTGCAAGATTTGACTCACACAAACTGACAGGTGCAGTTAAATAAAAGCTTGTAAAAAGCGAAATTATTTTTTATTCCTAACTATTTACAACGCATGTTTTTTTACCTATGATCGACCTTGGTTCGAATCAAGGTCGAAGGAAACTGCATGCACATTTCTTTATAGAAAGATACCGCATAAGAGCACTGGATGGATTAGCGAGCTACCTCTGTGTGATTTATTAATTATTGTTCTACACATACTGGGATTACTACTGATTTCTAGGGTTTTCCGTTGGGGAATGCTATCCTAGTTCTATAGCCGTAAATGGCAACGAAGACTGATATAATATTTCATCATTTTCGTTCCACTTTCTTGTGTCTTCAGAAATAAAAAAGTTGGGGCTTAAAACTTTCAATATTTTCAATTTTTCGCTATAATTTTCAAAGGTAACCACAATATGATAATGCACAACTTGATTAAATCAAAGAGGCAATTCGTTTTCCTGGTCCGTAGTACCTACCTATCATTTTGTGCATATATATGATAACTGCTGTTGCAGATGTGCCATCAATAATTTATAAACGCGTGTGTGTAGTTGAGGTATCCATTCTGAATAAAACGAATTTCGAAACGGATTTTCCCTGCTGACCTCGTCTCTAAAGATTTAAGTAACTGATTATGCTGAATTATTTCTATAAATACTGTCATACCTTTCATAACATACGGGACTTTACAACTCACTTTCAATACCACTAACACGAGTCTACCATTGGTGGAACGCGTTGCAGGCGAAACCTGTTCTTCGATTTGGTAAGTCACGATGGGCTTAATTCATGGTTATTCCCGACCTTTTTTTATATTCTATTTTCGGATTTTATCGTTATGGCTTCTCCTATAGGTGTTCAAGTGGTTCGCCAAAATAATAGATGATCAAATATCTAAACATGTTTGCCACCATACAATATTCGGGCAAGAGGAAGCACATAGAGGGTCGCTACTATGAGCGCTGTCATAGTAACTATATACAGTGTGTTCGTTTGAAAACTAGTCACCCTTACCTAATATTTCGCTAATGAAAACAAAGGCCGTTACTGAAATTTATTTTTCTTTGCAGGATAATCTTGGGCTTAGTAATACTGACCGTATGTTCAGCACGACCAGCTGAAGACGAATATGCGGAATATGACGAAGCTGAACCAGCCCCACCACCAAAAAAAGTTCCAGCTAGGACTCCACTTGTCGGCAGGAGGAATCCTTTAGCTGGAAAGAACAACAAGGCAACATCTACGACGACAACGACAGCTGCTCCAGAAAAGGTTTGTTTTTTCTTTACACATTTATACATTATACGGGTTTCCCAACGAAAACTTGACCCCCCAAAAATTAGAAAACCGAAAAATATTTAAAAATTCGCCGAGACGCGTCTATTTTTGTTCTTGGGGGGAGCTTTTTTTTACAGTCAAGGCAACTCGATATGTTCATCCCCTAGTCCCTAGCAACCCCAACTTTAAAATTTCAAATGGAACTACCCCACTTGTGGCGCATCATTTTAAAGCCCTTTTAATTGGGAATACAGTGATGCGTCGTTTTTAGAAACCTGTTGAGATTTGACAGAATTATTGGCTAAAACCTGAAAGTTGACAATCTACTGTAAGTACGCGTAGTAATTTCTTACACAAATGCTCGCCACTAATAAATTTTTTTATCTACTACACACAACCAAATTTCCTACCTAGTTGGCTGATGTAAAACAAAAAAAGTTCATACGAATTCAAACCTTATTTCTTTTTAAAATGACAAAAAGTCACTGTCACAAAAAAAGTCCCCGCTTTTTGCTTGTAACTACGAAATCGTTAGTTTCAGCCTGCTACTGAAAGTGTAAAACGTGTTTTTGAAATGGTTTATTCTATCGCGGAAAGGTTAGGAATTGTTGCAATTAGTGCTGTAGCTTTAGCGCAATTATAATTTCGAGAACAAATTGCAACAATTTCTACCCTTTCCGCGATAGAATAAACCATTTCGAAAATACGTTTCCACTTTCAATAGCATAGGCTGAAACTAATGATTTCGTGGTTACAAGCAAAAAAACGGGAACTTTTTTTGCGACAGTGACTTTTTGTTACATATTTTAAAAAGATATTTATATAAGATTTGAATTATTCGTATGAAATTTTTTTGTTTTGTTTTAGCTTTTTCATTTATGAATTTTTTGTAAACTGATCGACACCTCAATAAAAACTAGGTAATTTGGTCGTGTGTAGTAGATAAAAACTTATTAGTGGCGGGCATTTGTGTAGAAATTACTACGCGTACAGTGGATTGTCAACTTTCCGTTTTTAGCCAATAATTCTGTCAAATCTCAACAGAATTCTAAAAACGATACATCACTGTATTCGCAATAAAAATAATGCGCCACGAGGGGGGTAGTTCCATTGAAATTTTAAAGTTGGGGTTGCTAGGGATTAGGGGGATGAACATATCGGGTTGCCTTGACTGTCAAAAAAGCTCCCCCACAAGAACAAAAATCGACGGGTCTCGGCGAATTTTCATAGTATATTTCATTACGAGTCTGGAAATAAAGATTTTTCCGTGCGCGCGTGACAAAAAAATCTATTTCTGGACGTGTAATGAACCATATTTTCTTTTATACTTCTTTGAAAACGGAAACTTAAAACATTTTATCGGCATATTATAATAAATTTAATTGACAAAACATAAACAATGCAGATAATATAGTTTTTGGTATGTATGATGCGTTTCCATGGTTCTCAAATTATTTCAAAGGTGCTTTTTTGTAAATTAGTTATTGTCAGATAAGGTGAATAAAACGTCAAAAATATTACAGAAATGTACCTAAATATTGAAGCACTTACGAATTAAAATACAAAATAGGTATATGTTAAATATCAGAGAGCATATAGAGTTTCTTAAATTTAGTTTACTTTGCTGTATATTTCTATTTTAAAGCCATATATTCGGTATTTTTATTCACCGCACGGAAAGTTTTTCCATGCGCTGTTTCCGTGCGCTAGCCTGAAAAACCCCATCTTTCATTATTGCTAAAACAGATGAAAATAAGGTGTTTTCAAAGAAGTATATCAAAAAATATTTTTCGGTTTTCTAATTTTTTTTGGGGGGGGGGGGGGTCAAGTTTTCGTTGGGAAACCCTGTATTATATTGTTGCTAAGATCTTTAATCAAGGAACGATCTATCTACAGTGGCTTTATTCAAGACAGTGGCGACACGGCCGCCATGTTTCGTCAAATTAGAGGTGGGACTGTTTAAAAAATATATCGATATTGTGAATCCAGATCCAGTATCGATTTTTTTATCGATATGACTATTATATATTAAATAAAATCAATCTATTGCCCATTTTTTTGAGAAATAAACGGTAAAACGTACCTATCTGTTCCGTTTCGTTTATATTTTAAAATTAATTACTAATATCAGTGACTATACTGCTAATATTTAATGGTTCTCCCTGGACATGTCTAGAATAGACGAACAAATTTTGAGCATGTGTTTGTATTTTGAAAAGTTTAGAAATGGGCAGGTAGCAATATACAGAAAATTTTAAAAATATAAAATAGGGAAAACACAATATAATTATATGGTACTTTTAGCTTAGGAAATAAAGTAATGATAACTACATTATAATAAAACAACTCCAAACGTAGGCATGCTCAATTTATAATTGGTGTTTATTGGTGTTATTATGTACATACAGAAAACTTTAGAATTAACAATTTTCTTCAGAGCTGTTGAAGTCTTAAAGCACTTGGTACACGAGACTAAAACTCAAAGAATAATTGCTTTTATTTTTGGTTTTTGACACTTTTTATTTACTTATTTTCATGGATACACCATAAGAAAAATGAAAAGTGATATTACAATCTTCAACATCCTTCCTTTTGGATGATTTTTCTTAAGCCCATTGTTTTAAAGGAGTAACAGCCTCTCAAAATATTTTTGGTTTAAATAGTAAAGCTTTCATGAAAATGTTCGCAATTTGCTCCATTGTGCTTGTTTGAGTCCATAAAAACTTGTCTGGAGTCTACAAAACTCTATTGGTTGAATCTTCATAACCTTTTGGTTGTTTCACATAAACATCTTCTGTAGAGACATCCATGAAGTTAATTCAACATTTTCACCAGCAGCTATATGCTTAATATTCCTTTTATTATCATTCCAGATTTGACTACAGGGCTAAAAGTTTGGTCGTAGTCTTCACCTTTTCTTTGTGAACAACCTTTCATTACCAACCTCGCCTAGTATTTTTCTATCGATCCATCCGGAATTATCCTCTCCTTACAAGATACTATACCTAATGCTTTCTTGTCTTCTGGAAGTATCTGTAAAACTCATTTTTGTTTTATTCATGTGACTTCATTTCTTTATCCATTACAGCTAACCATCACTTTATCCATTACAGCTTCTTCATAGTTATTAGGACCACTAATTTTTAAAACATTTGCAACAGCTTTCATAACAAAGTTTTCAAATTTTGCTGGTTTTGCTACTTTCTACGGTCCCTCAGCTCCATTATTTTCATTTCTTCATGATCTTCCTCCTGCTAATCAGTCTTCTTTTGACCTTCTGTACCGCTTTTTCCAACTTCTTCATTGTATTCTTCTTCTGGATACCCATCATCTTCTTGCAACCTTCCCTCGCTTTTATACATGTCTTGCATGACAACCAACTACGTTGTGGTCACCTTACTTTACTTTTCTCATAGAAAAACACAGATAAAGCGCAGAAATATGATAATACACACATAAACAAAGCGTACGTCCATAATAAGGGACAACACGAATGACGGATCTGTAGAATGACGCCGTCATTATGAAATCGATACAAATAAGTCGATCCATTATGACAGAATTTGACGAAACATGGCGGAACCAATCAAAAATCGGACCACGGTTGTCGCCACTGTCTCGTATAAAGCCACTGTAGATCTATCCATAGATCTTTGATATGTACTACACCCTTTATGCAGTAGGTATACAGAATCGTTTGAACTAAATTTTTGGGTTATTTCTTGAAGGAACAAGAAGAAGCAGTAGCCGAAGGTGACTACGAAGATGAAGCTCAACCAGCCGAAACCAGCTCCACCACCGAAACACCAAAGAAACTCATCCGCTCTGGGATCGCCAGACCTTTCAGGAGCAACGAGGATCTTTTGAATTCTTTAAAGAAGAGGAGGGAGCAGGCTGCTAGCAGTAAGTGACCTTAGGCGATTCAGTTTTATTCTTTTCACAACCGTCTCGTTTAGAGATACAATGGTGTTTTTATTACTCCTTGCAACGCGCAACGCGAAAAACAAAATTATTAAATTTGAAGATATGACACCTTAAGTTTTCTACCCTGTCCGGGAATATTTTCTTTTTTTATTAAAAATTAAAATATTTCTTTAAATTTGATGCATAAACAAGGCAGCCTTATAAGTCAGCGAAAGTAACATTTTCAAGCCGTTATTATTTATAATAACACAACTATATTATTTTTATTCAATGACCACATTTTGCCTATAATAGCTCTGTGGCTATACAGGGTGGTTTAAAAACAGTGTACAGGCTTCTAGGGCTGATATAACAGCCAAAAATAAGACGAAAAGTTCATATAAAGGTGGGGTCAAAAATGTGCACCTAAAAGGCTTCAGGGTTTCAAAATTCTCCAATAGTAGTTATTGTATCTTGACAAAGCTAATCAAAAATTGAATAGTGGTATATTAAATAACAAACAATTCAGTTAAAAGCGTCTTACTTTTGTCTGTTTTAGTCAAAACAAAAACTTACTCTGAATGAATGCGAACTTTATTAGAAATGTTATTGTTTGTTACATCAAAATTTTACACGTTTTCCGCACAAAAATCCTAGGGAAAACATATTTACGTCAGAAAAAAGAATACGCCTAAAGTCTATCCAAGTTACAACGGTAGTAGATATAAACAAAGTCACATGACCGCATTGCGATCGATTACCAGGGTCTGACTAATATGAGATTCCCAGTGGCTTGTAATTCTAAACTAATTCTTTTAGAAGTTCTAAAAATTGTGTTTTTACCTTTCGTGGATCTTTATAAATTTCCTTAAATTAAGTAGCAAAATAAATTTACAGAATATACTGCTCGCGATCCGATCTAAAATATGCAGGAAACTCGACTGAGGGAAGAGCCGGCCCTGCATTCTGCTCGCCGCGTAAATACTTGACATTTTATGACGGCCAGACCAATAAGAGAATAGGTCACGTGGTGGCCAATGTTTTGATCCACTGCCTCTGTAACTTGCATAGACTTATTTAAACCCAAAAAAGTTATGACGTTTTAAATTACGTTAAATGCTGTAGCTGGCGCCCCCTATAAAATCACATCAAAGCTATGCCAATATTTGAAATCCTCGCCCAAAAAGTTCAAAAGTTAATTGGAAAAATATAAAATAAAACTTACATTTTGGCACCCTGCATCTTTTTAGATAAACGCGTAAAAAACTTGAATCGTGAGAAATACCATTAATATGTCAATGTCAAAGAGCCACATCACCTTTCCCAGCTGGCAGGTAATCTTTCAACAAGTTTTTCCAGTTCGGAAAAATAAACAAAACAATTTACTAAATAACGTGTTCAGCTGCAAAGGTTGCTACAGCTGCAGGTTGTAATACTTTTTCTGTGGTTGTGAGTAGTTATTATATAACAAAAATGCAAGAAATTGCAGTCAGCCACCACTTAACTCGCTTAAAAGGAGATAGGAGATGGTAGGGTCCACGATAGACTTACCCACGGTATGTCAGTAACGAATCCGAAAACAAGGCAAATCTGCGCATCTACGTCAGTTGCGAGTCACGAATTCAAAATGCGGTTGTGTTTTACGATTTTTTATAGTTTACAGTTTAATGTGTCCAGAAAAAAGTGTAAACAACTGCCAGTCCAGCTCGACAGTGCTTTAAAATAGGCCAGAAATGCCGGAATGTGCAGTCAGCGTTTCTCCAAATAATAACAGAAACAGTAAGGGAACGGAAATTAAGTACTATAGATTTCCCAAGGACAATAATCTTGCCAAAAAATCGATTGCTGCATGCCGCAGACAAGACATATGGAGCAATTTAAATTCTGACTCGCAACTGACGCGTCACAAGATGCGCAATGATATACCGTGGGTAAGTTGTTTATCGTGGTAGGGTCGACAGCGCCGAAAATTCAATAAAACGCTGTCAAGTTGCTCCTCGGAGAGAATGGATCAGCAATAAATGACGCCTATCTTTATGACAGACGACAGGCAGAAAAATCGTCAAACTCCATTTCAATATCACCCATGAAAACTCAGAACGGTATTGAATTGAGTAATTAAGTTCAGTTTCAATAGGTACTCTATCAAAGCGTATTAAGTGAAAATTAAGAGCATAATTTCTTGACGTTTTCGGTAAACTGAATCATTACACTTGACGTTTACTTAATAAAATTAAAAAATAGTAACAACAATGATACTCCACCATTAATATACTTTATAACACAAAATACCGTGCGGCTAGATGAACAAAGAGTACCTAAGTACCTATCTCAGAAGCAACTAGGGACTCTTTAAAATAAGGGGACACAGCATGTCACAGCCTATCACATAGGAAAAGTGAAGCCTTGAGGGGAAGTTGGTTTTCTCTCGACTCCAAGGAGACCACAAGGGGGCTTGTACAAGGTTATGTTATATGTCAGTGTCCAACTGCCATCAGGTTTTATGTGACATGCCAGTGCCATAGATAAAAGACTAGGCCTCACTTTGGAAAGTATAATGCTGGGCCATTTTACTAAAGAGTCCCTGGAAGCAACCATATTATATTTGTGGGATCGTGATCAGGGTCACCTTTTTGCGATAGAACTAGGATAGCATTTACTACAGAAAAACCTAGAAAACAATAGGGGAAAGTGGCCCAAAATGATCCCCTTAAGGCAAAAACTCCAGTAGCGTTTACGATAAGTGTGGTGGCGAAATATATCTAAAATTATCTCTTGCATTCTTTAGTGCTTAGGCCAGTAAATTAATATCAGTTTTTTGTTTCAAAACTAATGTGTACAGTTTTTTTCAAAAATGTAAAACTGTGTGAAGGGATCATTTTACCCTAACGGGTCGGGTAAAATGATCCCTTAGGGTAGGGCAAAACGATCCCGCAATAATTCTATTACGGAAACAATATGTAGGAAGATAAAACGAAACAACCCAACTCTGCCTTTCACTTTTGCGCTTGTATTTATGCACCATTTTTACACATGCAATGAATCTGCAAAGGAAAATTATTATATGTTTTCACTATTCCAAAGTTCGGGTAAAACGATCCCGGGATCATCATTTTGCCCAAGATTTTGAGGGATCGCATCACCCGACATAGCGTTGTTGTATTTAACAACGGCGCTATACTAATTATTTTCTATAACTTACCTTACATTAAAATCACAGAAAATCACTTTTTAAAGGTATACGCGAATAACGATGTCACCAGCTCGGTATTTATTATACTCAGAGATATGGAGCAGGGAGAATGCTTGTCAACGTGCGCAAGATTGCTAATTTTTCTACCGCCATTTTAACCCACGAAAGTGCGACAAATTCAAAATAATTTGCTTTTTCAAATTTTTGTTGCTTTTATTTACGTTTAGGTATAATTTTATATTGATGTGGAAGCAACTTTAGTCAAAAAAGTTTATTTTTACCTGGACCGTTTTCGGCGAATCTGCCTTGGTGCCTCATTAGGAGAAATCATTGAATATGTGAAAGTTGAAGCTTGTGGTAGGCTCGGACCACTTTGTTGTTGGTCAGATAAATTTTCTGATGGTATAGAAGTTGATTGGAGGCATTTCTTATTGCCCACCAACAAAAAATCATCAGATTTAAAATGTGTTGAACAAACGACTTTGTTCTTCCACCATAGTACGTTGCTGGGCAAATTTAAAGCTTTTAACCATTCCAAATAGAGGTCCCGGTCTTTGGGAAACCTAGAATTGCTAGAAGAAGCACCACCAATACATTTTATCCTAAATAATGCAACATACCAATGGAAAGATATACCTTCAGGTCTAAATCTTTTGCAATTTGTGCATGTTCTTACAGAGCAAGACATGTTGACGAACACAACAGGATTTACAAAAACACGCCTGCAAATACGCACACGAAAAAGACCTTAAAAAAGCAATTAAGAAGTAAGCACGTCAAAACGTAAACAAACTACAAGACTATGGGTTAACAATATGGCGGCGGTCAAAGCGCCCTCTCTGTAGCCGAAAAATCGGATGCGCAGTAGGTCAAAGCGCATTCTCCTACTCCATATCTCTGATTATACTACTGAAAGCAGCGCCATCTAAGACAATATTAACGATGTTAGAACCTAGATCCCTAGGTGGCAGCACTAGTTTTACGAATAACATGGGGGGATCATCTTATCCGCAGGGATCATTTTGGGCCACTTTCCCCTACTACAAAGTGTAGGACAATTAGTGAATCACACAGATAACGGCAATGCCGTTAATCTACATTTTGGTGGCGAAAAACCAAATGATCCTAAAGTCTCTCGCGCATCTTCCTGTTTCAGACAAGCACTCGAAACCGGTAAAGGCTGCCGATACCGAACCGGCCGAGGAACCCGTAGAAAAGGTGACGAAAGAGACGCCCAAGGCCAACAGGACTTCGGGAGGCAGGAGGAACAGGTTCTCGAAGGACAAACAGCAGGAGACCGGCGAGGAGCCGTCGTCGACCACGGCCGCGGGGAGGACGGGCAGGAGGTTCAACGGCAGGAGCTAGTTAACGAATTGTGCGAGGCGGACTTTCGAAGTGCGTAATCTGTGGCGATAAGTAGCCACGCTACCGACATGATACGACGTCCTTTTTGTTGGCAGGTCGAAAAACTCTCGGTGGTAACAATAAGGAAATTCTCGGCGCGGCTTTATTATGGAATTATGCAACGGAATTCGTGTTAGGCCAACATTTTTGTAGATTGGTATTGTATAATTTTTGCGGGAGCAACACTTTTTGTTAAATTTGGGCATTATGACAATTGATGCAAAAATTTTCAACTATATAAAATATATATGAAAACATAATACATGTTGATTTATGTAACGTTGCTTGGATACCTATACAAATTCTCTAACGGGGATTTTTTAACAATTTTGTACTTATGTTTTAGGTGAGTGTGATTGTCGAACTAATGTAGGAAAATTGCATATTCTTATTAATAGTTTTTGTAGCTAAAAATAAAATGTAAATATACAGATGATACTTTGTAAATTTCTTTATGCATATTTTATTATTAGTTTTTTTAAGAAAAATAAAGGCATAATTTTTCAGGTTTTTTTGGGTTCTTCGACACCAAAATTTCAAAATGCTAATCTACTTCGTAATACAACAACCCTATCTAAATCCATGATTCTCATAGACAATGTAAACGTATTTTTTGAAAATAATTCCGAAAAACACTTATCCAATTTATTAAAAAATAACTATACTATGAAAAACCACCAACTTTTGCATCGAATAGTGAATACTATAAGAAATATAAATTCAATAAGTAATATTATGTAAGAATTGATATTTCTACATTGCATGTTGAAATATTGCATTTATTAACATGTCACAAGGCAAGTGTAATACCCATAGACTTTATAAGTCTATGGTAATACCCAACGAGCTTTTTGGAAGTCATTGGTAATACCTAACAAAAAATGAGAAGATGCGTTCTGTCCATCAAAAAATCATTCCGTAAAACTACCTCATAAATGTTCCAAACGAAACGGGACTTAACTGTGGCTTGACTATAGGTAAATAATAAAAAACGACAAAAGAAATATAAATAATAAAGAACAACAAAATAATTGAAGAACTAAAACCAAACACATATACAAGAGATTTTACCTGATTTTTTATGGTTTGAATTTAAACGCAGATAGAATCTTAATTATAACAAAAGATTTAATGAACTAAAGTGAATTAACTTGCGTAAATTAAAACACTTACACAATTAAAATAAAATAAAATTAAAAATATTTAGATATATACAGGGTGTTCCACGAAGGTGTGGTAAGAAGCTGAGCATTTTTTTTAAATGGGATACCCTATACAGTGTGTTCCAATTTGATACTGGACACCTCAGAAATATATGAAGGGCAAGGGAAACAAGTGGTCTCTATTTTTTTATTGGTAGTCCCAAGGGAGAGTATCTCATAGGCGGTGGTATATTTGGATGGTGTAATTATTTCATGGCCTGGTATGATTGTTTACAATAGCAAATTTTCAAGAAACCCTATTAGGGCTTTCTTTACAAAACGTTATTGAGAAAACTTGTTCAGAATAAAAAACTTAGTAGATTTGCAAAATTTGAAAAGTCTAGGCCTACTTTGATTTTTACACTTTTCGCCTTTTTCTCCCACTTTTTTTCTTATAAATGTTCCCTGGCTGAAACTTTCACGTCAAAATATTATTAAGGAAACTGTTCATAGTGAAAAAATAAAATTTTGACGTGAAAGCACCAGAAAGGACACTTTTCTATGAAAAAAGTGGGAGATAAATCTAAAAATCAAAAGAGGCCTAGACTTTTGAAAGTTTACGAATCCACTCAGTTAACGAATTGTGCGAGGCGGACTTTCGAAGTGCGTAATCTGTGGCGATAAGTAGCCACGCTACCGACATGATACGACGTCCTTTTTGTTGGCAGGTCGAAAAACTCTCGGTGGTAACAATAAGGAAATTCTCGGCGCGGCTTTATTATGGAATTGTGCAACGGAATTCGTGTTAGGCCAACATTTTTGTAGATTGGTATTGTATAATTTTTGCGGGAGCAACACTTTTTGTTAAATTTGGGCATTATGACAATTGATGCAAAAATTTTCAACTATATAAAATATATATGAAAACATAATACATGTTGATTTATGTAACGTTGCTTGGATACCTATACAAATTCTCTAACGGGGATTTTTTAACAATTTTGTACTTATGTTTTAGGTGAGTGTGATTGTCGAACTAATGTAGGAAAATTGCATATTCTTATTAATAGTTTTTGTAGCTAAAAATAAAATGTAAATATACAGATGATACTTTGTAAATTTCTTTATGCATATTTTATTATTAGTTTTTTTAAGAAAAATAAAGGCATAATTTTTCAGGTTTTTTTGGGTTCTTCGACACCAAAATTTCAAAATGCTAATCTACTTCGTAATACAACAACCCTATCTAAATCCATGATTCTCATAGACAATGTAAACGTATTTTTTGAAAATAATTCCGAAAAACACTTATCCAATTTATTAAAAAATAACTATACTATGAAAAACCACCAACTTTTGCATCGAATAGTGAATACTATAAGAAATATAAATTCAATAAGTAATATTATGTAAGAATTGATATTTCTACATTGCATGTTGAAATATTGCATTTATTAACATGTCACAAGGCAAGTGTAATACCCATAGACTTTATAAGTCTATGGTAATACCCAACGAGCTTTTTGGAAGTCATTGGTAATACCCAACAAAAAATGAGAAGATGCGTTCTGTCCATCAAAAAATCATTCCGTAAAACTACCTCATAAATGTTCCAAACGAAACGGGACTTAACTGTGGCTTGACTATAGGTAAATAATAAAAAACGACAAAAGAAATATAAATAATAAAGAACAACAAAATAATTGAAGAACTAAAACCAAACACATATACAAGAGATTTTACCTGATTTTTTATGGTTTGAATTTAAACGCAGATAGAATCTTAATTATAACAAAAGATTTAATGAACTAAAGTGAATTAACTTGCGTAAATTAAAACACTTACACAATTAAAATAAAATAAAATTAAAAATATTTAGATATATACAGGGTGTTCCACGAAGGTGTGGTAAGAAGCTGAGCATTTTTTTTAAATGGGATACCCTATACAGTGTGTTCCAATTTGATACTGGACACCTCAGAAATATATGAAGGGCAAGGGAAACAAGTGGTCTCTATTTTTTTATTGGTAGTCCCAAGGGAGAGTATCTCATAGGCGGTGGTATATTTGGATGGTGTAATTATTTCATGGCCTGGTATGATTGTTTACAATAGCAAATTTTCAAGAAACCCTATTAGGGCTTTCTTTACAAAACGTTATTGAGAAAACTTGTTCAGAATAAAAAACTTAGTAGATTTGCAAAATTTGAAAAGTCTAGGCCTACTTTGATTTTTAGACTTTTCGCCTTTTTCTCCCACTTTTTTTCTTATAAATGTTCCCTGGCTGAAACTTTCACGTCAAAATATTATTAAGGAAACTGTTCATAGTGAAAAAATAAAATTTTGACGTGAAAGCACCAGAAAGGACACTTTTCTATGAAAAAAGTGGGAGATAAATCTAAAAATCAAAATAGGCCTAGACTTTTGAAAGTTTACGAATCCACTCAGTTAACGAATTGTGCGAGGCGGACTTTCGAAGTGCGTAATCTGTGGCGATAAGAAGCCACACTACCAACATGATACGACGTCCTTTTTGTTGGCAGGTCGAAAAACTCTCGGTGGTAACAATAAGGAAATTCTCGGCGCGGCTTTATTATGGAATTATGCAACGGAAATCGTGTTAGGCCAACATTTTTGTAGATTGGTATTGTATAATTTTTGCGGGAGCAACACTTTTTGTTAAATTTGGGCATTATGACAATTGATGCAAAAATTTTCAACTATATAAAATATATATGAAAACATAATACATGTTGATTTATGTAACGTTGCTTGGATACCTATACAAATTCTCTAACGGGGATTTTTTAACAATTTTGTACTTATGTTTTAGGTGAGTGTGATTGTCGAACTAATGTAGGAAAATTGCATATTCTTATTAATAGTTTTTGTAGCTAAAAATAAAATGTAAATATACAGATGATACTTTGTAAATTTCTTTATTTCTTTTTTTTAAGAAAAATAAAGGCATAATTTTTCATGTTTTTTTGGGTTCTTCGACACCAAAATTTCAAAATGCTAATCTACTTTGTAATATAACAACCTTACCTAAATCTTTAGTCATTCGTAGTTAATTGTTATAGTTCGTGTCTGCGATAAGTATATCCATGATTCTCTCTTAATTGCGAAAAACATTTATCTAATTTATTAAAAAATAATTATACTTTGAAAAACCACCAACTTTTGCAACGAATAGTGAATAGTGAATACTATAAGAAATATAAATTCAATATTTTAAGAATTGATATTTCTACATTGTATGTTGAAATATTGCATTTATTAACATATCACAAGGTAAGTGTAATACTTAACAAAAAATGAGAAGATGCGTTCTGTCACAGAAAATATAGCCTGAATATATTTTCTGTGGTTCTGAAATATAAATGGAATAACACGGAATAATCTAAAAAAGACAAAAAAGAAATGTATTAGCACACTAACACCTACTTACCAAATTTGACAGTCAATCGAATTACGAACATGATAACGTTTGTCTGGCTGTGGTACTTGTTGCACTTTGTGTTATGGTATTTAATTTTTTTTGAAAATCTTCACCAGAGTTACTATAGGGCGATGCAAAAGTTTTACGTGTTTAATGGGAAAAACGGCCATTGTTACTGGCGGAGCTTCTGGTGAGTTTGGACAGGGTGTTTCAATTTTAAAAGATGTAGAAATATATTTTTTTCCTATTTTGGGAAAAAATATCAAATAAAAATTGTTTTGCTGAGAATTTAAATATGTACTTTAATTAAAGATCCTTTCTGAAACCAGAATCTTTGCTGAAACTAATTCTGCAAAATTTTTACAAAAATATGCTCAGCATGTATGATTTTCAATGTTTGTTTATTTAGGATTTTGCTCAAAAACTGAAAACAAAGTGATATGAAAGTCATGGATTTGTGATTTTCGCAGTAGTTATTTTTTGAAATCGGCATTAAAGAGCGTCTAAATCTCGGAAGTAAATTAATCGAAGAAAACAAGAAAGAAATAATAAAAAAACAAAGTAGGCATAACGCTTTCAAATTTGGTACACCTTAGTAACTTACCACATTGAACAAATTTTCTTTATAATTTTTTCAGTATCTCCAATATCTTCCAATAATCACTCTGCAATGAGCATTCTAGGTGCGTCTTCTTTTGTAGGTACATACAGAGTATTAAAAAAAAAATTTGAATAGCTTTTCTGTAAATCATGAATAAATCGAAGCCAAACTTAAAAGAACAATAAGTTGTCGTTAGTTTGTTGCAATAATTGTGTTATTTATTTAACTTGTCCTACAGTTGGTTGCAACTGTGTTATTTAGCAGTAGTAGGTAATTAACTTAAATAATTCCATCACAAAACTCGTGTTTACCTTGAAACCCTGACAGAGAGGGAAAAAAGCCAAAATATGACTTTTGTAGAGAATTTTATCGTTGACTGATATATTATTAAAGACTGCTCACGGCTGTCACGTCTGACACATTTTTGGCTCACCATGCGCTTTCCGGAGATAAAATACAATGCAGAATACATTGTTAGCCATCAGAGCCATCTCTTTTCCAGGACATAAAGCTATAGCCGTGAGAAGTCTTTATAAATTCGTCAGTCAACGATTTTATGGTCTTTCCAAAAATGTAATAAAATGTTGTATTAGGTACTCAGAGCCGGACTACTTTGTTGCAAATTAAGTAATGTCGATCCTTTGTAACTACGCCACTGGCAGCCGCAGAAGGCTAGCATACGAGGGTCGATCAATAAGTAGGTACCCGTGTTGTTGAGGGAATTTGACATTACCCTTTTGTATTGTTTGTTAAACCACACCATACTAAATTTCAGTCTCATTTATAGGTTAGTTTTTATTTGACAGTTATTTTTTCTTACGTGTTTCGTGTCTTTCGATAAAATGGAAAACAGAGCAAATATCGATCAGAAATTATCATTTTATTTTTGGGTGGAAACATGCGAAGAAATAAAAGCGAAGTTCACCGTCACCATATCGGTTTAATGAATTCAAACGTGGTCAAACTTTATTGAGAGACACGAAACACGTATTCACTGTCATATATAAAAACTAACCTATGAAATTTAGTATGGTGTGGTTTGACAGATGACAGTACACCACGGTAAAGTCAAAAATTCCCTCAGCGTCGCCACCTGTCGTCAAACAGGGGTACTTAGTGATCGACCCTCGTACTACCATAATTTGGCACTTCATTTAGGCCTAGCGACTACCAAGTTTGGCTTCGATTTATTAATTTACAGAAAAGTTATTCGAAATCTTCGATATTTCTCTGGAAATTTCAACACCCTGCAGAGTAGAGGAATGATATAAAAAATACATATCAATATTCTGAACAACGAGTGAGTACTGTCATAACTTTTTTGCATTTGTTATTGTGCTGAGAAAAATATTTGCACTCAATGTTCTTTTCTTATATTAAAAAGATGATAAAATTTCACGTCCCCAATAGATTTTTACCGAGAGAAAGTTAGCGGCTTTATGGGACTATAAATTTTGGCAACTGGTAATATCATACCAACATCCAAGTTCTAATGGATGTTCCGGGGGTGCTGTTTTCATATTTGAATCGTTCGAGAAGGTAGACTACAACAGCTGTCTCCCCTTATTAGGTTCATCAAGGCAGCTATAACCTTCCCACGATAAACTTACCCACGGTATGTCATTGCGCATCTTGTGACGCGTCAGTTGCGAGTCAGAATTTAAACTGCTCCATATGTCTTGTCTGCGGCATGCAGCAATCGATTTTTTGGCAAGATTATTGTCCTTGGGAAGTCTATAGTACTTAATTTCCGTTCCCTCACTGTTTCTGTTATTATTTGGACAAACGCTGACTGCATCCCGGCATTTCTGGCCTATTTTAAAGCACTGTCGAGCTGGACTGGCAGTTGTTTACACTTTTTTCTTGACACATTAAACTGTAAACTATAAAAAATCGTAAAACACAACCGCATTTTGAATTCGTGACTCGCAACTGACGTAGATGCGCAGATTTGCCTTGTTTTCGGATTCGTTACTGACATACCGTGGGTAAGTCTATCGTGAACCTTCCCGAACGACTCAAATTCCGAATATTTCAGTTAACGCTCAAACCGAAACTTGCACTTGGAGGTGAGAAACCAACCAGTGGCGCCATCTAGCATCAAGCTGATAGTACCAGAGCCGAAATTTCACAAAACATAGTAAACACCAACAAGAAAAAGTTAGGTTGAAACAACTACAAAATAATGTGAAGAAGAAGCGACACAGAAAACAGGCTCATTGGCCATTCACCACTGTATCTTCCAAATTTGTGGAAATCAACAAGGATCTGACCGGGAGCCCTATATCCTTGTGAAACTTGCATCTTATAGCCGTATAAATTAGAAATATTAAAAAGATGATAAAATTTCACGTCATGGCTGCCTTGATGAACCTAAGAAGGGGAACAGCTGTCGTAGTCTACCTTCTCGAACGATTCAAATATGAAAACACCGGAACATCCATTAGAAATTGGATGTTGGTATGATATTACCAGTTGCCAAAATTTATAGTCGCTAACTTTCTTTCTTTTTTATTGGTTTATTTTAAAAAGAAATTATTTGTATATTTCGCCTTACTTGCCGCAAATGCAAAGGTGGGAAGAAAACTATAGAAACATATCAACATATCCCAAAAATCGTCAGGGTGAAAAACTCAAGCAATATTTTGTGGATAGTGGATACATGATGTAAGGGAAGGTAGAAAATTTTGAACGGTTTTATTTCGGCTACAAAGATTTTTAAACAACTGCGTTGAGTAAAAATTCCAAAGTAGTTTTCAGGCTAATTTTCCACGTCGCACGCGGCAATTCTCAATCAACACCAATAGCCAGATTTCAAAGTAAATTCTGAATTCAGTTGAACATGGTTGAGCGGAGATACAAGTCTCGCATCCGTTTCCTACACGATTAGCGCACTCGGTTGCTCTGGCGGAAAATGCATCCGGCATCACACTGTATATGCTTTACTCAATGATATTATCCAATTAGTGAAAACTAAAGCATTTTATGCACCATCGGGTGGGAAGCCCTAAATAGCCTACATAACGCCCTTGCGGTACCTACATAAATAGCTATATTTGTCTATATTCTAAATGTTGTACCTAAAATCGAGGTTCTTTATTGTTTTTTTTGTTACTCTAGACTGATGATACCTCATTTTTGCAGGTATTGGCTACCAGGTAGCTATAGCTCTAGCATTTCGAGGGTGCAGGACACGGGCGTAGCCAGGATTTAGTTTTGGGGGGGGGGGTTTAGTTTGAGAAGTAAATAAAACAACAAAAATATACTTACATGAAATTTAATATCTATGTAAAGTTCTTAACTTTAAATGAAATGGATAAATTAATTTCGTTCCTCTGCGCTAAATCTAAAACCATTAAAGAATAAATCTTCGGCTTTTTCTTTTAAATATATCCACTACTTCATCTGCATGAATTTCTGTTCCATAGTGAATGTTCATTAGAGCCAAACCATTAAGTCTGTTTTCACTTGTAGTGTTTCGTAAATAGTTTTTCAGTCTCCTTAGGCTCGAGAAAGACCTTTCTGGGGTAGCAGTGGATACAGGAATGGTAGCCAAGATTTGTAGTAATGTGTAAATATTAGGATAAAGGTTTTTATCGCACATATCTAGGCATTCCAAACTAGATTTCGGGGTAGGCAGTTTTCTTATCAGCATGCAAGGTAGCTGAAGCTTTGATAGCTACATCCAAATTTGTTTCTTTTTCTTTATTAGAAACCCCTTGACCTTGACTACACCACTTTTTCCAGTAGTCCATACCTTTAGGTTTATCACCCTTCCTTTTTTTCCCCTCCATTTTTCGACAGTAATAATGATTCACGTATCTATCCTTAACAAGGTCATCGAATAACAGTGCACTAAAATTACTCACTTACACGGTACACTTAATTCTCTTCACTATTCGTTCACCACTTTTCACTTTTATTCGCTTCGAGTTCGCATGGAACAATACTGCCGTAAGCGCGGTCACGCGCCGCTTATATAGCAGCCCAGTAGCCGTCCAGAAACTTCCACGAACTTCCACAAAGTTCCGCTCATTTCGACCGAGGGGCGTGGCGAATAATCGAGAAACAACGCAAAGTGTCCCTACAATACAAAATAGAAACCCCCCCCTTGGCTACGCCCGTGGTGCAGGATCATAATAGCTGATGTGGCGGACTGTACCAAAGCCAAAGAACAAATTATAAAGGAGACTGATAATGCAAACATACTCACCAAGTACCTCAACTTGGCTTCTTTTAAATCCGTCAGAGAGTTTGCCAATGAAATCAAGAAAACCGAGAAAAAAAATCGATATTCTAGTCAACAATGCTGGTGTGCTTTTTGGTCTCAATAAAACTACCACCGAGGATGGTTTGCCAACAACTATGCAGATTAATTTTTTTGGGCATTTCATATTGGCCCATCTTCTCATAGGCGAGTAAAAAAAGTTCATAAATTAGCCCAAAAACATTTTAAATATCTTGTTGAAGCTTGACTAGATAGAGGAAAGTCGCATAATATGGGGTACATTTTTGTTATTATTCTACCCGTGCATTTCACAATTATCTATTTAGATTGATAATTCTTGAAATAGATTTTTGCACTGTTTTTCAACTATTGTAACAAAAATGCGGGTTCTAGAGGGTCTTTACGCGAAAAATCCAAACCCCTATTATTTCCAGATAGAAAAAAATACCTATATAAAAGTTGCAAGGTAAGTATCGGGCTTTAGTAAGGTAGACTTGCTGATTATACAGGGTGTATCGTAAAAGTGGAATAAAATATATTTTTTTGTTTTTAATAATAAACAGCATGTATATTTTCGGATATTTTAAAAGTGTTAATTTTTCTGATTGCAACGATATATAACATGTTGACATTCGCATTTTTCTTTAGCAAGTTATGTGGACCTAAATATACAACAAAATAATTTAAAACATCGCAGTTAGCCATGAAATCAAGCCAGAATTTTGGTAGTTATATTAGATTATCTCTTACTTACTGTAGTAAATCAAAACAGTAACAAAATAGCAATAAAGAATATTGAATATCCATCATTTTTACTTTTTCGTCTATCCAGGAGTAGGTATGGATCAGGGACGTAGACAGAATCTTATTTTTTTGGGGGGCAGTTGAGGCATATCTAAATTGAGTTGGGGCACCAATGACGTCAAAACCTATAGACGTGGTGCCCCATTGTTAAAATGCCCTTTATTTTGACTCCAAGATTAAATATATCCATACTACTCTAAAAACATGCTACAAACAGAGACAGAAAGTCAACCATCAACCAATTATACATCCGGTGATTCCCGGTTATAGTTCCTCCAGAATCACACTTAGATATCGCATGTTTTGTCTTGTTTGGGGGCGCCGGAAGCATCGGAACCTCACCTGAAGACTCGGGGGATGGTCTAACGACGCCAGCCTCCGAGGCCAGAGTCGAAATAAGTTCGCTACGGCTCGACAAAAAGGGGCATTTTCTGACAATCTCGCGACATTTTCGGAATAATTTAATGGAGCGCTTAAATTGTGATTAGTTCTGGGCGTCAAGCGTTTACCAAAACAAACCTGTCTATATAGGTTCTGACGTCATTGGGTGGCACTCATATTATAGAATTTTACACTAAAAAAATAATTGTGAAAAAACTCAACACTACCTAAAAATATATATTTTTTTTAGATTAAAAAAAACGTCTTTGTAACTTAAATGCATTTAACATAACATAACATAAATTTAAAAAATCGTTTGAGTACATAAAATAAATCTAGAAACAAAAAACATATGGGCTTTGGCCAAAAAGAAAACGTAGGTGATTAGGGTAAAAACAACTACTGAAACCTAGGTTCCTACAGTTATAATAGATATTAAAATAATTAAAAAATTAGGTCCATTCTTCTCTTTTTTTTGCAAATAAGTATATCAATAATTTTGTTAATATCTATTTTTTACCATTGATTTCTCAATTAATAAAATGGCAAGATTTGATAGTCGCATTGTCCATTCTATTTCTTAAATAGGTTTTTATAATTCTCAAACAAGAAGCACTAGACACAGGAACTAGAACGGCATTTAAAACTATCTTATATGTTTCTGCAAATGCAATCTTATATTTTTCTGAAAAACCTAATAACTGAAATATATTTTGAACTTCAATGTTATTTTCTTTTTCAAAATTTAAAATGCTTTTTCGTAAAATTTTAATTTCGGATTCCAAGCTCTCAGTATCACAATTTTAATGAATTGCAATTTTTTTCAAAACAGAAACATCAAGAATATATTCTTGGTTTCCCTTTAAAATGTTACCTATACTATTTTCTTTAAATCTGTTCCTCAGTTCCATAACAATCCTATAACTTATAGGATTAAATATTTTAATTTTAAATAATTATTAGTGTTTTTCTCAAATTTTCTTAAAAAGAATAGCTACCTTCTTTCTGAAATAAGGAAAGATTCATATTTTTTGGAATCTTTTTAGTCTGTTGCTTTTAAAATCCGATTTAATTTCAATCTTATCGTGAAGGGCAATGGAACTATAGCCTCTTGAAAAACAGAATTAAAGTGCAGATCACTGTAATCCTTACCAAAAGTTGTTTCATTTATTTGTTTCTGTTCTAACAACTCAAAAATATTTAGGGCAGGGCGGGCCATTGGAGGGGGGGGGGGGGCAGGCACTAAATAGGGGGCGGGCGCGGCCCCCCTGCCCCCCCTCCCCTGTCTACGTCCCTGGGTATGGTTAAAAAAATTGATATGAACAATTTTGTAATATTTATTTTATTGCCATTTTGTTACCTACTATTTTGATTTACTAAATACCTAAGAGATAATCTAAAATAACTATGAAAAATCCACCTTAATTTCATGGCTAACTGCGATCTTACATATGATTTTTTTGTAAATTTAGGTCCACATAAGATGTGGATCCGGAAAGATATTATTTTGCTAAAGTAAAGGGAAATGAAGATAGCAACATTATTATATCGTCGCAATCAGAAAAAATATAATATTCAAAATATACAGAATGTTTATCATTAAAAACACAAAAAATTGTCCCACTTTTACGATACACCCTGTATGAACCACAAACGTATCTTTCTAAAGCCCGATATTTAACTTACAATTTTTATATAAACGTTTTTTCTATCTGAAAAAATTAGAGACATAATAGGGGTAGGAGTTTTCGCTTGCGAATTATTTTCTTCCACAGAAAATATTGTTTTGATTTATTTTCGTATTTCACACATCTAGTTTGAAATGGCAACAGATGATATATAGAATCTGTTGAGAAATAACTTATTGGCAAATTGATCTTTAAACAATTCAATATCGCTTCTTCCTGACAGGTTATATATGTATAGGTATATGAGAAATGCAGCGTGTTCTGGCATTTTTCATATACCTACTCTTTGATATTTACTCAAACAAGTGTATTTCACGCAATAAAATGTGGATAATCAATTAAATGCTAGTACGTTAATTGGCATACCGGCGAGCAGCTTGCAAAATGCTTACATCATCTTTGACCTATTGCAGGACATAGGAAACGATGACAAACCACGTTTCTCGTATTTGTAAAACCACAGAATGTAGTAAGTACCTAAGGGAAGTAAGTAATACTTTTTTTGAGATTAGGCATGTATAGAGGGTGTCAGGATGAAGGTGAGAAACTTGGGAGAAATTCGTAAAAAAAAATTAAAAGCAATTTCAGTATTTTCTTTATATCTTTATCCTCTATCTACCGATTTATGCAATTCAAACGTTGTGTTTACACTTAATAGACTATAGTCAAGTCAATTGGAAAAGCGTAATTGGTTTTTGGTGATTATTTTAATAAGGTTTCGGAACAGGCATCGTATAAATTCCTAATTTCCTTAGGATTAATCAAGAAAGAACCAAAGAAGGCACAATATAGCCTTTATTCCATATAAAAATATTTTTCGATTATATGATGAACTCGCTGGGAATTTTAGGTACTTCTTCACTTCACAGGAGAGTGCAACGGTAGATGGAGCGAGTAACCCGGTCTTGCTACATTTTGATAATACCTATTGGGTACAATTTTTTTTAAGAAGTCTACTAGGACGGTCTATTAATTTAAGTTAGCATCAATCCAGCAAAAAATGCAACCGGGTCATAAGTTCAGGTCAGTAACGAGCCCATTTGCATGACACAAAAAGTAACAACGAGAACAAGAACAACACAGATGACTGTAAAACTCACGAAACGTACAAAGCCCGCGAAGCCCGAAAAATTCCTAGAGATTTTAGATTTTATGAAACATTGTCATCTGACAAAATCCGGACTTCCTAAGTAATCGGGGTATAGGTAGTCAAGTTAAGTTAGGAGCTAAAAAAAGTTTTAAATAGAAAAGTTGTAGGACTGGACAGATACTGCGGAATACCTGTGTTTTCAGAGAAACAATTGAACAGAAATATACAAAAGGAAAAAACGGACTGAACTGATAAAAAGATTATTCTGGATTTGTAATGATTGATATTGTTTCATCTGCCATAGCCAGAGCAAACTTTTGTCAGTACTAATCCTGCTGACGGAAAGCATCTTTCCGATTCAATACTTATATAGGAGGAATTGTACCTACTCAAAAATCAAAAGCTGACTGTAGGTCTCGTACCTATACACGCTGTCCGCTCTTCTAAAATGTTTCCATATCATTTTTTATTTGTGCTTCCAAGTTTTAGTGCTTTGTTTAACTTCTCTGAAAGTGACTTCTTTTATTTGAATCCTGACACTGCCTCTATGAATAGTGGCAATTGACAAATCGTGATCTGAACTTTCTGAGGAATCTGATATGATTTTGCCACGGGCGTAGCCAGGATTTAGTTTTGGGGGGGTTTAGTTTGAGAAGTAAATAAAACAACAAAAATATACTTACATGAAATTTAATATCTATATATTCATCCGAAAAACTACGACATATTTATAAAGTTCTTAACTTTAAATGAAATGGATAAATTAATTTCGTTCCTCTGCGCTAAATCTAAAACCATTAAAGAAGAAATCTTCGGCTTTTTCTTTTAAATATATCCACTACTTCATCTGCATGAATTTCTGTTCCATAGTGAATGTTCATTAGAGCCAAACCATTAAGTCTGTTTTCACTTGTAGTGTTTCGTAAATAGTTTTTCAGTCTCCTTAGGCTCGAGAAAGACCTTTCTGGGGTAGCAGTGGATACAGGAATGGTAGCCAAGATTTGTAGTAATGTGTAAATATTAGGATAAAGGTTTTTATCGCACATATATAGGCATTCCAAACTAGATTTCGGGGTAGGCAGTCTTCTTATCAGCATGCAAGGTAGCTGAAGCTTTGATAGCTAAATCCAAATTTGTTTCTTTATTAGAAACCCCTTGACCTTGACTACACCACTTTTTCCAGTAGTCCATACCTTTAAGTTTATCACCCTTCCTTTTTCCCCTCCATTTTTCGACAGTAATAATGATTCACGTATCTATCCTTAACAAGGTCATCGAATAACAGCGCACTAAAATTACTCACTTACACGGTACACTTAATTCTCTTCACTATTCGTTCACCACTTTTCACTTTTATTCGCTTCGAGTTCGCATGGAACAATACTGCCGTAAGCGCGGTCACGCGCCGCTTATATAGCAGTCCAGAAACTTACACGAACTTCCACAAAGTTCCGCTCATTTCGACCGAGGGGCGTGGCGAATAATCGAGAAACAACGCAAAGTGTCCCTACAATACAAAATAGTTCGGCTGCAACTGCGTCTGCCTCTCGTCAAAAGGTGGCGCTAGGTGCTACTTTTACTACATATATTCAAACGTAATAATAATTTAACTCTTCACTCCTCGTATTTTTTCGGTATAATATTAGGTAATATTTTGCTTATTTCGGGGGGGGGGGGGGGGGGTTGAACCCCCGAAACCCCCCCCTTGGCTACGCCCGTGGATTTTGCTTGTGTTTATATACAGTTATTAATTTCTAGTCGTTTTCTCGAATTTTTGCATACGCATACTCCAAAAATAAAGGCTAACTAAATATATATTGAAATACCAGAATTTTTTCATTAATTTAAACCGTGTGAGTTTGAAAATTTGAAAAATTTCACCTGCGGCGCAATTCTTATTAACAACAAAACGTAATTTTTTTAATATGACATATAATAATGGTGATATACCCCGATTACTGTGAGAAGTCCCGATTTTGTCAGATGACATTCTCCACAAAATCCCTAGGAATTTTCTGTTAACCATGGGTATAACATTGGTATATGTGTCTCAACTAGTTAATGACGTCACTGATTGATTTATGATGTGAAAAGATACCCAAGTGATACGAAAAAAAGAACATAATAAAATAAAAACCCTATTGCAATCACGATTATACGGATACAAATAAAAATAACTATGACTACAACTCATTTTAATAATAATTTCAAACGTCATGAAAACACTTTAATTTTGGTATTTTGGTATAATTAGCTACTTGCGACAGCGTCTATGCGGTGCGTACTCAGGCAAATTTTATTTCGGTGTTGTGAAAGTGACAGTGAAGGTTTTCCAGATCGTTCAAAAGGGTTCAAACTTTGGGCAGTGAAAATATTCGCGGGTTTTGTACGTTTCGTGAGTTTTACCGTTATCTGTGTTCTTGTTCGTGTTAATAGTAGTAATTCATTGTGCAAATGGGCTCGTTACTGACCTGCATTTATGACCCGGTTGCATTTTTTGCTGCATTAATGCCAACTTAGGATGGCGAAATTACCAATTGACAGTCCCAGTAAGGACTTCTTAAAATAATTTTACTATACCTACCTACACTACATGGGCATATTATTATTTCATATCGAAATTAATTTCAAAATATCTATTAGTTAAGGTTTGCATAACGAAAATACAAATATTCCCAAAGTTGGTGCATGTTCGATAATCATATTAGGCGCACTTAGAATGGTTGCAAGTCAAACTGCATACAGGGTACGTCAAAAAATATAAAAATTGTACAAGAGTAAAGTATAATACCCCTATTTCAGAAAATTCCGCAGAATGTTATTAAGAAAAGTTGTCTAGAATTAAAAGTTATGCCTAAATACCAAAACATGGCCTCCTAAGAAAAAAATATATATGTTTTTTGAAAAACATTAATAATTTCCTAAAAAAAATTTTGTTTAATATTCACCCTAAACAGTTTCATAAATCAATCAAAATTAAATCAATTTGGCATAACTTTGTTCAAATTCAAGCATATTTGTAAAATTTACTTAGATTTTTATTTTTTTAGGGAATCACAAACTTCATGTTTGTTGCAACGATATTAAACAAAACTTTAAAATTTCGCAAAAATTCTTCTGAAGAAGGTAAAACATTAGTAATGATAATGTGTGTATATTAAAAAACTCTCATTTAAGGTGCAAAATTTTTATTTTAAATCTTTATTAAGAAACTGGAAATTAATTAACGAAAAAAGAGGCTATATTTTGTATTTAGGTATAGCTTTTAATTCTAAACAACTTTTCTTAATAACCTTTTGCTGAATTTTTTGAAATAAGGGTACTTTACTCTTGTGCAATTTTTATATTTTTTTGATCTACCCTGTATGCTGTTTAACTTGCAACTATTCTAAGTGCATCTAATTATATGATTACTGAACATGCATAAACTTTCGGCAATGTCTGTATTTTGGTTGTGCAATTAATAAAAAAAAGGCCCATACTGTTGCACACTTAAATGACCACACTGTATACACAAAATATGTATATAGGTTAGGGTTCTATACTTTTCTATATTCGATCAATATTCTATATCTTTTCGAAATTTTAACGTTCTGTAATTTACAAACGAAGCGTTTGTAAAAAAATAGATATTTTGTTGAAATTTGATACAAATTATTTAAAATAGTTATTTACATTGCCAGATGCGTAAGTGCACTTTTTTGGCGAGCGTTGCCTCGGTCATTAAAGGTACCTCCGAGACCAAAAAAGAGCTTACGCATCGTGCAATGTATTATTTTTCCTGCTACCGACAATTTCAGGTTATATAAGAGGCATAATGCAGCGATAATAAAAATAAATAAAAAATGTTGAGCTTTGTGTGCAATTTGAACCCTAAATCTACGAATTACTAATCGCGTACTCTCACCCTACCGGTAGCGAGGTGCTTGTCAAGCTTGTCAAATTTGGTCTGTTATGCGGCTCTTATTTGACGCCAGAGAAACATTGATATTATTAATTTTTCTTTGGTATCATTCGTGTTCTTTATGATCAAATCCAGTGTGTAAAACGATTGTTGTGAAACCTATTAAAATTGACGCAAGATTCGCGTTGCTACATATATTTTATTAATGGTTTTAAGGTCCTTGCTGCGTAAGGGTTGCTAAGCAATACTTTTTGTACCTAGCAACCACTTTCGCAGCTAGCAAACAAAATAACAGGGCACCTCATCGAACATTTGACTTTCGCTTTCGGGCCTGTTGGCGAGTAAGTTACTTACGGGGGAGGGTGCAGGAAAAAAATATTTTTCAGCTACAGTGTTTATTGAGTAAAAACTTATGAAAATGTTCACTCAAGAACGATCAGATGTATCTAAAAAATCGTCAAGTAGATTATTATTGATAATTATTGGTAGAAAAGAAATTGATGACAATGTATGGTAAATGAAATATGGACATTGCGGACATGGACAGTTTACGGTAAGCACTACAAATATTTTTTTATAAATATAAGTTACTCAAGTTTCTAATCTGTATCTATGATAATGAGCTACCGAATAGATTTAGCAACAAGTAGAACCTACAGAATACGACATTAGCAAACCGCGTGCTGCGTAGAGTACCATTGTCACGACGCTGCCCGACCAAACAACTGCAAGAATTCAAGAAAGTGAAGGGGATCCTTATGCAAATGATAGAAAGTAGAGATTTGAGCTTTACCGGCGATACGTTTAGGGGATATTTTGGCGAATCTGAGGACGATTAAAAAGTTATAAATAGCCCGGATCGGCTTTAGGTATATAGAATTTCAACCACATAATATGCCGAACGAATAAAAACACGACGAATGGCGTCTAGAATTGCAATCAAGGACTGCACGAGGTCCTCCACGACGAGGCGTTCGGGTGAACCAGAAATCGGTCGCAAACTGTCCGAGGAATTTTGAATTAGCGAGTAATTACCTCGGTAATTACCGGTCGACGCCTAAAACTAGTTAGAAAAACTACTGTATAGGGTATCTACTATTACGTGAATACACTTTCTCTCTTGTAAAAATTTCGTATCAATGTCTTTGTGTGTTTTGTAACACTCACCTATTTTGCTGCGTTGCAATAAATGGCAATATGTACATGTTTATTCTAACAAATAAAGTTATTAGAACCTATATATCTATTTTTTCTAAAAGGTAAAGTACCTAATAGTATAGTGTTACTTTTCCTTTAACCCTTTTCTTAGCAAATATAATTTGAATAATGTGTGGAAAATAAAGATAAAATTCAGAAAAAAATTGTAACAAAAAAATTAAAACCGACTTCAAAATTTGCCCGTATGCACACTCCACTAAAAATAATAAAAAAAAATAACAAAAAATAACACCGACTTTACAAATTTGTCCGTATGCACATTTCAACTAAAATTTTAGAAATATTTTTCTCTTTCTAAATTGAGTTATCTTTATGGATTTGGTGACAGTCAACGCAAGGAATTTAAATCTATTTTGATATGAATACATCATATCTTACATTCATAACTTACTGTCACCGACTCCAAACATAACTCAATTTAGAAAGAGAAAAATATTTCTAAAATTTTGTTGAAATGTGCATACGGGTAAATTTGTGAAGTCGGTGTTATTTTTTGTCATTTTTTTTTAAATTTTTATTGGAGTGTGCATACGGGCAAATTTTTGAAGTCGGTTTTAATTTTTTTGTTAATTTTTTTTATTTCTTATTTTTTAGTGAATTATTAAGAATTATCGAAATCGGTCCAATATTAAATTCCATCCCCTATTTGTCCACCCTTAGGATTGACATTTTTTTCTTCAAATTTAATTTCTCTTCAAATTTAAATGTGACCACCTCTAAGGTAACCCCTTTCCAATAAAGAAAGAATCATCGAAATCGGTCCAATATGAAATTTCATCCCCTATTTTTCCACCCCTGGGAATGGAATTTTTTCTTCAAATTTAAATGGGGCCACCTCTAAGGTACTCCCTTTCTAATAAAAAAGAATCATCGAAATCAGTTTAATATGAAATTTCATCCCCTATTTGTCCACCCTTAGGGGTGGAATTTTTTCTACAAATTTAAATGGGATCATTCTGTAGGTATACCCTTTCAAATAAAAAAGAATTGTCCAAATCGGTTTATAAATGACGGAGTTATGAGGTAACAAACATAGAAAAAAAACATACAATCGAATTGATAGCCCTCTCCTTTTTGAAGTCGGTTAAAAAAAATCAGAAAAATACTGATCTAACATTAACTTTGCCTCTATTAAATGTTGTAGAGCCTACGCACAGACTTATTCTGTGCCCTAGGTAAGTTCATTGGGGAAAGTACTTCGTTTAAATTAAGAAATTCATTTTCAAAAAAACAGATCAAAATTTGCCTTGAAACCGCAGATAAAGATAACAGGTAAAACGATGCAAAGACGATATATTTGTTTGCATTATAAACTACATTAAAAACTACCTATTAATTTTAATGCTACACAACTTTTTTGGTAACTCTTAAAATAAAAAATTTACAAGCCAGAAGTTTCGGAAATTTTCGGGATTTTCAAAAATGTCTCAAAAAGTAAGTCATGGTCATGGATCTCGAATGTGCTTTTCCAAATAAAGTACTCCTAAAAATACATATTTGCCAAGATATTTCCAACCAAGAGATCCTCCGACAATAATAGACATCCTGGATATAATATTTAATCCTTATAATTTGCTACATTTATACCAATAATAATAATAATAATAATAATAATTTTACTTGCACGGAATTACAATGTTTGTTTATGTTTTCTTTTCCAAATTTATGATATTACTATTATTGTAGAAAACAAAACAGATGTGAAAGTAAATCCATACCTACAGTGTCGGACAGAAAGTACGAATCATATGAGTTTTTTTTTATTTTACTTTTATCAGAAAATGTTATTCTTGATAAAGTTTGTGAATTCCTGCAAACTCAAAACGTAGTTTTAAAAATTTAAAAACTCATTTCGTATACGCGGGAGATTCAAAAAATATGAAAATGGCTTAAGAGCAAAGTACCTTTATTTTTAATTTCAGGGAAAACATGTATTAAGAAAACTTGTTTAGAATTAAAAGATAAGCCCAACAATGAAGTTTCTAGTTTCTTTTCCCACATAAAACACATTCTCGGAATTTTTTAAGATTTACCCCGTATGCAAAAATAAAACCGCTTTATTTAATATGCCAGCTCAGTTTCAGGAAGGATTTATCGTTTATAAACGTAAGTGCCATAAAATTTAATTTGTTTGAACGAAAAAAAAATACTAATTTTTTGGTGCAAACTTTCTGTTGGTCAATGTATATACAGGGTGAATCAGATCTATTCTTGTACACTTCAAAAGATGATAGAAAACCAAAAAATAACTGCACTTTCTTGTATAAAATATATTTTTTAAAGCCCTATAAACAAGTTACACAGTGTTAAATTTGTAAAAAAATACGTGGACTTTATTGAATATTTACCAAACTAGTTGAGATATTTAAGTCATATTTGGTACACGTTATAACAGCATGGGTTAGCATAAAACATATTAATATCAAACACCTTTAACGACCACTGGCGGAGAAGTGGGTAATTATAGAACAATTGTTTAAAAAAAAAGAATCACCTTATATATTGCAATAAAATGTATTCAATATCTTATGTAAATTTTAATTTCAAACAAAAACGTCCTATTGACATTTTTTATGTGTCATGGTTTCATGGCAAATTTGTTTTTTTGTTTTTTTTTGGGGGTATTTCTGACAAATATCTAAAAAAATGCTTCATATGTAAGACCATTGAATAAGGAAATACCTTAATCAATGGTAAGACTTCAAGTAGAAATAAATACCGTAACTTTTTCCTATTTAAGGCACTACTTTTGAAGATACAGGGTCTAAAATATTTAAGAAAAAGTTAGGTACTGTATTTAAAGTGAGAAACACATTTTTGCTACTTTGAGTCTTATGCAGCGAATTTTTAAATTAATTTTTCAGAAATACCCGAAATAATAGGAAAAAATAAAATTTGCTATGACAATGACAATGATATGAAAAATGCTAAGAAAACGTTTTTGTTTACAACTAAAATTTACATAAGAAATTAAATACATTTTATTATACAAGGTGATTCTTTTTTTTTCTAAAAACAATATTGTATTAATTACCCACTTCTCCGCCACTGGTTGTGCAAGATATTCGATATTAACAGGTTTTATGCTAACCCACGCCGTTATAACCTAAGTATACCAAAAAATATGACTTAAATATCTCAACTATAGTTTGGTAAATATCAGGGACCCTTTAAAGTAAGGGGACCCAGCATTATACTTTCCAAAGTGAGGCCGTTTCTTTCCCCATTCTAATGATCTCAATGATGCCAACTATGCCATTTTACTGGAGAATCTATGGATATAACAGGTACTTAGTAAAAATTAATATGATTTCTAAAAATTAGACTTGACAATATTTTGTCAACAAACACAGAATATGGCAAGTGCCAAATGAATCAAATTAATTTTATATTTGAATTTGGTTTGCTGCAATTATTTCCAGGAATTTAAGTAAGGTAAGTCAGTGCTCATTTTGCTTATTTGAGAATTTGTCGCTATTGCACCTTGTTACCAGGTTCCTCAAACCATTTGTAATATGTAGGTATAATAGGTACGTACTTGAACTTTCGTCCCTTGTTGAATGTATCTACCCAAAGAACTTTCACAGATTTCGGGATGGACTAATAAGATTAGATCTTGTACTTAGTTCTAATCATGTAGTTTTTCTCGGTGCTCATTTTTGTAATTTTATTTCTCTCCCAAGGTACCTCACAAACGTAAAATAAAATTTTTGTTTTGAACTACTTACTTCTACGTAATGCCCACGTAATGGGAATTGTAGGATTACTAAAGGTGATACAGGAAAAATCTGGTTGCAATTATTGGGACTACTACAGGTGGCCGCATTACCTTTAACTGACTATCTGGAAGTTAGAAAACTTAAAAATTGTGAATTATGATGGGAAATATTTTGCCTCCTTTGGAATCTATGGCACTGGCATGTCACATAAAACTTGGTGGCGGTTGGACACTGACATATAACATAACCTTGTACCAGCCCACTTATGTGGTCTCCTTGGAGATATACAGAAAACAAGGCTTCACTTTTCCTATGTGATAGACTGTGACATGCTGGGTCCCCTTATTTTAAAGAGTCCCTGGTAAATATTTAATAAAATCCACGTCTTTTTTCCAACTTTAACACTCTGTACCTTTTTATGAGGCATTAAAAAGATATAGTTTATGGATATGGTTTTCTATCAGCTGTTGAAATGTCCCAGAATAAAAATGAATCGTATATAAAATGTGCTGAAATTTTAGATTTCACGTGTCCTGTAGATATTAATTCCAAACAACTTTTTTTTGTAATAATTTTTCTCTAAAGTTACAACAAATCAGAGTATTTTAATCTGATCATCTTCCAAACGTAGATATAGGTAGAGGTAGGTACCTATCCAATCAAAATAATTCACTAATAACAAATTCTCGAAATATAACCTGTTTTGTCGGTCGGAGGTGCAGTGTAGATATATTTGCAACAAATTCTTAACGTTTTCTTTGAAGGTGGCTGGCCAGGTCTTCCAAGGTCGCCCTGTTGGCTTTCTTTGGTTTATGCGCCCATGGCAAAAACTGCAGCCGCGCGGTTTTAATCGAATGACATTCCCGGCAACAACACAAGCAATTTAGCTCGAAATTACAAACCTAAATTAATGAACAAGACGCGGAAAACGGCCGCTTTTTGGTTTCGGTCGTATAGAGTTCCTTTTAGGTTTATTAATTAGGGTACTTGCCAGTTTTTGCTAGTTCAAAATGCATCGCATAAATAATTGAAAGGGAACGGATGAAGCGAACAGTTTTTTAAACGCTGGAATACCTTGAAAGTTTATGGAACGGTAATCGTCTTTTTAAAGATGTCTATCTGTATGAGCTTGCCTGCCTACGGCACAGAATATGCAGGGTTTCCCAACGAAAACTTGACCCCCCAAAAATTAGAAAACCGAAAAATATTTGAAAATTCGCCGAGACCCGTCGATTTTTGTTCTTGGAGCTTTTTTGACAGTCAAGCCAACCCCCATCCCCCTAATCCCTAGCAACCCCAACTTTAAAATTTCAAATGGATCTACCCCCCTTGTAGCGCATCATTTTAAAGCCTTTTTATTGCGAATACAGTGATGTAGGTATCGTTTTTAGAATTCTGTTGAGATTTGACAGAATTATTGGCTAAAAACGGAAAGTTGATAATCCACTGTACGCGTAGTAATTTCTTACACAAATGCTCGCCACTAATATGTTTTTTATCTACTACACACGACCAAATTACCTAGTTTTTATTTAAGTGTCGATCAGTTTACAAAAAAGTCTCAAATGGAAAAGCTGAAGCAGAACAAAAAAAGTTCATACGAATTCAAACTTATATTTTTTAAAAATATGTAACAAAAAGTCACTGTCGCAAAAAAAAGTTCCCGTTTTTTTGCTTGTAACCACGAAATCATTAGTTTCAGCCTATGCTATTGAAAGTGGAAACGTATTTTCGAAATGGTTTATTTTATCGCGGAATGGGTAGAAATTGTTGCAATTTGTTATCAAAATCATGATTGCGCTAAAGCTACAGCACGAACTGCAACAATTTCTAACCTTTCCGCGATAGAATAAACCATTTCATAAACACGTTTTACACTTTCAATAGCAGGCTGAAACTAACGATTTCGTAGTAACAAGAAAAAAAACGGGGACTTTTTGTGACAGTGATTTTTTGTTATTTTATATAGAGATATAAGGTTTGAATTCGTATGAACTTTTTTTGTTTTGCTCCAGCTTTTTCATTTGTGACTTTTTTGTAAACTGATCGACACGTCAATAAAAACTAGGTAATTTGGTCGTGTGTAGTAGATAAAAAACTTATTAGTGGCGAGCATTTGTGTAAGAAATTACTACGCGTACAGTGGATTCTGTCAAATCTCAACAGATTTCTAAAAACGCGCATCACTGCATTCGCAATTAAAAGGGCATTAAAATGATGCGCCACAAGTGGGGTAGTTCCATCTGAAATTTTAAAGTTGGGGTTGCTAGGGATCAGGGGATGAACATATCGAGTTGGCTTGTCTGTAAAAAAAAACTCCCCCCAAGAACAAAAATCGACGGGTCAAGTTTTCGTTGGGAAATAATTGCCAATGTTATAAGGGTTTGCCTTCCTCCATAATCTAAGGCATCACCTTAAGAATAATATTAACAATAAATTAAATAACAGTTATATGAAAATTAAGTCAGTGAGTTACACAAAACTGAGCTACGCCCCTGAACTGTGACTAATTCTATAATATTTGCGAGTTCTTCCCTCTTACGTCGCACGCATTCTGCCGTAAGGAGGACTATATAAGGTTTGAATTCGTATGAACTTTTTTTGTTTTGCTCCAGCTTTTTCATTTGTGACTTTTTTGTAAACTGATCGACACGTCAATAAAAACTAGGTAATTTGGTCGTGTGTAGTAGATAAAAAACTTATTAGTGGCGAGCATTTGTGTAAGAAATTACTACGCGTACAGTGGATTCTGTCAAATCTCAACAGATTTCTAAAAACGCGCATCACTGCATTCGCAATTAAAAGGGCATTAAAATGATGCGCCACAAGTGGGGTAGTTCCATCTGAAATTTTAAAGTTGGGGTTGCTAGGGATCAGGGGATGAACATATCGAGTTGGCTTGTCTGTAAAAAAAAACTCCCCCCAAGAACAAAAATCGACGGGTCAAGTTTTCGTTGGGAAATAATTGCCAATGTTATAAGGGTTTGCCTTCCTCCATAATCTAAGGCATCACCTTAAGAATAATATTAACAATAAATTAAATAACAGTTATATGAAAATTAAGTCAGTGAGTTACACAAAACTGAGCTACGCCCCTGAACTGTGACTAATTCTATAATATTTGCGAGTTCTTCCCTCTTACGTCGCACGCATTCTGCCGTAAGGAGGACTATATAAGGTTTGAATTCGTATGAACTTTTTTTTGTTTTGCTCCAGCTTTTTCATTTGTGACTTTTTTGTAAACTGATCGACACGTCAATAAAAACTAGGTAATTTGGTCGTGTGTAGTAGATAAAAAACTTATTAATGGCGAGCATTTGTGTAAGAAATTACTTACTACGCGTACAGTGGATTTTGTCAAATCTCAACAGATTTCTAAAAACGCGCATCACTGTATTTGCAATTAAAAGGGCTTTAAAATGATCCGCCACAAGTGGGGTAGTTCCATTTGAAATTTTAAAGTTGGGGTTGCTAGGGATCAGGGGATGAACATATCGAGTTGGCTTGTCTGTAAAAAAAAACTCCCCCCAAGAACAAAAATCGACGGGTCAAGTTTTCGTTGGGAAATAATTGCCAATGTTATAAGGGTTTGCCTTCCTCCATAATCTAAGGCATCACCTTAAGAATAATATTAACAATAAATTAAATAACAGTTATATGAAAATTAAGTCAGTGAGTTACACAAAACTGAGCTACGCCCCTGAACTGTGACTAATTCTATAATATTTGCGAGTTCTTCCCTCTTACGTCGCACGCATTCTGCCGTAAGGAGGACTATATAAGGTTTGAATTCGTATGAACTTTTTTTTGTTTTGCTCCAGCTTTTTCATTTGTGACTTTTTTGTAAACTGATCGACACGTCAATAAAAACTAGGTAATTTGGTCGTGTGTAGTAGATAAAAAACTTATTAGTGGCGAGCATTTGTGTAAGAAATTACTACGCGTACAGTGGATTCTGTCAAATCTCAACAGATTTCTAAAAACGCGCATCACTGCATTCGCAATTAAAAGGGCATTAAAATGATGCGCCACAAGTGGGGTAGTTCCATCTGAAATTTTAAAGTTGGGGTTGCTAGGGATCAGGGGATGAACATATCGAGTTGGCTTGTCTGTAAAAAAAAACTCCCCCCAAGAACAAAAATCGACGGGTCAAGTTTTCGTTGGGAAATAATTGCCAATGTTATAAGGGTTTGCCTTCCTCCATAATCTAAGGCATCACCTTAAGAATAATATTAACAATAAATTAAATAACAGTTATATGAAAATTAAGTCAGTGAGTTACACAAAACTGAGCTACGCCCCTGAACTGTGACTAATTCTATAATATTTGCGAGTTCTTCCCTCTTACGTCGCACGCATTCTGCCGTAAGGAGGACTATATAAGGTTTGAATTCGTATGAACTTTTTTTTGTTTTGCTCCAGCTTTTTCATTTGTGACTTTTTTGTAAACTGATCGACACGTCAATAAAAACTAGGTAATTTGGTCGTGTGTAGTAGATAAAAAACTTATTAATGGCGAGCATTTGTGTAAGAAATTACTTACTACGCGTACAGTGGATTTTGTCAAATCTCAACAGATTTCTAAAAACGCGCATCACTGCATTCGCAATTAAAAGGGCATTAAAATGATGCGCCACAAGTGGGGTAGTTCCATCTGAAATTTTAAAGTTGGGGTTGCTAGGGATCAGGGGATGAACATATCGAGTTGGCTTGACTGTAAAAAAAACTCCCCCCAAGAACAAAAATCGACGGGTCAAGTTTTCGTTGGGAAATAATTGCCAATGTTATAAGGGTTTGCCTTCCTCCATAATCTAAGGCATCACCTTAAGAATAATATTAACAATAAATTAAATAACAGTTATATGAAAATTAAGTCAGTGAGTTACACAAAACTGAGCTACGCCCCTGAACTGTGACTAATTCTATAATATTTGCGAGTTCTTCCCTCTTACGTCGCACGCATTCTGCCGTAAGGAGGACTATATAAGGTTTGAATTCGTATGAACTTTTTTTTGTTTTGCTCCAGCTTTTTCATTTGTGACTTTTTTGTAAACTGATCGACACGTCAATAAAAACTAGGTAATTTGGTCGTGTGTAGTAGATAAAAAACTTATTAGTGGCGAGCATTTGTGTAAGAAATTACTACGCGTACAGTGGATTCTGTCAAATCTCAACAGATTTCTAAAAACGCGCATCACTGCATTCGCAATTAAAAGGGCATTAAAATGATGCGCCACAAGTGGGGTAGTTCCATTTGAAATTTTAAAGTTGGGGTTGCTAGGGATCAGGGGATGAACATATCGAGTTGGCTTGTCTGTAAAAAAAAACTCCCCCCAAGAACAAAAATCGACGGGTCAAGTTTTCGTTGGGAAATAATTGCCAATGTTATAAGGGTTTGCCTTCCTCCATAATCTAAGGCATCACCTTAAGAATAATATTAACAATAAATTAAATAACAGTTATATGAAAATTAAGTCAGTGAGTTACACAAAACTGAGCTACGCCCCTGAACTGTGACTAATTCTATAATATTTGCGAGTTCTTCCCTCTTACGTCGCACGCATTCTGCCGTAAGGAGGACTATATAAGGTTTGAATTCGTATGAACTTTTTTTTGTTTTGCTCCAGCTTTTTCATTTGTGACTTTTTTGTAAACTGATCGACACGTCAATAAAAACTAGGTAATTTGGTCGTGTGTAGTAGATAAAAAACTTATTAGTGGCGAGCATTTGTGTAAGAAATTACTACGCGTACAGTGGATTCTGTCAAATCTCAACAGATTTCTAAAAACGCGCATCACTGCATTCGCAATTAAAAGGGCATTAAAATGATGCGCCACAAGTGGGGTAGTTCCATTTGAAATTTTAAAGTTGGGGTTGCTAGGGATCAGGGGATGAACATATCGAGTTGGCTTGTCTGTAAAAAAAAACTCCCCCCAAGAACAAAAATCGACGGGTCAAGTTTTCGTTGGGAAATAATTGCCAATGTTATAAGGGTTTGCCTTCCTCCATAATCTAAGGCATCACCTTAAGAATAATATTAACAATAAATTAAATAACAGTTATATGAAAATTAAGTCAGTGAGTTACACAAAACTGAGCTACGTCCCTGAACTGTGACTAATTCTATAATATTTGCGAGTTCTTCCCTCTTACGTCGCACGCATTCTGCCGTAAGGAGGACTATATAAGGTTTGAATTCGTATGAACTTTTTTTTGTTTTGTTCCAGCTTTTTCATTTGTGACTTTTTTGTAAACTGATCGACACGTCAATAAAAACTAGGTAATTTGGTCGTGTGTAGTAGATAAAAAACTTATTAATGGCGAGCATTTGTGTAAGAAATTACTTACTACGCGTACAGTGGATTTTGTCAAATCTCAACAGATTTCTAAAAACGCGCATCACTGTATTCGCAATTAAAAGGGCTTTAAAATGATCCGCCACAAGTGGGGTAGTTCCATTTGAAATTTTAAAGTTGGGGTTGCTAGGGATCAGGGGATGAACATATCGAGTTGGCTTGTCTGTAAAAAAAAACTCCCCCCAAGAACAAAAATCGACGGGTCAAGTTTTCGTTGGGAAATAATTGCCAATGTTATAAGGGTTTGCCTTCCTCCATAATCTAAGGCATCACCTTAAGAATAATATTAACAATAAATTAAATAACAGTTATATGAAAATTAAGTCAGTGAGTTACACAAAACTGAGCTACGCCCCTGAACTGTGACTAATTCTATAATATTTGCGAGTTCTTCCCTCTTACGTCGCACGCATTCTGCCGTAAGGAGGACTATATAAGGTTTGAATTCGTATGAACTTTTTTTTGTTTTGCTCCAGCTTTTTCATTTGTGACTTTTTTGTAAACTGATCGACACGTCAATAAAAACTAGGTAATTTGGTCGTGTGTAGTAGATAAAAAACTTATTAGTGGCGAGCATTTGTGTAAGAAATTACTACGCGTACAGTAGATTCTGTCAAATCTCAACAGATTTCTAAAAACGCGCATCACTGCATTCGCAATTAAAAGGGCATTAAAATGATGCGCCACAAGTGGGGTAGTTCCATCTGAAATTTTAAAGTTGGGGTTGCTAGGGATCAGGGGATGAACATATCGAGTTGGCTTGTCTGTAAAAAAAAACTCCCCCCAAGAACAAAAATCGACGGGTCAAGTTTTCTTTGGGAAACTCTGCATACCCCACTATAGCGCGTAGCGCTGTTTTTTCTGCGGCTACAAAAAAATTTGGCTTTGAAGAAAAAGACCAATGTTCCACCCTGGAACTGTAAGTAATATTTATGTTGGCATGGAATAATTCAATATTTAGTGTCACTATTTGCTGTTTTGTGGTGCCACATAAATACGAAGAAGAAATATTAACACCTAACCCAGATCCCTTTTCTGATCGAGATCCAATCGGGTGTCCTCATTTTTGGAAAGTAGTTTCGATGGGTTTGGGCATTTAGGCCACATTTAAAAGGTACCCCCACCATTTTTTACTTCTTTTTCTAGTATATTTCAATATTTCAAAAAGAGTTTAAAGTAGTATTTATTTTAGAATTTATCTGGTAATTTTTGTATTGTACCTATGGCTCGTGTGCGGCACATAAGGATATTCAGGATAATTATATTGAAATTTAATTAAAAGTAAAATGCTATTTTTATTGACCTTCACTAGTGAAACCAGGTAAAAGTTTTTAAATACAAGATTCTCTCTTATATGCTGCTCAAAATTATTACTAGCTAGTCTTAATTGAATATCGCTTTCAGTTTGAATGAGTGTTATGTTAACTTTTTCTCAGGACAGAAAAACTTATTGTACTTATTTCGACAAGCTGGCTCTCATCTTTATTGTTAGAGTCATGAAATCAATGTTATACAGGGTGTAACAGAAATAATGATCAATATCGACACAAAGTACATAATTACACTTCTTCATATACAGTGTACTCCAAAAATTTCGCATCATAGGGGAAATTTTTGCTTTAAAACATATGAAAAATGACTCACTAAAACGTGGTCACGTCACTTTAAGTATCTGTCAAAAATGACTTTAAAAAATAAAATCGATAAAAATGGGTTTATTGTTTACTTGAGTAATTCAGTTTATAAACAAACCATATTGGTTACTATATACAAATTCGATCAAATCAGAAAAATGCCAAGTGGAACACAGGTTAAAATAATTTCTAATTACTAGATACTTAGCTAGCTTAGTCTAAGTTCTAAGTTTAGTCCAAGCTTAATCTTAACTTAGTCAAAGTTCTACGTTTCTAAGAACGAAATGTCTTATTAATTTGAGTGTACCTAAGTCTAGACAATTACCAAAACACAAAGTTAATCCAGTTTTTTCGCTGAACTGTTGATCAGTAGCGTGCCGTGGGTAAAAGGGCGGAGGGGGCGAGCTATTTTAAGGGCGCCAGAAAAAAAGTCGTACAATTTTTTTTGCTTTAACAAAGTAAACAAAATATATAATATTTTATGAGTTAGGTAAAGCTATAAACAAAAAAATAACACAGCCTACTTAACTAAAATAATAATCTTTTTGTTTTTACAGATTTAAATTTGTCTTATCATAATTGATTAATTTCGCTGTTTCTGATTCAATTACTAGTAATGATCAGCGCCGGTTTTAGCTTGACTACCGCCGGGGTTTAAAAAACGCGTTATATTTCCTCTTAACTTTTTACTTTTGCCCAAAAAACTAAACTTTTTAGTTGGGAAGTAGTCAGAAATTAAAAAAAAATAATAAATTATAAATTGAATCTTTGTGGTACAAAATTGCGCCGCAGGCCACAATTTTTCAAATATTCAAGGTCAAAGAGTTTAAATTAACGAAAATAAATTCCAAGCAAAACATATTCTTGTTAACTGGTTTTTATTTTTTTTTTGTTCACTATGACTCATAACATTTGTAGCCAAGAAGTCCTACTCAATATTCTTTTATATAGCAACTGTGACCAATAGAAATTTCGAAATTTGTTTTAGTGTGAGCCCATAAAAATCATTGCTTTTTAAACCGGCTATACAAAAGAAAGCAGAGGTGTTTGGTTACTAAAATGCGCCCTAGGCGAAAATTTTTAGAAATACAAAGCACATATAGTTTAAAAGAGGTATAGAAAAATCACAAAATCATAACAATGTAATGTATTTTTCGTGTTTTCTCAATGTAGGGTGCTTGAACACCCAAACCATATTACAGCCCTGGGCTAGTATGGGAAAAGCCAGATCTCGTGGAATCGGTAGTTAGCTACTTGACAATAATAAGTATATTATTCAATAAATATATCTATGTTACACATTATTACATGACAATTTATATTCAATCAATGAATCAACGTTCAATTTTGAAATTGCACTAGAGCACAAAGGGCTGGTTAGGGCTGAGGGCGGGGGGGGGGGGGCACAGGCCCCCCCGTGCCCCCCCTACGGCACGCTACTGCTGTTGATCTATGAAGACTGTTGTTTTTCTCATTCCTATTGTGACCCTGGATGATGACCGCCAGAGCTCCGAAAAAGCGCGAAAACAAAATAGTAAATAACAGCATATGAGGACGAATTGAAATGAGGTGTTTTTTGTTCGAGAGATCAAGCCTAAGTATATGGAGAGGAATGTGGCCTGTTGTCGCGCCCAGATATTCCATTGGAATTGCAAATATCTCCGCATGCGAGAGCCAATACTATTGTTTATATGTTGGTCCGTAAGGCCTTTTTTTAAGACAAGGCTCAATGCCATTTTTTATATAAACTGTCTGACGCTGATGCCGCTGCAGTTACTATTAATCATTATTCTCTTGTACACTGTACAGTTACCGGTATTGTAATGTAAAGTACTATAATAGTAGTGGCTGTTAAATGGACAAAGAATAAAGAATAGGAAGGAACAAAGTAGGTACTATCAGTAAATTTCAATTATGAAAAATTCAATCTTTTGTCCAATGCTCTTTAAAAAATTCCGTTAAAAAGTTTTATTCTACACGCTTTTTACATCGTGATTAAAAACTCTCGCTAAATAGCTGAAGTTGGCAACAGAACATTTTTGCATTCTTTATAAAAAAAATTAAATTTAATTCTTGCTAAAAGTTTGGGCATTCCTGCAGACTCAAAACGCAGTTTTCAAAATTTGAATATCTCATTTGGTATACGGGGGAGCTTCGAAAATATGAAAAAGGCTTAGAGGAGAGCACCCTTATTTTTAATTTTAGAGAAAACACGTATTATGAAAAGTTGTTTAGAATTAAAATCCGAGTGCAGTAAGTTTGGCACCATTATCTATAGACTGCTTAGACAAGGAAGGAGAGAGGACACCGCGCTTGCTTACCCTGCCGTGTATCGTTTTTTTACGATTTTTTGAACGGCGGCCATTTTATATGTGACAGACAAAGCGAGTACGTTGTAAGTTAATTTCGTGAATTTTTGAATTAAAAGTAACAGTGATTAAAGGGAAAATATACTCTTACGATGGTGAATTGTTCAGCGTTTGGTTGCAAAAGCAAGAAAGTGAAAAGTGAAAAGCAAGAGCCCGGGATTTCGTTTCACAGGTAAATATTTAAAAGCTACTTTTAAAAGATGCCCTAAAACTTTATTTTTTCCCAATATATCTTCTTCAAATTCCTTCTACCTTTTAGTATGATAAAGTGCATTGTTTTGTTTGTAACTGGGATCAATATAATTATTTTTTAACATCGTTTTTATTGTTGCTTATGATGGTTTCATAAAATATGGGATGGTTTCCATGGGCGTGCATTATTTATTTTATTTTGATTGAATAAATATATTTCAGCACTTTACACTAGCTTTATATTTAGGAAATTATCTGCAAGTAAATACCAATATTTCAAATTACATGTAAGTATAAAAATAACTACCTTTTCATTTTTGTGATATTGTTCAAGAACGCTTTTCATGCTACGCCACTGGCCTATCGTGCGATGTGGCAGTCGGTAACACAGCCGCGAGCGCTTTTAGGCGTCCTCTCTCTTTCCTTGTCTAAGATAGACTGGGTCTGAATACAGAGTTATTCAGTTTTATCCCAGGAAACTTCAACAGTTGATAGAAAACAATAAAATATTATTATTTTGTGGCATAATTTTTTATCCACAGGCACCTCGTTTTCAAGACACAGGGTGTTTAAATTTCCAAAAATTTTAACGTTTAATTTTTTACTTTTACAACCGTTAAAGATATTCAAATGAAATTTGGTACACACACCAAGTTCCCTAAATAGCCAGTGGCGGAGATATGGGTATACACTACATTATTGTTTTACCAAGAAATATACTAATAAGGCCTCTTACAGAATTTTCTTTTATGCACTTGTATAATTTTTTTATTCTAAGCAAAAACCATATCATGACTTTTTTTGTATCTGACACACTTTAACAGGAAAATTAATATTTACCGATTATTTAATTTTTTGAAATGAAAAATAAAATGGCCAGTACGAGAATCGACTAAAATTGACTAAAATGTCATAGTAATTCAACAAAACAATAATTTCATCTATGGCCAACTAATTTTGCTCCCTATTTTTTCTTCTAAAACCGAAAGTCGAATTGCCGTTAAAATTAAATAGTATTTGAACTCGTACAAAAGTGATTTTTGACAGGAATAAGCTTTGATTTTCTCAACCATAACGCATTTCAAAAAGGAGTTATGTTCGAAAAATCAAATTTGTGGTAAAACTGTGGCAGATACAAAAAAATGCCAAGAGATAGTTTTTGCTCAGAATAAAAAAGTTAGAATAAAAAAGTTACAGGGCCGCATTAGTATTGTTCTTGATAAAATAAATGTAATGTATACCCCAGTCTCCGCCACTGGCTATTTGGGGAACTTGGTATTGCCTCCCATATATCTCCTACATCATACTTTGAACTGTGGCAAACATACAGGGTGATTCAAATCTATGCGGCACCCTTTCAGGGGCCTAATTTATTCGTTAAAATAAGACGAAAAGTTAATATCAACATGGGTCCAAAAACACTTCGTTACGAAGATACAGGGTGATTAAGCTTTCAAAGAAATATCGATTTTTGTTTATACCTTCCAAACCAATAATAATCAAAAATTGCCTACTCCTACTGCAATTCCATTTGAAAATCATCTCGTTTACTTAAAATAACAGTTACTTCAAAGTAAAGTAAAGAGTCCAAAAAAGATGAGAAATAGGAAAATCTCCAATTTTCCGCGAAAGGGAGAGAGATATGAAAAAAATGAAAGAGACATTTTTTGTTCCATATTGTATTGTTTATTCAACAAGATAATAATTTTTTGTATTATACAGGGCCGTACTATTTTTTTGTTTAATTAATGGTAGTGATTACCCGTACCTCCGCCACTGGTTACTTTGGGAACCTGATATTAACATGTGTTAGGTCACCCTATGAGGGTATTATTGTGTACCAAGTTTGGTTTAAATATTCTTATTGGTTTGGAAGGTATAAACAAAAATCTATATTTTTTTGAAAGCTTAATCACCCTGTATCTTCGTAACGAAGCGTTTTTCGACCCATGTTGATATGAACTTTTCGTCTTATTTGAACGAGTAAATTACGCCCCTGGAAGGGCGCCGCATAGTTTTGAATCACCCTGTATAAGAATAAGATACGCCTCTGTACTGTAATCCCATCTATTCACAGCGAACTGGCCATTTTTTGCTATTAGCTCTCCCCTAATAAGTACCTGCTACAAAAATTCCATACTCAAAAAAAATATTTTCAAAAGTGTTGCACAACATATCGTAAATTTACTTTTAGGGAGCTCTTAGTTTCTCATACCGGACGCACGTTGTTTGCAGACAAAACATAAAACTAAGCACAGAATGTGCAAATATGGATGAAAATTAAAACACTATCATACGAAGGCCTGGAAGGGACACTCGCCTTTTTTTCTAGATCCGCTCCTAAAATTTCGACTTAAAGTCGAAACTTTAAAATTTCGACTTATAACTCGAAGCTTTAAAGTTTCGACTTATAAGTCGAAATATTGAACTAATATTTTGACTTATAACTCGAAACTTTAAAGCTTACGTCGAAATATTGACCGTGTTATAACGTCCACCCTTTGTAGAATCAAGACTGAATAGATACATCAATAATGCAGACGCAAGGTAGGTAGGTAGGAAATGTGGCAACATAGCTCTCCAGTGCCAACCTTGACGGTTGACATTGAAGCAGAAGCGTCGAGTTAATCGGGTACTAAGGTTCATTTGCCCCATGTTTTAAACTTCCAGAAAAAAATTTCTTTCGCATTTTCCTTTTTTAGTATACCTCCTCCACTGCGTGGTTAAATTATTTTACTTTACTGAATCACCCTGTATTGCTGTAGGCACAGAATAGGACGAACACCGCGCTATAGGTATATTATGGTACCGGTAGAAGTGGCCAGCCAAGCAACCTTATTCAGGAACGACCCGATCCAACCTTGGTGGCGCGTAGTACGGGTGCAGATAAAAGTTAATTTTAATAATGGTGTATAAAATTTCACAACGTGCTTGGCCTTGCGTACTTACGGTTCTTTGTGTGTCCGCGTCACCTTAATACATGGATATTTAACTGGACCACATATCGCTGGCCAAAATAATTTAATTTTATTTCTTTGATACATACAGTGTGGATAGAAATTGTGGAATATTGCTTATATTTCTTAAAATACTCCTCATATCAAAAACATGTTTTAATAAAAGTGTTAGCGGAAATTATTTCCCGTTTGGTGATATCAAGCAATCTTTCGTAGAACAAAAAATGTGGTTGCCATGGTAACCGATTTAATTTTTTTAAATGGCACCATATACTTTTTTTGGTAAAAATTGATACATTGGAACTTTCTGAATACGATACAATACAATTTTAATGTGGGCGCATGAGAAAAAAATCAAAAAAAGTTTTCTATTATGCTATTGACAATGTTTATCCAAATAATTATTGACATCAAGTTAGCCATGCCAAAATCAGAACAATGCGAAACTGTCACTAGCTGTATAACTGTGTACATTGTTACACTAAACCTACTTTTTTACTAAATTTTCTGTGTACTTAAGTACTTAGTATGTTAACCTGTATTCTTTCCGTTTCACTTAATTCAAGCGCCATTATAACTTACTATAAGTAGATACTTAAGTACACAGAAAATTGAGTAAAAAATTACGTTTACTGTCACAATGCAAACAATTACAAGCAACCATCGAATTGATAAGTACATTGTCAATTCAATGCAAGCAACTGACAGCTATACCCCGATTTCTGTAAGAAGTCCTCATTTTGTCAGATGACATTCTTCACAAAATCCCTAGGAATTTTCTTTTAACCATGGGTATAACATTGGTATATGTGTCTCAACTAGTTAATGATGTCACTCATTGATTTATGATGTGAAAAGATACCCAAGTGACACGAAAAAAAGAACATAATAAAATAAAAACCCTATTGCAATCACGATTATACCGCTACAAATAAAAATAACTATGATTACAACTCATTTTAATAATAATGTCAAACGTCATGGAAACACTTTCATTTTGGTAGTTTGGTATAATCAGCTACTTGCGACAGCGTCTATGGTGCGTACTCAGGCAAATTTTATTTTGGTGTTCTGAAAGTGACAGTGAAGGTTTTCCGGATCGTTCAAAAGGGTTGAAACTTTGGGCAGTGAAAATATTCGCGGGTTTTGTACGTTTCGTGAGTTTTACAGTGATCTTTGTTGTTCTTGTTTGTGTTATTAGTAGTAATTCGTTATGCAAATGGGCTCATTACTGACCTGCACTTATGACCCGGTTGCATTTGTTGCTGCATTGATGCCAACTTAGGATGGCGAAATTACCAATTGACAGTCCCAGTAAGAACTTCTTTAAATAATTTTACTATAGTAACAGTTTCCCATTGTTCTGATTTTGGCATGGCTAACTTGATGTTAATAATTATTTTCACAAACATTGTCAATAGCATAATAGAAAACTTATTTTTTTTTGTATTTTTTTCTTATGCGACCCCATCAAAATTGTAGTTCGAAAGTTCCAATGTATCAATTTTCACCAAAAAACGTATATGGTGCCATTTAAAAAAATCAAGTCGGTTACAATGGTAACCATATTTTTTAAAACGTAGTAGTCCTGCTACCGACAATTTCAGATTACCTATAGCCTACATTGAATGAAACTCTAAACGTACTATATGGAGTAGATTGTGAGTAATAATCTTAATCTTCACATTATCCTATGTTTGATTACTAAAAATGATAATTAGTGATAAATATAAGAGGCAGAATGCAGCGATAATAAAAAAATAAATAAAAAAGTTGGGCTTTGTGCGGGATTTGAATCCGGGACCTACGAATTACTAGTCGCGTGGTGTCACCCCGCAATTAGCGAGGTGCCTCTTGAGATCTTTTTTTATTCTATTCTGACATTTGGCAACGTCGCGTGGAGAGGGCAGCGGAGAGTAGGCGTGTTTGCTCGCTGGTAGCGGAGCGTTCAAGTCAGTTTGACATTTTCCGGCGTATTGGCGCGTATTTAACCTCGAAAATAGAGCGTTGTATTCTTATACTACTTAATAATAAACAATATGGATCGAAATGCTAATTAGTGAAGTTTTTAATCGCAAACCCCTATGGGACATAACTCATGCACATCACCACAACCGAGGTGTTTTAGGCAAAGTTTGGGTCGAGATTTCCAAAATTATTTTTGTACAGATGATGGAATTCACGAAGTGTTTTCCTGCTTAGGTTTATTTCATGTACCCACACTGCACGTTTATTTTGCAAAATCCGAAATTTGAGTTGTGAATTTTCACATAAAAATAATGTAGAAATCGACATTTTTATAGCTGTTTCTATTAGCCCACGATGCTAAATGGGTATTTACTCGAGCGCCGTGGGGACTTATCGGATTTTGAAGGTTAGATGGTAGAAAGAAAAAAGGTTATATGATATATACCCTTCCACCGGTGGGGGGAGCGTCTACAGGCTTTCACAAATGTAAAAAAAATAGTCACATGGAGATACTCGGGCGCGTCAGATATTGATAGTGTATATGCCCCACGTGTCTCCGATGACGTAGGTATGTTAATCTGCCGGTTTGCATGCTGGGGGCGGCCGTACGGAAGGGTTAAAAATGGGAAGAAAAAAAATTACTCGAGCGCGTCAGGTATTTAGGAGGGATGTTAAGTGAACCTGAAAGAAGCTCCCATTCAATAGACTGACGATTCGGATGTGACGCCAGCTCGTGGCGGCTTTTTGAAAATGCAAAAAAATCACCATTTTGAAATACTCGAGCGCGTCAGATTTTCATATAGACGGTTCAGCTTGATGTCCTGGTCGTGCTGATCCATAATCTGACGATTATTTGGAGGGATTTTCTTAATCTGACGGTTTGAAAAACAAATTTTTTCATGATTTTTTTTTTAATAAATATTTGCGTTTTCTAAAAAAATATGTTGTCTGTTAAAAATTAAGGAATTTTTGTCTATAAACATATGCTCTTAATAATTTATTTTCTATATTACAGGGTGTTGAACGTGGACTTTTCAAATATTGTATTACCTATATTTCTTAAACTAAACAAAATTTGACAAAACGTCTAAAATAAAACTTATAGATAAAAAGCAGGTCTATCCAAATATCAAATAAAAAATGTACCTTCGTTACAAAAAGAAATTCGAAGGGCGCCGCGACGCAGAGCGTCGTTTGTCAAATATTCTCAATTTTATCTGAATTTAGTTTCGTTTGGTCCCATTTAAGACCCCGGAAGCAGATATATTTTTTCTCTTTTCGTTTGCCCACAATAGGTCAGGGACATCGAGTTTGAATAACTCTGTACATATAATACCACGAGTGCTGTGATCAGCTGTGATGGAGTGATGGCTGGCGTGTGGGAACGGTGCGAGAGAAAGAGTGAAAGAGAAAGAGAGGCGCGTAGTGGGGAATACATGCTTCACTGCAGCTAGCTGCACGCCCTAAACTTTATCGACGATTTTTGTTACTTCGGCTTGTGGAAATCGGCAGATTATATTTTTCCCGTCATCCTTGAATTATTTCCTTCAAAATAAAAAAATATTCGGCCGCGCTCGTGAAAGTCGAGGTAACGTTTTTTTTGCAAGTTTGTGACCCTCGCACCCCCTTACGTCACGCTCAAATCGTCAGATTATTGAAATGCACACTTTTCAGCATGTAATTAACCCATCATATCTTAATCTGACGCGCTCGAGTATATCCATCTATCGATTATTTTTTACTATTCTGATCGGCTGCCCTACACGCGCGGCCCTGTATAGCTTAGATATGGTGGAGGTACTCAACAGGGTGCAAGGTATCCCCCCATATGTTAATCTGCCCCGCTTGAGTAAATCCAAAAATCCCCTCTTGGGCTCCCCTACTATATGAAGTTCGACTTTTCAATGTTTCCCATTTACTTCCAACCTCTCTGCGCAATACGCCTTTGAAAGCTGTCACAATCCGCCGACTGTGTGGCCACTACCCGCACTACTCTCCGCTTTCCGCCCTGCTCTCCGCTCCGCCGTCCGCGTTATGTGTGTCCCTCTGTCGAGGTCGAGGTTTTAATTATGGTATCACGGGCGTAGCCAGGATTTAGTTTTTTTTGGGGGGGGGGGGTTAGTTTGAGAAGTAAATAAAACAACAAAAATATATTTACATGAAATTTAATATCTATATATTCATCCGAAAAACTACGACATATTTATAAAGTTCTTAACTTTAAATGAAATGGATAAATTAATTTCGTTCCTCTGCGCTAAATCTCAAACCATTAAAGAAGAAATCTTCGGCTTTTTCTTTTAAATATATCCACTACTTCATCTGCATGAATTTCTGTTCCATAGTGAATGTTCATTAGAGCCAAACCATTAAGTCTGTTTTCACTTGTAGTGTTTCGTAAATAGTTTTTCAGTCTCCTTAGGCTCGAGAAAGACCTTTCTGGGGTAGCAGTGGATACAGGAATGGTAGCCAAGATTTGTAGTAATGTGTAAATATTAGGATAAAGGTTTTTATCGCACATATCTAGGCATTCCAAACTAGATTTCGGGGTAGGCAGTCTTCTTATCAGCATGCAAGGTAGCTGAAGCTTTGATAGCTAAATCCAAATTTGTTTCTTTATTAGAAACCCCTTGACCTTGACTACACCACTTTTTCCAGTAGTCCATACCTTTAGGTTTATCACCCTTCCTTTTTTTCCCCTCCATTTTTCGACAGTAATAATGATTCACGTATCTATCCTTAACAAGGTCATCGAATAACAGTGCACTAAAATTACTCACTTACACGGTACACTTAATTCTCTTCACTATTCGTTCACCACTTTTCACTTTTATTCGCTTCGAGTTCGCATGGAACAATACTGCCGTAAGCGCGGTCACGCGCCGCGGCGCCGCTTATATAGCAGCCCAGTAGCCGTCCAGAAACTTCCACGAACTTCCACAAAGTTCCGCTCATTTCGACCGAGGGGCGTGGCGAATAATCGAGAAACAACGCAAAGTGTCCCTACAATACAAAATAGCTCGGCTGCAACTGCGTCTGCCTCTCGTCAAAAGATGGCGCTAGGCGCTACTATTACTACATATATCCAAACGTAATAATAATTTAACTCTTCACTCCTCGTATTTTTTCGGTATAATATTAGGTAATATTTTGCTTATTTCGGGGGGGGGGGGGGTTTGAACCCCCGAAACCCCCTCTTGGCTACGCCCGTGTATGGTATTGTTAATCCAAAAGCTTTGAGTTCCTATTAGGTAGGTACTAATTAATTGAAAATAAAAACTGGGTATTGAGGACAGCCTGCATCTGAATATGTCGACCCACGTTTTGATATAAAAGCTATTTCCCAACGAGAAGCGGCGTAGCTCATCTTCGTACATGACGACATTATCGCATTTGGGGTACAAAATACCAAGGTCTCGCTACGGTTCGAAAGTTATTTCGTGAAAAGAAAAACACGTTTGTTTTTTTAAGAAATTGACGAGCAGCAGAGATTACTATTATAATTATGTGAACGGCATTGGATTCTTTCATTCACGGAAAGATATTGTGCTAATTTTATGGGCACAATAACATATAAAACTTATGTAAATGTTTAATAAAATACATTGCCAACTATAGGTAGGTAAAAATTTTAAATAAAATAGTTGGCCATGAAACAAAACAATGTTTTCATAAATACTTTTGAACCGTTTTTCCTAATAACTTCTTTCCATATTTTCACAAATAAAGGCAGTTTACTCTTGTACCATATTACCTTTTTCCAACACCCCGTACAAGCAATGTCAATTATTTTATGCCAATCTCAAGCAAAACATTTTATCGAGGGTAACCTTTTTCGATAAAATGAAAAAACAAACAAATTTCTCCTGTTGTACACCGTGGACATACTGTATATCTTTGTTACTAGTTGTTCCATTGTTTTATTCTGAAAATGTATTCAAATAGGAAAGTGTAAGAGCATTTCCACACTATACACTGTGTCTCGGATAAGAATGAACAGCGTGGGGATATTGCAAACGGTGAGAGATACGGCAACGGTTAAATGGGGGAAAAGTTGCGCATTTTTGAGGTCAATGAAATGGCACAAACAGATTTCTAATATCTTTTTTCGTTTTTGAGTTATTTTGAAAAAGGTAAAATTTTGCGTTTTCGATTTTATTTTTTCTGAAGTTGTTATCACAGATAGAAAAAAAAAGAACACTTTCTTATGGCGCTTTTTAACGGGCTTTAAGATGACGTTTTTAGATTTGTTCTACAACGTTTCGTTTTTGAGAACCCATCTTCAACTTTATTTTTTTAAATACGGGCCTGGATTTTTTTTTGTAGATTTTGAAAGCACTTTTCATTGCAAATACTATGATGTATGACACGAAATATTTTTAAAATGTTTTGAGACAATTATACTGAAAATTCCTTTTTTTTTCATTCATTTTTTCTATTGTGGCCCTGTATTTAATAATAAGAAGTCTAAATATTAATCAGTATTGTCAACAATTTAGCTTACAGTTTATTTTGACTTCGAAAACTTAATATGTTTAAATACGGCCCTGTCTGGTGTTTTCCTGTGTTGTTGTATAGCAAACAGTGTCGCATTGTGTTTTGGAGTAAATTCTTCGCTTAACGAAACCAATAACTTTTGTCATTTATTAATTGCAACAATACATTCGTTCGGCCTCTACACTATTTCTGTGACACAAGATATAACATGCTGATATGTTAAATTTGTCGTCATTTAAAAAAGCACCCTCCATCTCTAATGATACAAATTGTTCTAAATGATATAGTGGGAGTTATGACAAATGACAAGGGGCTGGTTTCGTTGTTTCAAAGCCTTCTAGGTGGAGGATTTTTATTATTTTTTTATTATCGTATGTGACTGTCATTAGTCTTTGCCGTCGTTTTTTTAGTTCTCCAATTGAAAGATAAGTTGTAAGTTAAATTGTTGACAATACTGATTAATATTTAGTCTTCTTATTAATAAATACAGGGCCGCATTAGAAAAAAAAAATGAATGGAAAAAAGGAATTTTCAGTATAATTGTCTCAAAACATTTTAAAAATATTTTGTGTCATACATCATGGTATTTGCAATGAAAAGTGCTTTCAAAATCTGCAAACAAATTCAGGTCCGTATTCAAAAAAATAAAGTTGAAGATGGTTTCTCAAAAACGAAACATTGTAGAACAAATCTAAAAACGCCATCCTAAAGCCCGTTAAAAAGTGCCATAAGAAAGTGTTATTCTTTTTTTTCTATCTGTGATAACAACTTCAGAAAAAAATAAAATCGAAAACGCAAAATTTGACTTTTTCAAAATAACTCAAAAACGAAAAAGATATTAGAAATCGGTTTGTAACCGGTTAACCGTTGCTCTATCTCTCACCGTTTGCAATATCCCCATGCTGTTCATTCTTATCCGGGACACAGTGTATATTACCTAAACACTCCTGGACAAAATTAACACAACACTCATATTTTTCTCGATATTTTTTATATTTTGATATTTTTTTTCTCGAAAAGTAGGCCATGGACCTTGTTTGACAGTGACAGTTGTTATTTAAGCTAATTATAGCATCACACAACCTTGTTTTGACAGTAATTAATATTAAACCTCGTTTTAGACTAAAGCTGTGTTAAAATGTGCTAAAAAAGTGCTGACTAAAGCAAAGTCTTTGTGCAAAGCAAGCTTTCGATTGTGATTGTTTTTATCACATGCATGTTGGGAAGTTCATTTGCGAGTTAAGGTGGATTTATAAACTCGACGTTTGCGTTGGCGCTCGCCGTTGCCGTTTGCGTCGAAAATTCAATCCCAATATTTTACGTGTAACCGTTTATAAAATGCCGTCGAATGCTGCCGTCTGCGTCCGATGCCGTCCGAGATAAACTAATTTCATCTTTTTCACGTTCCGTCGTTCACATTTCTGGACGCAAACTGCGAAGGTCACCGTCAACTTTGAGCGCCAACGCAAACGTCGAGTTTATAAATCCACCTTAAATCAAGAAAATGAACCGCCAAAGAAATTTGTCAATTGAGGATGCAGTGCGAGCATCGACTCTCCGGAATGAAGGATATTCAAACGATATGTTGCTGGTTTGTTAGGAAGACATCATTCCAGCATCTGCCGCATGGTGAGACGACATAATGAGACGGGCTCGTACAATCGAAGACCAGGGCAAGGACGAAAACGTTGCACCAATCAAATTGACGATCGTTTTTTGAGACAACGTGCTCTCAGAGACAGGAGAGTCACCAGCAATCTGCTAAAAAATGAATTAGCAGATGTTCGAAATATCGCTATATCGTCTCGAACGGTTAGAAGTTTTTTGAGCAACAGAAGAATGGCCAAAAAACCATTGCTTGCCAGAGAACGCAGTTCAGATATTTAATTTTGCAACATTAGATCAGAACTGGACAATTAATGATTGGAAACAAGTTATGTGCTCCAATGAAACTAGGGTTAGCCTTAAAGCTCCAGATAGGCGTGAGCGTGTCTGGCAAAGGCGAGGAGAAAGGCTTGCCAGCTGCAATATCTCTCCTAAAGTACCTTTTGGTGGTGGGTCTAAAATATTTTGGGGGGGAATTTGCTTCGATGCTCGTACGGAGTTGGTCCCTATACGTACGAGGTCTATGAATGCCCAATATTACTTAGACAACAATATTGTCGAACATGTAATGCCTTTTGTTCCGCTTGTTGGGCGTAATTTTTTATTCATGCAGGCATACGCTCGTCCCCATGTGACTAGACAGGTTACTAGCATACCTAAATGATGTTAATATCCATTTATTACAGTGGCCACCTAACAGTCCTGATATGAATCCTATAGAGCATCTATGGGACTATCCCAAAAAAAAAAAAGATTCGAAGTCGTCAGTCAACTCATAGAGGTCGCTATTGAAGAATGGGAGAATATTCCGCAAGCTTTTGTTGAACATTTGATATCAGGCATGCCTCGACGCATGAATGCAGTGATAAGAAGTAGAGGAGGGCCTACACGGTATTAGTGTTGGACCCAGATGCATTTACTCTGTTTTGCTGATTTTTTCTTTTTTTAATTTGGAGTTGTGCTAGCTTATTTTGCAGTTTCGGCAAAAACACATTTTTAATGAAACATTAAGGCATATTAAGGTCATGTCTGACTAATTTGTAGGTGTTCATTATCATTTCAAAGTAACTTAGTTTTATTTTGTGTTTTTATTGTAAATATTTAGATTAATTAAAGTGGTGCGTTAATTTTGGCCAGGAGTTTAGTATCGTTGACTATACAAAATATTAGGTCATGATTATTTCAAATATCGTTTGAGGGCTTCAATTTTAGTACAGTAAAACTAACACAAAATTAGGCCAAACCCAAACATAAAAAAAAAGTTCTTTCTAGCGCGAAATAGTTCCATACCCTCCTAAGAGTTAGTACTAAAACGTTACACTACCACCAGCGTCGGGTTTCGGGGGGAGGGGGTGAAAAGGGCAGGGAATTCTTATTTTTCACAGTTTTGCGTGAATATCTAGTAAACTATGAGGTTTGGCGCAAACGTCATCCTATACGCAAATGATATACATTAAATTCCGAACAAGAATTGTTATATTCAGAATTATGGTAAAGTGAACGGTTTCCATGATATGGAGTTGTAAAAATTTCTTTGTTTTTATTTCACGTAGTTTTTGTTGAAAAAACTTAAAATGATTACAGTACCTATAAATTAGTAACTGAATAATGTATGTAGAATATATATAGATATATCTATGCATATATAGATACATATTCCACCCATAGATTGTTATTTTTTGTCACAACATAACCTCATAAGTACATATATGACTGTAAATATGTCCAATAAAAGTTAGTAACCTTAGTTAATTTGTACTCACTTTTTGCCCTCATTCATTATAGCTTTCTGATTTCCATTCGTTCTTTTATGTCAAATCATTCCCATATCTAATTTGTCCTTAGCTTGTAAAAATGAGAAAGTCATGAATAGAAAGCTCATGTGAAAAACAAGAAAATATATATTAAACAATCCTCATCGTATGCTTCTGCAGAGATGGATGCGTCCAAAACTGCGAGTGTCGAACAAGTGGTCTCAATTGTTCAAGTATGTGCAGCAATCGCTTAGGACTTGCATCTCCGATAGAGATACTGTAATCATCGACGACGATTGAAATGATGATTCTCAAGTGGACGAAGAACACGAAGATTTAATTGTTTCCTCTCACCAGCCCGAGTGAACTATTTGGTGCTGACCGATAACGCAATTAATGATTCACCTAAAACCAAAGTCTAGAGAATATTATTTCTCTAGACTTTGCTAAAACTTATAACCTTTTGTATCATTTTGATTCCCTCCCATTTTTTCAATATAGATTGTTTAATATATTTTCTTGTTTTTCACATGAGCTTCCTATCCATTACTTTCTCATTTTTACAAGCTAAGGACAAATTAGATATGGGAATGATTTGACATAAAAGAACGAATGGAAATCAGAACGCTATAATGAATGAGGGCAAAAAGTGAGTACAAATAAACTAAGGCTACTAACTTGTATTGGATATATTTATAGTCATATTCTTATGAGGTTATGTTGTGACAAAAAATAACAATCTATGGGTGTAATATGTATCTATATATGCATAGATATATCTATATATATATTCTACATAGATTATTCAGTTACTAATTTATACTGTAATCATTTTAAGTTTTTTCAACAAAAACTACGTGAAATAAAAACAAAGAAATCTTCACCTCTCCATATCATGGAAACCGTTCACTTCACCATAATTCTGTATATAACAATTCTTGTTCGGAATTTAATGTATATCATTTGCGTATAGGATGACGTTTGCGCTAAACAGGGCCGCGCCGTCTACGTGTGCAATGTGTGCGGCGCACACAGGCGCCAGGTGCGAAGGGGCGTCAAAAAACGCCAAAATTCGATGAGCGCCATAAGGCTGACTAGAAGGCACGAAAAGTGGATTTTTTTCTAAATTGCTTACTGAAATGTATTGTTGACTTTTAATAGTATTCGAAAGATTTTTTATATATTTTATATAAAGAATGGCCCATTTGGAATAGGGCCACCCCTGTAAAATTTTTATTTTTCATCCGATTTTAGCCGAGATTTTTTCTAAAGATAGGTCACAAAAAATTCTACTTTGGTGCAAAATTTGGTGCCAGATTTTAAATAAAAAAATCGCTAAATGATTTTCGTCATTTTTTACTCGAAAAAAAAATCGAAAAAGGCCTTGAAAATTGAGATTAAGATCTAAAATTTTGCAAGAAACTAGAATTTTTTGTGACCTATCTTTAGAAAAAAAACCGGCTAAAATCGGATGAAAAATACAGATTTTACAGGGGTGGACCCATTCCAAATAGGCCACACTGTATGTATTAATTATTATTTTATTTTGTGACATTAGGTATTAGGTATTAGGTAGATACCGAACAGAAAAAAATATATTATTTGTTTTTATTGATAGTTAGACCTTGCACAGAGTACCTACTTATTTGTTGTTTTTTTTTTTGGAGCCAGTGATTTTTTAATTTTATAATTATTTGTTTTATTTTATATTTTATTTTTTTATGTTATACAGTGTGTCCCAATTTGATACTGGTCCCCATTTTTGTATTGATAGTCCCAAGGGAGAGTATCTCATAGGCGGTGGTATTTGGATGGGGTAATTAAATTTTGAAGAAACCCTATTCGGTTTTTTTTCGACAACAAGGTATTAAAAGAAAACTTGTTCAGAATGAAAAACTGAGTAGAATTGCAAAATTTCAAAAGTCTAGGCCTACTTTGATTTTTAGCTTTTTCGCCTTTTTCTTCCACTTTTTTCTTAGAAATGTGTCCTTTCTGGAGCTTTCACGTCAAAATATTATTAAGGAAACTTGACCATCGTGAAAAATTAAAATTTTGAGGTGAAAGCTCCAGAAAAGACACTTTTCTAAGAAAAAAGTGGGAGATAAATCTAAAAATCAAAGTAGGCCTAGCCTTTTAAAATTTTGCGAATCTACTCAGTTTTTCATTCTGAACAAGTTTCCTTAATAACAATTTGTCGTAAAAAAATCCCTAATGGGGTTTCTTGTAAATTTGCTATTTTAAAAAATCATAGCATGCTATGAAATAATTACCCCATCCAAATACCACCACCTATGAGATACTCTCCCTTGGTACTACCAATAAATAAATAGAGACCATTTGTTTTCCTTGCCCTTCATATATTTCTGAGGTGTCCAGTATCAAATTGGGACACACTGTATATTACAAAGTAGATATATTTACTGGATTACTTTATACTTATTAAATTTTTGTTTGTTTCTACTTATCTACTTTTTTATTTAACAAAACCAAAACAAATATGTTTTTGAAAACTTACTTTTTATGGGCGCACGGAAATTTTTACATACAGGCGCCACCGAGTGTTGGCGCGGCCCTGGCGCTAAACCTCATAGCTTACTAGATATTCATGCAAAACTGTGAAAAATAAGGATTTCCTGCCCTTTTCACCCCCTCCCCCCGAAACCCGACGCTGGTGGTGGTGTAACTTTTTAGTACTAACTCTTAGGAGGGTATGGAACTATTTCGCGCTAGAAAGGACTTTTTTATGTTTGGGTTTGGCCTAATTTTACTGTACTATTTAGACAGCAATCAAAATTAACTCAACATATATAATTAAAGAAAGTCTTTCTTTTTGAATGTGACTAAAATGAAGACCGTCATAATGAGTCATGTCATGATTAACTAGGCACCTACTGGACTGGGCATGCTTCCTGTTTTATACCGAGAACCGCTTATCGCAAACGCTCTATGAATTCTAATAAGCAATCACAAATTTTTACATGGTAATCCCCGAGTCCCCCGAATGTCTACAACATTATATTAGACGTTTTTTGTGATTTTACGTACAACGAACTTTCTCTACAGCAATGCACTCTGGGAAATTTAAATATTAAGAAACAAAAACATCTTGGCAAGGTAGATTAGGTACCTCCGAAATGGCGGATAATTTGGTTAACTCAGTTAAGTGGAACAGTATTATATCATGCATAAAATACTGTACGATATTCCCGAGGATATTCCTTCCTTAGATTGCTGTTGTAGTCTACAGCTTGTAGAAAATTAGATTTTAATTTTTCGTGTAGTTTTAAGTGGACGAAATTGATCTTCAAATATTATATAAATTAGGGATGGTTGATGAGAGGGTGCGATGGTGTGTATTTGAAAACAGCGAGTGATATACAGGGTGTCTGTGTCTCACGACGAACTGCCGCGATCGATTTCTATATAGGAAATATTTTCAAGGTGGTGGCACTTCCGGTTATAACGGAAGTTGACGCTAACTTGATTATTTTAAATAGACCACCCGTTATATTTTTTAATTTTTAGATTCTACGTCAAATTCTAGACACATTTTATGAATAGTGTCCTTTACCTAAGTCAAAAATGACGTTTGCATGCCTAAATGTAACTATCAATTTCTCCTATATGAAAGTCTTTATTGTTTAATTGGGGTTGACTTCCTTGTAGAAGGGGATCTACTTTTGTGGACTGTGTTGATATTTTGATAAGAAATATACAGGGTGATCAAAAACTAACATTGATATAGGTGACCTTGTAACAGGTTGTCTATTTCAAAATTCTGGCAAATTTAAAAAAAATTCCAAATTCTATTTTCTGAGAAATCGATCGCGGAAGTTGGTCGTGGGACACCCTGTATAGTGTGACCAAACATTTTTGTTTGTGACTGTAAACGATTTCAGTAAAAGCATTTTTGTTTATTTTTTTTTAGTGGTGTAGTAGAGACACATTTTCTTTGGGAATCCGTTTTAAAGGAAGAAACTTTTTGGTGCAAAATTGACATATTTGGGAATTATTTCCGGTATGATTTTTTTACAGAATGCGGTACTGATGCATTTACTCAATATACAGGATCCGTCAAATGTATTGAAAAATAGGTGTATATTTTTAGTTTTGATCTTAAAAAACTCTTATAGAAAAGTTTCTTGGTTAATTTTTTGGCAATTTTTAGCGACCTTGAATTTTTAATATGCTTAAATGAACGCTAATAAAAAATTTAAATAAAAAATATAGGAGGACCCATTTGAAAAAAAGTTGGTCACCAATAGTCACCATGGCAACGTCACTATGACGGATGAAAAAATCAAGGTCACCAAAAAGTGCCAAAAAATTAACCAAGAAACTTTTGTATAATACTTTTTTAAGATCAAAAATAACAAAGATACACACATTATTCCACACATTTAAGGGACTCTGTATATATATGAGCAGTACCTAGGTATATAGGCATACAGGGTGACCGTATTTCGAGTCTTTGCATTGGGATCTTGGTTATCTTAAGAGATACGAGGTCGGTTAAATTGGGGCAAAGTTGCGTAATTTGATGCCGAGTATCACGGTAAAAAAATTGTTGGCTGACCCTTCTGGTTTTGATAATACTTAATGGGAAAAAACTGAATATTGTCGTTTTCGTTTTTATTTTTTTTAAACGAAAACGAAAGGGCTGGACATTTCCAAGTTGAACATTATTAAGGCACTTTTTTACAAGGAATCTAAACATGATCTCGCTTTTTTTTTGTCGCCTCCGTGGACAAAAATATGATGATCAACTTTTATTTTTCTTAAGGGAGCCACATTGGATTTTTGCATTTTTGAAAGGAGGATTTTTTTCCGGTTAAAATGATATGTCACACATTATGCTTTTTTTTTATGAGCTAGACATCGAAGGCCATTGACCCAGGTCCGGGGCTTGTTTCATCCCCCTTCGGCTTGTTGGGGGGGTTGTCTGGCACTAAACCATTCCCCCCATACTATTAGTCTTTCAATATACTTAAATCTAAACCTATTCTACCTTAAAACTAAATACAAACACACAACACCCATGTCACATACTGTGGTGGGACTCGAACCCACGACATACGGTGCCAAAGCGTGGGTACTACCCTTGTTTATGGTCTCATAAACAAGGGTACTACCAATAACCCACTCGTGCACCGCTGCCCCACACATTATGCTTTATTTTGTTTTTCTTGCAGTAATATAAAGTGCCTAGGAAACATAAGCCTCATAATGTTTGACGTTTTTGCATAGAATGCTTTGGAAACATAAACCCCTTGCATGACTTCCCGTGTTCGGCTGCGCCTCACACGGGAATTTGTCACGCGCACGGAAAAATCTTTATTTCCAGACTCGTAATGAAATATACTATTATATCTACTGCCGCTGTATCTTGGATAGACTATAGTAGAATTTTAAGAGTCACGGATACTTTATTTTACTGAAAAAATGTCATTTTCACGTGAAGAAAAGCGTGACCTGATTCAAATTTATTATTCCTTACCTAAATATAAATGACGACGAAGGGATATTAGACGAGCCATAAACAATAATTTAAGGAAGCGTTCTGCTCTGTGCCTTGAGGAACAAGGAGGACAAATTGAACATTTATTGTAAAATAGGATTGTCTACTCGACTACGTTTTTGTTGTACTTGTGTTTTCAGTTTGACTTTTTTAGTTTTAATATGTTATAATCTAGGTTATAATATGGCAAATGACGAATAAATAACAAATCATAAACATACCACTCTCGTGGTATGTTTATGATTTATTTATTCAATAAATTTAACATTAACTGAATTTTTACTGAACCGTTAAACAACATTCCAAAGCACACTTCGCAACAATGCGGGTATCTAGGCTTATGTTTCCAAGGCACTCTATGCAAAAACGTCAAACATGATGGGGCTTATGTTTCCAAGTCACTCTATTCAAAAACGATCAATTTGATATTATGGAAAGAAACACAAAGAGCATAATGTGTGACATATCATTTTAACCAGAAAAAATTCCTGTTTTTAAAAATGCAAAAATACAATATGGCGCCCATAAGAAAATTAAAAGTCGATCGTCATATTTTTGTCCAGGGAGGCGATAAAAAAATTGCGAGGTCATACGTATTTAGATTCCTTGTGAAAAAGTGCCTTAACTTCAGTTTTTCGCATTATTTCCAAAACGAGAAGGGACAGCCAATTTTTTTTTACCATCTTACTCAGCATCAACTTCCGCAACTTTGCCCAAATTTAACCGACCTCGAATCTCTTAAGATAGCCAAGATCCCCATGCATAGACTCGAAATACAGTCACTCTATATGTTTGGTTATTTAAAAATATACCTACTCATGATATCTACATATGAAAAAATCTCATAGGTATCCGATTCAGAAATTGGCACAATATTTTTTATAGTCAAGACCTCGAGATCTAACACAACAATTATTGCGATTAATCTGATTTTGACAAGGTTATCAATAAAAAAGTTCAATGAAATACTCACCTACCTCTGTACGCCCAACCCCGATTTCTATATTGTCTGGTTCACTATGTACGTAGGTAATAGACATTTCAAATTTTTCATTGAAATTCATATTGAAAAATTATTATTCCGTAGAAGAGCAAGAACAAGGTGCGACAGCGAATTATGGCACTCCCAAAGTTACCCACCTACCGATTTTACAAATAGGGAAGTACTCGTAAAGTTAAAATCGTGACATATTTTTTTTGTTAATGTTTATATTTTATTTCAATTTAACCTTTCGTCATTCCTAACAAACGAGTTAACAAATTAACAATTAAGGACTTATTTCAAGATCATTCACAAATTAGGGTCATTTTTGAACAATGCTAGTTAAAAACGCATAAGTAATATACCCAATTAGCAACAAAAATAATGAAATTTATGCTTTGGCGTGGAGGGTACTATACGTAACCAGTACCTTATAAATTTATTGCGTTGCATTTGAAAGCTGTTTGAATAGGTTGCGAAGGATGCAAGTGTTGGTGATATTATATTAGGCGAGCCGCATGCAGTCACTTGTTTATACTACAATATCTATCTTCTCTGTCTCCTTCATCTCTTTTGACTACTAATACCGGGTGCGGTTTAATATGGATAAAAAAGTGTTTTGTCTCGTATTTTATTGCCGAGGCGCTTGTTTTTGAGCTACCCTGGTGAAATACAAATGAACTCACTTGGAACACAATAATATACGGGGCGCTATCTATTTCATAGCATTCACCACGCTCTGCTACTGGTAAAAATACCAGACTTATCAGCAGAAATCACCCGTATAAAATTCAATGGTTTTTATGCTGTTCACCTATTTTATTTGGTCTGTGAATTTTCTAGTTACCTACAAGTAGTTAGAACTTACAAATAAGGATGGATTTTTGTAATTACTTATTATAAATAAAAAGGGATGCTTTTGTGGCAGTTGTATGTCGAATATTGTGGTTAGGAGAACAAAGAGGAAGTTCACAAAACAAACAATAATGAATGGTTACACACTTGACCCTCTAAGCCCTTCTAGTAGTTGTGTAGAAGAGGTTCGAGAAAACTTTTTTACAAAAAATAACCATAATGAAAATCAGGGCTGGCATAAATTAATTCATTTGATTTAATTCATTGAATTAATTCAAATGATTTTTTAAAAAGGCAATTAATTCATAATCGGCAGTGAAGTGTCTCAAAATCTTAAAAGCTCAGAAATCGGAACTGAAGAAGCCTATTATTATACGATTTTTTTCAATAAGTAGGCCTTGGCGAGATGTAAACATCAAACGTCAGACGCGGGGCAATCGCCCGTCAAAAATGACCAAATATTCAAAACCCGGCCAATAAAGGCCTATTTAACTTTTCGTACACATTGCAAAATTGTTACCTAGAGCAGCGCAATCTTTCAGTATAAATAATTTAGGAGGTTTGAATATCAATCTATTTTTCATGGAGGCTGCACAACAGGCAGCAGTTTGGAGTTTCTGTTGGGAAGCGCCGTGCTTCGTCATACTTGACCTAGGTAGAGCTATGGTCAAAGTCAAGCAACGCCGCGCGCAGTCGGTTCATGGACGGGTGATCCCTTATGATTATTTTTTGCCTAATAAAACATTTTTTTCCGATTTAAAAAAATATAATATGTACCCCGGCACTGAAGTTTTTTTATGACTCAATGTGGTTTATTTGCCTCGGCCAGAGACCTCGGCAACTAAAGCCCACATGAGTCATAAAAAGTTGAACTTTAGTGCCTTGGTACATAAATAACTATTATTTTATTTTAACTTTTGACCGCGAATGTTTTTGTTTGTATGTTTTTTTTGTTTAAATAAATTGAGATTTTACATTTTCCTTTCTTTTTTCCATTTTGAAAATTAATTAGTATTGAATTCATTAAAAAAAGTCAGGCTTTTTTAAAAAGATCACGATTTTTGACTTTTTTAAAAGTCATAAATTTTTCCAACCCTGCTAAAAGTTGGAGAGGGGCAAATGATCTACCATTTTCTGTAACTTGTTAAGTAGTCAAGATAAAAAAATATTTTGTGAAATAATAAGGTGCCTTCGGGTAATATCGCCCTCCTAAGGCATTCCACTTCTTAAAATCCTTAGGTTTATATTAAAAATAACAACAATAAACATTTTGGACCAGTAAAGCCATATTCTTTATTAACCATTTGACAAAAGTAAAATACATCAATTTTTAGCAAAAAAATAACTATTTTTAAAAACGTTGTAAATGGACGATATTTTTGCCCGTTTCTGAAATTTCGCCCACTTGGTTTGAAATATCGCCCGTAATATAAATACCACTATGGCGAACATTCTGGACACTCAAAGGCCTCTAAATCTTCTTATGTGAGTCCGACACAATTTTCATGCACCCAATTCTTGCATTTCACATCTTGTCTCATATCATATTTTACGTATTAAAATAAAAAGTTGAAATATCGCCCATCTTATTTGTAGGTAACTTTTAAATGACGGTGCTTTGCTGGAAACGTTATTATATGATAGGTATCTATTAATCTTATAAGAAATGTACGCCGTGCCCTCTCACTCAATTTATTACAGACTGTGGCGGTTGGTTATTTAGATTTAAATGCGTTGTTGCTATTGGCTGTTCAAAACACGCTATTAAAAAGGACTAACCTCATTGGGTAGTAGAACAACTTCCACAAGGCGCCAAATTTAAAAGTGGGCGATATTTCAGACTGGGCGATATTACCCGAAGGCACCTTAGTGTTGATAATTTACCCCTTTCCAACTTTTATTAAGGTTATTTTTCGTAAAAAAATGTTTGCAAGACTAGTCCCGTGGTAAACGAATTTTTTTCATAGAATGCCCTGTAAATATTTAAATATTAAAGACAAAAAAATTATAGGAAAAATTTAATTAAAAGTTCTAAAATTTTTTTCGAGGTCATTGTTTTGTAAAAATATGTTTACAAGACCACCCCTGCAGCGTGCGGAATTTTTGGCATGTAAGTAATGCGCTGTAACTCGTTGTGCATTAGAGATACAAAAAAATTGTATCAGGAGAAGTTGTCCGTACCTTGGTCCCCTACAACTTTTATTAAGGTCATTTTGCTCTAAAAAAATGTTTAGGAAATTCGTGCCAGGAGTTCGAGTGTGATCTTTTGGTTGGACACTCGGGAGGCAGTCCCTGACCTCTTTATTGAGCTAAATAGATATCATCTCTTTCCGTTTTTGAAATTTCCCGTTTTCTAATTTTTAACTACATTTATTTAACTTGATTTTGTGGATCTCGTGTTGAAGATAGACCATCAATGCAATAATAAAAATATTTGTTTTAACCAAGGGAAATAACACAATAAAAGTCCAAAATGTTTAAGAGCTTAAGATTTTTCTGAAATTCTTATTTTATTTGAAGAATATCGAATATTCGTGAAAAAGTTCATAAACATCTTGAAATTTGATTATGTTATTCTCTTGTTAAAAACAAATGTTTTTGTTATTGCATTGATCGTCTATTTTTATCTCAAGGTTAACAAATAAATTTAGTATACAATTCGAAAACGGAATATTTCAAAAACGTAAAAAATAATAATACAAAATTTTCTATCATTTTGATTGCATATGGTTCCATTTTAATAAATTTGGTTTGCCAAGCATTTGCGAAACATCCTGTATAAAGTTTCTCACTACCCCAGGAAAATGCATAAAATTCCCTACAACTTTTGTGTAAAACCTTTTTTCTATCACAAAAAATTAGAAAGTTATAGGACAGCAAACATTACTAAACGTATTATGGATGCTGTTTATGTCTATAAGTTATTTTTATATTTCATATTTTAATAAGTAGGTAAGTATCGAGGATGGAAATAAATAAAAAAAGTTGAAATATGTAACATGGCTGTACTTATTAGTGATGCCAAGAAAAACACAGTAATCGAAAAACAAAAGCCAAACTGCCAACTCATAGCAGTGGAGAGACCAATAGTCGATAAGGAAAGCAACCTACGTCTAGAGTGAATATTTCATTTAGGTACTAAACAAGACTATAGGCAAAGATATAGTATATATCTTTGCTATAGGTATATAAACTTTTAACATTTCCAAGTTTATGCCATTAAATACTTAATAAGGGAAGTAGAATAATGTATAAAGATAAGGCATTGACCGGGGACCTATTGGCATCTCACAAGAGATTTTATAATAGCAGTCGTAAGTACAATAAGCAATCAATTATTGGAGAAATGATAGACAGTGTAGGAGAGGCAGCATTAAAAGATTACGCTCACAATACACAAATGGTCTCGCCAACTTTAATGATGTGATTAAATTCATTGCATTGAACCTATCTGGATATTACAGAGGTGCTTGACAGCAAATTATAAAGTGGTATAAGGTACCTACGCGTTTCTTGTATATTAGTGAAATGAAAGTTTGAAGTACCTAGTAGTTTGTAAAAGAGTGGACATTTGTTGCATGCCTATAATGCAAGAAAGCAAGGGTTGAGCACGAAGCCGTTGGCGGGGTGTTCAATCGCTCGAGGGCGATATGGACATTCCAGCCGATAATTCAGCTTACCCAAATACCCTACTCTAATACGTCCCTGGTTTTTCCCATAATTCCAGGCAATCTAGGAAGTTTGGCAAATGTCTAATGAATTGTCAACGTCTTCGCTAATCGGCGGAACGACCATAAATGATTTAGATAATCTTAGAAAACGAAAGAGAGAGGACACCGCGCGTATGTAATAACAAAAAAATAAACACCCTGTATAGCTAAATCCAACTTTGGCTGCACTGTATAGGGGATACTATAGTATCTCACTGATATTCCAAATGTCTGCGCAATTATAGGAAATATCTATAATAACGCAACAACCGATCTTCAAAAACAAGAAATCAATCAAATTCTCTCTTAAAGGCGAGTAATATAGTGTATAAAAAGGAGGGCCATTCTATTAAAAAAAAATTTGCTGTTTTTCGCTAATTTCACAACGCTCCCTGTATATATCTAAACTGAAAAAAAATAGGAAGTTCCTTTGATTACAAACAACTTGTTTACAAAACTTTTTTCCGTAGATCCTCAAATAAAATTCGTTAAGATAATTCAATGCCAAATTGCGACAAATTTTTGTAAACCAAAAAGCTTGTCGTCCTAAATCTTCATAAAAGTAGGTATGTACCAATGAATTTTATTGGACAGCGATCAGTTAAGAAGCAAATTACCTATGTTAGGTATGTATTTTCTTTACAATTCGCTTTTTGATTTACCAAAACTTGTAGCAATTTGGCATTGAACGAAAACCTAGACTTATTTTATTTTATTCGTTTTAGTACATGCCTTATAAGATTTGTTTTTAAAAAGGTCTTTTTTATCTTTTATTTTATTTGTTTTAGCACATGGCTTAAATAAAAGCTTGCTTTTAAAAAGGTTTTCTTTACCTTTTTTTTTTCATTTTGTACTTTTTAGTACCTATTTGATTCCCATATCAGGATGGTGGTAAAGAAATGTAGTCCGCCATCTTGGGGCATACGCTATATCGGATTTATAGTATGACGTCACTTACCTTTTAATTAATTTGTACTCGTCAAGGACCATGTCGTCAAGTAAGTTGTGCACAAATAGGTAATCCGGTAATTTAGTGTGATGTCACTAACATTTTCGTTTTCTACTCTCCAAGCCCTTTAATTTGATACCCATATTAATCGAGTTGATAAGAAAAAATGTAATCTGCCATCTTGGAGCGGCGGCCATATTGAATTTAGTGTGATGTCACTAACTTTATCGTTTTCTACTCTTCAATCCTTTTTATTTGATACCCATATTAAGGGGCCGCCGTTCTAAGTCGAACTAATTCAGCTTGCAAGATTCGACCCACATACATACATACATACATAAATACATACATATATAGTGTGGTCATTTAAGTGTGCAACATATGGGACTTTTTTTATTAATTGCCAACCAAAATACAGATATTGCCGAAAGTTGATGCATGTTCAATAATCATATTAGGTGCCTTAGAATGGTTGCAAGTTAAACAGCATACAGGGTAGGTCAAAAAATATAAAAATTGTACAAGAGTAAAGTACCCTTATTTTAAAAAAGTCAGCAAAAGGTTATTAAGAAAAGTTGTTTCGAATTAAAACTATGCCTAAACACCAAAACATAGCCTCATAAGAAAAAAAAAAATTTCGTCAATTAATTTCCACAGTTTCTTAATAAAAATTTTGCACCTTAAATGATAGTTTTTTAATATACACATTATCATTACTAATGTTTTACCTTGTTCCGAAGTTTTGTTTAATATCTTTGCAACAAACATATTTATATGAAGTTTGTGACTCTCTAAAAAATTAGAAATCTAAGTAAATTTTACAAATATGCTTGAATTTGAACAAAGTTATGCGAAATTGATTTAATTTTGATTGATTTATGAAATTGTCTAGGGTGAATATTAAGAATTTTTTTTTTAGGAAATTATTGTTTAAAAAAAATCTTTATAGGAGGCCATGTTTTGGTATTTAGGCGTTAGGCATAGCTTTTAATTCCAAACAACTTTTTTTAATAACATTTTGCTGAATTTTCTGAAATAAGGGTACATTACTTTTGTACAATTTTTATATTTTTTGACCTACCCTGTATGGTGTTTGACTTGCAACCTTTCTAAGTGCGCCTAATATGATTATCGAACATGCACCAACTTTCGGGAATATTTGTATTTTCGTTGTGCAATTAATAAAAAAAGTCCCATATGTTGCACACTTAATTGACCACACACATAAATAACAGCGTGTTCCTCTGATGTCCGGAAGAGGGAAAAGTTTTTTATTCGTGGGTCTACAACAAAAAGTCACTCTTTAAAAAACTCCTGCTTGTTCCAAAACTCTCAAAACTAGTAAAATATTTTTGATTTTTATACAGGGTGTTCAGTATTTCGAAAAATTTTGAAAAATTTTGTTAGTCACCAAGAGTAAAGTACCGTTGTTTTTGACAATATCGAAAAATATTATCAAGGATGTCATTTAGAATCCACAGGGGGTTACAAATTTGAGGTTTCAGCAATTTATGTCGAATTTTTTTTAACAAGGCGGGCAGGTAATTTATGTTTGTGCCGCTTTAATTTAATTTGATATTTGCAGAATTTATACAATAGTCAATTCCTTCAATGCTATTACGTCAATTTATTACTAACAATATTGAAAATTTCCTTAAACAAGGAATAATGTTATTAAAATTTATAAAAGTAAATTTCACTCAAATTTATTGCCTCCAACTTCTGCACAAATGTCAACTCTTCTAATAAATCCTCTATACTCATTTTGTATTTGGTGTAGAGGAATATTTGCAAAAATGGTAAACATTATTTGGTTATCATAGCCACAGCCACCCGTGATTTTAAACTACTTTAATATACATGCACGAATCAGGTGCCCGCCTTGTTAAAAAAAATCAACATAAATTGGTGAAACCCAAAATTTGTAACCCCTTGTGGATTCTAAATGACATCCTTGATAATATTTTGCGATATTATCAAAAACAACGGTCCTTTACCCTTGGTGACTAACAATTTTTTTTTCTAAATTTTTCGAAATACTGAACACCCTGTATAAAAAAATCAGAAATATTTTAACAGTTTTAGGCGTTTTGGAACAAGCACTAGTTTCTATAAAGAATGACTTTTTGTCGTAAACTTACGAATAAAAAACTTTTCCCTCTTCCAGACATCAGAGCGGGACACGCTGTATATACATACATGTTTGTAATTAGAATTGGGGTATTATCAAGGATTCCTAAACTTGACATAAACGTGCTTTATAATTTTTGGCCTGTATTGTAGGTACAGATTTCACGAAAAATGATGATTTCTGCCTATCCTGGTCCACCGTTAAGCCCAAATTTGCTCAAAATATGATATTGTTTTTTAACAGTTTAAAAATTAGAAAATAAAATAAAAATTAGAGCCCTCTATCCCGGAAAGGAACAACTTTACGACCAACGTTCATACGAGCAACCCACCTTAAAATGACTTTTCTGTCGCCCGTGAAAGTTTGCGGTAAACGTCCAGTTTCTGGACTTCCCATATTTCCGACGGGTCGCCCCTCGTCCAGGACCTCCGTTTCCAACGCCGCCGCCGCCGCCGCCGCCGTCTCTCGATAGCGAAAGTTGCCGCGGCGGCGGCGGAGGCCGCGGCGGCGGCGACTCTTCGGCGCCCCCGGCCAGTCGCCGGCCGCGAATCGAACGCGAAGCGGGTGTTCGTCCACCGGGCCTCAAGAGACCGCCGCCGCCGCCGCGACGACGACGATCGCGTACACCCCCGCGGCAGCTCACACCCACACAGGACTAAAAGGACACGCACGGCCCGCCAGCACCGACATGGCCGGCAAGCTCTTCACGTAAGTCGAGTCACAGTGCTTCTGTCTTTATATTAATGTCTTAATTATAATTGACGAAACCCGAAGTAGGTAATACCCCTATAACACTTTCAATTTCTGCGATAGGAAAAAAGTTCTAGATAAAAGTTGTTGGGAATTTTATGGAGCCTTCTGGGATGGTAACAGATGTTATACAGGGTGTTCCGAAGTTCTTAAAATATAGCACCTTATACAGGGCGTTCCGTAACGATGCGCAAATATTTGGAGGAAGTTATTCCGGGGGACAAAAAAATTGTTTTGATATTTTTTCTCAATGAAAAAATTTTAACAAAAAAATTAAAACCGACCGAGAGTTATCTTTGGATTTGGCGACAGTCAAGGCAAGGAATTTAAATCTATTTAGATATGAATATGTACATCATATCCTACATTCATAACTTACGGTCACCGACTCCAAAGATAACTTAATTTAGAAAGAGAAAAATATTTCCAAAATTTTAGTTGAAATGTGTATACGGGCAAATTTGTGAAGTCGGTGTTATTTTTTGTTATTTTTTTTTATTTTAGTGGAGTGTGCATACGGGCAAATTTTTGAAGTCGGTTTTAATTTTTTGTTACAATTTTTTTATTTCTTATTTTTTAGTGAATTAATAGGAATGATCGAAATCGGTCCAATATTAAATTCCATCCCCTATTTAGGATTGAAATTTTTCTCTTCAAATTTAATTTCTAAATGTGACCACCTCTAATAAAATAAGAATCATCAAAATCGGTCCAATATGAACTTTCATTCCCTATTTACCCCCTTTCCAACAAAGAAAGAATCATCGAAATCGGTCCAATATAAAATTTCATCCTCTATTTTCCACCCTTATGGGTGGAATTTTTTTTCAAGTTTAAATGGGGCCGCTCCTAAAGTAATCCCTTTCTGATAAAAAGAGAATCATCGAAATCGGTCGAATATAAAATTTCATCCCCTATTTTCCACCCTTATGGGTGGATTTTTTTTTTCAAATCTAACTGGGGCCACTCCTAAAGTAATCACTATCTGATAAAAAGAGAATCATCGAAATCGGTCCAATATGAAATTTCATCTCTTATTTTTCCACCCTTAGGGGTGGAAAATGGGGCCACCTCTAAGGTACTCCCTTTCTAATAAAAAAAAGAATCATCGAAATCGGTTCAATATGAAATTTCATCCCCTATTTGTCCACCCTTAGGGGTTTAATTTTTTCTTCAAATTTAAATGGGACCATTCTGTACATATACCCTTTCAAATAAAAAAAGAGTTGCCCAAATCGGTTTATAAATCACGGAGTTCTGAGGTAACAAACATAAAAAAAAAACATAGTCGGTTAAAAACGATTGAATCTAGAAACTTGTATTTTGGGACACTAGCCAGTTGGAGGACTACGATAGAATTACTTTTTGCACCCTATCCATCCTATGGGTAGAAACCCGAAACACCTATTCGTCTTTTTTACAGAATCTTTTTGTATATCTGAAAATAAAAATATGTATTCTATAACCCTATTAATTTAGACTTTTTACTTTTGTTCTTTATTCAATAACTTAATTAGTTTTACTGGAAAAAATAAAATTACATTTTTGAAACGCAAGGGCTGAAGTGATCACTTTATTCCCCCTTTTGCGGGACGTAAGTGTGTCATTTACTCCCTTGGTACTAAATTGGTACCTTGGAACCCAATTATTTGTCCTTGAAGCTAGAATAACTTTGCAGGGTAAATTTTAGACCATTATCTTTTTCCGTATTGAAAATCTTAAAAACTTCTATATAAACATTTTGGGATTTTATTACGTTATTTTTATTTTTAGTTACATATTGCATTGATCGTCTATCTTTACACCGGGATCAACAAATTCAAGTTAAATAAATTTAGTATAACGGAATATTTCAATAACAGAGAAAGATGGTGATATAAAGTTTAAATTCATTGCCTTGACTTGACAAAAGGTCGAAATTAGAATGCTCGTGTGGTTTATTTGCCTCGGCCTTACAGACCTCGGCAACTAAATTCCACATTCGTTGTAAAAAGTTGAACGTCAGTGGCTAGGTACCACATAAATAACTATAACGTACGGCGAATATGGATTGTGAATAACTTTTTTGTTTATAATTCACTGCAAAATGTACTCATAATTCTTATTGGCCCTACATTAGAGTAAATTTCTTTAAGAATGAGCACACTACAGTGGCTTTATCTTGTATGAAGCCACTGTAGAGCACACTTCACTACAGCGCCACCTGGATTTTACTGAATGGACCTAGCTTCAGTTGAAAAACTTGTTCATACAAAAGCAATGCTGTGATGTGTTTCTAGACTTATCTATCAATTTTGGTTCCAACAGGAAATTAATGAACATATTTTTCTGAAGCTTTGGTTTTCGACGTTTTAGGACATTTACGTGATGATTCAAAAAGTTTTAAAAATTAACGACAAAATTAAAAGCAGGTACCTACCTCAAAAATTTCTATAATATAATATAGTTTTTGGTTCTATTTTTTTACTTTTTGTTTTTGTTGTTGTTATTATAGCTAAGATAGTTTTTTGATTCACATTTTGTATACAATAATATGCACAATAAACTTACTTGCATACTTAAACTTACTTACATACTAATACTACTAGCGTTGACCGTTGACTGACGTATTAATAAGACTTCTCACGGCTATAGTTTCATGTTCTGGAAAGTAGATGGCGCCTATGGTCAACAATGTATTTTGCATTGTATTTTGTCTCCGGGAAGCGCATGGTGAGCCAGAGAACTGTCAAACATGACAGCCGTGAGCAGTCTTTATTAATACGTCAGTCAACGCTACTAGTATTTATAATAATAGATAACCTACCAACCAAACTTCTCAATATTGCCATTCTTACACTAATATTACTTATATAAACTAAAACCACTGCCAGTGGAATTGCTACTTCGACATAACATTTTTTATATCCATCATGTAATACTACTAAATTCCAATATTTTCCACAAATTCCAAAACAACGTAGGTAATAGATATTATAGAAACCGATATGTTGATAATTTGTTAGCTTTCGTCTCCTCATTCAATCAGTTAGTTTCTCCAAAATAATACTTTCCTTAATTTTACGAATTAAACTTATTAAATAAATTAACTACAAAAATTATAAATATTTTGCCTTTTCGAAATACTGATTTAAAAAATAAAAAAGTAGCCACAACTGGTATTTGAACCCAAAGCGAGAATCATGCCATTAAACCATTGTGGTTCCATATAAAATTTAGTTAACTAGCTGCATTTAAATTTAATTATATTTACAGTGTTACATAAATATTTAATGATCAATGTGTTAACTGAAATTGTATCTTCTAGTCCTACATTAAATTTGGAGTTGTCGGGTTACCGTACCACAATATTGGTTTAGGGTAACTAGGACTAAGAGAATACGAAGATCAAACGGAAAATAATTTTTTATTTAACATCTCTATTGAACAACCTATTATTTGTCTGCATCACTTGTTCCTGTTAGAATGAATTTGTGTGGTGATATTCTTCCTCGAGGTCACGTATAAATATGCAATTTGCGGGAGGTTTATAAACGGCAAGACAAATGTCAAAGGTGTGTAAGTAAAAAGCGTCGGTATTGTGAGTACTTTCACAAGAATACGTGGTTTTTTCGATAGTGGCGAAATCATTGAAAATAACTTTAGATTAATATTCATGTATGTTGCCTACGTATAATGTTGGCGTTTCTTCTTAATTAAAACTTACAAAATGTGAACAAGAAAGGTTAGATAGTCCTCTGTTGACACACCCGCATACTTGTATTGGGTATATGTACAATAATCAAAAAGAAGCTGGCTACTGCAAGAGACAATAATTATTATTATACAGGGTGAGTTTTTTCGATGCCCACTATGGGGATCTCGGAAACTAGCAGAGCTAGAACAAAGGTTAAATGGGGAAAGAATTGCAGTTTTGAATGCTCAATCTAATGCTCCTTTTGGATTTTTAAAAAAGTTCATGGCTCACTAGATATTTTGAAAAGAGTGATTTTTTGCTATTTATTTATATTTATATCAGATCTCTGTAGCTCCGTTATTTCTGATTATACATAAAAACTGTAGAGACAAAAATTGTGGATAATTTTGGGCTTAATAAGATAATCTTATCACATTTTTTATGTTGTCTGTGATTTTTGATATGACATAAACTTGTGTTTTTTTAAAAGTAAATCATAGTTGGCTGTGGCCTTATCAAATCGTCCATTTTTTAAGCTTACCAGCTAAAAATAAAATATTTGAAAGTTTGAAGTATATCTAATTATAAAATAGAACGTAATTATGAATATATTCCATGGCTGACTATGTGAAAATTTAAAAAAAATCAGAAAATTAGATATAGCTCTTTTATTTTTTATAATAACTATGCCGGGTATTATATCTTTGGAAAGCTCAAGAAATGGCCGATTTGATAAGGCCACAGTCAACTATGATTTACATTTAAAAAACACAAGTTTATGTCATATCTCAAAAATCACAAACAACATAAAAAATTGGATCAGATTATCTTATTAATCCCAAAATTATCTACAATTTGTGTCTCTACAGTTTTTCTGTATAATCAGAAATAACGGAGCTACAGAGATCTGATGGGATAGCAAAAAATCACTCTTTTCAAAGTATCTAGTGAGCCATGAACTTTTTTAAAAATCCAAAAGGGGCATTAGATTGAGCATTCATAACTGCAATTCTTTCTCCATTTAACCTTTGTTCTAGCTCTGCTAGTTTCCGAGATCCCCATAGTGGGCATCGAAAAAAGCTCACCCTGTATAAATACCACAGTAGCTTGGTCAGTCGTCAATGCAATAAATAATCCTAAATCAATATAATATGCTGCTACATGCATTATATTTTTCACAACTCTTATGTAAAACAACGAGAAGTATTTCTAAATACACGACCAGAATCTATTATCTGCTCTCACAAGTTTGTTATTGATCAATTCAAGAAGAAAATGTGACCTTTTACCTTTCCTGGCCAGATTAGGTGTTACAAAAGGTCACCGTGTTTTAAATTACAAATTACTTCTTCGTTCTTCATAGTGTTGAAACTAACATTTATATTAAATTCATAATGGATCAGAAAGTGCTTGTAAGCCAGAGACAATCCTCTTTAATTTTGAAGCATATGAAATGCAATGTTTTCCATATGCAAATAATAGAACTTATATAATATTAATAATAATTTTCACCCCCACAAACTAGGCAAATAGTATTATTTTTTAGACATACCTAATGTGATCACAGTGATTGTAGGTGAATTTGTAACTCACACAGAGTCGTGATATACATTTTGTCTAAAGCTTTGGCTTTGACTTAACTTAATTTAACTTAACAAGCTACCTTTGAAAGATGGCCTAAAACATTATTTTTTCTCAATATAACTTCTTCAAATTCCATATATCTTTTAAAATGAATGCTTTGTTTTGTTTGTAAATGGGACCAATATAATTATTTTTTAACATCGTTTTTACTGAAAATTTCTTAATTGATTATGATAGTTTCATAAAATATCGCCACAAATAAATATATTTCAGCACTTGACACTAGCTTTACATTTGTTCCGTTTACAGATATTTTACCTAAAGTGTTACGTGGCAGAGATGAAGGATATAGTTTCCAGCGTGTGCAGCATTAAACAGACACCATTTTGATATAGAGGAGTCAATATACGGAACATATTCGTAATAAAATGTCTTTATGTGACAAAATTTGTGTGTGCAATTGCGTTAGTTAAAGCTCAAAGGTTTCTATACATTAAGTAACAGATATTCATAAGCAAGCTGGAGATACTTGAATAGAAAACTGCAATTTGCCTTTGTTCCACGAATGATTGCAAACGGGCACCGGCAACGTTACAGTTCCGTTTCTCCTGAGAGGCACAGAGTTGCCACGTTTGGCGTTCTGGACAATAGAACGACGAAACTGTAGATTTCAGCCTGAACAAAATTGTGCAACTTTGTCTTTAATTATCATAAAAAAGAAGGGTTAAAAGCCGTTGTTTCATTTATTACGTGTTATGTTGGTGCATCTGCTGTAAACAGAGTACAATTTTAGAGCAATTAAAAATATTGTCAAGTACCCTAATAAATACCAATAATTCAAATTACATGTAAGTCAAAATTAACTACCTACCTTTTCATTTTTAAGATTTTTCCTATATTGCAACGCGTTTTGTGCTACGCCCCTGGCCTGTCGTGCGATGTGGCAATCGGTAACACGGCCACGAGCGCTGTTTTAGGCGTCCTCTCTCTTTCCTTGTCTAAGGGCATTTTTGGTCTGATTTATCAAATTTCGTAAAAAACGTGTAAAATTTGTTGGCTCTGTCAACTTTCTCTGATGAAAGTACCATAGTTATCTTTCACCTTTTCATACGCTCACCATATTTCTAACGCTTACCATATGATGAATAATGGACTTATTACCTACTCACTTTCATCAAATAAACAGCAAAAGCATCGAGTACCAAGAACCGATTTGGATTAGGTAGGTACTTTCGAAAAGTCCAAGGTGTGTTGCTCTTTAATTGATGTGGTGATGCGGGTATATCATACAGAACGGTTGGTAATTGCTAAATTTTCAGACCCCGACAATCAGGTTCCTAATGAAATAGAAATGACTCCACTTTCGATTCCTCTTAATGAGGTGCTTAGGCTTGTGCGCCAGCAAAAGCAAAAACCAATAGTTGTATTAGTGTGTACGTACCTAGTTACCAACGCATATTTGTCAGTGATTAAATTCTATGCGGTTTAATGCCCAAGTTATTAGTTATTACAATATCATTACGTACGACAGTAAGTTTTTGTTTGCACTAAAAATTTCCAGTCATTGTCGGTAAAAGTTATCAAGAAATCGGCTTCCATGAAAAATTAGAATAGTGCAGTGAATAGCTTTTGTTTTAAAAGTTTCGTGCACGAGACTGCCATATTTACTTTAGTTTACTATTGCCATATTTATTTAGTTACTCGCAAAGTAGAAATCCTACAGTTTTATCAATTTTATTACTAATTAATTAACAAACACATATAAGTAGGTAATGAGACGATTGAGCCAGACATCGCTATCTTTTTCTAACTCGTGTAATTATCTAGCTATCTCTCTCGGTGGTTAAGTAGGCAATCTGCATTACCGATCATCGCATTCTTTCCCTCTAAGCTAATCCTGATCCCATCGATGGCGTTCCATGGTAATCCATGGCGTTCATGGCATTCCATGGTACGAGCGTCACGCACGGAGGTAACGTTCGTGTCGTTAGTGCGTGAACGCCATGGATGGGTTAGGGGTGTCAGTTCAAGATTGCTAACTTTCAAACCGATATTTCCAGTGGCGTAGAAATTTGACAGACCTAATACCCAGAAAATCCAAAGTTCTACGCCCTTGGACCAATTCGCAGCACCGATTTTTCTTTTGCTACGCCATACCTGGCTAGAGTTTTGTAAAGATCTTTCAGGGGTAGTCTTCGCTTCAAATTATGATCATATTCTTACATATTGCACAGTTACTCTGTCGTCTACTTGATCTTTTCATAAATTAATTATAGATTGCGCAATTAATTCAATTAGCATCCCAGAGAAGATGCCATTACTGTTACAGCTCAAGGGTAATTGAGTGGATTAGCTCGCGGAATTCCACAAAATTTATTATGGACAGAATAATTCTCTAAATCGAAACTGTTTGAACTTTAAAAGCTCAAGGTTTTTACTTTTACCTCGCGTAGCAGCGCTAAGCATTTCGCATGCAGATATTATTTTAAATTGATATTTGATTGAATAGCAGTTATACTTACTGTAATAGCACAGATAGCCCGTAATAGCAATAAGAGTTAATCTTGACATTTGTTGCAAATTAACTGAAGAGGATAGGTGATTCAAAACTTGACATTTTTGTTGCAGCCTTGCTTTACTGAATGGATAAATGAAAAAGTATTATAAGATGTGTTTATATCCACTAATTTGTTGACACCTGGTTGGCTATAATATATTCTGCATAATTTTGAATTAGATATTTTTATTTGTTGGCCTGTCAATAGAAATACGGAATCTTGTTGCAGGCCCACTTTTTCTGTTGTAGCATTGTTACTATTGTCACTAGAGTCTCGAAATTGAGAGGAGTTTGTAAAACGTGGTGCATACTATACTTTTTAAGAGTGTAGATCTATATAAAGTCGATATGTAAATCAGACCACAAAAACATCCCTGCTTATAACAAATTATTGCTCCAATACCTAGGAAACATGGTTTGTGACAATAGCTGATAGGAAAAGTATACATACCTAGTTGATGGCTTGCAATAAAAACAAAAATTAAATATTTCTTTGTGTGGTCAGTTTCAAATTGAAAATAAGTAATGGTATTTCCGTATATGTTTCTAGAACAGCTCCAAAGAAATGTCTTTACAATGCCTAGCCCAGATCCTTTATTTGAGTTTAAATAAACACTTGGCGAACTTGAATTAACTTTCATTTTATTCAAAGTGGTGTACTACTATATTAAACTATATTAAAATTACTAGATTAGAATATACACAGGGTGTTTCGTAATTTTGTGCAAATATTTGGAGAAAGTGATCTACAGGTGGTTTTAGGAGTGTAGATATATATAAAGTCGATATGTAAATCAGACCACAAAAACATCCCTGCTTATAACAAATTATTGCTCCAATACCTAGGAAACATGGTTTTTGACAATAGCTGATAGGAAAAGTATACATACCTAGTTGATGGCTTGCAATAAAAACAAAAATTAAATATTTCTTTGTGTGGTCAGTTTCAAATTGAAAATAAGTAATGGTATTTCCGTACATGTTTCTAGAACAGCTCCAAAGAAATGTCTTTACAATGCCTAGCCCAGATCCTTTATTTGAGTTTAAATAAACACTTGGCGAACTTGAATTAACTTTCATTTTATTCAAAGTGGTGTACTACTATATTAAACTATATTAAAATTACTAGATTAGAATATACACAGGGTGTTTCGTAATTTTGTGCAAATATTTGGAGAAAGTGATCTACAGGTGGTTTTAAGGGGGGTTAATCATGTAAATTTTCTCGATTTGTGCCTCTCCTGCAGAGTTATTTCAGCCTTAAGATTTTTTTAGGGTAGAATTACTTTTTGCTCCTTGTGCGCCCTAAGGGTAGAAACTCGAAGCACCGATTCGTATATAAATTTTTGTAGGTTGTTTAAAACAAACATTAGTATTCTATAGCTAAGTTAATTTAAAAACATTTTTACTGCCGTTAAGTATTTTTCAATAACATAACAGTTTGTATGGAAAAAATAAAATGACTTTTCTGTTCGGTATTTAAATACAGATATTGACATTCACGATTACGTAAAAACATAATAGTAGGCGGGTGTCATTTTTGTCACTTTTGTATTTTACTGTTTGCGAGTGCGGTAGGGAACAATTTTTCCTACTGTCAAAGATATTTAAATAAAATAAATTTAACCATGCCTGCAATTTTTATTATATAATTTTATCCGGAACATTTTTTTTATTTAATTGTCTTTGTATGTTTCCTACATACAAGTACCACTATACTATAGAACATGAATTTTTGTTTTTACATAAACTAACTTCCAACAAAGTTCCACAAAAAAGACGAATGGGTGTTTCGGATTTCTACCCTTAGGATGCATAGGGCTTCGGCTTCCAACTTGCTGGTAACGTATCCCAAAATTCAAGTTTCTAACATTCAACCGCCTTTTAGAAAAAATCAAAACCACATAGCCAAGCCATAATGATAATTTACCACACACATATTATTCCGTTACTAGTGATTGTCCAATTGGTTCTTGATTAGATAGCTTGAGTTTTGCAGTATTTTATGAAAATGTACTAAATGGACCACTTTTTTGAAAAAGAAACTGGTTCTACCAGACCTAACATATCCCTTGTAGATCGATTAGAGCAAAGATGTAGGTAGAACCAAAGATCATAATATTCAAGTATTATGATCTTTGGTATAACCTACATCTTTATAATTGGTGTATTGCAAATACAGAGTGTCATAGTTCTAACCATTATTTCGTCGTTAGTGATTATCAAAGTGGACTTTTAACCCTAAGCTAGTCCATAGAAATTGACGAAAATAAGAATTACTAAGACAAAAAACACAACATTAATATTTTCTTGAATTTCCTCCATTTGTCAAAACTGTTTTTCTGCTCAAATCGAATGCTAAGAAATAAATTATAGGTACAAAGACGAGCTTACACACTTCACACTCCATTTAATAAGAATGGATTCTAACAAGCATAAATCAATGAAGCTACTAACGATTATTCATGGGCAATAACTTTTTATTCCGGCATCACGCAGAATATTTATCGAAACAGAAATCTTTCTTGCATCTTGCGAAATGATTATGCTTACTACATACCTACTTCCTAAGTCGATGTGTCTAATTGATGCTTTCTTCGTTTCTTCTTAGCAACCTCCAAACTTATCTCATCATTTATACTGATTGTGACATAACATAGTTTGTTGTGTGCTGTGGCTGTGATTGAAAACCACATACTTACTAGTTTTAGAAAAAGATTATCTTCTTAGCATACGCAAACACATCGACAATAATGCATGTATTATGTATGCATGTATTCAACAAGCATATATTATTTATACTTTCGATATCGACTTGAAGGTGCCAACCGCTCTACCAGAGGCGTCGAGTCGTTAAGTTTTCAAGATTACAAAATAAAATGTGCTGAAGAATAGGTATATTTAATACAGAACATATAGCTACAGTATGTCCCGTAATGATGTGCAAATATTTGGGAAGAAGTGTACAGGGTGTCCCATTTTGGGTGTTTTTCTCAAAATTCTCGGTTATTAGTGAAGCTAGAGGGTTGCGGTTTTCACGTCTACTTTTTTGAGAGGAATTTGGTGGACCAATCAGATTTTAGATAAGTTTTATAGTTTCCGCGCATTGGCGGAGGACTGAAATTTTCGATTTTTTGGAAACCTCTCTCCTGGCTACAACTTATATATATCGACCAATTTAATCAACTATTTTTATACATTTTTTGGCGTAGAATCGAATGGAATCATTAGTTTTTTGGAAGCGTACGTAACGATAATATTGTTTTTTAAACAATGGGCATAAATATAAACAGTTATTTATGAATAATTACTGTATACAGGGTGACTTTTTTTCGATGCCCACTATGGGGATCTCGGAAACTAGAAGAGCTAGAACAAAGGTTAAATGTGGAAAGAATTGCAGTTTTGAATGCTCAATCTAATACCCCTTTTGGATTTTTAAAAAAGTTCATGGCTCACTAGATATTTTGAAAACAGTGATTTTTTGCTATTTCATCAGATCTCTGTAGCTCCGTTATTTCTGATTATACAGAAAAACTGTAGAGAAAAAAATTGTAGATAATTTTGGGCTTAATAAGACAATCTTATCCAATTTTTTATGTTGCTTGTGATTTTTGAGATATGACATAAACTTTTGTTTTTTTAAATGTAAATCATAGTTGGCTGTGGCCTTATCAAATCGGCCATTTTTTGAGGTTTCCAAAGATATAATACTCGGCATAGTTATTATAAAAAATAAAAGAGCTATGGCTAATTTTCAGATTTTTTTTTAATTTTCAGTCAGCCATGGAATATTTTCATAATTACGCTCTATTTATAATTAGACATACTTCAAACTTTCTAATATTTTGTTTTTAGCTGGTAACAAAATGTAAGAAAATAAAACAAAAAAATAAAAAAATAAAATTCAAATTATTATTATTATTTTAAAAGGTTACCTTTTAAAATAAAAAAGGTGTTCAAACAATCCACCATTATTATTTATGCAAATATTGCATCTTTTTAAAACTGAATTTGTCGCCTTTCTTAGAGAGCGCCTGTCAATACTGGCAATTGCTTCTAAAACAGCTGCTCTTAATTAACCAATTGTCCCATACTTTATTTTGTACTGTTCCCCACGAAAAGAGATCCAAAACAGACAAATCGGGGGATCGGGGCTGCCAGGAAATAGGTCTATTTCTCCCTATCCAACTATTTGGATAGAGCTGATCTAGGTAATTTCTTACGGGCAATTAATTGTGGTGGAGCTCTATCATGATAATTTTTGTTTTATTTTGTTACATTTTGTTACCAGCTAAAAATAAAATATTTGAAGTTTGAAGTATGTCTTATTATAAAATAGAACATAATTATGAAAATATTCCATGGCTGACTATGTGAAAATTTAAAAAAAAAATGAGAAAATTAGTCATAGCTCTTTTATTTTTTATAATAACTATGCCGAGTATTATATCTTTGGAAAGCTCAAAAAATAGCCGATCTAATAAGGCCACAGCCAACTATGATTTACATTAAAAAAAAACACAAGTTTATGTCATATCTCAAAAATCGCAAACAACAAAAAAATGGATTAGATTATCTTATTAAGTCCAAAATTATCTACAATTTGTGTCTCTACAGTTTTTCTGTATAATCAGAAATAACGGAGCTACAGAGATCTGATGGGATAGCAAAAAATCACTCTTTTCAAAATATCTAGTGGGCCATGAACTTTTTTAAAAATCCAAAAGGGGCATTAGATTGAGCATTCAAAACTGCAATTCTTTCCCCATTTAACCTTTGTTCTAGCTCTTCTAGTTTCCGAGATCCCCATAGTAGGCATTGAAAAAACTCACCCTGTATATATACACTGTGTCCCCGGATTAAGTTCACAGAAAGCGTAAATAACAAAAACAAATCGAGTTGGCATTTGAGCTTCTGGGGATCAGCCCTGCTTGGTTTGATACTAATTTGTGACATAATTTTAGTTTCGAAAAATCACGTATGCCTTGGAAATAATGAAGAAACTAATTTTCCACATCAGTAAAGTGCCCTTTTTGTAGGTTTTATGGCAAAATGATTTTAAGAAAACTTGTTCACAATGAAAAACTGTATAGGTGCGAAAAAATTCAAAAGCCTAGGTATAAGTACTTTGATTTTTGTGCGTCTTAATTTTTAGCAGAAAAGAATCAAAGTCGACCTAGACTTTCGAAATTTTTCAAATCTATAAAGTTTTATTCTTGTCTTGTGAAACAATAACTTTCAAGGGAATGATTTTATGTTACAACCATGTTAGTAGGTCAATTATTACCAATTTCATAAAAATAATTTCCTGGACATTTTTCAATGAATTCTTGCGACTATTTCTCCGAAGGATTTCAAAGTTAAGGGGGGGCCTATTTTTCTCTTCGACGCCGCTGCCGTTTCCATACTAGTAGCGGCACGCGACATCTCCGAAGAGAGTGAAAGATGGAGAAATTCGCCGAATGCTGATCAAGGTCAGTTCACGACCTTCTGCCGGCGAAAAGAAAGTGTACACTTGCCTTGGCGCCGACGCCCCGTCGCGTCGCCGGACGGCAGAACCACATCCGGTATCTTCGGGACCGCCGGTAGATCTAGACACGATAGGTAGATACCTACACACGCGAGTGTGTAGCATAAAAATATGATATGTTAAACATTGTGAGATTGTAGTTGGTTGTTTTTTTTTTGTGAGGGGTTTGTTCAGTTGGCTCCCCAAACCGCCACTAGACACATACAGTGTGTCCACGGATAGAGTTCACGTAGGGTGTAAATGACAAAAAAATTTCGAGTTGAAATTTGAGCTTCTGGGGATCAGCCCTGCTTGGTTTTAAACTAATTTGTGACATAATTTTACTTTCGAGAAATCACGTATGCGTTGGGAATTTTGAAAAAACTAATTTTCCACATCAGTAAAGTGCCCTTTCTGTAGGTTTTATGACAAAATGTTATTAAGGAAACTTGTTCAGAATGAACCGCAAATCGATATCTGCCAACGTTCTTGAGTCACATCAGGGCGTTTTTCGAAAATGTGCGTTTTCGAAAAGTGGCCGTAACTTTTTCGGGTTGAAAATTTTGTATTTCTGTAAAAACACTCCTAAAGCACTTTTTTACGTAGAATCCAATGCTGCTACTAGTGTGGTCATTTAAGTGTGCAACATATGGGATTTTTTTTTATTAATTGCACAACGAAAATACAAATATTCCCGACAGTTGGTGCATGTTCCATAATCATATTAGGCGTAGGCGTACTTAGAATGGTTACAAGTCAAACAGCATACAGGTTAGGTCAAAAATATAAAAATTGTACAAGAGTAAAGTACCCTTATTTCAGAAAATTCAGTAAATGATATTATCTAAGTAAAGTTGTCTAGAATTAAAAGTTATGCCTAAATACCAAAACATGGCCTCCTGAGAAAAAGAAATATATTTTTTTGAAAAACATTAATAATTTCCTAAAAAAAATTGTTTTAATAATCACCCTAAACAATTTCATAAATCAATCAAAACTATATCAATTTCTCATAACTTTGTTCAAATTCAAGCATATTTTTTGTAAAATTAACTTAGATTTTTAATTTTTTAGGGAATCACAAACTTCATGTTTGTTGCAACGATATTAAACAAAACTTTAAAATTTCGCAAAAAATCTTTTGAACAAGGTAAAACATTAGTAATGATAATGTGTATATTAAAAAACTCTCATTTAAGTGCAAAATTTTTATTTCAAATGTTTATTAAGAAACTGTGGAAATTAATTGACGAAAATTTTTTTTTTCTTAGGAGGCTATGTTTTTGTATTTAGGCATAGCTTTTAATTCTAAATACCTTTTCTTAATAACCTTTTGCTGAATTTTCTGAAATAAGGGTACTTTACTCCTGTACAATTTTTATATTTGTATAATGTTTAACTTGTAACCATTCTAACTGCACCTAATATGATTATTGAACATGCATCGACTTTCGCCAATGTCTGTATTTTGGTTGTGCAATTAATAAAAAAAGTCCCATATATTGCACACTTAAATGACCACACTGTATATTTTTTTAAAGTCAATGGGTTAAGAGTTACCTACCTTTGAAAAAACTATTTTTTAAATGGAACACCTTGTATTTTTTGCATTTTTTAATATAGCAAAAAATTACCATTCCAAAAATATATTATAATACTTAATGATTTAATTAAGTCGTTATCAATTACTAATAGCTTTTATGATTTCATATACAGTGGCCGCCAAAAAGTTGGAACCATAAGGGATTTTTTTTATTTTTGGGCTAAGATGAAACTACTCTGCTTCCAAAAAGATTCGAAATGAGATCATTAAACGTCGTGACGTCATTTGACATACCTGTCTAAAATGACATTTAATTCAATAAATGTCCAAAATACGCTGTATGTGATTTTATCGAAAAAAGTTATTTGAAAAAGTTGCTTGAAATTTTATTTTAGCTCTATGTGCAAATTTTCAGTCAAAAATTCTAACAATGATATTTTTTAATTTTTTTCAAAAAAAAAAATTGAAAACTAATAAGTTTAATTTTTTTCGGTGTGCCATATTTGATTTTAGAATTGTTTGCCTATCATCCAAACGTGCAAAATTGCACCTTGTTTTTATTTTTTCAAAAAATTAAAAATTTGTCATTGTCAGAATTTTTGTCCGAAAATTGCACATAGAGGTAAAATAAAATTCCAAGCAACTTTTTCAAATAACTTTTTAGGATAAAATCACAAATAAAGCGTATTTTGGACATTTATTGAATTAAATGTCATTTTTGACAGGTATGTCACGACATTTAATGATTCATTTCGATGATTCATTTCGAATCTTTTTGGAAGCAAAGATGTTAAAATAAAAAAAAAATCCCTTATGGTTCCAACTTTTTGGCGGGCACTGTATGTGTATAATAATTGAAAGCGTGCCTTTTCAACAAGTAGGCTTTGGACAGTGAGACAACGAAACAACCGTGGAAAAATGTTTACTGTTACCTGTCAAATTTTCAGTTAAGCTGTTTAGTCAGTGTAAAGTTTGCCACAAAAATCGCAGAATATCAGGCTATCTGTAACATTTGAAAATAGTAGGTCAAAAATTTTAAGTTTCGAAATGTTGGAGTTAATAGGTACACGAGTGCCATTTTAATGCAGAATAAAAAAATGCACTAAAATGGCAAGACCTGCAAGACTAAAAAGATAACCTCAAAAAAAACTACGAGTAAAAGCACCATCCAAAAATAGGGCAAGTGGCGCCCTCTGTGAGATACGTAGAATTTGACATTTTCATCTTATTCTCCATCCCCTAAAACACTGCAGTGCCAAATTTCAGCTTGATTGATTGTTTTAGGAGATATTACCATAATTAAATTACAAAAAGAGAACTAGAACGAAAAGAAACGATGAACTTTTAGGACCTACGTGTTTATTTGAGCAACCCACCTTAAATGAGTTTTTATACAAAATGTTAATGTCGATCAAAAAAATTGGAAAATTTCATTTCCCATAATAATGCCCATTTCCGCAGCTTAATTTCGTGAAAATCTATCGTTAATTCAAAAGGATTGATGTCGGATGTTTAGATTTCTGAAAATATTTGATACTAGCCGAACTCCAGGATCTGATAAGTATTTTCTACAATACCTATTAAATCGTGGCAAATTTAGACAATGAATTAGGCTCGAACACCTTAATCAATTATCTAATTTAGAGTCACATCAATATCTCAAGCTCTATCAAAATCTTTGCAAACAAACATTACAGGACTTATATAGAAACTTAAAAAACAAACTATCGGGCAATTTACAGCGTAAGCGAAGACAATAATCACTCGAGGGATTAAGAGTCACTTTAATCCCGTGGTACATACGCTATTTTGTGCACCGCAGGAACTAAAATTTAAAAATTCACAAGACATTATGTAAAAGGAAACATTCGGTATTATCAATGTACTACTTTGCACCGTTGGAGAGAGGAAACTGTTTGAGATAGATAAAACTGAATTTCACATTTCTATCTTAACTTGTCAAGCTCTACCAATGGTGCTGGTACCAATTGATGCAAAGGTGCCAAAATTGGTACCAAAAGTTGATACCTTGGTACCAACCATCAGTTACACCACCGGATAGCTTTTGGATAGTTAAGGAATGTGAAATTCATTTTGTTTTATCTCAACCCAGTTTTGTCGCTACAACGGTGCAAAGTAGCCTATTTTCAACTGTTCATAGCTCAGAATTTGCTAATTTTAAAAAAATAACATTCATCATTCATCAAATATGTTTATAATTTTCTGTAGAATTCTAATTTGTTTATCTACTGTTCATTTAATTAATGTTATTAAATAAAGTGCACAGTTGGTCATAGTTTATATTGTTTTTGTTACTTTTAATCCCAAGGGACTGAAATTTTTTACTCCCTTGGGACTAAAATATTTTAGTCCCAAGGGAGTAAATGTCGCACTTTAGTCCAGCAAAAGAGGGAGTAAAGTGATCACTTTAGTCCCCGTGGTGCAAAAAATATTACCCGGTTCAATTCCCCAAGCCTACTTAGATTTCTAGAGGTGTTAACATGAAAAACCAAACACACTGTATGTAATACTGACTTTTTAATATGAAAATTATACAAAAAAATATGTCTGTGGGGGAAGGAATTGCTTGCCAAATTTCATATTTAAAAACAAGGAATTATAAGGCTTTTGCTTTTAAATAAAAAAGGCAAGAAGAAGCTGATTATTTTAGCCCTGAGAATCTACATTAAAAACGTATTTAGCCAATTATTATTACTTACTACGCAGTCACTACTTTCATCTGCAACGTGATATATTTATAAGTTCCTAGTAATGTTTTATTCTATGCACGAAGAATAAAAATGAATATAGAATTTTATTCCGAAACTAGCTATAAGGTTCCTCTCAAACAACGATCTTTCCAACTAACAAAGTTCATCGAACTTATGATACATTCTCTACAAATTATCCTGGAAGAAATATCATTAATTGAAAGATGTATTAGAGTAGCTACCTACCTAGTTAATAGCGTTGATCGACGTTAATAGCTATATAGGTCTGTGTTAATAGTATGTTCTTCGTCCGCGAAAGATTTTGTACAACATATAGGTAGACTTATATCACATAATAAACTACTGACTCCAAATTGACAAAAAACACATTTCTGCTTTCATTCTTTCTTTATTTTCGAACAGCCGCTGATCCGTTCGCCAACAAATTGTTTACAGTTAAGGTCAATTAATTTTCTGGTCATGCAATTATTTATATAGATAAATATTCATTGCCCCATTATGTAACGTATTATGCCGAATAAGCACTGCAGGAAATTTACGGTTACTTACTTCATACTGACCGATTTTCTGACGGACAAAACGCCTTTTCTCATTTCAGCGTTTGGCATTGTTTGTCCTTATCGACAATTTCACCAGCACAGTTGCACACTACGTTCAGAGCTCGTACAGCATATCGCGATGTTGCTTCTCTTATCGAGATTTGTATTAGATCGCATCTTCGGATTTCTGAACGCGACCTCTTTGAATACTGAATCGACAGAAGGAATACCACTTTTTCATTTTAAGAATTTTTCAGTAAGTAAAATTCAATACACCCATTAGGGGATTTCTGAGATATCAAAGATGGTTTTGAATCTAACAGTGCAATGGATAAGTTATTTAGTCAGCACTTTCCGGCTACTTTAAAGAGTTTTTTCACCTCTGGTAGGAAATAACCCACTTTCGAAGTTTTTTTTGGCAATTACGGTGTGGTTGTGAATAAAATATATTTAAAACTAGTACCTATTTTTAATAATTTTAATACGTAAATATTAAGGATATACTAGCTAAAAATTAATTTCTATAAATTTATTGTATCCCAGAATTAGAGGAATAACTTCCGCATTTTTTTACCAGAAAATATCTAGTACATAATATGTATATGTGTCCCCAGTTGAGGTAACGCACTCTTGTAAAGTTTCTTATGTTTGATTTTTCCAGAAAAAATCATTATTGATAAAAAGTTTTGCTTGTTCTTAAAATAAGATTGGCATGGAAAAAGTTAACATTACTTACACTGAGTGACGGAAAAATTGAAAAAACATTAATTATCTTAAGAGTAAACTGTCTCTATTTGTAGAGATAGTGAAAAAAGTTATAAAGAAAATTTGTTCAGCGTAGTAAGTTACTTACGTTTACAAAATTTCAAAGAGTTAGGCCTACTTTGATTTTTTGTTTTTTTTTTGTTTTTCTTTGATTAAATGGTTTTCTGTAAATAGTATGACAAAAATGTATTAACAAAAGTTACCCAGAATGGAAAACTGCGCCTGATGACAAAATTTAACAATTCTAGGCCTACTTTGTATTTTGGAAAATATTGGAAGAAACTGAAAGTATCCAGGATTGTCAAAATTTGTTCATCGTACATAGTTTCCTACTCTGAGTAACTTTTGTTAATACAGTTTTGTCATACTATTTACAGAAACACATTTAATCGAAGAAAAACAAGAAAAAAACAAAAATCAAAGTAGGCCTTACACTTAGAAATTTTGTACAACTAAGTAACTTAACACGCTCAACAAATTTTCTTTAAAACTTTTTTCAGTATCTACAAATAGAGGCAGTTTACTTTTATGTTAATTGACGTTTTTTTCAATTTTCTGGTCACCCAGTATAAGTAATGTTAACTTTTTCCATGCCAATCGTATTTCTAGAACTAGCAAAACTTTTTATCAAGAATGACTTTTTCTCGAAAAATCAAATATAAGAAACATTACAAGAGTGCGGTACCCCATCTGGGGACACACTGTATATGCAGCGCCATCTATAAGAGGCTAGAACTATTAGAAGCAGGTAAGAAAACACTTTCCTGGCTAGTTGAGGTTTTTCCAGCGAATGACCTACTTCCCAGCTTTTTTGTTAGGTATAGCAATATAAAGATTTCAGTATGATGTTAATTCTTGATTGTATATATTTTATATTTTCCTATAAATTTTAAGTTAAGTATAATAATTCTTTTCGAATGAAGTAAGCATGTCTCACCTGCAAGCATAATCTTTTTATTGGTTCCAGTGTGAATTTAGGTCAAATAATATCGAGCGGTTTCATAATAAGTCCACTGTTGCATTACCAGGTACATACAACTAGGTACTGTTTCTCTGGTTTATGTTTACACCATTGGATCTGGTTGATATATATTATTATGTATATAGTATTTCAAAGAGATATTTTAAGAACAGCATGCACAGATAACATATACAGGGTGCTGACTAATACTGAAACCATAGCTGGTGTATATACATAATATTTCGTTTATTCGTTTTATTAGAGTAAAGCGCCGCGCGTGACTGGTACTTAAACTGCTGTCATCAAGCGGGAAATTTTAAACGTAGACTTCATTATTTATTGTAATGCTGAAACAAATACCAACCCTATTTCTTTGAATACAAAGTGTCTCACTTAATAATGAAACAACGTTATAACTTCTTTAGTTTTGAACCGACCAGAACAAAATTTTTACCAAATATAGATGGCATTGTTGCCTACTTATGTCCAAAAAAATTAGTTGCCTACTCCAAGGTCAAAACCACCTGCGATGGCACAATCGATTCTTTTACTCAATGGATCGAGGCTAAAAATCCGAAAGTCATATTATATTATAAAAATTATTAAAAAATGTTGTTCAGAATTGATCCATATTCCTAAATCCAAAATTTTGTCAAAATCAACAAATATTAATAAAAAAAATAGCAATATAATAATTTCCTGCGTTTAGAAAAGTGTGCCAAGGAAGTTTTGAAGGCATGCTGTTTGCTGTCATGTCTATTGACATTCATTATTTTCATTATTAACAACTTGCCTTCAAACCTTCACACTTTTATAAACGCAAAAAATTATTAAATTGCTATTTTTGTACTTTTTATTTAATATATATTTTTATTTTGGAAACAAGTAGGCAACAATGCCATCTACCTTTTATACCACTAAATGGTTGTTATTAAAGTTTGAATTTGTTTTGAATTTTCAAAGATTTTAAATATCACATCTGCAATACCTACTTGTTTTCCGTTATTCCCGTTTTTGGCGAAAGCGATAAAGTTTTTTGAAAAATAACGAGAGGAAAAAAAGTTTTAGAATTAAATTCTTCATAACACAAAGAAACAATTAAGTAAGTCCGCCAACGGACAACAAAGTTCTGTCACATTTTTAGGGTGCATCACTCTGTATCAACCCTTTAAAATGGTACAATTGAACTATGTTTTCTGTCGATTAATGCCCTTGGTACACCCACAACGTGTATTAAATTTGGTTTGTCCAAGTTCAGAAATAACTGAGATATTGCTTTTTTTCGAAATTTCAAAGCCTTCTTTCAAGGCCTATAACTTCTCAAGGGTGCAACTTAGTATAGAGTTAAGTTGCGTTAAATCATCTTATTTTGGCCCCCCCTGTATGCTCCTGCTCTGTGTCGGTTTTTATGAGGAACACACTGTTATACAATAGGTACCGCATACAGGGTGTTCCTTAATGACATGCTAATACTTAAGGGGGTTATTCTTGGGCCCATTTTAAGAAAAAAACTTCATATGAACGTATGTCGTAAACGTCCTAACTTTTGAGATACAGGGCGTTAAAGTTTTAAATTGAATTTTGGCTACATCTCCCGAAATAATCAAGCTGCTGAACTGAAATTTTGCATTGATATGTTTTTGGGGATGAAAATATCAATTTCACCGTATCTCACAGAGGGCGCCACTTGCGCTGTTTTTTGATCACGCTTTTACTCGTAATTTTTTTGAGGTTATCTTTTTGGTCCTGCAGGTCCATCATTTTAGTGCATCTTTTCATTCTGTAACAAAAAAGTACTCTTGTCTTATAACGATAAAATCAACCGTTTGTGTTGAAATTGGCAAAATGTGCCCCGAAACACCTGTGGACTCCAACATTCGAAAAATAAAATTGTCACCTACCACCTTCAAGTGTTACAGATCAACTGTATATTCAAAATGATAAAAAAAATGCCAAATGGGCATTGGTCAAAACACCATTGGTTTTCTTGAAATAGAGTGCCCAAATTTTGTCAAATTCAATTATTTCCATTTTGAAAGCGAATAATTTTTGGTACATTGTTCATAGGGATTTTTTCTCAGTTTAAATGGTACAGTTGACCTGTAACACTTGAAGGTGGTAGGTGAAAATTTTATGTTTCGAATATTGGAATCAACAGGTGTTTTGGAGAACGTTTTGGAAATTTCGAAGCAAACGGTTGATTTAATCGTTATAAAAATTTTTACTACACTCTTTATTTGCAATGAAGTCTTTGTACTAATTAAGTACAGAACAAAATTCTTGAAATGTGGGAAAAACGGGGAAGATTTCAACCATAATATACTAAATGTCGGATATGTTTTCCAAACAACAAAGAAATATTCTTGAGTGGAATTATTTTGGAATTTGCATTAATTCTGTTTCAATAAATACTCTACTTTATAAAATGGAATGTATTAAAACTTTGGTAAAATTTGGTCATAAAACTCATTGCAATTTGGTAGATAATCCCTAACATAATTAAAAAGTAACATTTTAATAGATATTTGGATTATAGTACTTTAACCCTTTGTTATAATAAAATGAACACTAATTTACATAAAATTCACCTTAGTTGGAACAGGCATAATATTATAATTATAGACCAGTGTGATGCTATTTACCTTTCCTTTTCATTGTTAGAATATTTTTTCAAAACACACATTCTTCATCAGAGGCGTCCCAAATGGAGGGTCAAGTGGTTAAAAATACTCAAAATTTTTGTTGTTTTTTTTATTGATTTATTTTCACAGGTACATCAAAATTTAGATTTTTATCTTTGTTCATTCTGTAAATATTTAGAAAAAATCGGTTGCAAAACTGTCCATTTGGGTTACTATAGCCATGTTCATAGAATTTTTTTTTTAATTTTTTATTTAGTCGCAAACTGCGTTTGGTAAATTAATACAGGCTAATTTTTAATATGCATTTTTGTGGCGCACTGCAAACAATTTTTAAAACGATGGTGCATTCGAAGTTCAACAATAGCAACTTTTCTCGTAGAATATCTACCTTGAGATTTACTGCCATATATACAGGGTGTCCAACTTTATAACTTACAAATCCGTAAAATCTTCATTTTTGGAGACAAAAGCCTAAACTTTTTTTTGTTTGAAAGGCCTTCAAAACCCGCTTCTTTTGACTTTCCTGCCATTTTCAAAATGCCAGTCCAGGGCCGGCTGCGATTTTTTTATACCCCCGATTTTTACGAAAACCATTTAGCGATTTTTTTTATTTAAAATCTGACCCCACAGCGTTAATCAGAACACCCCGAAACCCCTATAAACCAAATTTGAATAAAAAATATACAGGGAGTTCCATTCTGCAGGGTGTCAAAGTTGGGCAAAATAGGAATTTTAAAGGCATCTGCCAAGTCAAGAGTGCCATGGAATCCCCTCAAAAGAGTTTAATGGTCAATAGGACCACTCAAGGTGTTGGTGTGCAAAGATTCAATACAAAATATACGGAGTATTCTTATCTGTGCCATCTCAAATTAGTGAATTTTTGAGACTTTATACGGGTCAAAAATTGTGTATATCAAAACCGCTCCACACACTATAAACGAAATAAATCTAAAAAATACAGAAGCCTGTCAGTCAGTAAGTCCATATCAGATAAGGTGGCTGGTGTGCCACAACAGGAAACGCACAGATTAAACAGTGACTTTGTTGAGAAAGGTCCAATAGTTTAAATTGTTTTTATTTGTTAGTTGGCATTTTGAAAAGAAGTACATTACTTTTGTGTTTATCAATATTTTTTAAATGATTCCAGAGTACTCTTGATCCGTATAAGTTGCATAAAATTTCAGAATTTTGAGATGGCTGAGAAAAAAATACCCTGTATATTTTTGTAGTAAATCTTTTCACATCTACATTGTGAGTGGTCCTGTTAACCATTCGACTGTTTTGAAGGGATTCCATGGCACACTTGGCTCGCCAGATGTCTTTAAAATTCCTATTTTGCTCAATTTTGATACTCTACAGAATAGAACTCCCTGTATATTTTTTGTTCGAATTTGTTATGTGGGGGTTTTGGGGTGTTCTGATTAACGCTATGGGGTCAGATTTTAAATAAAAAAAAATCGCTAAATGGTTTTCGTGAAAATCGGGGGTATAAAAAAATCGCAGCCGGCCCTGGATTTGCATTTTGAAAATGGAACGAAAGTCAAAAGACCAGGTTTTTGAAGGCCTTTCAAAACAAAAAAAAGTTTAGGCCATTATCTCCAAAAATGAAGATTTTACTGATTTGTACAGTTTTAAAGTTGGACACCCTGTATAGTGTGCCCTTTTGATGAAAACAATTGACTGCCGAGGTTTGAAAGGCATAGACAAATTAATAAAAACAGTTCCTATTCCTCTCAAACCTTGGTAATTAATTTTTTGTATCAGAAAGCGAAAGACTGCTTATAAAAGTAGGCCCCGAAATAATGTTTTACGAATGCAGAGTTGAGATATTATTAAAAAACCGTTTAAAAAAATAAACTTTCCCGCTCTATCTTTTTTATTAAGCATTTCCGGCCCGTGTTCACATGAACTTTGTTCAAAATAAAATTTTATAAGGCTTATTTCAAAATCTTCGCCAAAAACCGTCTAAAATAGATAGTAGCTATACAGCGTGTCCATTTACTATTCCCTTCTTAGATTGTGGCTATACTTTTCAGGATAAAAAAAAATCGGTTCGGGGGATCCAAATAAGGGAAGATGGAGCACATTTTAAAATTAGTATGGTATATACAGGGTGTTCCAAAAAAGTGTGGCGACAAAAAAATATATTTTTTTAAATGGAACGACCCGATTTTTTTTTATCGCAAATGAAGCCTATCAAAGTATAGTATACATCCCTAAATTATTTCCGCTTCCATCTGCGGCGTTGCCAAGTTATAATTTTTTTAAAGTATTTTTTGCTAAATACCAACTCTTCATTAATATTGCTATATTTTGCTTGCGGCTTGATTTTTTCTCTTGAAACTTTGGTTGTGGATTTACACTTAACCATTTTATAAATGACTAAGAACAAAGTTGAAAATTTTAACTTGTAATATTGTAACCTGATGATGGCTAATTAAGCTGAAACGTACGTAGTTACGAAGATGTATTGATAAAAAAATATATATATTTGGTAGAAAAACCCCAGGAAATTCGTTATTAATTTTTGTACAGGATGTTTCACTTTTTCCGCCTAAACTCCGACATTTTCAAACTTAATTTACTATTTTTTTTTTCAAATGGAACACCCTATATCTAACATTTATATTGGATAGAGCATTCATTCAGCTTTAATTTGATACCTAATACAGTACCTCTATCTCTAGCAGTTTTTTCTAAAATCCAGTATAAACAGAAAAATTGCAACTTTTTTACTTATTACAATCATGCAAATTACTCGAGAATCAAACTTGTACTTATTTAAAAAGCTGCATATCAAAAAAGCGTTAGTACCAGTTAGTTTATCATATTTTTGTATACCTACTACACCTGCAATAGAATATTAAATTATAAAAAGTTAAAAGTTTTAGGAGAACTCGTAGGTGGCCATGGTATTGTTTCTAGTTTGACATTTGGTAAATATTTCATTTGCTGCTTGTACCTATTCTGTGTTCGTTGTTTAATTTCAAACAGCAAAAGTTGTCACAAAATGAAAATTATTGTAAACAAGACTTGATAAGTATGATTTACGTAATTGGTGAATGTTTTGAAAATTGTTTTTTGGCATCTCGAGTCCTACTGAGGACTTTTTTATTTCTAAATCCCAACTCAGTTGTCTTATTTTAGGATGTTCCACAACAGCCAATGTTATAGCTAACTGATTGTCTTCATTTAAAACTGGTTTTGTTCTAGTTTCCTCTTTATAGGTAACATTTCCTGTGCGATCGAATCACTCCTTTAAGTTCTGCCGCCTTCTGGTATCAGGATGCCTTCTATCTGGGAATTTTTGGGCATAAACTCGAGATGCCAAAAAACAATTTCCAAAACATTCACCAATTACGTGAATCATACTTATCAAGTCTTGTTTACAATAATTCATTTTGTGACAACTTTTTGCTGTTTGAAATTAAACAACGAACACAGAATACAAGCAGCAAATGAAATATTTACCAAATGTCAAACTAGAAACAAAACCATGGCCACCTATGAGTTCTCCTAAACCTTTTAACTTTTTATAATTTAATATTCTATTGCAGCTGTAGTAGGTATACAAAAATATGGTAAACTACAGATTGTAACTGGTACTAACGCTTTTTTCATATGCAGCTTTTTAAATAAGTACAAGTTTGATTCTCGAGTAATTTGCATGATTGTATTAAGTAAAAAAGTTGCAAATTTTCTGTTTATACTGGATTTTAGAACAAACTGCTAGATACAGGTACTGTATTAGGTATCAAATTAAAGCTGAATGAATGCTCTATCCAATAGAAATGTTAGATATAGGGTGATCCATTTGAAAAAAAATAGTAAGTTAAGTTTGAAAATGTCGGAGTTTTGGCGGAAAAAAGTGAAACATGCTGTACAACAATTTTCAACTTTGTTCTTAGTCATTAATAAAATGGTTAAGTGTAAATCCACAACCAAAGTTTCAAGAGCAAAAATCAAGCTGCAAGAAAAATATAGCAATATTAATGAAGAGTTGGTATTTAGCAAAAAATACCTTAAAAAAATTATAACTTGGAAACGCCACAGATGGAAGCGGAAATAATTTAGGGATGTATACTATACCTTGATAGGCTTCATTTGCGATAAAAAAAATCGGATCGTTCCATTTAAAAAACATTATTTTTTTGTCGCCACATTTTTTAGGAACACCCTGTATATACCAAACTAATTTTAAAATGTGCTCTATCTTCCCTTATTCGGATCCCCCGAATCGATTTTTTTTATCCTTAAAAGTATAGCCACAATCGAAGAAGGGAATAGTAAATGGACACGCTGTATATCATCTTAATCAGAAAAGTCTCAATAATAAGTGAAATAAAAATAAAAATAATTCGTTGAGAAAACGATGGCGGATTTTACATTTTTGCCATTATTTTTTACGTATTTTCTGTATATATTCTGAAAATGGAATGTGCTAAAAAAACAACTTTCTGATATTACTAAAATGTATTTTATTAGAAAAAATATAGTCACTTTTGTATATAAATAAAATATTATATTATTAGTTTGTATTTTGTATAGTCAATTTACAGATTTAGGAAAGTGCTGAGTCACGTTATTCGGCCATAAAATGCAAAAATTACTATTTTGATACGGACCTGTTGAAAGTAACATCTAAATTTATGGTCTGATAGGATGATACCAGTACTTTTTTTATATCTTTGAATAAACTTAAAAAAATAAAAATACAAATTACACTTTTTCATAAAACCAAATACATAATTTACAATAATTGTGTGCAACTGATTACTGGGAAGAAAAATTGTTTAAAACAATCACATAACATTTACTTTATCCTAACGTTAGTGTTTGCTAGGCACTACTTAAATAAAAAACAACAAATACAGATTTAGCCCGAAACCGGCAATAATAGCCCAACATTAAAAATAAGGATTTGGGTAGGATCATTCTGTATGTTTTTTTATTACATGACTAATCATAATGATATTCTCTGTTAGGCCCAAACAGTTCCCTCAGCACGTTTAGTTTCTCACTCTCTGGCACTACTCCCGGCTTAATTTTAATCGGCGATCGAAAGAAAGACGAAAAATATGGATTATAAATCGTATCAAATTCTTTTAAGAAACTATAATCATAATCCCTAATCTTGTTCGGTGTTTCGCCTGAACTTGACCCAATATTATCTTTCGAATCTCTCGAACGATCTCTCTTACGTTTATAATCTCCAGAACTTGACCTATCTTTATCTTCATTTCGCTTAAAATCCGTCGAATTTGACTTAACCTGAGAATCGACTAAACTTAGATCAGGGTTAATTGATTCCAATGTTAGATCAATAACCTTATCTTCTGTCCGATTAGAATGTGTTAAACTTGACTTGATGTTATCTTCTGTTACTGTCCGCTTAAAGTCTATTGAACCGAACCTAACATTATTTTCTCTCTTAGAATTTGACTTAACTTGAGAATCAATAATTGAACCTTGATTAGCTTTAATTGATTCTAAGGTTAGATCAATAGCCGTATCTTCTATAAGATAAGAATGTGTTGAAGCTAACCTCACATTCCTTTCTCTATTAGAATTTTTAGACGTAACTTTAGAATCAATTGAACCTAGAGCAGGTTTAATTGATTCTAAGGTTAGATCAATAGCCTTATCTTCTGTAAGATTAGAATGTGTTGAACTTGACTTAATATTATCTTCTGTCACTGTCCGCTTAACGTCTATCGAACCTAACCTAACATTATGCTCTCTCCTAGAATTTGATTTAATGTGAGAATCAATTGAACCTAGATTAGGTTTAATTGATTCCAAGGTTAGATCGATAGCATTATTATCTTCTGAACTTGACATAATCTTGTCTTTTCTGTGTTTAAAATCTATTGACCGAACCTTATAATCAATTAAACTCGATCTAGCCGTATATTTTGCCCGTTTAGAATTTGATTTAGCCTTATTTTCTGTTCCTGTCCGCTTAAAGTCTGTTGAACTTGACTTAATTAAACTTGATCTAACCTTATCTTGTGTAGTCTTGGAAAGTGATGGACTTGACTCAGCCTTATCTTCTGTCCGCTGAGAATCTAACGAATTTGACCTAATATTAATTTCCCTCCCCTTAAAATCTATTGAATTTGGTTTAACATTAGAATCAATTAAACTTGATATAACCTTAACTTGTGTAGTTTCAGAAAGTGTCGAACATGGCTTAACCTTATCTTGTGTAGTCTTAGAAAGTGTTGAACTTGGCTCAAACTCTCTCCGCTGAGAATTTACTGAACTTGACCTAAACTTGGAATCAACTAAAGTTGATTTAAACTTAGAAAGTGTTGAACTTGACTTAACCTTTTCTGGCCCCTTAGAATCTGCTGAACTTGGTCTAACCTTATTTTCCTTCTGTTGAGAATCTTGGGGTTGGTTTGATTTTTCTTTTTTGAGCTTTGAACTTTTCGAAGTGCCACCTTTATCTCCTGTGCGTGCATTGCTACCGGAATTTGATGCTTGCTGCTCAGTCCCGTGCTCCCTCGACGGTGTTTTTCGCAACGGCGAAGCCAGACTCACTTGACAGAACCTCAAGCGAACCTCGTAGTCCTCCACGCAGTTGCAAGGGAAGGACACGCACGCTTTGAACAGATCGAACTTTCTGGCCAGCTTGCAGACCTTGTTTGGTGTCGGCTTGTCGGGCGGTACTCGGATTTTCTCGGTCGTAGTGAAGGTTTCCACGATCGACGACTCCAAAGTTAGGGCACCGCACGAACTTCCGGCATCGACGTTGGCCACGGCTTGGGCGTTTTCTATGCCTTGCAGAAGATCGAATTGGTCGATGAAATCGTCCAGATAATTATCGCTGCACCACGAGGTCGGCAAAGATAAAATATCGTCGTTGTCTAAATCCATGTCGAATATGGACGTGTACTTTTCGAAACTAGCGACATAATGATCTGTGACATTTTTGCACGGGGTATTTATGCCCCCGACTGTGAATTTAAACAGGCAGGTCAAGTGCCGAGATTATAAAATAAATCGATTGGATTATAATCTATGCAGGTAAAGGATAGAAAATATGAATCTCAATAATGAGGCCGAATTACCTACCCACCTAATTTCTAGAGATACCTTATTATTTTGATATTTTTTATATGGGTGTTTCAATGTCATAGCAAAGAAACAGAGTTTCTTTAAAATACTTTTACTCAAAACCGCTTCAAATTAAATTAGGTTGTGGTAAAAATTCAACTAAAAATGTTCAAGGGAAAGAAATTTGTATTTTAAGAAATTATTAATTAATGAAATAATCGGCCTACTTTGATTTTTCGTTGTTAGAAAATTATTTGTCTGTCTGTCATATTTATAATAATATTATTTTAAAGTGCGGTATTTAAACAACATCAAGAGCACCTTCTTAGCAAAAAATGCTTGGAAAACACTATTGCCTTCATTTGTATATATTTAGAGATACTGATATATTGGAATTACAATTTTTTATACTTACTTACCAATTTTTTTTAAGCAACATTTGTTATGAACGTTAATAGACACCGCAAATAAATGATGGTATCGCCAGTATTTTTTATTAAAATATTTATATGTTCTAAAAACAAAGATTCATTTTATTTATTATCGCTGACCATTTTTAGGACAAAAAATGTTCCCTCGTTCCCGCAAGGTGATTGTGTGTAAATGTCACTCTCCGCAACTTTCTAACGTTCAGACTTTATCTAGGAAAAAATATCACAAATGATGATGAGCAATATGTATGAGTTTTAGATGTTTTAAATTGAACGTAAAATGTAATTTGCTTGCTAACAGGTTGTATATATAATTTGGTATGGGGAAATTGAAACATATTTTTTTATTATAATTGTTATTTTAGAAATACAGTGTGGATAGAAATTGTGGAATATTGCTTATATTTCTTAAAATATTCCTTATATATAAAACTTGTTTTGATAAAAGTGTTAGGGGAAATTATTTCCCGTTTAGTGATATCAAGCAATCTTTCGTAGCACAAAAAATGTGGTTGCCATGGTAACCGACTTGATTTTTTTAAATGGCACCATATACGTTTTTTGGTGAAAATTGATACAGTGGAAGTTTCTGAATATGATACAGTACAATTTTAAAGGAGTCGCATAAGAAAAAAATACAAAAAAATTAAGTTTTCTATTATGCTATTGACAATGTTTATCAAAATAATTATTAACATGAAGTTAGCCTTGCCAAAATCAGAACAATGGGAAACTGCCACTAGCTGTCAGTTGCTTGTAATTGTGTGCATTGTTACAGTAAACGTACTTTTTTTACTCAATGTTCTGTGTATACTTAAGTACTTAGTAAGTTAGTTATAATGGCGCTTGAATTAAGTAAAACGGAAAGGTTAACATACTAAGTACTTAAGTACACAGGAAATTGAGTAAAAAAGTACGTTTAGTGTAACAATGTACACAGTTACACAGATAGTGACAGTTTCGCATTGTTCTGATTATGGCATGGCTAACTTGATGTTAATAATTATTTTGATAAACATTGTCAATAGCATAATAGAAAACTTATTTTTTTTTGTATTTATTTCTTATGCGACCCCATTAAAATTATTGTATTGTATCGTATTCAGAAAGTTCCAATGTATCAATTTTCACATTTTTTGTGCTAGGAAAGATTGCTTGATATCACTAAACGGGAAATAATTTCCCCTAACACTTTTATTAAAACATGTTTTTGATATGAGGAATATTTTAAGAAATATAAGCAATATTCCACAATTTCTATCCACACTGTATAATGCCATAAATAAATTTCTGACGATTTCATTACAAATAAGTGAATATACTTGTTCTCTGTAGTATATAGGTATAGGTGAAATGTTTACTTTTTGGTCCCCATTCTTTAGAGCCTTCCTTTTATCAAAATGTTTTACCAATTCGAAAGTATTTGAAAATGGACATGTTACTTTTTTGTTTTATAATATATTTGTAATTTTTTGTGAATTAAAGTTTTTATGATTAAACTTTGAAAAAAATATCGATTTTTCTTTATACCTTCCAAACCAATAAGAATATTTAAACCAAATTTGGTACACAATAATACCATCATATGGTGACATAAGAAATGCTAATATCAGGTCGCGAAAGTATCCAGTGGCGGAGGTAAGGGTAATCGGTACCATAAATTAAACAAAAAAATAGTATGGCCCTGTACAATACAACAATTTATTATGTTATTGAATAAACAATACAATTTGGAACAAAAAATGCCTCTTTCATTTTTTTCATATCTTTCTCCCTTTCACGGAAAGTTGGAGTTTTCCGATTTGTCGTCTTTTTTCGACTCTAACGCTTTTTCGGGTTGAGGTATGTAACTATTATTTGAAGTAAACGAAATAATTTTCAAATGTAAGGCAGTAGGAGTATGTAATTTTTGTTACTAGTAAGGCGCTAAGGCATAAAAAAATAATTGATTGTTAATCGATATTTTTTTAAAAGTTTAATCACCCTGTATTTTCGTAACGAAGAGTTTTTGGACCCATGTTAATATGAACTGTTCGTCTTATTTTAACGAGTAGAGTACGCCCCTGAAAGGGTGCCACATAGTTTTGAATCACCCTGTATAAGGGTGGCAAAATGTTTTTATAATGTTCTTGTATTTAAATAATTATTCCAAAGCAACAACATTTTTGTATTTGGACGAAAAAGAGAGAAGGTTTTAATGACAACATACTATAAGACATATTTTTTAAAAAATAACTTTATGTGGTGCTTCTCATAGAAAAAGTGTTCAGTTCTGTTTCAATAGTAACTATATAAAGGAAATAATTAGGTAATATTTTACATTATCAAGTAGAAATATTAAACTTAAGAAACAGTTTTTCCTAAAATCCATTAATACATTTGGTACCTAGGTAGATAATAATTATTATTCGTAAGGTACCTAATTGAAAAGTGTAATATTTTATGGGTATTTGGATTATAATAACCACTTTCCCTTTCTAATCAAATGAAAACTAATTTGCATAAAATTAAACTTTGTGGATACAGGTATAATATACAGTGTTTTTCACTTTGAGTGGAGACAATTCCGTATTTTTCCAAAGATGTATCGATTCCCAAAAAACTATTTTTGTCATGCGCTGCCAAAAATAGCTATTTTACGGACTCATTTAAGTCCGTAAAATGCTTCTTTTTCGGCGTAGTCCCTAAAAGTCGTCATGGCAACCTTTACGGACTATTCCAAAATTCCTTATAATATTCTTTATGCTAAATGGCACGAGACTTCACAGGAAGTAAATCCAACACGATTTCTTTGGCATGAGACTTCACAGGAAGTAAATCCAACACGATTTCTTTGGCCTTATTAGCGATATATTCGGGATTTTGAAACATTTTAAAATTATGTCACTTTCTGACAAATTTCGAATGACATGACAAAATTATCAAATAAACAAACTTTTTGCTATGATTTCAAAAATTATGGAAAATTTGCAAATTTAAGCGTTCTGAAGAATTGTAAAAAGCGTATATCAAAATTTTAGCAACGTATGACAAAAAAATAGTGTTTGTCACACGTACCTAAAATGTTTTTCAGGACTCATCTGCTAAAAACTTCATTTTTGGTACCTACTTGTAACAAAAATAACTATTTCATCCTACAGTACTCCAAGATTTCTATATTTTGGGTTAAATTTTTTGAAATATTCCGATTTCATGGATTACTGTACCTATTAGAAGAAAACCCCTAAAAATCACAAAACCAGTTTAGGCACTTCTTAAAGAAAAAAAAAATAGATAGTGCCATCGAATTGGACATAGTTCAAAACTCTTGGTACAAAATTAATTTCGGTACTCTAAATGGGACTAAAATGTGAAAAAAAATTGGGTTTTCCGAAGTGCCCTGTATAAACCACAAGGCATATGTTGGTGATCTTTTCTTGACAATGGGTTAAGTTTTGCCTAAGGTATTATTTTACATAGTATCGCCAATTTAAAAAATTATTTAAAGAAACAAATCGGGGTTTTGCTCTAGGTAGGTACCATTAGTATCTGTCGAATATGTAGACAATACAGTTTTAGTTTTCATGGCATTCATGACACGCCTGATTTGATTGATAAGCTTCAACTTGTCGAATAAGGCAGAACTAATTAAGGATGGATGATGCCTACAATAAACAAATGATAAAATGAAATATGTTTTTCCAAGGAAGACTAATAGAATATAGTGAAATCCCAAATTTCTTATTTAAATATATTTTTTAAAATCCATGATTTTATCATAAAATTTTAAGTTTTTTACGAAACACCCTGTATTAGCTAGGCTGGCTATATTATGTAAAATAATACCTTGGTAAAGGCTTAATCGATTAGTGAAAAAAGATCACCCTGTCGTTTATAGCAAATTAATGAACATTGACCCCAATTTTGTACAAAGGGTTTTGAACTGTAGCCAATTCGATGGCACCATTCATTTTATTCTTAAAAAATGCCTAATGTGGTTTCGTGATTATGGATGTCTTTAAATAACAGTAGGCCATGGAATAATACTACTTCAAAAAATTATAACCCGAAATGTAGACCACTTCGAGTACTATAGGTGGAAAAAAGTTTTTGAAAACCGGCCCATCTTTCGAAAAATACGGAATTGTCTCGACTAAAAGTGAAACACACTGCAGATAAGCCTAATCGTGTAATGATGATGCAAATATTTGTGGAAAGTGTTCTACAAGTGGTTTTAATGTAAAATTTTTCGATTTAAGCCTCCCCTGCAGAACAAATTTGGTTTTGATATTTTTGTTTCAAAACGGTTGAATCTGGAAAACACTTTACTGTGGAATGACTGTTTGTAACCTGTGCCCTAAGGGTATAAATCAAAAACCACTATTCGTTTTTTACAGAACTTTAAGTCATTTTATTTAAAAATTCGTATTCTGTAGTGCAAATTAATTTAGAAACTTTTTTTACTGCTGTTATTTTTTCATTGATTTAATAGTTTGACTGGAAAAAAGAAAATGACTTTTTCTTGAAATCTGCATTGAAGTGTATCAAAATCGTCATTAAAAGCCCAGAAATCGGCACTGAAGTAGCCATTATTGTACGATTTTTTCAATAAGTAGGCCTTGGCGAGATGTAAACATCAAACGTCAGACGCGGGGCCATCGCCCGTCAAAAGTGACCAAATATTCAAAACCCCGCCAATAAAGGCCCATTTAACTTTTCGTACACATTGCGAAATTGTTACTTACAGCAGAGAAATCCTTCAGTATAAATATTTTAGTAGGTTTGAATATGAATCTATTTTACATGGAAGCTGCACAACAGGTAGCAGTTTGGATTTTCTGTTGGCAGCGCCATGTCTCGTCTTAGGTAGAGCGATCGTCAAAGTCAAGCAACGTATTTAAAAAAATTAAGATGATCCCTTTATCTCAAAAACGAAACGTTGCCCCGAAAATCTAAAAATACCATAACGTAGTACAGAAAAAGTTGCAATGGAGAGTTATAATTTTTTTCAATATTATCACAAATGGGGCCAAAAAAATAAATATAATTTTAAAAAATTCTGTTTTTCTTAAATATCTCAGCAACCCATCCAAATATTTCAACTTTCTTAATGGCATATTGTTAGGCGCCCAAAGGCGCAAGTTTGCCTCCATTTGACCGACTTCGTATCTGGTGTATCACTTTTAAGGGATCCAACTGTAACAGGTGATAGATCTTCAAAAAATATCCGCACTTTTATCGTATAAACGGTATCTTTCAAGGCCTTATAAAAAAGTTACAGGATGTTAAAGTTTTAAAAAATATGTGGCCTTTATTGTATATTTACCAAACTAGTTGAGATATTTAAATCAAATATTGTACACGTTATAACTGCATGGGTTAGCATAAAACCTGTTAATATCAAACACCTTGAGCAAACACTGGTGTAGAAGTGGGTACCTAATTAGTAAAATTGTTTTTAGAAAAAATGAATCACCTTGTATAGTAATAAAATGTATTGATTTGTTATGTAGATTTTAATTGTAAACAACGTAGGTGTCATGGTTTCATAGCAAATTTGATTTTTTTGTATTATTTCAGGGCATTTCTGAAAAATAAACTAAAAAATTTGCTCGTAGTAGAAAAAATGTGTTTCTTACTTTAACTAAAGTAACATTTTCCAATAAACTTACCCATTCAAGGTTTTGCTTTTTGAGATACAGAGCGTAACATTAATTTTATGTTCCTTAAATGTTGTAGGACCTATATCTTCAAAAGTACCTATACTTAGCCTTAAATAGATAAGTTTATTGGAAAAATCACCTTACTTAAAATAAGAAACACTTATTTCCTCTTCCCTTAGTTGGCGGTTTTGAAGAAAAAAAAACAAAATGTATCAGATTTGAACCACTCTGCTCTCACATTATATCTATTATCTCAACCAACTTTTTTTCGTGCAGGTTATGGTGCGTCAGCATGGCCGCCGCGGCCGTCGCTTACCCCGCGCAGCCCGACCATCACAAGCTCGATCCCAAGGCGGCGACGACGACGCAGCGGCCCCGCGCCGTCGCCGACCCCAAGCTGGTGACGAAGCCGGAGCCCGGCCAGGAGTACGTCTTCGTGCAGTCGACGGCGCCCGACGCCAAGTCCATCTCCAGGTGGGTGTCTCTGGTAGCTTCGTCGTTTAACGACTGCGACGTATCGCAGTAATATCGAGCGAGACGTATCGCAGTAATATCCCGTGCAACATATCGCAGTAGTATCGCGCGAGACGTATCGCAGTAATATCCCGTGAGACATATCGCAGTAGTATCGCGCGAGACATATCGCAGCAACATCGCGCGTTCGGAAAATACACTGTTTATTAAGTGAACCCTGCACGATGATTCGACTGGGTGAAAATGTCGCGGCAAGCAATTCAGTTAATATTAAAGTAGCTAATGTTATTTTTGGAGCAAGTGATTTTGTTTCGCCCTCCTTACCTACTACTTAAACGGGTTTGAGCGAAACTATTTCAGCATAAATAGGGGAGAGGTGTACAAAATGATATAGGCACCAGAAATGGCCTTTAAAACGCACTAAATATGAATGGTTCAGGAAGTTATGGAAACATAGCACTGTATTCGTAAGGAAGCTTAAGCTAAATTCAAGAGACTACCTGGGGCTGGCAAAAGGCTCAATGAATTTGCCTACGTTCTTCTTTGGGCGCACCCCGTAATCTCCAATCAGGATAGGAAATAAAATGCTAATAAAGGAAATTGTAAGCCCATACGCGGAGGGCCGGGTAATTAATTTATTGCAAGTAAAATCAGGGCACTCTTAGGCACTTGCAAAATGGTTTGTTTGGGTTAAGAGTCAGGTAAGGAAAATAAAAATTTATTCATTTATTATCGTTTTTACTTGTTCCTAAAACCAACTGAACAATTAATTTAGCAAAAATATTAAGTTTTGAAACATAATAAAACAAACTATTTGATATTTACAATAATGTTGGCAACAAAATTTCACATAGAGAATTTTATTTAATTTTTATTATTACAATTCAAAATGTTAAAGGATCGTCTTTGGAAAATTCGGAATAGTCGTCGTGTTCTAAGGCACAATTTACAGAGAGTCGTCAATCAATTTATCAAGAGTTGACATTTTATTTTCTTCCGTAATAACATGTTGTATCGCATTTTGCCAACTTTATGCAGTAATAATGACCAGCAGGCGCGGTCATATCCATTTGCGATAAGGCGATATCACAAAAAAAAAATATTCCTCACAAGAATAACAAAAATAACAAAAATAAAAAAAATATATATTTTAAATAAAAATTATGTAAACAAAATTTTTTGCATGTGCGTTGGTTATATACAGTATATCCACAGATTGAGTTCACATAAGGTGTAAATAACAACAAATTTTCGAGTTGAAATTTGAGCTTCTGGGAATCAGCCCTGCTTGGTTTTGAACTAATTTGTGACATAATTTAACTTTCGAAAAATCACGTATGCCTTGGAAATTATGAAGAAACTTATTTTCCACCTCAGCAAAGTGCCTTTTTTGTAGGTTTTACGGCAAAATGTTATTAAGGAAACTTGTTGAAAATGAAAAACTGGATAGGTTTGAAAATTTGCAAAAGCCTAAGCCGACTTAGATTTTTTCTGCTAGAAAATTAAAACGCACAAAAATCAAAGTAGACCTAGGCTGTTGGAATTTTTCACACCTATCCAGTTTTTTATTGTGAACAAAATGTCTCAATAACATTTTGATGTGAAAACTACAAAAAATGCACTTTTCTAAAAAAAGTCGGAAAAAAGACAAACAATCAATGTATAGGCCTAGACTTTCAAAATTTCGCAAACCTACTAAGTTTTTTATTCTGAACAAGTTTCCTTAATAACATTTTGCCGTAAAAACTACAAAAAGGCACTTTACTGATGTGGAAAATTAGTTTCTTCAAAATTTCCAAGGTGATTTTTCGAAAGTAAAATTATGTCACAAATTAGTTTCAAACCAAGCAGTGCTGATCTCCACAAGCTCAAATTTCTACTCGATTTTTTACTTTATGTGAACTGAATCCGTGGACACTGTAGGTTAGATAATATTAGTACAAAATATACGTATCTATTTTTTATTTATTATTATTTTTTCATTTTATTAGGGGGGGGGGGGGCATGCTCCCCATGCCCTCTCCCTAAGACCTGATGACCAGTGAATTGATATCATAAGCTGCTGTACGTCCTTAAGTAGTGTTATGTCTTGCAACATGCCCTTTCTTTTGGGCCCATCCATATAAGCTTACAACTAACAATGGTATGGCGGCAGTCGCTTCAAAATTATGCCACGTTCTTTTGTCATTTCGTCGACTACATATTTCTTAAATACTGACCTACGATACCTGGCTATTTTTAAAAGTTCTTTTTTGACCATTCCTTCTTCAACCCCTTCTCGTTCAGCCATTTAAAATATTCGCTTTTCTCCAAGAACTCGTTGGAAGCTTCTCCACTAATAGTCTAGAATGATAACTCGCATTCCCACTACAAGTATGGAATTATTTGCCATCCGTTCTATCATTTACTGAAAATATTCTTTAAATACATCGGCCGTCATTTCCTCATGCTAATCTTTAGTAGAATTGGATTGAAAGTCTAATAAACCGCCATCTAGAAATCCATCTTCGCTTCCAATATATTTTATTATTAACTTACGACCTTTTCCAGACGAAGGGTTTAATCTCTTGACCACCCTTCCATAAAAACTTGCCGAGAACTTTGAACAGACAGATAGATAGCTTTATTTGTTCAAAAACGTTTGCAATTAAATAAGTTAAAAAACCCACAGGGCTGTTGAACAGTGTCAAAGAAGAGAGAAAAAATAACAATATTTTATATTATTTTACATTTTTGCCTTTCCATACTTTTGTTTCATCCAAGTAAAAAATGTTTCTTCCCTCATTTCGAAATGTTCTTATCGCCCTTCTCCAACAAATGATTTCGGATTTGCCTATGAGAATAGACTGTCGGTTCTGTGTCTCCCAGCGAAAATTCATGTCCTTAAGGACGGTCCATAATTAAATATGGTTATTGTCTGAAAGATACCTATTTTGACAATAAAAAAACAAAATTCAGCTTAGTCTACTCATTTGTTAGGCAACAACCATATTTTTAAAGATAATTCTTCTATTTTACACATTGAAAACAAAAGAAAATGACGCCGCCTTTGGTTTATGATCATTTTATGGTCCTGGAATCTCATCTGTGCTATCACTATAGCAGTTTATGCTTGTATAGGAATAAAAATTATGTGTGTACCTATGCAAAAGAGGTAGACTTTGCCACAATGTATTAGATATGTATGATATTGTGACTAAGTACAGGTAATTTTTCATGTAAAAAAACGTTTTATTAATTGATAATTTTGAATGCCTAGTAAAGTAAAAATCAGTCTTTCCACTTTCCAGGAAGGATAAGCCGAGCGACGAGGAGAGGCCTTTCGAAACCGGCCACAAGATCCCCGAGTCGCTTACCTACGCGCTCCGCAAAGAAGAGAAAGAAGAATCCGCAAAAGAAGCCACAAAAGAAGCCGCAAAAGAAGCCACAAAAGAAGCCACAAAAGAAGCCGCAAAAGAAGCCACAAAAGAAGCCTCAAAAGAAGCCGCAAAAGAAGCCACAAAGGAAGCCGCAAAAGAATCGATCGAAAAAGAAAACAAAGAGAAGCCGACCAAGGGGGGGAAGAAGGTGCACAAAAGGGCGGCAGAACCAGCCGCTCCAGTACCACCAGGTAACAGAAATGATGCAATTTATGTACAGGGTGTCCCAGAGTTGGCGCCCCTGGTTTAGTGTGGGAAAATACAAATATAAAACGATATTCTGAAGGCCAACTTTCAAGTTTAAGCGCGTATATGTGAGCATTATAGAAAAACCCCGGTCAAAATGTAGATTCATGATTAAAACAAATATTTTTTGTTATTGCAACCATCATTATCAATATTTCCCAAAATAGTCATTCTGAAATAAAGATTCATTCATAAAGATAAAATTATCCTTTGTCGTTGAAATTGGCAAAATGCTCCTCAAACCTACAAAATTCGAAAATTAAAAATTTCAACTACCGCTTTCAAATTTTCCAGAAACTCAAGAAAACCAATGATTTTTTACTCAATGCCCATTTTGCATTTTTTCTTAATTTTGAACGTACAATTTACCCTGTAACATTTAAATGCGGAAGGAGAAAATTTTATTTTTCTAATTTAGGATTTAACAGGTGTTTAGGGGCACATTTTGCCAATTTAAACGCAAACGTTATCGTTATGTAACAAGTATACACTGAAATAAATGAAAATATGCACTGAAATGTTGAACCTGAAAGATCAAGACGATAAACTCAAAACAGTTACGAGCGAAGGCACTATCCAAAAAAGTGGCGCCCTCTATGAGAAATTGACATTTTCAGCTTATTCTCCATCCTCAAAAACGCAGCACTGCCAAATTTCAATTCAGCAGCTTGACTCAAAGTTGTGCCAAAGTTGACTCAAAGCAAAGAGGATACCAGAATAAGAGAGTTCATCTTGTCAAATACGTCAAATGGTGCCCAACTTTTACGTAATTTTGTAAATGTAAAATGTAAAGCTAGTGTCAAGTGCTGAAATATATTTATTTGTGGCGATTTCGAATCAATCAAAGTAAAATAGATAATACATGCCCATGGAAACCAGCCCATATCTAATGAAACTATCATAATCGATTCAGAAATTTTCAATAAAAACGATGTCAAAAAATAATTATATTGGATATATTTACAAACAAAACAGTGCACTTTATCATAATAAAAGGTAGAAGAAATTTGAAGAAGTTATATTGAGAAAAATAAAATTTAAGGGCTTCTTTCAAAGGTAGCTTGTTAAATATTTATCTGGGAAACGAAATCCACTTCTGCTTTTGTAACCAAACGCTGAACAATTCACCATCGTAAGAGTAGGTATATTTTCCCCTTAATCACTGTTAATTTTAATTCACAAATTCACGAAATTTACTCACAACGTACACGCTTTGTCTGACACATATAAAATGGCCGCCGTTAAAAACGACGTAACAAAATCTAGACACGACAGGGTGGGCAGGCGCGGTGTCCTCTCCCTTTCCTTGTCTAATGCCTGTTTTACATTGACAATTTCTTCATGAATTAATTCATGAATTTCTTCATGAAGTTACTTCACGAATTAGAGCATGTTCTATTTTCCGTCAAGTTTTGCGTGAACTTCAGGAGTACTAACATTGAAAATTTGAACACAAGGAAGGTTACCTATATATTTTAATACTGGTTTTTGTTTGAGGCATTAGACGAGGAATAGAGGAGATTACATAATTTTAAAGATAATATACTTAGATAAAAAGTATGTGAAATGTTACAATGTGTTATTTATGTATTCCGCTGCCAAGGCACAGCTCCCTCATTCACGAAATAATCACAAAACTCCTCTTGGGCCGCAACGCAAGCATTTCTTGGTGAGCATGTTTAGTAAGAAAGTCCAAATTGAAATATATAGTCTTTATACAGCTCTTCTAGGTTGGAACTAGGACATTCGGGTCTCCAAACATATGTAATGTGCAACATGCCAATGTTATGGTTTGCACTTTTTCCACATTCATATTAATTGTAGTCAAAAAAACTCTAAATCGTTTGGCAAATATATTTTCAAGTACTCTTCTAGCCAGATTTAATCTGTAGTTAAAGATGCTTTGGATAGATAGATATGGTTAGAAAATATGTTCTGATTGGGGAAATGCAGCACAAAAAAATAATTTCGTTATTTATTCTCTTGTGTTGGTATTCGCGAGAATCTGACATAAGGTGCCAAAATAATTCATCAATTTCTTCATCAGTGTAAAATAGAACTTGTCGTGAATTAATTCATGAATTTATTCATAAACTTATTCATGAATTAATTCATGAAGAAATTGTCAATGTAAAACAGGCTTAAGCCAAACAACAATCTTTTGTTGCTCCCTGTATACTCATTACCAACATTCCGGTATAAAATCCCGAAAAACCTGAAATATTATTCGGATTCCCTGTAATATTCCAAAAATTCTAGCGTTTGAATTCTATTTTTATTTCAAAAATAACGAAAACAACAACTTTTGCTCATTTAAATTGGACCACCCTGTACATTTGCTTCAGTAATTTCAAACATAATTTTTGGTAATTTGGAAGAAAAAAGAAAAATTAGTCAAAATATAATTTCTTGAAAAATCTTAAATTTTATCCCGTACCTATTTATTTGCAATGTTGTACTATTGAATTTCTTGTATGCCTTAATAAACCTTGTCGTATGTCTTGCATTTAGACCAAGCAAATCTTCCAGGAGCGATCAAACTCAACGTTGCAAAACTCCTAGAGAAATACAAGGCCGAAATTCAGACATCGACAACCGCAAAACCAACGTCCACCACCACCACCACAAAGGCGGCAAGAAAATCCCCCAGGAGGGGCGGCCGGGTGAAGAAATCCCCGAGGAACGAGGAAGCTTTGCTCGCGACCAGCCCCTCTCCCGTCTTGACCACGGCCAAAATCGAGCCGAAGAAAGTGGAAAGTGAAGACGTGCCGTTCGTCCTGGCCGCTAGTGAGAAGCAAAGGTCTAGGATACAAGTCAAGAAGGGGCCGAATGGGCAAGACTACGAGTACGAGTACGTCTACTATTATTATGATGAAGATGATGATCCCAAAGATAAAGTGAGTAACTATCTTATTTTATAACTAGAGTAACCCAAATATGCAAGTCGAAACCCTAAAAATATGAGCATAAATATGCAAATAATTTAGTCGAAATATGCAGGAAAATGTTGAAAATATGCAAATAAGGAAATACTTTAAAAATATAAATTTATGGTTTTATTTACAAATAAACATATACAGGGTGAGTTTTTTTCGATGCCCACTATAGGGATCTCGGAAACTAGCAGAGCTAGAACAAAGGTTAAATGGGGAAAGAATTGCAGTTTTGAATGCTCAATCTAATGCCCCTTTTGGATTTTTAAAAAAGTCCATGGCTCACTAGATATTTTGAAAAGAGTGATTTTTTGCTATTTCATCAGATCTCTGTAGCTCCGTTATTTCTGATTATACAGAAAAACTGTAAAGACAAAAATTGTAGATAATTTTGGGAAAGATAATCTGATCCAATTTTTATGTTGTTTGTGCTTTTTAAGATATGACATAAACTTGTGTTTTTTTAAATTTAAATCATAGTTGGCTGTGGCCTTATCAAATCGGCCATTTTTTGAGCTTTCCAAAAATCTAATACTCGGCACAGCCATTATAAAAAATAAAATAGCTATAACTAAATTTCTGATTTTTTTTTTAAATTTTCTCATGGTCAGCCATGGAATATTTTCATAACTACGTTCTTTTTTATAACAAGACATACTTGAAACTTTCAAATATTTTATTTTAAGCTGGTAACAAAATAAAACAAAAATTATCATGATGGAGCTCCACCACATAATTATTTGCCCGTAAGAAATTACCTAGATCAGCTCTATCCAAATAGTTGGATAGGGGGAAATAGACCTATTTCCTGGCAGCCCCGATCCCTCGATTTGTCTGTTTTGGATTTCTTTTTGTGGGGAACAGAAAGTATGAGACAATTGTTGAATTAAGAGCAGCTGTTTTAGAAGCAATTGCCAGTATTGACAGACGCTCTCTAAGAAAGGCGACAAATTCAGTTTTATAAAGATGCAATATTTACTTAAATAATAATGGTGGATTGTTTGAACACCTTTTTTATTTAAAAAGGTGACCTTTTAAAATAATAATAATTTGAATTTGAGTTTTTTATTTTTGTTACATTTTGTTACCAGCTTAAAATAAAATATTTGAAAGTTTGAAGTATGTCTTATTATAAAATAGAACGTAATTATGAAAATATTCCATGACTGACTATGTGAAAATTTAAAAAAATCAGAAAATTAGCCATAGCTATTTTATTTTTTATAATAACTATGCCGAGTATTATATTTTTGGAAAGCTCAAAAAATGGCCGATTTGATAAGGCCAGAGCCGACTATGATTTACATTTAAAAAAACACAAGTTTATGTCATATCTCAAAAAGCACAAACAAATTGGATCAGATTCTCTTTTTAAGCCCAAAATTATCTACAATTTTTGTCTCTACAGTTTTTCTGTATAATCAGAAATAACTGAGCTACAGAGATCTGATGAAATAGCAACAATCACTCTTTTCAAAATATCTAGTGAGCCATGAAATTTTTTTAAAATCCAAAAGGGGCATTAGATTGAGCATTCAAAACTGCAATTCTTTCCCCATTTAACCTTTGTTCTAGCTCTGCTAGTTTCCGAGATCCCCAAAGTAGGCATAGAAAAAAACTCACCCTGTATAATGTCCATACATTCCATTTAAAGTAACAATATTTTATTTTAAATTTTGTACATACAGGGCGATTGAACTAAATCTAAATATGTATTTATTATAAATTATAAAAATCAAGTTGAAATTTAGTTGTAAAAACAATAAACCACTAAATGTTGCTCAAAATTCTCACTAGTAATCTTTCTAGTGCTTGAAATTATTTCCGGAAATTTTTCGAATACATGAATTTTTTAAAAGTTATCACGAGTCGCTGATCCGATTTTTGCGAATATTTTTATTAAGAATTTAAACTGTCTGGACAGATTTTTTAAAATTATTACCTAACAAAAACTAGAATATTGTTCGTAATTCGTAAACACAAGGGCAATGACTGAATGACTATATATTTTTTTAATTTATTTTATTTTACATTTAGTAATACTGTTTCAATAATCCAAGGCAAATTTGACCAGCATAAAATTCGAAAAAAAAATCGGAAATTTGAGACGCTGTAGAGAAAAACATCCTGTATATTTCTTCTTGCAATTTCTTCCATCAACACTTTGGGTGGTCCTGATAATTCTTCCACTGTTTTGAAATAATTCCATGGCACGCTTGACTCGCCAGGTGCCTTTGAAGTCCCTATTTTGCTCAACTTTAACACGGCGTAGAACCGAACACCCTCTACATTTTTTGTTCAAATTTAGTATATGGGGGTTTTGGGGTGTGCTGATTAACGCTGTTGTGTCAGATTTTAAATAAATCGGGGTATAAAAAAAATCGTAGCCGTCCCTGGATTTGCATTTTGACAAAAGTAAAAACGTCAAAAGAAGCGTTTTTTGAAGACCTTTCGAACAAAAAAAAGGTTTTTGAAAATATCTCACAAAATAAATTTTTTAGCGATTTGTATACGCTTAAAAGTAGTATATTATTTTGGGGAAACCAGGTACCTACCTAGACACCGACCCTTGTTCCCAAAAATGAATGACACGATTGGCGGAAAGAAGGTCGAAACACAAAAGGTCGAAATTTTTAAAAATCTCGAAAACAGAAAAGGTCGAATAATCAAAAGATCGGAAAACAAAAGATAGAAGCACAAAAGGTCGAAACTATAAAAGGTCGAATCACAAAAGGTCGAATCACAAAAGGTCGAACCACAAAATGTCGAATCACAATAGGTCGAATCACAAAAGGTCGAATCACAAAAGGTCGAACCACAAAATGTCGAATCACAATAGGTCGAACCACAAAATGTCGAATCACAATAGGTCGAATCACAAAAGGTCGAACCACAAAAGGCCGAATCACAAAAAATCGAATCACAAAAGGTTGAAATTAAAAAAAAAGGCGGAAACAGAAAAGTTTGAGTATACTTAATCAAATGACCGAATAATTGAAAATAAATGTTGGCTAAAAAAGTCAAAAAACAAACAGTCGAAACTAATTGTACAAGGTATCCCCGTTTTTGTAGACAAACTGACATTTGGTAGAAAGGGCCATTTTGATACAAAAAAAAAACTACAAACATGCTTATAGTTACTTAGTTTTCGTTAGTTTTTTCATATATTTTTAATATCTGGAACGAAAAGAGATATAGACAGACTTAAAACTCGGTATGTAATAATAGGTCGTCTTCCATTGAAGGTATATACATTTTGAGCCCAAAAAGGCAAACTGCAGGTATACGCCGATGCAGGAGGCTTCTTATGTGTAAACGAAAATTATTGTCAGTAGGTAGCCATTACTGACATCAGCTTAGATCAGAAGTGAGCGTCCCAGTTTTTTGAGACACCCTGTATATTTTGCGGCAAAATAGTTGATGTCACGTGTAGGGTCCTTTTGAGACACCCTGTATATTTTGCCGCAAAATATACAGGGTGTCTCAAAAACCTTAGACCAGAAGTGAGCGTCCCAGTTTTTTGAGACCCCCTGTATATTTTGCCAATCATCATTTTCAATTATTCGCTAAAAACGTTGAGTGAGGGAATCTAAAAGTTAGAACTATTTTAAAAACTTTTATTTAACTTGCAATGTATGTATGTATGTATGTATGTATGTATGTATGTAATTTGTTCGGGTGGAATCTTGCAACTCAATTTTGAAGCAGATATCTTCAACCGATCGAGCTGAAATTTTGTACACACGTTTAATTTGGATGACAATGCATGATTATATGTGTGACGTCATTCTAAATCCAACATGGCGGATCACCCAAGATGGCGGACTAGTTAAATTTCAACCGATCGAGCTGAAATTTTGTACACACGTTTAATTTGGATGACAATGCATGATTATATGTGTGACGTCATTCTAAATCCAACATGGCGGAACACTCAAGATGGCGGACTAGTTAAATTTCAACCGATCGAGCTGAAATTTTGTACACACGTTTAATTTGGATGACAATGCATGATTATATGTGTGACGTCATTCTAAATCCAACATGGCGGAACACTCAAGATGGCGGACTAGTTAAATTTCAACCGATCGAGCTGAAATTTTGTACACACGTTTAATTTGGATGACAATGCATGATTATATGTGTGACGTCATTCTAAATCCAACATGGCGGAACACTCAAGATGGCGGACTAGTTAAATTTCAACCGATCGAGCTGAAATTTTGTACACACGTTTAATTTGGATGACAATGCATGATTATATGTGTGACGTCATTCTAAATCCAACATGGCGGAACACTCAAGATGGCGGACTAGTTAAATTTCAACCGATCGAGCTGAAATTTTGTACACACGTTTAATTTGGATGACAATGCATGATTATATGTGTGACGTCATTCTAAATCCAACATGGCGGAACACTCAAGATGGCGGACTAGTTAAATTTCAACCGATCGAGCTGAAATTTTGTACACACGTTTAATTTGGATGACAATGCATGATTATATGTGTGACGTCATTCTAAATCCAACATGGCGGAACACCCAAGATGGCGGACTAGTTAACTTTGACTTGTGTAGTTTGGTGAGATAGGCGTCAACAGCATTGGTCTGCAACCTGTCTCGTTGTATATTTAGGCTCCAAGCTCTTCGCGCCTGGTCAAGCATACGTGGCCTTAAGTAGGGTTAGATCATTAGAAGGTCTCCTCATTGAAGAGCTAGACTGTTCTAAACTAACCGGCAAACGACCTTGCAACAATGATGCGTTAACTGAGATGAATAGACTCAGACACCTGGCCAAACTAAAAATTACAAAATAAATTAAAAGTAAAAAAATATTTTTAAAAAAAGCTTTTATTTAAATGCGCTAAAAAGAATAAAATAATCTTTTCTTTTAAAACTTTTACTATCAACTTATAACGTCATTCCACAATTTATATGATATAAAAGCTTGTCGCGAGATTTAAGTTTTCAAACTAAGTAAATACCACTACTTAAATCTCGCGACAAGCTTTTATATCATATAAATTGTGGAATGACGTTATAAGTTGATAGTAAAAGTTTTAAAAGAAAAGATTATTTTATTCTTTTTAGCGCATTTAAATAAAAGCTTTTTTTAAAAATATTTTTTTACTTTTAATTTATTTTATTAATTCGACCTTTTGTGATTCGACATTTTATGATTCGACCTTTTGTAATTCGACCTCTTGTGATTCGACCTTTTGTGATTCGACCTTTTGTAATTCGACCTTTTGTGATTCGACCTTTTGTGTTTCGACCTTTTGTAGTTTCGACCTTGTGTCTTTCGATCTTTTTTGATTCGACCTTTTGTGATTCGATCTTTTGTAGTTTCTATATTTTGTTTTCGACATTTTGTGATTCGGCCGATTGTGATTCGACCTTTTGATTTTCCATCTTTTTTCCGTCAACCGAATGAAATGCATGCCAAAGATTTAAATTATCCTAAATTCTTTCAATTATACACAATATGCCATATTTTAGGGATATTATATGCAAATATTTAAAAAATGCATATAATAGGCAAAATATGAGTATTGCATATTTGGGTTACTCTACTTATAACTTTCTATAGAATAAAACCTAACACAAAATATTATAATTTAGGTAAAAAACTCGCACGATGGGCCAGCACGGAACACCATTGCCCGTGCCGAGAAAGCAACTCCGGAAGCCAACGAAGTCGTTCCATCTAGATCTAAAGCTAACAGAGGTCGCAGTCTTGGAGAAGAAGATGTCAATGAAGAAAGGTTGCCGGCGAACACGAGGTAAAGTCGCGCATTCACGAGGATACTTCTAAAGCATAATCATAGACGTAACTAGGGGGGGGGGGGCTTAGCCCCCCTAAATTTCTATTAGCCCTCCCTAAAATGTAAAGGCTGTGCAAAGATATGCTTCTCGTAAACAGAATAGATCTAACATTCTGACAACGCAACGTCACGCAACACGGCGAACATCGCACGCGCCTTTTTAAATTCACCAGTTTCGACGAATCGCTTGCTCTTGCGGAATCTTGCGCCTTGTGCCCCCACAAAATCCGACTGAAATTTAAACGCGCAAGCGAGAGCGAACACACCGTGCCTGCTGCCGAGAGAAAGAGAGACGAGACGGGCGTCGGAGAATGTACTTTTGCTGTGCCAGACTCCAGACTTTTATTTTGTTATTCATCCAGTGTATTGTTGTTTCGTTATAATATGTACCTACCATGTAAATAAACTTGCATCACAAATTGCAGACATTCCCATTTTTTACCATTTTTTCTCTGGTTTCTACTCGGAAACCTCTACTTTTTCATAATGTTTTTTCTTAAATGAATTAAAAATGATTCAAAATTACCAGTAGATAGACCTATACATTATTTTTTGAAGCCTTAAAATAATTAACGTTTATGGGTGTGGCACCTGAAGGGTGGTACAGGGTGATCCAATCAGTAACGTATTTAGAAGGGCGGGATCGAACCCATTTCGGAATTTGAAAATATTCACTCCAGCTTGTAAATTTGAAGATATTGGGATTTCCCAAGACTAATTTTATATAATTTTTCTTCAAATTTTTAAAAAATTTCGCCTGCGGAGCATTTTTTAAAATTATTTTAAATGCCCTTGTTTAAAAGGAGACACAAAAATTGTCCCTCCACCACTCGAAATTAATTACTATATACGTCACAGAAGTGATCCAAACTCGTAGCCCCGGCCTACCATTTTACAGAATGACATGTAAAAAATATACCTTTGTAAGTAGCGTACCGACTTTCAAAAGTTTCTTCTTAATGGATTAAATAATTCCTTGTCGGGGCCCCGCATTTTCATGCGGCACCCGGTCTTGCAAAATCTTGAGCCGCTCCTGATCAGCCCCCCCTAAACATACGACCTAGTTACGTCTATGAGCATAATCTTTGAATATGACCTTATATGTTGCTTCAAGGTTTCCACCAAGGAGTAGGAACCTGAACACGACTCCTCTACCAGAAGAGGAAGAGAAGGTAACCCCCACTAGAACTAGAGGTAGAGGGAGGCCGGCGGCGACGGAGGCGACTGAAGCGCCTAGTGACAACATTTCTGAAGAAACACAGGTAAGGATCGATTTAAATTTATATTAAATCATAGTGATGGGTCGAACTAATTAACCATTCAGGTTAATTAGTATTTTTAACCAAAATTAAGAAAGTTCAATTTTTTTCTTATTTTATAGAAACAAAGTTTCGGTATAAGGATAGGGTTATCTTCTGTGGTATAGAGAATAGAAAAATAATAAACCAAAAAAAGACAAAAGCAGATACAATAGATACTGTGGAAATACTGGTAACTGTAAATATTTAAAGAGAGAATGTATCGCAATGTACAATATACTTACAGCAAATGCCACATTGGTTTTAATAATTTAATATGTAAAAAGGGTTAAGTATACCTATATTTTTATGTATTTCATGTTTTTTGCAATTTTTAATATTCAATTATTCCACGAAATAAACCACGTTTGCCAACAATTTTTTTATTTTGCAAAATTATTGCTAAAATAATCTTAATGCGCATTTTTTAAGGCCCTCCAAAAAGTTCGCACCATAGTTGGGACAATTTTTAATTAATGTTTTATTTTGAAATTTAATTTTGGGGTTACCTTTTGCTTGAAATAAGATGAAAAATGACTCACTCAAACGTAGTCATGTGACTTTCGTTATCTGTCAAAAATGACATTTAAAAAATACATTGCCAAAAATGGGTTTATTTGTTAAGATATCAAATAGTTTTACTTGAAAAAGTTGTTTCTTTTTCAAATTTACGTAAATGTGCCAAATTTGAACGCTCCAATAAAAGATTTTGTTTTATGCCAATTTTTAATATTATTTGTATTTTTAAAATTTGTAACGTTGTACTAGGTAGTAGGTATATTATACACTTAGGTTGAGAAGTGAGTCATAATATAATATGCGAGTTAAATAATGGCCTTCTCAACCGAAGTGTATATAGATTTTTTTTACTACTAACATTGAAATATTGCCATATTTTACATATTCGATTAGTTTTAGCCTGGGAGTCCAGTTGTCAAGCTGATAAAATGACACTAATCTTTAAATGTCATATAGAAAATTTTTCATTATTTATCTAGGTATTTTTTTATTATCATTATTTACCTAGGGTGAGAAATATTACTTCTCATTAGAGGAATGAGGTAAATAATGGTGATTTCTCAGGTTAGTAGTAAAAAAAAAACTATTTTATATCATTAGTTTTATCCTTCTATTAATTTTTTATTACTAATTACCGATAAAAATAAGTACTTTTCAAAAGAAAATGATATTAACGCTTTAAAATTCTGTTATCTTTGCTGCAAAGTTGATGTACCGTCTAGCATTTAGGGTATAAATTTAGTTACATTACAAAATAATAATAAATTAAATTGTCATTATCGCTTACTCAATATCGATTAATATGAAATTAAACTTAAAGGTAATAATTATTTGTTCCATAAAAGTAAAGAATTTTGCTTTGATACGTAAAATAGTTTGATGATAATTTAATTTATTATTATTTTGGCATCAATTTAGAACTGGAAAACGTAATGTAACTAAATGTATTCCCTAAATGCTAGACAGCATATCGACTTTGCAGCAAACATAACAGTTATAGCGTTAATATGATTTTCTTTTGAAAAATACCTATTCTTATAGGTATTAATTGGTAATAAAAAGTTAATAGAACGATAAAGATAAAGCTATCGATATAAAAAAGTTTTTACGAAATTACAAGTTTTTAAAATTTTCAGAAATTTCGTAAATATTAAAAATTGGCAAAAAATTAAATATTTTATTAGTGTTCAAATTTGGTACACTTACGTATAATTGAAAAAGAAACAACTTTTTTAAGTAAACCTTTTTGATATTTTAACAAATAAACCAATTTTTTGCGATATATTTTTTAAATGTCAATTTTGACAGATAACAAAAAATTAAATTTTAAAATAAAACATTAATTACAAATTTCCCCCCTATGGTGCGGACTTTATGGAGGACACTGTATAATTAACCGGTTAAGACCCACCACTATAAATCATCTTTTTTTTTGTTTATTATATTATATGATTTTATGTTATCAAGCAATGTCCCACATTTCATTTAGTCGCCCCTGTAGTTCAGGAATCATTCATCGGATTTATTCAAATTTAGTAGAGATATAGAGGTTCTCATTTGAATTACTTGCCCAAATTCTCATTCTAATATGTCCAGTGGCGTAGGTTTTGGTTTTCAGTTCTTTCAAAACAATATTTGGCAATGCCCAAAATATGGCCGAATATTCTGCCAATTATTCGGCTTGCCAAATATTCGGTCCGTCCGTAATTTTTATTATTGATTTTGCAACAACAAGACGTTCTTTATAAAGAAATTCTGCTTATCGACAAAATAAAATTACCCACATAAAAATCTTATACAGTGACCGGCAGAAAGTTGGACACAAATGGAAAACTTTTTTATTATTAATTTCTCAGAAAATTTTATTCTTGATACAAGTTGGTGCATCATTTCAAAGTCAAAACGCACATATCAAAATTTAAACATCTCATTTTGTATACGAGGTAGATTCAAAAATGTCAAAATAGCTCAAGAGTAAAGTACCCTTATTTTTAAAATAAGGTAAAAAGTTACTTACAAAAGTTGTTTGGAATCAAAAGTGGATGTCAGATTGAAAGTCACAGCCACCTAGTCAAAAAAAGAGTAATTTAACTTTTTTTGTATTTTTTTCGACCACCCTGTGTACTACAAAAAACAAAATACCTCAAGCGCAACTTATCATAGGATAACACATACCTAAATTTGCTACGAAACTTTAATTTTGTTCGATTAGCAGCTAGAAATTTAAATTATTGGAAATCAGAGTTTAGAAATATTAAATTTTTGTGTCCAACTTTCTGCCGGACTGTATCAGATGTGCAGGGTATTATTAAATTAAGAAAACATGTCAATGTTTCGAGAGAGAAATACCATTATTTTGTTGTTTTAGACAAAACGCTTATAATAAACTTGTTTATAATCCAAAATAAAGCCTTAGTGCAAAACAGCAAAACTTAAAATCTGATTTTTGAATTTTATTTCAAAATGAAATAAGTTTTGTTTAAACAAACTAACAATACAAATGAGCTAAGAATTTATACATCTAAGGACCAAATTTTTCATCCATACCATTAATTTCGAGATACTTAAAAATAAATAAATTTGCTGTGAAACATATTTAAAAATGTCTAAAGATATTTTTTGCTTACAATTAAATATTCTATGGTAGAGCCAATTTTTTAATATACACAGGACCATATAATACGCCATATAGCATAGGCACTAGTTTTTTGTCATAAATACGTTCAGGTCTACCTTCTGTGTAACAAATTTGGTTGAAATAACTTTGCTGGTTTAGAAATTAAATATAACATGTCATTTTCTCGACCCAAGTCTACTCCTTTGGAGACGACGATCAATAAAGGACTTTTATATCTCTACACGGTCTGCTGAACGTCACGGTGGTGTCAAGATGACATGTGGGACACCCTGTAGGTTAAAAAAGTTCTTAATGTTCCTTTAAAATAAAATTTTACAAGATTGTTTTGTTATTTTCGTTTGAGGACATAAATAGGAATTGTTGATCCTAGCAGGATAATACACGTTGTCCCAGTTGTAAACCACAATTTTGAAATAAACGATAGAAAATTTTATTTTGAACAAAAAAGTTCATGTGAACCAGGGACTCTTTAAAATAAGGGGACCCAGTATTTCACAGTCTATCACATAGGAAAAGTGAAGCCTTGAGGGTAAGTTTGTTTTCTGTTATATGTCAGTGTCCAACTGCCATCAGGTTTTATGTGGCATGCCAGGCCAGTGCCATAGATTCTAAAGGCGGCAAAAAATTTCCCATCATAATTCATAATTTCTAAGTTTTCTAACTTCCAGATATTCAGATGTGACAATAATTAAAGGTAATGCGGCCGCCTATAGTAGTCCCAATAAATGCAACCAGATTTTTCCTGTATCACCTTTAGTAATCCTACAATTCCCATTACGTGGGCATTACGAAGTGGGTAGTTCAAAACAAAAATCGTATTTCGTAAATTTTAAATTGTTAAGCAGGTAGAGTCAGGTCTTTTTTTAAAGAGTTTTTATCTACGACTACAAGTTTACCTATTTTAAGTTTGTGAGGTACACCGAGGTACACCGAGAAAAACTACCTACATGATAGAACTATACTAGACCTAATCTTATTAGTCCATCCCGAAATCTGTGAAAGTTCTTTGGGTATAACATTCAACAAGGGAAGAAAGTTCAAGTATACATATTGCAAATAGATTGAGAAACCTGGTAACAAGGTACAATAGCGAGAAATTCTTAAATAAGCAAAATAGGCACTGACTTGCCATACTTATTACTTAAATTAGTGGAAATAATTGCTGGAAATCAATTTCAACTGTAAAATACATTTGTTTCATTTGACAGTTGCCATATTCCGCACTTGTAGACACAACATTGTCGAGTCTAATTTTTAGAAATCATGGAAACCATTATTAATTTTTACTAACAATCAGAGTACCTGTTATATTCATAGATTCTCCAATAAAGTGGCATACTTGGCACCACTGATACCATTAGAATGATGAAAGAATAGGCCTCACTTTGGAAAGTATAATGCTGGGTCCCCTTACTTTAAAGAGTCCTTGATGCGAACATATGGGTCCGGGGATGCTTTATAAAAAAGACGCAGAAAGTTTATTTTTTAAACGGTTTTTCAATATTATCTCAAAAACGACAAATGATATTCACTTTAAATTCGATACAAAGTATTCGGTTCGGGTATGAAAATGCGGTAAACTGAATCTACCAGCGTTTTGCTGTCATAACCAGTGGCGTAGGGAAAGGTAGGATACGTCCCCCATTTAAAAGTAAGTTCTACGCCCATGGGTTTTTAGTTAACTTGGCAGCATTTTTTAAGTGCCCAGTCAAAATTGTCTCTTGTCAATTCGAGAATGAAAACTTACATTATTAAGAAAATTGTCTACTCCAAACATCGAATTGATAAGTACAATGGAAGTCGCACAGGTACCACTTTCATTGTTGTTTGGGGCAGCCAACTCTAGAGAGAGATAGGTTTCAAATGGCAATAAGTAAGACAAGGACGCCTAATGAACGTGTCAGCTGATTCAGGCAAAGGAGGTATATAGGGATGTTGCATATTAATGAGCGAAGTTAATGGGCATGTTCCGTAATTCTCTTTATTGTATGATCTGTATTCCGAAATTCGGGGCTTGTTTGTAGGAATGAGAATTTTTCTATACTATAACCACAATTATGTAAATATTGCACAGAAAAAGTAGTGAATTGATAAAAAAAATTACATGGCAATTTTATGTACCTGGAAGTAAATAGAGACAAATAAAATACAAATTCCAAAATAAAAGTTTATTTTAAAATAAAGGTGACAAAATATCTAGGATAAGGTGTACATTTTCAACTTTAATTACTTATCTTTACTGATGTATTAATTTTAAAATTCAATTTAATAGGAAAAGCATCTAAGACAGGTAGCTTTTACATATTTTTATATAATTTTTAATTGTTTAGGCATCTAACAAAAAGAATTACAGTCCGGCAAACGAAAGAAGTCCAATGAAAAACTCAGTCTAAGCGCCATCCATATGTTATTAATGTGGGCATGGGCGGTTAGACTGAGTTTTTCATTGGACTTCTTTCGTTTCCGGATTGTACAAATAAGCACCTTATTAAAGGGACCAGTTCTGGTCTCAGAACTTCAAGATTAATTCCATCTTTGACTACGAAGTTGTAGGTTCATTAGCACAATATTTTGCCAGTTTTTCCCTTGATAGAGTTTCTATCATGACTTGGAAAATAAAAAACTGTAGTAATTACATACTTTTTAAGTTTGCGCTGCCCAAAATTCTCAATGAAATCGCTCTCAATAAAATGTTGACTACAGAAATGCAAGTCAATACTTGTAAACAGTACAAGATTTTTCCTTTTTATTTCTGCAATCCACTTGTCTCCAATATCACCTTATCTCTTGGAAAACTGCAAAGTTATTAGCAAAGATTTTTAAGACTTACGAATGAAAAGAAACCCCACTATTCTCATTCTTTCCGCCCCGTTTGTACCAAACGGGGCGAAATACAAAACAGGAAATGACCATCTTTTTTGTAATTTACAACTACAACAGAGAGAATACAGCCACATAGCTAAATTAAATTTTCTCTCCGATCTAAAAATAATATTAAACCAAATACCTAACAAAACTCAACGCCGTTTTATACGAAATTGCCACCACGACACAAACTCAAATCAAATATAAATAATACAATAATTACTCGTATTGGGACTTGGGACAGAAGGAAAATGACGTTTGACAATGGAACTCGTTTGAAGCACAGGACACAAAAATAGAAAGTTAGGACAAACACCGCTTTTGTGTTATGTGGTTTTTGCCGGAATCAGCTGATTTATTTACTATTTCACTTACTCAAGTTTGGCTGCCAGTTTCTCTCTCTACACTCCTTCCATCTACTTGTCAATTCAATGACCCCAAACGAGTCGGGTTATGTTGAAAATTCGAAAAGTGACAGTGGAAAGGCCAAATGAATGTCTAAAGGTCGCAGAACACCTCAAATCCAGAACCCTCACGAACCGCGCCATCCCTGTTTTGTAGGGCAGTAGAGGGCGCACGCGCGCCTCGGTCCGCCGCCCCTCCCTGGACCTCGTCGACAGCGAGACGTTTAACACGCACTCGGGCGCCCCGGCGGCAGGGGGCCCCGGCCCCTCGGGCCCCACTTTCCCCACCGACCTACCCGCCGGACCGGTACGTTTCTTGGGAGCCACCCCCAACGAGTTCTACGACCTCCAGCCAGTAAATACCCCTCTTCTCTATTTCTATTCTGTCCGCTGTCTTGCTGTCTATGCTCGATCCACGGTTACTAAACAAAAACTAATATGTATATACCGCACGGTGCATGCTGCGGTGGGGGTAGGGCCTATTCCGAGGATCTTTCTGTGGGATTCGGGTGTTTTTCTTTAGTTTTTCAGCTACTCGTACACCTAGGTCTCAACTATCAGACCTCTGAGCAGGTCGCCATTTGTGAAAGTTCATTTTTGCTAATGTTGGCTGGCCCCCGGTAAAATGTAACTAGGAAAGCACGTTTCGTGTCCCATTGTTCAAAGCATAATAAGAAACAGTTGACCGCGTCGTTGCCAGATGTTGTGAATCATCTGTGAAAATCAATATTTTACGAATACCAAACAATATGGTAGATGTAAAGTGTGCCTAGTTGTATTTTGTCTGGGCCTGGCACCGTCAAATGAAACAACCATTGTTCCTCCTACTACCTACTCTATTATTTCAATACCGTTACTATACAGAATGATTCCCTTTTAAATACCGAAAATTTAATAATCGATAAAACATGGAAAAATAAAGCGAATATTTTTTCTTCGTGAATATTAGAGATATCAAATCTAAATTTAGTACACAAGATACATGACTATAGGACTATAAAAGTACAAAATATCACACGTTTTAAAATTTACCAGTGGCGGAGATGTAGGTAATTGGTAATTGGTATCAATAATTCGATAAAAAAATAATGCGGCCCTGCACAAAATAAAAAAGAAACATATTCTTGAATAGACCATTCAATTTGAAGCAAAAAATGTTACTTAGCATTTTTTCGTAAATTTTGTCGTTTCGGCGTAATTGTAATGTTTATGATTTATGACTGGTAAAAGTAATTAATTCAAATCAAACATTAATTTAACAATTTTTTAACATCATAATACGTGTTCGAAGTGCCTTCCCCTCATTTATAAACATTTTTGGCATCGATATAACAGATTAGCTACCGCAGAACGTATGGTAGCTCGGTTTGTTTTGAGAGTTTCCACATTTTCTTCAATTTTGAGCCTCAGTTCAACTCTGGTATCGGATACCGTGTTATAAATTTTGTCTTTTAAATATCCCCAAACAAAATAATCAAGAGGATTCAAATCTGGGGATCTGGGTGGTTAAGAAATTGGTCCAATTCCATCAGGTTCTCGTTGTCGAGGCGGAAAGCGACCAATCCAGCGGTGATTCCAATTCCTCACTTGTCGCCCATAGTAGGGTGGTGCCCCATCTAATTGAAACCATAGCCTCACCCTAATATTTAGCGGCAGATCTTGGTGTAGTTTTGTTTTAATTAAAAATGTTTGATTTGAATTAGGTAATTATTTTTGCCAGTTTGCCCCAATAGTGTAATAAATCACAAACATTACAATTACGCCGAAACGACCAGATCTACGAAAAAATACCGAGAAACATTTTTGCTTAGAATTGAATGACCTATTGAAAAATATTTTTTATTTTTTCCAGGGCCGTACTATTTTTTTGTCGAATTATTGATACCAATCACCCACATCTCCGCCACTGGTAAATTTTAAAACTGATATTTTGTACTTTTATAGTCCTATAGTCAGATATCATGTGTTCTAAGTTTAGTTTTGATATCTCTAATGTTTACGAAGAAAAAAATTAAAACCATTTTTTTTTCAAAACTTAATCACCCTGTATCTTGAAAACTAAGGCCCAAACGAATTAAGTTTATATAGGAAACTCACATTATTTTTTCATGTTCTATCGACTCTTAAATTTTCGGTATTTAAAAATAAATCACCTTGTATAATCTCAGAGAACAGTATCAGTGCTATAATCATTTTTTGTAAAGAGGAACAACAGCCTTCAAATTTGACAGTTTATTAGTACCTACTTACCTGTCCCTGTCGCCATCTATGTTTTTAACAAAATGTTGACACAACAGTAAATTTGTGTTTTATTTTTCAATAGATGTCCACAGACTACTTCAGCACCAATGAACTATCAAACTTGACAGCTATTGTTTACCTTTTGGTATATTTTAGTCAATGCTATAATTAAATATATTTAAACTTATATAGTTTTAATTTTGGCTATTCTACTATTTACTTGCTACAAGGGGTCAGTTTTAAATTGACTAACTTTTGAGTAAAAAAATGATTTCAGGAAAATTGTTGAAATTACACTATATGGACAGTTTGCAAACCATATTTTTGAGATATCGCGTGTAACTTTTATTTAGGAACAAAGTTTTCTTAATAAATTTTTTATATGCAATATAATGTTCACAAGAAGGTCACTTTACCTACACATGGCAAATAAAAAACACATACAGGGTGTTCAGATTTGATCCGGAACACCCCTGTAAAATTGTAATGCCTTATATCACAGACCTATTATATAGGTCTGTGCTTATATGCCCACTTGTGGGACATAATCGTCATGGCATCACTATTCCACGGCCTGCTAAAATTAGTGTTCGATGCGATTTTTTGGTAAATGCTATTAAGGGGGGTTGTCCACAGAGAAAGTGAGGTTAGATTTCGTATTTTTTTAAGTTGTATATGTAGCATAAAATCTAATAACATTTTTACCTGCCAAAAATTTAGTACAAACATTTCCGTCTTAATTTGAATCATAAGATCAGCAGTGTTTTGTTTTATAGGTTATGAAAACCTTGGGGAAAATAATAATTCCAGTGCATATGCTTTTAAGATCTTATGATCAAAATGAAGACAGAAATGTTTGTACTAAATTTTTGCCAGGTAAAACGTTATTAGATTTTATGCTATACAACTTAAAAAAATACGAAATCTAACCTCACTTTCTCTGTTGACAACCTCCTCTTAAGGATTTTTTTTTATCGGAAAGGAGATGATTAAGTCTGACAGTCAGACTTACATCATCTCCTGATGATGCTAACAATGGTTAGCGAAACGCGCGTAGAGTGCAAAAAACAAAGTTTTGTTAAGCAAAAGAAGTATTTTCTAACTACCAAAGGTTCCTGATTCCCAACTTAACTAATAAAGAAAACAGAAAACAAACACTCTCTTACCTTTTTAAAATAATACCTAAGTATGGCATATTTTCTGTGATCTGTGAAGAATACGCCATATTTAAGTATTATTTGAAAACGGTAGGATGGTGTTTGTTTTCGGTTCTCATTATTAGTGGGACAAAAAAAAAACAATTTTCCCAACTACAAAGTCCTGTAGAAATGTTATTTGGCGAGACAAATTCATAAAACTTTCAGGGAGTACTGATTAAAGCTACGTTGCCATATTTTATATACAAAAATCGCTAATAGTATTTTTTAACTTATCATATCGAAAAAATCTTACTTAAAAAATATGGTAGGTATATTTTAAAAAGATAAAATGATGTTCTTTGCGTTTTCTTTATTAATACGACATTTGAGGGCAGTTTTGAATAAATTTGCTCGATTTTCAGATATATTTTCAAAGCATTCCTGATTTTTAATTGAAAATAAAAAAAAATCTGCCAACTTGAAGGCACTGTAGAAATGTTAGTCGGCGAACTAAATTAATAAAACTTGGGTCATTGGGATTTCAGGGAGTGCTGAATAAACCTACGTTGCCAAATTTCCGATAAAAAATGTCTAATAGCATTTTCCAAAAAATCGCGTCGGAAAAAAAACTTTGGAATTGGGTTTTTTAAATGCACAATATTTTACAAAATGTTCTATTTTCAATTTGATCCTAGAAATGAAAATTAGATTTCAAGTAAATAGTAGAGAAGATGCTCACAGTCACAGTTTTCCTTATATCAACAGTATGTCAGAGGATTTAGTTAACAAGAGGAGATACTTTATTTCGTTTTCACTTTTTCCTAAAAATTTTATCTTGAAAAAACTTCTGTTTCTAAAACAAATTATTAACAATATTGTTTCAAAATATTATTCAATTTAATAGGCTTTCAACAATAATTATACTACCGAATAATTTTCCGCAATCAGTTTAATTTATGTAAAAATACTTTACTTTTCAAGCCTTTTAGCGTTGATTGACTTATAAATATGTCAGTCAACGCTTTTAGTTGACAAATGAGAAATGAGTTAAGTCTATACGCTTAAAGTCCCTAGTGCATTCTTAATGTTTCTGTCTATATAAACTTTTCCAGATATTCTTCAACTAATATCATTCTATAAAAAAAACTATCTATCTTATATTGCATGGGTTTATTCTTTCTTTAAGAATATAGTATAATAACACACTGTAATTTTCAACTACCCCTTGATAATTTCTACTAAAATGGATCTACTGATTGAATTCTTCCAAATATTTTCTACATTGGATTAACTATCTTGGCACATTAAAGACCGATTGAGAGATCATCAAGTTTACAGCAAGCTATCTTTGAAATTAGCTCTTGCCAACTATTATTTTGGATAAGAAGTGATTGATTAATTTAAAGTGTATCATGATGTTATTAAATAATACAAAGCAAATGATAACTTTAGTTCATATCTCCCATGATAGGTGGCAGCAATGAGTTTCAAAGACTGTTAACAACTGTGGCTCCTCTTTCTAAACGTTTCACTCAACGGTACGGGCTTTCATACTCGGTTGCAGTTTTAGGCCTTCAAAGCACAGCTTTGTGGTGAAAGTTTGACCACATAACATCTAAATTTATGTAGAAATATTCAGAAGAATCTCTGAAGTACACTTTTCTGTAAATACAATAAATACCTACCTGTATGTTTCAAAGAAGTGCCTGTATATATTCTCTGTTTCTGCATAGGATGGAGCCAAAGGTGGCGAAAAACCAGTTAAAGAACCAGCACCAGTCATCGAAGAAGACAAAGAAGGTGGAAACACCCAATCTGGAATCACGCAGGATGGTGAAACGACCACTGTTATGTCTGCTATGGACAAAGTAGCTCTGGACTTGTATGCCATCTCTCAGGGTACTCAGAAACTGTTTGGTGAAACAGGGGGTGACAGTGTAGAGGAAGGAAGCACTGATGGTAAGATTATAAATATATAACTAGCCGAATAAGTTCACACTTAACTTATAAACCAAATTCTAAATCAAAATTAAAAGAGTGGGTTCAAGACCTCCTTTTTGTTCTGCCTGTTCGTCAATTTTTTGTCATTAGAATTATACTTAAATACCTACTTACAAAAGAATTTGTTTGTACAGGGATCCCCATAATTTTAATATTCGCATATAAAAAATGTAAACGAGGTAAATGGTAAATGATTGAATTTTTCTTTAGTTAGCCATGATCTTTGGGGTTAATTAAATTACTGTCATCAAGTATGCACCTGTTATCAAATCACTTTTGAACTTTATTCTTAAAAGGTTTTTTTTCTATAAGATAGATTTTAGGTTTAAAAGGGGCTATCTGGTTTTAATATTGGTAAAAAATTTCAACATAATTGTGAGTAAAATTTCAACCTTTTCTCAATACTTTCTAATAATTTAAAAAACAATTCTAGCCCTGATGAAGGTCACGAAGTAGACCGAAAGCTTGGTATTATAAAAAGAAGTTAATATATACCTTTCTGGCTGCAAAACTCGTTATTTTATCTACTATTTTAAGGAAGGTCAAAATTATAAAAATGTCAAAAAGACAAAATCTTTTAAATAGAGCGTTCAAATTTGGTATACATGTAAAATTGTATATATAAATTGCAAGTAAAACTTTCTGAAAATTTAACAAACAAATTTAGGCACCACTCACTCCCTGATCTGTTACCGGATTCATAATTAAAACAAAACCAAGCTACCACGGTAAAACCCAATATGTAATTAGTTACCAACGTAAAAACAATAGAGTATGTAGCAGATATAGTGTGTTCTTACTTTGGGAAACCTATACTGTACTTGTACATATTGGGTGTTATACCGTTGATTCTTCCATCGACGGTTATACCCAATGACGTAGATAGATTCTACATCATTGGTTATACCTATACATAATTGTCATAATTATTGGTATTTCTGGACAAAAAACGACATACTGGTGTTCTAGGCTAAGTTGTTTGTTAGTAACTGGAAGGTACCTACTTATTGAACCACCAAACCCTTTGCAAAAGTAAGAATGACATCTAGTATGTAAGAATACTTCGAAATATCAATTTATGAAAAAAGCCCTTATCTGTTTAAGCTGCTAAGCTATGTTTATGAGAATATGTTAGTACTGCTTTGTAACAAATGGTAGAAATCACGACTACAATACTCGAAGTAAAGAAAGGTTTATGGTTCTGAAATTTAATAATTCTTACTATAAAATATCATTCGCAAATTCGCTGGACCCTATTATTTTAATCATTACCCTGAGTTTATTAAAAAAGCTGAATTACTGGGCAAGTTCAAGCTAAAGCATTTTAGCATAGGCATAGCTTGCTCTCATAGCATTAGTGAATTTTTGAGTCTGACTCAAGAATAATTTTATGGTCTGATAAAAAATTGTGAATTAAAAATTTAATTGTATAATTTAGTGTCGTGTCCTATTTGTTTAGTATAAGCTGCCGAATGGAATAAGTAAAGTTCTTATTCTTTATTATTCTTATTCATAGATGGTTACAAGCATTTGTTGAAACCGTCGTCGGCAAAAAATCCCTCTACACCAACGTTCAAACTTTAATTTTGGAGCGGAAACAAATTAAAACAGATAAATTGGAATGTCTTACGAGTCTTAGGACTCTATGCTAAGTTGAGGTGTAGGTATTTTAATTTAGTTATTAGTTTTTATACAGTGTCACCATTAAAGTCGGCACAATATGGGATTTAAAAAAAATAGCTTTGGTTGTGTGTCGGAAACAGTTTTTGCTTCAAATTAGCTGTTAGCTGTCAAATTTGACATTTGTTGTAGAAAGTGTCGGAAAGTGACATTTCTAAATCGAATTTAAAAAAGATGTTTCTAGTGCGATTGTATGTAAGTGTGCAAACTTGCAATTCGTTTACCACGGCCAACTTACTGTTATAGAAAAGATATATGATATATACAACCATATCTTTGGTTATAGTCATAACAATTTACTTATTACAAGAGTAGGTAAGGGGTCACTTGGGAGGACCCCCTCCACTTTTCTCCTAGGCCCCACCCACTTCAAGCGTGCGTCAAAACGTTAATCCGTGCGTCAAAGCGTGCGGGGAGGAAAGTGGAGGGGGTCCTCCCAAGTGACCCCTTACCTACTTACAAGAAATTATGTTTCAGAAAGGTGCGAAAACTAAGTCTAATTAAAACAATGCCTTCTTTTGACAGTTTCCCTATATTTTACATCCATATCCAATATTTTATAATGTATTTTCAGAAGAACGATAAAATTATTGGAACTTTGCACCGCTCTTGCCAATATTTTCTATGGTTGCAATTTTAGTTTTTAGAAATATGGAAAGTAAATAAAACACTTATCATGGAACTGACATGTGACGGTAATTATTACACAAATAAATTAAGTAAACTTTGGATTTGCACAAAACATTTTATTTGATAAAGTTGCTTCCTAGGCTTTTGAAATTTTGCACACGTACATAAAATCGCAGTAGAAAGATCTTTTTCAAATATATTTTTTCCAAATTCGATTTAGAAATGCTACTTTATGCAACAAATGTCAAATTTGACAGCTAACAAAGATCGCTTGGCCACAACCGTTAATGTCATTTTTGCTCTAATTTGAAGCAAAAACTGTTCCCGGCATCAAATTTTAACCAAAGCTATTTTTTCCAGGGACTCTTTAAAATAAGGGGACCCAGCATTATACTTTCCAAAGTGAGGCCTATTCTTTCATCATTCTAATGGTATCAGTGATGCCAAGTATGCCATTTTATTGGAGAATCTATGGATATAACAGGTACTTTGATTTTTAGTAAAAACTAATAATAGTTTCCGTGATTTCTAAAAATTAGACTTGACAATGTTGTGTCTACTCTACAATTACAGAATATGGCAACTGCCAAATGAGACAAATTTATTGTATAGTTGAAATTCTTTAATTGTCACATCTGAGTATCTGAAAGTTATAAAACTTAAAAATTGTGAATTATGATGGGAAATTTTTTGCCTCCTTTAGAATCTATGGCACTATCTATCACATAAAACCTGATGGCAGTTGGACACTGACATATAACATAACCTTGTATCAGCCCACTTATGTGGTCTCCTTGGAGTATACAGAAAACAAACTTCCCCTCAAGGCTTCACTTTTTGTGTGATAGACTGTGACATGCTGGATCCCCTTATTTTAAAGAGTCCCTGATTTTTTCAAACCCCATATGGTGCGGATTTTAATGGTGACACTGCACAAAATGTTATTCGAAATATTTGGTGCAGCGTGCGGAAATTTCAACAATGGTTCTGACCCTCTATGCGTTGCTTTGTCTATGCCCAATAAACTGCCCGTTCCAGCCACCACGCTAGAAACCGCCACCGAGACCGAATCGACCACGACCACCACGACCACCACGACGACCACGACGACGACGACCACCACCACCCCGAGACCGACCACGACCGCCGCCCCGACGACGGAGGCGCCGACGCGGTCGCGGTTCGGCAACCGGCGCGGCGGCAGGAAGACGACCAGCCACGGGGCGGGCGGCGGCGCGACGACCACGACGGAGGCGCCGGCCGCCGCCGCCTCCGACGGCGGCAAGCCGAAGAAGTTCGGCCGGCCGGGCGGCGGCTTCGGCGGCAGGGCGCGGCCGAAGGCGACGGCCGCGCCGCCGGCCGACGACGAGGCCAAGAAGGAGGAGACGAAGCCGGCCGGCAGTTCCAGGGTGAGTCGGTGGGGCGTTGCGATTTCGAAAATATCTCCAGCAAAAATGATACCTAGTATACGGAGAGAAAATGTGATTGATGTCTCTTAGCTGGCTTGATAACCGCATTATTTGGGACCCCATTATTACCTCCAACTTTGGCATTTACACTTTTCTCATCTAGTAAGTCATGACTTTTTTCAAACATCCATATTATGTAACAAAAGAGGGCTGTCAAAAAATAGACCAGATATTTTGAGTGTACCGCTTATATAAAAGCCGAACAAACAACCTGTATTATATTTGTGGATATTTTGAAAGAGCATTCTGTGCAAAATTTTCTTCCAAAAAGTTTGTTTAAGTATACTATATGGATAGACGAAAAAATAAAAATAAATGTATATAGGGGAAAGTGGGGCACGTTAACCCACTTTTCACTTAATGCCCTGTGTAAATGGGGCATTATTGACACCATGCACTGACAAAATTTATACTTTTTGACAACTATTGAGATGAAGAACAAAATTCAGAATTTATTTTTAACTATCCAAACTGTCATTTTACAAAATGTCTGCATATGAGTGAAAGTGCCACACCAGTAGGGCACATTCAACCACCATCTGGGGCAGTTTCAACCAACACCTTAAAAGAAGGAAACTTGTTTTATACTTGCTTATGTGCTATATTTAAAAATCTAAAATGCAATATTTGAGGTTATATTATATAAAATAACAACGAACAGTCTGTTTATTTCATATTATATTAGGATAAATTTATGCTGAATGTTAACAGGGACGATGTTCTCGCAGTTATAGCAGAGTTAGGCTCTGGTAACTTCAAAACTAGATCAAAACGTTCAACTGTAGATCATTGACTAGAGGATAATAGAATTTGTAACCAGGTGTTTTACTTTACATCGAAGGAATTTCAAAAAGAGCACTCCCATGCATACATCTTATGTTGAAAGTACCCCACCCTGAATGTGTTGAATGTGCCCCATACCCACTTCTTGTAGAAAATCAGATGCTACCTTTAAAATTTTAATTTGTAGGTTAGGGTGCATCTAAATCTTTGAACTCTAATGACATACGAAAACATTCATAAGTATACAGTTCATAGTTTCATAAATGTAAATACAAATTTGACAAAACTAATAATTAAAAACTCAGCTTTAATAGGACAAAATTGGAATTTATTTTTTTCTAGCACAAAACCAACATGGGGGCACTCATATTACACTGAACATGTATATGGGTGCTAACAACTGCTGTCAATTTTTTTTGGCACCAAATTGAAATCATGGGAGAATTTGCAAGCGATGGTTGAATGTGCCCCTAGGGTGAATGTGCCCCACTTTCCCCTAATTAGAATGTCTCCATTTTCCTCATTTCCATGAGTTACTTCTTAAACCGGAATGAATTTCTTGGCTAGTCTTACCAATTTTGACTCCACTGATTCTTCGGTTAGGTTTCTAGATGGTAGAGCGCCACTTTTCGCGTTCTTTCGTGTTGCATTAAAAAATCCTGTTCATCAAAATGAATAGAACAGGCATACGTAGAGTCCTTCAAGAGAATATTATTGTCGATATGACACCTAGAGTACTAAGCCGCTTTGTAAATTTAGTTTCTTCTCTTGAGAACCTAAAAATCAGCAAGAAATCGGAAAATATCACTAAAAAACAATATTATTTGGCAACAAATTATACCTGTTCACTTACCTATGGAATGTAATTTCACAATCTGGATGTAAAAGTCTCTTCGCAATTTTACAATGCAATACAAGTCATATTTTTTATCTCGTAAATATGAAAACGAAACACCATATACAAAATATAAAGAAAAAATCGCGATTAAAAACTAAAAACGCATCTCTCATCAAAAAAACATGTCACGGTGACTTTTATGATTTTACCGGCGCCTTCAAAAAGTATAATGCAATTTCATTCATACAGTATAAAAAAATTTAAACAAAGAATAAAGTAGCCACCATTCAAACTGCCAATATAGGGTTATAGACCGTCAGATAATGACAGATTTAGGTGCCCCATTTTCGCATAATAGCCTCGAAGAGGGTTGAAAAGTACATCGATGCTGAGCAGAATGAAGGGAAATTTACGAATGGCCCCTGGGGATAACCAATGGAAAATCCGATTTTCCGTATATAACATTATATGTATAATATGATAATTATATAATGTGTTTTTATGTTTTTCAGGCTAGTGACGATCTACATTTTCGTACTTTCGATGGGTTTGTGTGGAAAAAATCTGTCAAAATCTCAATTTTTCCTTATAAGATTACGCCCTTATTTCAACCCTTTAGTCCTTTAGCTACCTGCAACACTCAAGCCTTTGGTTTTCCGAAGCCAGGTCCTATTAATTAATCATTTAGTGAACAGGGCTTGCGGGAAAATATGGGCAACAGCCACATATTTTATTTCTGTTATCGAATTTTCCATATATGTTATCCCCAGGGGCCACGCGTAAATTTCCCTTCACTCTACTAAACATCGATGTACATTTCAACCCTCTTCGAGGCTTGTATGCGAAAATGGGACAGCTAAATCTGTCACTATCCGACGGTCTATTAAAGAAGGCGGCGAATTTCATCTCTTTTCGTTCCCTGCTCGTTGCCGTGCGCAATAAGACCAAAAATGGTATATGTTATTATACAGGTATGTGGTAAATACACAACAAACTAGCAAATGCGACACAAATCAAATGGCATGTTTTGCTTTATAAGAAATGCGTCATTACTACAATTTTATCTAGATAATTTCATTTTTGATCTTAGAAGAGCCCAAATGTCTCAAAACCGATTTAATATTTGTATTCTGACAGTTCTTCCAAACAATTTTTGTTAAACATTTTTGTGTACCTCTAGAAAAAACAAAGGTTTAAAAATTATGATTTTTTTGATTTTTGGCCCCAGTTTTCGTAGGTGGCCATGGACAGCAACTTTCATTATGAAAAAAGAAGGCACCCACCCGCCACCGATTTTTTCTGTAAAAAAAAGCCGAGATATTTTGAGTAAGCCACAGTGACCGGCAGAAAGTTGGACACAAATGGAAAACTTTTTTATTAATTTATCAGAAAATTTTATTCTTGGTTGGTGCATCATTTCAAATTCAAAACGCACATATCAAAACTTAAATATCTCTTTTTGGATACGAGGTAGATTCAAAAATGTCAAAATAGCTCAAGAGGAATTTTTTCGTTCCATCAGCAGCTAGAAATTTAAATTAATCAATATCAGAGTGCAAAAATATTAAATTTTTGTGTCCAACTTTCTGCCGGTCCCTGTATAAGCCGCATCGCATCCTGTATAATCCGTAAGTTTACCTTTGTAAAGAGCGATAGTTACCTTGCAAGTTTTATAGGTATATACACAACTTTTTTTGCAAAAATTAGAGAAATAATCGGAGGTTCGGAGTTTTCGCATGAAGATTCTGTACAGGGTGTCCACGTTAAACCTCCGACTACCCCTCTATATAATTTTTTTAATTTTTTGTGATAGAAAAAAGTTTTAGATAAGGGTTATAGGGAACTTTATGCAGTTGTCTGGGATAGTGAGAAATTTTATACAGGGTGTTTTACAAATGCAAACTTATGTTTTTTTTAAATATAAGAACACTACTGTATATATTTTTGCATTTTTGAAATCTGCTCGTCAAGGCCATCAAAATGACATGAAATTTTGTATCATTATATCTTTTTCCCTTTTTGAAATAAACAGTTTTAAAATTTTATACTAAATTTATTGTACACGGTGATTCATTGGGAATGGGAAATCCTGAGAGCAGAGATAGAGGGGGAACAAAATATGAGAATTGAAGTCAATATACCTTATACAAAATGTTGAAATGCTGTTTGTTTAAGAAGATACCTACAGGACTTTGAAGTTATTTTTTTAAAATTGAATTAATTTCTGTATATCTACCAAAATAATCAAGCTGATAAATTGAAATTTGGCAGTGCTGTGTTTTTTTTTTGGGATGGAAACTCAGCTGAAGATGTCAATTTCTACGTATTTCACAGAGGAAGTCCCTTGTGCTATTGCTACTCTTGCTTTATAACAATAAAATTAACCCGCAAAACAACTTTACTCCAAAACTCGAAAAATAAAATTAACGCCTAACTCTCAAATTTTGCAGATTAATTATTGTACACCATTTAAAGTGAGAAAAAAATTCCTATGAACAATGTACCAATAATGGTTGGCTTTCAAAGTGGAACGGATTGAATTCGACAAAAATGGGGTTTGGCCATAATGCCCATTTGACAATTTTTCTTTAAATCTGCGAAGTTTGAAAGTAGTATTATAGTTAATTTTATTTTTCGTATTTTAGAGGTAACAGGTTTTTGGGGCAAATTTTGGGCAATTTCAACTCAAACGGTTGATTTTATTGCTATGAAACAAGAGTACAATTTTTTTGCAGAATGAAAAAATATCGATTTTCAATGAATAACCCTGTATAACAAAATCTCAAAATGTTTAGGAGCTTTTAAAATTTTCCAGAAATTCTAATTTTAATTCGAGAATATCGAATATCCGTAAAATCTGAAAAAGCTCTTATAAATATTTTGAAATTTGAATATGTTAATTTTTGTTATTACATTGATCATCTATCTTTATCTCGAAATCCATAAATTCAAGTTGAACCAATTTAGTATACAGTGTGTAGTGTAGTTGAGTGTGCAACATATGGGACTTTTTAACCAAAATACAGATATTGCCGATATTAGGTGCAAGTTAAATATCATACATACAGGGTAGGTCAAAAAGTATAAAAATTGTACAAGAGTAAAGTACCTTTATTTCAAAAAATTCAGCAAAAGGTTATTAAGAAAAGATGTTTAGAATTAAAACCTATGCCGAAATACCAAAACACAGCCTCCTAATAAAAATTTTTTTTCGTCAATTAATTTCCAGTTTCTTAATAAACATTAAAAAGAAAAATTTTGCACCTTAAATGAGAGTTTTTTAATATACACATTATCATTACTAATGTTTTACCTTGTTCAAAAGAATTTTGGCTAAATTTTAAAGTTTTGTTCAACAAACATGAAGTTCGTGATTCCCTAAAAAATTAAAAATCTAAGTTAATTTTACAAATATGCTTGAATCGAACAAAGTTATGTGAAATTGATTTAATTTGGATTGATTTATGAAATTGTTTAGGATGAATATTAAAGCAATTTTTTTAGGAAATTATTAATGTTTTTCAAAAATATAAATTTTGTGTCTTAGGAGGCCATGCCTTGGTATTTAGGCATAACTTTTAATTCTAGACAACTTTTCTTATTAACATTTTGCTAAATTTTCTGAAATAAGGGTACAATTTTTATATTTTTTTTACCTACCCTGTAAGCTGTTTGATTTGCAACCATTCTAAGTGCGCCTAATATGATTATCGAACATGCACCAACTTTCGGGAATATTTGTACTTTCGTTGTGCAATTAATAAAAAAACCCATATGTTCCATACTTAAATGACCACACTGTATATGTAATTCAAAAAGGAGAAAGACAATGAACAAAGTTTTATATAATTTTCATTGCCTTGTTCCATTTTAAACAGAAAACTGCATAAATTATTTTATTTCCAGAATATGGAATCATCATTATATCATTATTTAATAATTTTATTTTATAATTGGTACATATTAAAATGATCAAAAACACACCCATCCTAACAACTGTATTTCTGTTGTAGCCTACCGTGAGGGGGTCCAGGTTCGGTTCGTCCAGGACGCGCGGTCGCACTTCGGCATCGACCGAAACCCCCAAGGAGGAGACGAAGAGCACGACGGCTGCTTCCGCCGCTCCCCACAAGCCCCAGTTGCCCAGGTCCAGGCCATCGTTCGGAGGCCTGAGGAACAGAGGGAGGACCACTGCGGCACCGTCCACTGAAGGTCAGATATTATACTTGATGCGAAGCCGTTCTAGTTTTAACTATTCGTTGGAAAATTTACTGTGATGGGTGTCCTCAAACTGGATGCTTTTGGGGAGTTTGTCTTCATTTCCAAAGTAGACATTTCAGCCATTAAAATGAGCCCGGACAAAATATTTCGCAAAATTTCATTGAAATTGAATTATTTTTAGGAGAAAAAAAAAAATATCAGTTGTCCGCCATTTGTTCTTTTTACTTATTTATACAGGGTGTTCCTAAATTGCACCAATATAGTTTACAGGGCGATTCTCCCATTAAAACTAAGGGGAGTCTTTCATATAAATTATTCCTCATCAAATATGAGGGTAAAAAATGTTTTATTTATTTTCTCCACTATGGAAAGACGTAGAAAGTTGAAATTTGGTGGACCAGTTGCACTCATGGAATGGCATTTTGTGACATTTTTTCAACTCTAAAGTATGAATGGATGGGGATGAAAAACCAACCCCTAAATTATTTTTCGCCAGAATTTTTTAACGTATCAAAATTTCAAAACAAAAAAATGGTTTATAATGACAAATGCGTTTAAAACCTTTTTTAACTCTTGTCTTTTTGTCCCAAACTTGACAGATTTTTCAGAAAAAAATAAAACTTCTTGACACCCAAGCGACTTACGCATGGTTAAAAATTCTTTTATGAATCAGGTAATATAGTAGGCTAATGTCAAACATCTAATTACTGCGTTTAAAAACTTTTAGATAAATTTGGTTTTTGTTCTAAATTTGACATAATTTAAGTGAAAAGAAAACATAGTATTAATAATAAGTAGTAATTCTTTATACAGTGTCCTCCAAAAAGTTCGCACCATAGGGGGAAATTCTTAATTAACGTTTTATTTTTAAATTTAATTTTGGGGTTACCTTTTGCTTTACAAAATATGAAAAATGACCCACTCAAACGTGGTCATGTGACTTTCATTATCTAGCAAAAATGACATTTAAAAAATATATCGCCAAAAATGGGTTTAGTTGTTAAAATATCAAAAAGTTTTACTTGAAAAAGTTGTTTGCTTTTTAATTTTACGTAAGTGTGCCAAATTTGAACGCTCTACTAAAATATTTAGTTTTTTGCCAATTTTTAATATTTATGTAATTTCTGAAAATTTTAAAAACTCCAAACTTCGTTAAAACTATTTTTACTAGCTTTATCATTCTATTAATTTTTAGCTTTATCATTCAATTAATTTTTTATTACTAATTACCGATAAGAATAGGTATTTTTCATTTACGCTTTAAAATTCTGTTGTTTGTTGCAAAGGTGATGTACCGACTAGCATTTGGGGTATAAATTTAGTTACATTACGTTTCCTAGTTCTAAATTGAAGCCAAAATAATAATAAATTAAAATATCATCAAACTATTTTACGTATCTAAGCAAAATTCTTGACTTTTATGGAACAAATAATTATTATTACCTTTAAGTTTAATTTCACATTAATCGATATTGATGAGTAGGCCATGAAGAGAATAGGCAGTTTGATAACTGTCAAATAAAAACAATTGCTTCTATTCTCTCCATGGCATGACAGATAACGAAAGTCACATGACCACGTTTGAGTGGGTCATTTTTCATCTTTTTTAAAGCAAAAGGTAACCCCAAAATTAAATTTCAAAATAAAACGTTAATTAAAAATTTCCCCCCTATGGTGCGAACTTTTTGGAGGACACTGTATAGTAGGTACTAATAATAATTTCACAAGTAGGTACGCATCAAAAATACTTCAATTACAATTAGTATTAGGGAGAGATCCTACTGCAAAACTAAGTAAATAAAAAAATCTGAGAAATTTAAAAACTATAAATAATAACAACAACAACTTATAAATAATATTAATTCTAAAAATCACAACAATATTAAAATATTATTAAATATTCAATATTCCTGGAGTACCTATTTCTAATAGTTTCGCATGAGCCCATAACAAAATGCATATCCTGCATTTCTTCATTTTTTGTGAAGCTCACAATTTTTTTTTGTTATAACGGACACAACATAAATTAGTTAGTCGCGCTTGTGTCAACAAGTTTTTTTTTCTGAAAAATTTGTCAAGTTTAGAACAAAAAGACAAGAGTTAAAAAAGTTTTTAAACGCATTTGTCATTACAAACCAACTTTTTTTGTTTTGAAATTTTGACACGTTAAAAAATTCTGGCGAAAAATAATGTAGGGGTTGGTTCTTTCATCCCCATCCACTCATACTTTAGGGTTGAAAAAATGTCACAAAATGTCTTTCCATGAGTGCAACTGGTCCACCAAATTTCAACTTTCTACCTCTTTCCATAGTGGAGAAAATAAATAAAAAACATACAGGGTGGCCCACCACGAACTGCATCGATCTATATATAGAAAACTAGAAGTAGGAAAGTTCTGAAAATTTGGCACCTCACCAATGCCGATGGGCGCTGCTCAACTGAAATATTTTGGTGAATCTGGCACTTCCGGTTATACCGGAAGTCGATATCAACTTTCTTATCTGAAATGGAACACCCTGTATATTATTACATTTTTGGATTCTAGGCATCATTTTGGAACAAAAACATGCAACATGTCCTATGTCTAAATCCAACCGTTTTTGAGATATTTGCATTTTTCCGAAAAACAGGTGCAGACCTAAAGTCAATTAGCAATTTATACGAGGAAACCGCGAAATTTCAAAACGAATTTTTGGCATCGTGTAACAGAAGCTCTGACCTAGTGATCTCTGCTGAGAAATAAATCCATTCTTATACAGGGTGTTCACAAAATAAAAAAAAGGGGGTTTCCATTTGAAAATTTCGAGATTTAAGCATATTTTGAATGTAATTTTTATTCATATTTTGTGAACACCCTGTATAAGAACGGATTTATTTCTCAGCAGAGATCACTAGGTCAGGGCTTCTGTTACACGATGCCAAAAATTCGTTTATCTCAAAAACGGTTGGATTTAGACATAGGACATGTTGCATGTTTTTGTTCCAAAATGATGTCTAGAATCAAAAAATGCAATAATATACAGGGTGTTCCATTTGAGATAAGAAAGTTGATATCGACTTCCGGTATAACCGGAAGTGCCAGAATCGCCAAAAGATTTCAGTTGAGCAGCGCTCATCGGCATTGGAGAGGTGCCAAATTTTCAGAATTTTCCTACTTTCGGTTTTCCATATATAGATCGATGCAGTTCGTGGTGGGCCACCCTGTATTTTACCGCCATATTTGGAGGGGTGTAACTCGGAGGGGGAGGGGTTTTGAGGAAAAATTGATATGAATGACCCCCCTTAGTTTTAACGGGAGAATCGCCCTATAAAATAAACTCCTGGACAAAATTAACGCAACATCATAAATTTGCCACTTATTTGATGTTATTTTCTTCTGAATTTATGATCCGATTTGAATGATTTTTTTGTGCATTGTAGGTTGGTTCCTTGACAATGTCATAGTTTTCGCTGTTTATGATAAAAAGTTCATTTTCAATTTATACCGGGTGTAACAAAAATGTTATGTTTTTCCGAAAATTCGTATCACCCTGTGGAGTATACTAGCAACCGAAACATATAGCAGTTGACATTAGACGGTAGGTCCATCTTTCTTCAACATTTTCTTTTTTGGTTTACTTCATTATCTCTGTTATTAAAGGAGATACACTGTTTTATATCGTAACATGTTTTTATAGACTTTATTATTCAACACAGTCATTGTTAAATGTTTTCGAGTAGACTATGGAACTTTTCTGACATTTCAAGCGATGTGTCAACAGATGTTGTGTTTTAAAGTTACAAAGGTCAAATAAAATTCGCCATACCGATAAAAACTGTTCGGAAACTGCTTATTAAACGTTCGTTTCATATGCCCAGTTGCCCGACTATTCTGTCGTTTAAACCAGCCTCATTTAAACGTCTTCTGATTGTTCGAGACGATATTGTATGATGGCGAGCAGTTATAAGCTCACTTTTTAGCCTAGTACTAGTGATATTCCTGTTTCTTAGAGCAGTTTGCCTAATAAAACGCTCATCCCTTGGATCGGTACATCGGTTTCGCCCTTGGCCTGATCTTCGAGAGTAAGATCCTGTGTCGTTAAATCGTTCAACCATACGACTTATAGTCGAACGATGTCTTCCTATCACATTAGCAACATGACACATCGAATAGCCTTCATCCACCAAAGTTAAATTTCTTACTGCTTCTTCTGCCTATAAATTTTTTGGTCGAATCATTTTTCAATTTTAAAATACTAGTCGGGCAACTGGGCATATGAAACGAACGTTTAATAAGCAGTTTCCGAACAGTTTTTATCGGTATGGCGAATTTTATTTGACCTTTAAGACACAACATCTGTTGACACATCGCTTGAAATGTCAGAAAAGTTCCATAGCCTACTCGAAAACATTGTTGAATAATAAAGTCTATAAAAACATGTTACGATATAAAACAGTGTATCTCCTTTAATAACAGAGATAATGAAGTAAACCAAAAAAGAAAATGTTGAAGAAAGATGGACCTACCGTCTAATGTAAACTGCTATATGTTTCGGTTGCTAGTATACTCCACAGGGTGATACGAATTTTCGGAAAAACACATAACCTTTTTGTTACACCCGGTATAAATCGAAAATGAACTTTTTATCATAAACAGCGAAAACTATGACATTGTCAAGGAACCAACCTACAATGCACAAAAAAATCATTCAAATCGGATCATAAATTCAGAAGAAAAATAACATCAAATAAGTGGCAAATTTATGATGTTGCGTTAATTTTGTCCAGGAGTTTATTTTGGTGCAATTTAGAAACACCCTGTATTGTAATAAATACAGGGTGAGTCGAAGTTAAACCGCCATACTCAAAATTTGAGTAGTATTTTTAAAAATAAATGGGGTTCTTCATATAACATTTTGTCCAAAACCGCTTCGTTTTCGACAAAGTTTTCTTTGAAAAACAGAAAAAAAATTAGTATTTTCAGTTCCATTTATGCTATCGAGTTGAAAATTGGTACTTTTATGTTTTCTGGGACGGCGATTATGAATTTTCTATCAACTTTCTTCTAGCCGCTAGAGGGCGTTGGCTACGTCGTTACTTTCGAACAAAAGTGTTTTAAACTTTTTTGTCGTTGAAAAATATGCATTTTAGACAGCGGAATATCAAGTTTCATTCGATTTTGAACAAAAAATGTCTCTTGTAAAAATACGAAAACCTTAACTGTTTTCATGAAAAACGCAATTTTGTGTCGCGGTTCGCGTGAATTCGAAAAAATTAAAATTTCGTAGTAGGCTGAGAAATGGGATTTATTCATTTGGAATTCTTTATTTACAGTAGGTATTGTCCTAAATTAACAATTTTTGTGAAATTAGTAATAAAGAGAACTTTAACCAAGACAACTTTATTAGCAAAAACAGAGAAAAAGCGCTTCAACGTTTAGTAGGCTTTGAAAACAATTGTGGGTTACTAATTTCACCAAAATTGTTAATTTAGGACAATACCTCCTGTAAATAAAGAATTCCAAATGAATAAATCCCATTTCTCAGCCTACTACGAAATTTTAATTTTTTCGAATTCACGCACACCGCGACACAAAATTGCGTTTTTCATGAAAACGGTTAAGGTTTTCGTATTTTTACAAGAGACATTTTTTGTTCAAAATCGAATGTAATTTAATATTCCGCTGTCTAAATGCAGACAAAAAAGTTTAAAACACTTTTGTTCGAAAGTAACGACGTAGCCAACGCCCTCTAGCGGCTAGAAGAAAGTTGATACATAAAAGTACCAATTTTCAACTCGATAGCATAAATGGAACCGAAAATACTAATTTTTTCTGTTTTTAAAAGAAAACTTTGACGCCCTGTATGTCGAAAACGAAGCGTTTTCGGACAAAATGTTATATGGAGAACCCCATTTATTTTTAAAAGCTTTTATTTAACTTGCAATGTATGTATGTATGTATGTATGTAATTTGTTCGGGTGGAATCTTGCAACTCAATTTTGAAGCAGATATCTTCAACTGATCGAGCTGAAATTTTGTACACACGTTTAATTTGGATGACAATGCATGATTATATGTGTGACGTCATTTTAAATCCAACATGGCGGATCACCCAAGATGGCGGACTAGTTAAATTTCAACCGATCGAGCTGAAATTTTGTACACACGTTTAATTTGGATGACAATGCATGATTATATGTGTGACGTCATTCTAAATCCAACATGGCGGAACACCCAAGATGGTCATTAGAAGGTCTCCTCATTGAAGAGCTAGACTGTTCTAAACTAACCGGCAAACGACCTTGCAACAATGATGCGTTAACTGAGATGAATAGACTCAGACACCTGGCCAAACTAAAAATTACAAAATAAATTAAAAGTAAAAAAATATTTTTAAAAAAAGCTTTTATTTAAATGCGCTGAAAAGAATAAAATAATCTTTTCTTTTAAAACTTTTACTATCAACTTATAACGTCATTCCACAATTTATATGATATAAAAGCTTGTCGCGAGATTAAAGTTTTCAAACTAAGTAAATACCACTACTTAAATCTCGCGACAAGCTTTTATATCATATAAATTGTGGAATGACGTTATAAGTTGATAGTAAAAGTTTTAAAAGAAAAGATTATTTTATTCTTTTTAGCGCATTTAAATAAAAGCTTTTTTTAAAAATATTTTTTTACTTTTAATTTATTTAAAAATACTACTCAAATTTCGAGTATGGCGGTTTAACTTCGACCCACCCTGTAGAATATAAATTCTTATTTCCATAATATTATCTTACTCGACTTCGGCCCCGCTTCACAGGTGACCCCGCCAGCGAAGGGACCTCGGCGTCCGGTACCGAAGAAGCGGCCGCGGCCGCCTCGACGACGGCCCGCACCACGAGGGGAGGCGGCAACGGTGGCCGCCCGCTGCCCTGGGGGCCCCGCGTCAGCCTGCCGGGAGGCAGGGGGCGGGTCGGAGCCGCGGCATCGACGACCACCGCCGAGGCCGCCGCCGCGGCTGAAGACGGCCGCGTGGCGGGCGACGAAGGAGAGACGCACGCCGAGGCTGCCAGCGAGAAGGTGGGCGGGCGGAGGAGCTTTCTTCTAACGATCGACATCAAATTTGAGTGCAGTGGCACAACCGAGGGGGAAGTCGGTACCCAAATCTTGTACACTAAAATGCACCTTCGAGCAAAAAATGCCCAAAATGCACCGAAATTCACCGAAATGCCGCGAAATGCATATTTGTACACCGAAATGCTCCATGAGTTTCTCCATCGAGACACTCTATTTGCTATTTTTTGGCAATGCAAAAGTTCAATCTTTGGCAAAAAAGGTTGAAATATACCTATCTATATCACGGGCGTAGCCAAGGGGGGGGGTTTCGGGGGTTCAACCCCCCCCCCCCCCCCCGAAATAAGCAAAATATTACCTAATATTATACCGAAAAAATACGAGGAGTGAAGAGTTGAATTATTATTACGTTTGAATATATTATGTAGTAATAGTAGCGCCTAGCGCCATCTTTTGACGAGAGGCAGACGCAGTTGCAGCCGAACTATTTTGTATTGTAGGGACACTTTGCGTTGTTTCTCAATTATTCGCCACGCCCCTCGGTCGAAATGAGCGGAACTTTGTGGAAGTTCGTGGAAGTTTCTGAACGGCTACTGGGCTGCTATATAAGCGGCGCCGCGGCGCGTGACCGCGCTTACGGCAGTATTGTTCCATGCGAACTCGAAACGAATAAAAGTGAAAAGTGGTGAACGAATAGTGAAGAGAATTAAGTGTACCGTGTAAGTGAGTAATTTTAGTGCGCTGTTATTCGATGACCTTGTTAAGGATAGATACGTGAATCATTATTACTGTCGAAAAATGGAGGGGAAAAAGGAAGGGTGATAAACTTAAAGGTATGGACTACTGGAAAAAGTGGTGTAGTCAAGGTCAAGGGGTTTCTAATAAAGAAACAAATTTGGATTTAGCTATCACAGCTTCAGCTACCTTGCATGCTGATAAGAAGACTGCCTACCCCGAAATCTAGTTTGGAATGCCTAGATATGTGCGATAAAAACCTTTATCCTAATATTTACACATTACTACAAATCTTGGCTACCATTCCTGTATCCACTGCTACCCCAAAAAGGTCTTTCTCGAGCCTAAGGAGACTGAAAAACTATTTACGAAACACTACAAGTGAAAACAGACTTAATGGTTTGGCTCTAATGAGCATTCACTATGGAACAGAAATTCATGCAGATGAAGTAGTGGATATATTTAAAAGAAAAAGCCGAAGATTTCTTCTTTAATGGTTTTAGATTTAGCGCAGAGGAACGAAATTAATTTATCCATTTCATTTAAAGTTAAGAACTTTATAAATATGTCGTAGTTTTTCGGATGAATATAAGATATTAAATTTCATGTAAGTATATTTTTGTTGTTTTATTTACTTCTCAAACTAAACCCCCCCCCCCCAAAACTAAATCCTGGCTACGCCCGTGACCTATATAGTACCTACCAACTAACACAAAATCACAAGAGCAATTTAAATACCATTTATTGTAAAAATAAAAGGCCTCTTTTATAAATAAATATTCTACACTTTAAAACATGAAACAATATGCCAAACTAAAAATACCCTCTGTTATAAAAAATAATACCTAAATAAAATATTTGAAAGATAATAATCGAGATAATAATATATCTCTTGCCTATGAGAAAATGCCTATCTCTGTTTAACTCGTACCTTTTCTGCCTATCCTTTTCAAAATGCCCACTATTTATCAAATTGAGTAGCAATCTTGCAGAAATGTCCTTGAAATGATGTATTCTCTTTGGATACCGCTCGTAGTATAAATTGTTCGTTGCATCTGCATTTTCCCCGGATTATTATAAAACAGACTATCATATCCCATTTTTCATAACTTTCAAATTTTTGTATAAATTGTATAAAGTTTATAAATTACACAAGAATAGAAAAATCTTTACACTGCTTTAACAGCTTAACTGAAAATTTGACAGGTATCAGTAAACATTTTTCCACGGTTGTTTCATTGTCTCACCGTCCAAAGCGTACTTGTTGAAAGGGGGCGCTTCCAATTTTATACATGAAATCATAAAAGTTATTAGTAATTGAAAACTACTTATGTAAACCATTAAGTGTTATATATTTTTGGAATGGTAATTTTTTGCTCTATAAAAAATGCAAAAATATATAGGGCATTGATAATCCATTTTTAGTAAATTTTGCTTCATCTGTCCAAATAATATTATTCAAAAAATGATTCATCCTCTTGAAACTTCGTCAGAATAAATTCTGCAAAAATCACTCGTTTAGGGAAGTCGATGGGTTTCAACTGTTGAACCATTGAAAATGAAAACGGGTGAAACTTATGTTTTTGCAATATTCTGTTAATTGAACATCATGATATTCCTGACTCTACAGAACACTGTCTTATAGATTTATTTGGATAGTCCGCGAAGAATCCCAAAACGTCAATTTCATTATCTGTGTTGTTTACAATTGGCTTATTCTTTTGTATTGTTGCCTTGACGGCACCGAAATTTTTGAAGCTTTGCAGTATTCGCTTAACAGTGTTTGATAATGGTTCCGGTTTTTCCGGATATCGAGCAGCAAATGTATTACAAGTTCTTGATATAACTTGCATTCTCCATAAATAATAAATAAATTTAAATAGTCTTCGTTTGTGTAATTTAACCGTGCCGGCATTGTTTACAATAATTTTAAACTAAATTACATTTCTTCATTTTCTGACAATCGTATAATCAGCCATGGCCAACTAGATTTATCAAACTTAAAAAACGCCCCCTTGATGAAGAAGTGGAAAATTAGTTTTTTGTAAATATATCGAAAATGATAACATTTAGGTATGGGAACCAAACACAAACTTGCCCTAATTTTTTGTGCTGAATACGGCTACTACAAATAAAATGGGGGTTTCCATTTGAAAATTTTTAGTTTTTGGCATTTTTTAAATTAATATTTGAATAATTTTTTGTGAGCACCCTGTATCAGATCGGAAACTTTCTTTATGGTATTTCTCTGCACCAAGCCTTTGACTACAAAATGCCAAGAGCACGTTACGAAATATGTAGCCGTTATGAAGAAACTGTCAATTAAGTACGGGTCTGCATCTGTCATTTTTTCTCTAAAATGGCAAATATCTCAAAGACGGTTGAATTTAGGTATAGGACATGATACGTGAAATGTACCTAGAATTTTTCGTAGAATCCAAAAAATGCAATAAAATATAGGGTGTTCCATTTAAAATAACGAAGTTGTCATCGACTTCCGGTATAACCGGAAGTGCCGTCATTTGATGCGTTCGACCAGGGCGACTGCGAGTGCAGGTCTGCGGGCTGCAGCGCTGCCAAACTTGAAGTTACACATTACCGTATTTTGGGGTTATATCTGACTGATATCCATCGTGACGGTTCATCGGGACACTTTATGCCCCACACACTTCGGTTTTGTCACGACGGCTTGTCATGATCACCGATGACCGACGAAAAATCACGAGGTCTGTGGCCGCCTTTACAAGCCCTGTGCAAACATGTGGCAACGCCGCAGCGGGACGGTTCAACGAGTCTATGCGGTATAGAGCAGTCTGCACTTTGGCTTTGTTTATATTTTCTAATAGATGTTCAACCCTCCTTTTAATTATAATTAAATACGTTTGTGAACTTTGTTTCAATAATTTGGTACCTAACTAAGTAGGTACATTTGTTTTCTTGAAATCGGCATTAAAATGTCCCAAAATCGTCATTAAAAGCACAGAAATCGTACAATAATGTAGCCCATTATTGTACGATTTTTTCAATAAGTAGGCCTTGGCGAGATGTAAACATCAAACGTCAGACGCGGAGAAATCGCTCGTCAAAAGTGACCAAATATTCAAAACCCGGCCGATAAAGGCTCACTTAACTTTTCGTACACATTGCGAAATTGTTTCATATAGAAACGCAATCCTTCAGTATACATATTTTAGTAAATTTGAAAATCAATAGATTTGTGGTGTAGGCTGCACAAGAAGCAGCAGTTTGGTTTTTCTGTCAGAAGGTGCCGTACATTAGTATACTTGTCCTAGGTAGAGCGATCGGTAAAGTCAAGCAACGCCGCGCGTAGTCGGTTCGTGGACGGGTGATTCCTTATTATTATTTTCTTGCCTAATAAAACATTTTTTTTTCCGATTTCAAGAAAAATATAATATGTACCTCGGCACTGAAGTTCTTTTTATGACTCATGTGGTTTATTTGCCTCGGCCAGAGGCCTCAGCAACTAAACCCCACATGAGTCATAAAAAGTTGAACTTCAGTGCCTTGGTACATAAATAACTATTAAGCGACAATAAAAGCAGTAACAAGTTACAAAATATCAACAGAAGTATAAGTATTTATAATAAGTACGATTCCTGGTGTGGATAAGTACATTTTCGACAAATAATATGGTAAATTTGGGCAGAGGGGACTAAATTTTGTTGTAGGTCGAATTTTTGTGAGAATTTTTCGCAAAGTGAACGAACAGGCAAATGATCTATTTCCCTTATGGTTAAATATTCATAAAAATACAAACAAGCGAGAACAGCATGTTGTGAAATTCTGATTGAAATGGCAGTTAGGTTCAATTTCATAATACATTTAACTAAATTATATTTGACTTTAACATATTAGCACAGACCTATATAGCTTCGAAGCTATATAGGTCTGTGATATTAGGTAAAGAAACTTTTGCAACAATACTAGACAATACTAGAAAGCTTCTTTTATTTTAAAGGGTACTTTAGTTTGCCTATGCAATTGGCTCTTAATCATTTTATTCTTAAATTTTCGTCCTTTGGAAAGCCCAAAATGATTACAAGTTTACCGCTTGTCGTCAAGCAAAGAAAACCCTAGCTACTTTAAGTTATTATTACGATTTGACTCACAGCCAGGTATATAAGTTCTAGCTTCCCTCGACGGTTCTAGGCATCTTGAGGCTTGAAATTGTAAAGAAACGATTCCTCACTTCGGACTTTTATAGAAATGTTTCACTTTTGCACAAACAAAACAAATTTATAAAAAAGCTGTCGCCAGCACTTCGGGCAGTCTGTTTCCACCCAGAGACACACTGCCTCGTCTTAGTAATCTGGAGACGATAGCACTACCCGCACTGCACAAATTAATTCTGGTAAATTTCTTGTAAAATCAACTGACAGGCGGTGTCAGGGCACGCGACGTGGACCCGCATCCCTTGTTGCCAGTTTTCTCTACTTCAGGGGTTTTCCTAGAGTCGGCTGTGGCAATGGTTATCACCAGGATATACAGTGCGTTCCATCTAAAGTGTGAACATATTCGTACCATTTTTCTTAAGATGGGACACACTGTATTTAGCCGCACAACCTTCTACATAAAAATAACCGTGAAGGTAGAATTTTGAACGATGTTGAATGTTGTTTCGCAGGAAGAGACACCAGCCGTGCCGGCTGACAACAGCCCACTGAGTCGGCTGCGTAACCGCAACCGGATCAACGCAGGCGCAGCTGCCGCCCCGAAACAAAAGGCGGCCGCCAGCGCCCCGGTGCAGGTCAGGAGGGTTAACCCGCTGCTCGGCAGGAGGCGACCTGGTCAAACTACCGAGGCACCATCAAGGTAAAAAAAAGTCGTAGTTGGAGAATACGTAGTGACAACAAAATTTGGACAGATTTGACAATCGTTGCTCCTCTTACTAAATATTTCACTTATCATCATCACAGTATTAATTGTAGCTTTGTTCAAGGAGCAATTCCAAACAAGCTACTAATCTCCAGTATTGATCTTGGTGGTATGTACAAACTTTGTGTACGAAAAACTACTTTTCGTAAGAGAATGACAAAATATTTTTCTTGAAATCGGCATTAAAAGCTCAGAAAATCGTCATTAAGAGCTCAGAAATCGGCACTGAAGTAGCCCATTATTGTACGATTTTTTCAATAAGTAGGCCTTGGTGAGATGTAAACAGCAAATGTCAGACGCGGAGCAATCGCCCATCAAAAGTGACCAAATATTCAAAACCCGGCCGATAAAGGCTCATTTAACTTTTCGTACACATTGCGAAATTGTTACCTATAGCAGCGCAATCCTTCAGTATACATATTTTAGTAGGTTTAAATATCAATAGATTTTGTTATGGAGGCTGCACAACAAGCACCAGTTTGGTTTTTCTATTCGAAGGCGCCGTACGTCATTATACTTGACCTAGGTAGAGCGATCGTCAAAGTCAAGCAACGCCGCGCGCAGTCGGTTCATGGACGGGTGATCCCGTATGTTTATTTTCTTACCCAATGAAACATTTTTTTTCCGATTTCAAAAAAAATATAATATGTACCTCGGCACTGAAGTTCTTTTTATTACTCATGTGGTTTATTTGCCTCAGCCAGAGGCCTCGGCAACTAAATTCCACATAAGTTATAAAAAGTTGAACTACAGTGCCTTGGTACATGTACATAAATAACTATTTTGTCGATGTTTGACACATACGAACAAAAAAATATATCAAAAATTGTATAAAATATCCCTAATCTGTTTCCAAAAAAAAATGTTAACAAAAAAATTAAAACCGACTTCAAAAATTTGCCCGTATGCACACTCCACTAAAAATTTTAAAAAAATTAACAAAAAATAACACCGACTTCACAGATTTGCCCGTATGCACATTTCAACTGAAATTTTAGAAATATTTTTCTCTTTCTAAATTGAATTATCTTTGGATTTGGTGACAGTCAAGGCAAGGAATTTAAATCTATTTAGATATGAATACATCATATCCTTCATACATCATAACTTACTGTCACCGACTCCAAAGATAACTCAATTTAGAAAGAGAAAAATATTTCTAAAATTTTAGTTGAAATGTGCATACGGGCAAATTTGTGAAGTCAGTGTTATTTTTGATATATTCCTTTTTAAATTTTTAGTGGAGTGTGCAAATTTTTGAAGTCGGTTTTAATTTTTTTGTTAATTGTTTTTATTTCTTAAGTATTTTTTAGTAAATTATTAAGAATTATCGAAATCGGTCCAATACTAAATTCCATCCCCTATTTTGTCCACCCTTAGGATTGAAATTTTTCTCTTCAAATTTAATTTCTCTTCAAATTTAAATGTGACCACCCCTAAGGTAACCCCTTTCTAATAAAATAAGAATCACCCAAATCTGTCCAATATAAACTTTCATTTCCTGTTTATCTACCCTTAGGGGTGGAATTTTTTCTTTAAATTTAAATGGGACCACACACCTAAGGTACCCCCTTTCCAATAAAGAAAGAATCATCGAAATCGGTACAATATGAAATTTCATCCCCTATTTTTCCACCCTTAGGGATGGAATTTTTTCTTCAAATTTAAACGGGACCATTCTGTAGATATACCCTTTCAAATAAAAAAGAATCATCGAAATCGGTTCAATATGAAATTTCATCCCCTATTTTTCCACCCTTAGGGATGGAATTTTTTCTTCAAATTTAAATGGGACCATTCTGTAGATATACCCTTTCAAATAAAAAAGAATCATCGAAATCGGTTCAATATGAAATTTCATCCCCTATTTGTCCACCGTTAGGGGTGGAATTTTTTTCTTTAAATTTAAATGGGACCATTCTGTAGGTATACCCTTTCAAATAAAAAAAGGATCACCGAAATCGGTTCAATATGAAATTTCATCCCCTATTTGTTCACCCTTAAAGATGGAATTTTTTTTTCAAATTTAAATGGGACCGTTCTGTATACCCTTTCAAATAAAAAAAGAATTGTCCAAATCGGTTTATAAATGACTGAGTTATGAGGTAACAAACATAAAAAAATACAACCGAATTGGTAACCTCCTCCTTTTTTGAAGTCGGTTAAATATTAGGTGACTTGATATGGTCAAACTGGCTGAAATAAACTATTGAAAGATTTCCACTGTATTCACCTAGACATTGAATAAGGCATTCGTTAATCAATGACCTGGACTAACTTGTTTCGGCGATTTCAAGCCGAAGGGAGCTGTTAATAGTAGGAGGCCATGGTATGAAACTTCATTAGAAAGGAAATTTTAAGAAGAATGCAAATATTGTATTAATATTGGGGATTTCGTTCGAAATAAGAAAGTTAATGTTACTTCCGGTTAAAAGTTAATCTTACTTCCGGTTAAACCAGAACTAGTTTCAAAAGGTCTGATTACACCGAAATGTCGGTATTTTATTATTGTTGCTAATAGGGGATTTTGGGATTTACTCAAGCGCGGCAGATTAACATATGGGGGGATACCTTGCACCCTGTTGAGTACCTCCACCATATCTAAGCCCTCTATACAGGGCCGCGCGTGTAGGGCAGCCGATCAGAATAGTAAAAAAAAATCGATAGGTGGATATACTCGAGCGCGTCAGATTAAGATATGATGGGTTAATTACATGCTGAAAAGTGTGCATTTCAATAATCTGACGATTTGAGCGTAACGTGAGGGGGTGGGAGGGTCACAAACTTGCAAAAAAACCATTACCTCGACTTTCTCAAGCGCGGTCGAATATTTTTTTATTTTGAAGGAAATAATTCAAGGATAACGGGAAAAATATAATCTGCCGATTTCCACAAGCCGAAGTAACAAAAATCGTCGATAAAGTTTAGGGCGTGCAGCTAGCTGCAGTGAAGCATGTAATCCCCACTCCGCGCCTCTCTCTCCCTTTCACTCTTTCTCTCGCACCGTTCCCACACGTCAGCCATCACTCCATCACAGCTGATCACAGCACTCGTGGTATTATATGTACAGGGTTATTCAAACTCGATGTCCCTGGCCTATTGTGGGCAAACGAAAAGAGAAATATATCTGCTTCCGGGGTCTTAAATGGGACCAAAGGAAGACTAAATTAAGATAATAATAATAATATAATAATAATAATTCTCACCCCCACAATACTCCAAACTAGGAGTACCCTAGAAGCAACCACATGCTTGTACAGGGGGAGGGGGGCAATTACTATTATTTTGTCTTCGTTGCCATTTGCGGTTAGGGCCGACTTTTTTCCCGATAGAACTAGGATAGCATTCGCTCAAGTGCTACGGAAAACCCTAGAAAACAATTGAGAATATTTGACAAACGACGCTCTGCGTCGCGGCGCCCTTCGATTTTTTTTTTGTAATGAACGTACATTTTTTATTTGATATTTGAATAGATCTGCTTTTTATATATAAGTTTTATTCCAGACGTTTTGTCAAATTTTGTTTAGTTTAAGAAATATAGGTAATCAAATATTTGAAATGTCCACGTTCAACACCCTGTAATATAGAAAATAAATTATTAAGAGCATATGTTTATAGACAAAAATTCCTTAATTTTTAACAGACAATATATTTTTTCTTAGAAAACGCAAATATTAATTGAAAAAAATCATGAAAATTTTTTTTTCAAACCGTCAGATTAAGAAAACCCCTCCAAATAATCGTCAGATTATGGATCAGCACGACCAGGACATCAAGCTGAACCGTCTATATGAAAATCTGACGCGCTCGAGTATGTCAAAATGGCGATTTTTTTTTTGCATTTTCAAAAAGCCGCCACGAGCTGGCGTCACATCCGAATCGTCAGTCTATTGAATGGGAGCTTCTTTCGGGTTAACATCCCTTCTGAATATCTGACGCGCTCGAGTAAATTTTTTTTCTTCCCATTTTTAACCCTTCCGTACGGCCGCTCCCGCCATGCAAACCGGCAGATTAACATACCTACGTCATCGGAGACACGTGGGGCATATACACTATCAATATCTGACGCGCCCGAGTATCTCCATGTGACTATTTTTTTTACATTTGTGAAAGCCTGTAGACGCTCCCCCCACCGGTGGAAGGGTATATATCATATTATAACCTTTTTTTCTTTCTAATCTTCAAAATACAATAGGTCCCCACGACGCTCGAGTAAATCCCCATTTAGCATCGTGGGCTCCCCTCAAGAATGTTAAACCAGACAGGATAGCTCAATCACGCGAATCTGTCCGCCGAGCCGCCCGACGTGATGACGTCACAGTTAGACGTACTGCGTAAACTCGCACCACGAAACACCCAATCGCGCGCCTTCAGAAAGCGACTTGTGCTTTTTTTTAAAGTTCATAAAAACAAAAAGTGAGCTTTAGATGCTTTTGCTTTTTAGGATTTATTTTTTATGGATTGTAAACAAATAGAAATCAATAAAGTTCACTCTTGTTTTTTGAACACGAATTTTTTATGACAATTTCTCCAACCAATACGAGAAAAAAGCAGCAAATGTGTTTTCAGAAGGTGCGAAAGTTTTTATTATGGCACACAGATTATAATATATTATACAGAATTATTATTCTGTTAATAGTTGTGGGCCTCCTTTGATTAGTTAGATTTTTGAATTTTGGATTATGATATTCATATTATAATATGTGAATGGTGAATCAATAATAATAAAAAAATAGAACACTGATAAAATGCTCCAAGACAAATTAAAACACAGTTGAAAACATAGGTAGTCATTTATTTATTCATAATTCATAAATAATAAATATTCTAATTTATAATTTTGGTTCATTTCTTTGTGAAGTATTATTAAGTATGTCGTGCTTTTAAATCTCGAAAATTGATTCTAATAATAGTTCGCTTAATTTACAAAAATCTTTTATAACTACAAAAGGCATGTTAACTTCTTTTTTAAAAACTTCATCTGATTCCTGAATAATTGCTTGTCGGGGAATTCCAATTTCAGTAAGTGTCGCTGGGGAAGAACTGCCTTCTAATTTTGCAGTTTATTCACCTTCTATTACAGACAAATCAACAAGTAATTTTTCTATTTCTTCCTTTCTTTGTCTTTCGGTAAGTCTATCAGAACGTGATGTATTAGTTGTTGCCGAGGTTGTTGCAGTAATAATTTTTGTGGAAGGTATTTTTAATGTAGGAACTGCGTTTTTTTTAATGCTTTCTTAAAGGTAAGCCTTAAATTAAAAAATCATTCATATTCTTGCACTTTTTAGATGGCTAGCTAGCAAAGAAAATTTTATTTACCTAACAATTCGTTTCGAAGATCTCTTTCGTAGTCATTGTCTACAAAATGTTGTGAACATATTATATGGCTAGTGTTAGGGTTGAATTTATCTTTTCTTTTGCACCTTGATATTTACTCACTTTGTATAGTTTTAGAGAAAAGGTCCTTTGGTTTTGGAAAAGCATGAAATATGATATTCTGCCCAGTTTGGGCTTTTGTAGCATAAGTGTTATATTACACCCATATACGGTACACCTTGTTCCCCCTGGCCTAGTCCCCGGCATATTTTCGTGTATAGGACTATTCTGTAAAGTAGTATATTATCAACCTCGTACTTTTATTATTAATAATATGCCAAGAAATGCTCACCTTCCCTTCTGTAGAAATTCAAGTATCAGGCACTTGTGTCACTGAATAATAATAAACACGGCACAAAAATCAAATAAAAACAACACACAGACACACTTTATAACAGGTAAAACTCAAAAAACTTACAATAATAAAGTAAAACCGAAAGAAATAAGATAGAAAACTAGAAAAACAAAGGTAAACAACGGGCGTACGATGTAACCTTCACCTAACGACGTCTAACGGTGACGTCACGCACTCGGTGGACGCCGCGAACATTACACCATTCAGATTGAGCTATCCTGTCTGGTTTAACGTTCTTGGGCTCCCCTACTATAAAACAAGAATAACCGGACCCTCAAAAAAAGTCCGAGGAAAAATATTGACAAAAATCAACATTGCAAACAACAATTATTGTTATCGTTGCAGTGAGGCCCCGGCAGAGTCCCCATCGACCGAATCCACGGAAGAGGAGGCGGAAACAGACCAGCCCAGCTCTTCCAGCACAACCACTACGGAGAAACCGACGGGTCTGAGCAAACTGCTAGGCAGGAGGAGACACGGTGCCAGAACGCCGGGCACAGTCGGTCACAAAGCCGAGTAAATTGCGCGTGGGGTTTTCCGCTGCCTTTACAAATAAAATTGATTCGGCAAACTAAAAGTTTCAATTCGTTAGAATGCTGCAATAACCTGAATTTATTTTATAGTGGCATAATACTATTTTTGCAGTGTGAATATTGGAACAAAAACTTAAGATAGTTGAAAGCGAAAAGTTGTGTATGCCCAAATAAATTTGTTAAATTTGATGCGTCTGATTAGTCTTTATGTGGAAAAAGGGAATACGAATACACCATACACTTTTCCTCGATTTCCTTCTCTCGGTTTGGCTGTCTCTCTTTAGAATTGTCTATGATAGGGTAAGTCCGAGGGTAATAAAATAATATTGTAAAAATTATGTAGTACCTTTTAACAGTGAATTTGTTAACTATAACCTCAAAATTTTCCCTGGGGCATTGAGTAAAGGATATAATTATTCCTTTACTCAATGCCTGGGGTCACCTAGGGTCTATTTTCAACTGTCAGACAAGACCTTTTTTTCAATTTCAATGTCTGTCATACATAATTTTGTTAACTTATCTAATTTTTCAAATAACCACAATATTTGAAGATATGAAATATCTATAGATTTTTTCTTTCTTTGCTACTAATATTAATCCTAAAATAAATTGCAGATCGTGTATTATCTCAGCAGCGAAAGGTTGGTAATTTCTTAAGCAATATTTATGGTTATGTCAATATTTTGTTCAAAGACAAATAACTGTAAAATTTGACAGAGATGTGTTCCTCTTTATATTATAATATTTTACTCAATGTGTTTTTGCTTGGATATATACTGACTATATGGTACTCAAAAGTCCAACGCTATCAAAAAATCACGATAAACAACAATATTTTATTATTTAAATCAATATGTTCATTTTATCGTAATAATGTATATTTCTCTCTTTAATACAGGGGTATCCAGAATGTTTAAATTGTACTGAATCCTCAAAATTAGGTAAATTTAAAAACACTCCTAATATCTGAAAATGGATGAAAGTCCAATACTTATTTCAAAAACGGTAGAAGTATAAAGTGTTATATCATCTCAACCAGAATAACAAGTAGATATCAAAAATGTAAAATACGTAGGGTGTTCCATTTAAAAGATATAAATTGTTAGTATCTTGACCACACATTGTGTAATACCATCCTTGATATCCCCATTTCTTTCCCATTTTTAGCTAGGGCGAAAAATATCAAAATTAAAGTGGGTGAAATCTTGTGAATACCCCTGTACCCAAGGCTATCACCAGTAACTATAGAATCTATAGTTACCGATATTACTCAATTTCGTGATTTCTTTCGAAGTACTGCTTGATTTTTTTATATTATTTTTCTGTTTTAACATACATATATTTTCTTTGTAAATTTGGGAATTAAATAGATGACATATACGGGGTGATTCAGTTTTATTCTGGGACACTTCGACAAGTGATAGAAAATCATAAAATATTACTAAACTAAAAACGCTCTAAACGCTCTTTAATAATTGTACACTAGGTTGTGACGTTGATGCTGCCAACCTTTTATTGCCAAATTAAGAAATGTAATTTCTAGTACACGCAATCAAAGAGCGTTTTTAGATCAAGGTTAGCAGAGGCATCTAACCTTGTTTTTAGATTATTTTGTGGTGTAACTTTTTATGCACAGCCGCCTCATTTTCAAAATACAGGATGTTTAAGTTCTTAAAAATTTTAACGTTCTATTTTTTATTTTTCTAACCGTTAAAGATATTTGAAATTTGGTACACAGTGTCTACAAGTGTCACAAAATGTGGTAATACTAAGTTCCCAATGTAGCCAGTGGCGGAGATATAGGTATAAAAATACTGTTGCGGCTCTGTAGAGAATTTTCTTTTATGCCCTTGAATATAACTTTCTTTATTCTAAGCAAAAACGGTCTCTTGACATTTTTTTGTATCTGCCACAGGTGTAGGGGAAAATTAATTTATCTTCTATTGCTTTTTTGGAGTGTAAAAGATGAAATTATTTAATTTGAATTCTCTTTGGCCAGTACCACAGAGAAAAACAGAATACAGAGAGTCCAAAAGTTGGGGTCCAACTTTTACGTAACCATAACACTTTGTTTAATATTCTCTGGCCAAATAGAGAGCAGGAGTCATTTATTCTAACATAATTTTTTCCTGGCATTTGAAAAAGGAGTTATGACCGAAAAATCAAATTTACCGTGAACTGTGGCAGACACAAAAAAAATGTCAAGAGACAGTTTTTGCTGGGGATAAAAGTTATCCAAGGGCATAAAAGAAAATCCTGTACAGAGCCGTATCGGTATTTTTCTTGATGAAACAAATGTAGTGTATACCCATATCTCCACCACTGGCTATTTGGGGAACTTGGTATTATCACATTTTGTGACACTTGATCAATGCATGCTGTGTACGAAATTTCGTTTAAATATCTTTCATGGTTGAAAGAGAAAACGTTAACATTTTTGAGAATTTAAACATCCTGTGCCTCGAAAACGAGGCGGCTGTGGATAAAAAGTTATACCGCAAAATGGTAACATTTTATGATTTTTTATTACCCGTTGAAGTGTCCCAGAGTAAAACTGAATCACCCTGTATTTCCGTATAAAATTTTCGTTTTTTCATACTAAAATGCACACAAAATCATGTATTTTTCGATTAAATACTATAGAATAAATCAGTGTGGAAAGGATAAATGGATATTGTTACTTATTTCTTAGATCTTAGTTCTATTCTATATTGGTTTCTTATTATATCTGTTAGCTGTTAGAAATTTAGGAAATACTTTTTTTATTTTTGATATTCAATGCAGGCCTGCCATGTGTCAATATTTTTTCTAATTTAATCTTTTATTAGATGTAATTTATTCATTCATTTTGTGTACATATTTCTAGTGAATAAATAAAAAATCCGATTTATTTGTTTCATTTTATTTCATAATATAAAACATTTTTTATAAAAAATTAATTTATTTAAAAAATTTAAAGTATGAATGTTACACTATGATACACCGCCTTTGATATTGATATTGACTAAAAACAATCCACTAAATTGTTAAATTAGTCAATAATTAAATTGTAATTATGTACATTGAGAAGGTTTAAAAATTATCAAACCACAAAATATTATTTATATAAACAGTAATAGATCTTCGTTAACAAAAAATTAAGTACACAATAATATTGCAATAGTGATTTTAATAATAAAAAAAAACACATGGGGAATTTGACCTTAATTTGAAAATAATAATATGACCTAATCAGGACAACGTTTTATATTCTTACACTATCCGAATCATACATTTTTTCACCCATGCCATTTTTAAATACCTAACTTATAATTTCGCAATGTTTAAATCGGGGCCTACTATGACTCTTTAACATGCCTGTCAGCTGTCAGTCAAATTTGTTTCGGAAACAAATGAAGGGTAAATGGTAATTGCTGATTGCTGAGATTCCTTAATAATAATAATAAACTGCTTGTCAACAGCCTACTGAGTCTTAGCAAAGATCATAAATTATGATCTTTGGTCTTAGTATACGGAAAAGTGGTGTCTTCTGGATTAACAGACAGACAGTTAGGGTCACCAACCTGTTTAAAATTTTCATTGCCGAACATAAAGCTTCACAATAAAAGTGTGTCACATTTTCTCAATAATGTAGATATTATTTCTGTTAGAAAGTTAGTTAGCCTACTATGACTCTTTACCATGCCTGTCAGCTGTCAGTCATACCTATTTATTTCGGAAACAAATGAAGGGTAAGTGCTGATTGCTGAGATTCCTTAATAAAATAACAAACTGCTTATCAACAGCCTACTGAGTCATATATAGTATACAGGCAAAGTGGTGTCCTCTGGATTAACCGAGAGACAGTTAGGGTCACCAACCTGTTTAAAATTTTCATTGCAGAAAATAAAGCTTCACAATAAAAGTGTGTGACACATTTTCTCAATATTGTAGATATTATTTAGTTTAGTTAGTGAATACTGAAAAAATAAAAATTCAGGTCTACTTGTGAAAACCGAGTTTATTCCTAATAGGTAGGTATTTTACTTTAAAAATGTAAGTAATTATTTTTTGTTGTTATCCTGATTAGGTATATTAAATTTTATCACAGATCCAGAAAATAAAGGTTGGATTTGTAGAGAGCAATAAGAATATCAATTTCGAGAGAAAAAATAAGATATTAAAATGACCTACTTAATATTATGGGTACCTACCAACTTAAACCACATATTTTGACAGTGAGAAAGTAATGTTTTTATAAAATAGAAAATAAAAATCGAACTACTTAAGTAAATACCTAATATTGCCCTGTATGTGGCACAAGTTGGTTAAAAAACGCGTGAATTATAAACATTTGTCCTTAACACAACTATTATTATTATTTTAGGGAACAAAAACATCCCGAGGTAAAACACGAAAAAATATAAATTTTTCTAACTTAAAACCTTACGCTGGACTGCCACACTCGATAAATAAATCATACTGTGATTGAGTACGGAATTGACGAGAACATATCACATATTTTCCTTTCGTATAAAAACACTTCCATAAACGAATAATACCCTTAAATGGCCCTAACTTTGCGCTGCAACAGGTTCGCCGAGCTCAGCCTGTCGTTGTCGTACTCCTGCGCCTTCGTATACAGGAACACGCCGATTATCACAGTTATCGTGCCGAGACCGCTCAGCGCCGTCACGGGGTTGCCAAACATCAATATCGACAGCCAGATCAGAAATGCCCTTTTCGCCGTGTTCGCCACACTGCAAGAGAACAATGGCCCTCGTAAAATAAACTGGACCGCCATTGGGCCCTAGCGTTGACTGAAATATTTCAGTCAACGGCCCTAGTGTTCCCACAAATTTTTAGACATCCGGCAGAGGGCGCTGGCGCCCAAGAACGGTAGACGCACAGGATTGCTCGATCGGGCAAATCTCTCCGCCGGCATGACGTCCCGCTAGACTGCTATCTGCTAAGCGCGCCGGGAGCTACCGTTCAAAATATAGAAAGGGTGGGTTTTCTGTGGATGTTCTGTGTTTTTGAGCTACTTTTGCCAATCCTTTGATTTTTATACACTATTAAGAGTACAGAGAACTTTTATTTTTTACTTAGAATGTATCAAGACTAAGGGATTAATTTATAAAATTGCCAATATATGGAATAATTGCATAGAAGAAAATTTCGAAAATAGTAATTTATGTACCAAGGCACTGAAGTTCAACTTTTTATGACTCATGTGGAATTTAGTTGCCGAGGCCTCTGGCTGAGGCAAATATAAAATATTATTATTATACAAAGTATTTTGAACGTTTGAAAGACGGTAAGTATGATACTAATCTTTTGCGATATTATTTTATAAATTAATATTAAAAATAATGTATGCCAAATTTTAGTTTCAATTTACGAGTATAATACTCTTAATAAACACTATGAAAATTATGTTTCACAAAAGGTTCGATAAAAGGCGCTTATAGGACTTGACATTTGGTTTTATTGCACCTGTACTGGTACACACTCTGTGGATGCCTGTTTTACATTGACAATTTCTTCATGAATTAATTCATGAAGTCACTTCAAGGGCAAATTATTATAAAAAGACGTGTATTACACTGGCAATTTCTTCATGAATTAATTCATGAATTTCTTCATGAAGTTAATTCACGAATTAGAGCATGTCCTATTTTCCGTCAAGTTTTGCGTGAACTTCAGGAGTACTAACATTGAAAATTTGAACACAAGGAAGGTTATATTTTGATACTAGTTTTGTTTGAGGCATTAGACGAGAAAGAGGAGAGTACATAGTTTTAAAGATAATATACTTAGATAAAAAGTGTGTGAAATGTTACAATATGTTTTATTTATGTATTCCGCTGCCAAGGCACAGCTCCCTCATTCACGAAATAATCACAAAACTCCTCTTGGGCAGCAACGCAAGCATGTCTTGGTGAGCATGTTTGGTAAGAAAGTCCAAATTGAAATCTATAGTCTTTATCAAGCTCTTCTAGGATGGAAGTAGGACATTCGGGTCTCAAAAATTATGTAATGTGCAACATGCCAATGTTATGGTTTGCCCTTTTCCACATTCATATTAATCGTAGTCAAAAAAACTCTAAATCGTTTGGCTAAAATGCCAAATGCATTTTCAACTACTCTTCTTGCCAGATTTAATCTGTAGTTAAAGAAGCTTTGGATGAAGATGGAAAGGTTAAACTCTTTTACCTAGCAGTTCACTCTGTAAATCTCTTTCATAGACATTTTCCGTAAAATGACGAGAACAAATATGACTGTTATTAGGGTTGAAACTGTCCATTCTTTTACATCTTGCCACCCATGCTCTCCTAATCGTTTGTGAAACCATATCTTTTGACTTGGGGAAGGTATGGAACATAATATTTTCGCCTGCTTTTTTTAAAGCGTAAGTTGTATTACAACCATAAACAGCACACCTCGTTCCTGTCATAATGCATTCTAAATAAATAATAAAAATAGAGTATAGGGTAAAGTGTATTAAAAATGATAAAATATAAGTACCTACCTATTAAATAACCCAGTACCTACAAAAAATCGAAGACAATGACGAGGAGATCTCAAATCTAACTTCTAACCTATAATGGCACAAAAGAGAGATAATTTGACAAAATATATTAGTTCTTACGTTTTTAATACTAAGCAAGATGGTACTAATTTAGTACAAATATTCAATAATAGATTGAAAACTAAAAACAAGTTACATAAAATAAAGAAAACACAGTCAAAACCCGCGTCAAAACCCGCACCGCTGATGTACAAATAACACCGTTAGTCTAGCGCTGACGTCACACCCATCTGCCGACTGGCGAACATTACGCTTACGAGATGGAGCAATCCTGTGCGTCTACCGTTCTTGGCTGGCGCCCGCCCGGATAGCCGCCATATTGTGTGCATTCTAGGGGATTTAGAGTGCATTCTAGGGGAAAAGCGAAATTTGTGGTGACAACACAAATTGACATTTGACAACGGTTAACCACGGCCAGAGAAATGGAGTAGGGAGAATACGCTACAAGCTGCGGCGCAGCTAGCTGCGCGAACCTCAGACTAATGAATAAAGGGGACACCGCATTATAGCGTCTTTATACAGATGCAAACAGTAAGCTGGACCTTCTCACTTTATGAAAGAGATAAATGTATTTACAAATACTACCTATGGAACGAAAAATCCTTTTTTGCACTTTAGAGGAAAGACACTTGCACTTTATGGCACCTTTTTACCATTTTTTAATATTTTAAACTTGGAACCGCACGAAAAACTCGATTTTAGCGTTTGTTTTCTGGTAAAACTAAGCAAATACCGAAGCACAAACCAAAACAAACAAAATGGAAAACAAACAATTTGAGCAAGCGCTAACTTTGGTCCCTGTCAAACTGCCGCAACGTTGCCGATTAGTGCGAAAAGTGATGGGTGTTCTCTACTATAACCATTTTGTCAATAATAAAACACCTACATAATCTTTCTTGAACACGAAAAGGTTGTTTTACTTTACTGTTCCGCCTGAATTTTATAAGTGGGGACAATTTTACTTTCGCAATGCATCTACTAAAGAAATTGCCGGTTTTATTTATGATATTCCTAGTTATTGTTACTCTTAAATGTGACAACATGTTTGGGGCAGGTCAGTTTGACCAATATTTGTAAACATGGGGGTAGTAATAAAATAAACAACTATGCCTGTCAACAATTCACTTAAATTTGTAAACAAATTCGTCCCCTTTATTCATTAGTCTGAGGCGCGAACTGTCTAATAAAAGTGGCGGCCATATTAAACCAACTTCATCCATGGGCGTATCATTGTTAACAGACTTGGCCCTGCAGAGGTCTTCGTCCTCGTTCGCCCACGATGCACAATAAAGGCATCAGCAGCAAAATGTTTTGAACAAACAAATTTATTTGGACTCAAAGTCCAATCAGCCCCAAGTTAAGAATTTTTAACCACATAAAAAGTACCGTTTTTGAAAATCTCACTTTTATAAAAAAATATAGCTTTGATTAAAATCATGATTTTAATCAACTGGTCTACCCTGGTAGGTACATACCTAGGGCGCTGATCACGAAAACCCACGCCTTTAGGGAGTAGCTGGATGGGCGGGAGATGGCCTCCACCCAGTCTCCAGCCGATCCGGAGATACAACTAAAAAACCGAACTTCGAGTTTTCATTCTCGATTTGACTTTGAAGCCCATTTGCGACGGTTAGAGCTACAACATCCTACCTTGCGCCAATCGACGCAGCGGCTCGAGATGTATAAGTAACGGTGAAATCGGACCCCTGAAAAATTAACTGCGCGCGTAGGGAATATTCGTCCGAAATTTTCGAGGGGTCAACCCCTTTGTAAACTGAAATTTTACCATTTCGCAAAAAAAAAAAAAAATTGGCCGGAAACAGGCTTATCCGACGCAGTTTGGTCCTTAGAAACCGAAAATCCGGTCGGAATTGAACTTGGAAGCTTCTAAATGCCCGGCCAGCGCACTTTTCTGAAAATCGCTTAATTTTCCTAAAATGGCAACTTTTTAAACGTGCCCGGGACGACTCCAAAACCAGCCTATCCGACGTAAATTGACCCGCAGAACACGGATCCGGCCTCCAAATTCCTCTAAAAAAATTCCAAATGCCCGGCCAGCGCACATTTTCGAATTTCCGAAAATATTAACCTGCCCCGAAAATAGGTATTTCCGACGTAGTTCGACCCGTAGATGTCGGAAATAAAGGTTATATTCGATTTCGTCCAGTGGTTTCCGAGAATTTCGTATTCAATGTCCAAAATTGTCCATAACCTCCAAAAGGAAGGGGTCGAATTTTAAACAAATATATTTGCTCGAAACCGGTGAGCCCTGTGCCTTCGGGACCATGCTAGACCGATTCGGCTGGTTGATTTACGTAGGAAAATTTCCATTTCACGGTTGAATTACGTTTAATTCGGAGGCAGCAACGAAGTTGTAGAAAATGGTGACAATTTTCTATGCATCTATCGGCATTTGAATACGTATGTAGGTACCAGGGTTGATAAAAATAATGATTTAAAATAATCAAAGAGCAACAATTTTTTTGAAAACGTCATGATTTTTTTGATTTTTTTTAATGTTGGCTAGTTTTTATTAACATGCATATATTCTTTAACTGTTTATACCTTGTTTCGTCAGACGACAAAAATATGTTCAAGAATGAATAGTAATATATTTATGTTTTACTGAACTTTTAAGTACAAACTTAAAGTAAAACGGACCTGAAATAAATAGTGGAATATATTTATTAAATAAAATATTCTGTAAACTAAAACAAATGAAAATTTTAGGTTGATTCAATGTTTTTATTTAAATTAATATTGCTTAAAGGTATTTGTCAGTCACACCTCTCATAAAGAATATGCGAAAAAATTAATCCAGAATTTAAAAAATTCTAAGTGGTGTTCTGAATTTAAAAAGTTATAGGCATTATTCTGCATCATATACATATAGGGATATGGGTCACGTTCACATTGTAAGAGCTTTTTATCCCACACTACAATTTGCTTGTTGATGTAATTTGCTCTGTAATTTATTACACACCCTTGAATTATCTACACCAAGAAATTATCAATTACTTTGATAATTGGTACCTAGGCAATTATTTCAGAAAGTTTTTGTTGCATCGCCATTAATATACCTGGTATGTTAACTGATTTATCATTTAAAATTATATCTTCTGTTTTCGACACCCATATAAGCTGAAAGTTATTTTTTTAAATACTGAGGAACACACGAAATCTAAGAGAATGTTATTTTTAATCATCGTCAATAAAAATAAAAAATATATATACCTATCGCACTTTATTTTATATTTTGAAAAACAGGATTGCCACCATATTTCTTATTTGAAATTCCCTGAATTTTCCCAGACTACCCTGACCAATTAATTATAATATAAGCACTATGACTATCACTTCTATGTCACCAGAGCCTTGGGTTGGCAAAAAAAAATTATTTTAGCTAAAACTCAATATTAAAAAATAGAAAAATGTAAAATATCGTTAAGTCAAATTCCATGACTTTCAGTAGATTACAACAAACTTCCCCGACTCTTTTCACATTTCCCTGACTTTTTCCTGAATGTATTACAATATTAAAATTCCCCGAGAGTTGCTGGTTTTCCAGGAAGGTGACATTCCTGAAAAACAGTTTGTGTGGGAGAAAAAGTCTGTCTCTAGTAATATTAATTTGCACGATACTTCAAACTAGGAGTACCCCAGAAGCAACCACATGGTTGTGCGGGGCAATTACTATTATTTTAGCGTTATTGCCAATTACTATATAATTTACACTTCTAAGAAGCAATTAAAATGTACTATTACAAAGAATAATCTGTGTATATTTTAAGTACCTTTAAATAATGCGCAAATGAAATTGTGTAATTCATAGGATTTGTTTTTGACTTTGAAGAGGCGGTCGGCAAGGGAGCAAATGCGCCTACCTATAAAACAACATACCATCATTGGTCTAATTGAGGTGGGAATATGAGCAGGGTTGCCAGGGTTTACTCGATAATAACAGAAATTATAAATTTTAATATTTTTTTCAAGCAAATTCTGCTCGAATTTAAAAAAAAATACTGTGGAGTCTTTTCATCCCACACAGTCGGATAAAAAAAGTGGTGTATTAGCCCCATGTAAAGATATTGAGGAGGTGAAAAAACATGCAGTACAAATTGAGAGTAAAAATGGCCATTAATCGTCATCTAAGCTATTGTAAAAACAATCCCAAGCAGCATTTTTAGTCGCCGTTACGTTCCGTCGACTTTTGTTTGCAACTTTAAAGTTGTGATTACTACTGATAGGAACGTAATTACTAAGTTCCTGTTACGTCCCTGCGACCAAAATGGGGAACATTTTGAGGGTGATAGACACGTAACGGCGACCACCTAGCAACTTACACCGCTACATCGCGCTTACGTTCTGGCAACGTGGTGGAGACGTAGCAGCGTGGTCACCGCTACTTTGTTGGATTTGTTTGCTTCTTTACATTCTCGTCCTCGCTTTGTCTTTGTCTAAATAATTAAAAAGTATTCTAGCCCAGCATCTTCCGTCATTTTTCAATAACCGTGGGAAATGGAAGTACCTAATATTTATTTTTAACTTCTATCTATGAATAATAGTAGGTATAAGAAAGGTATTAATTTGCTGATTTATTTCTCGTTGCTAGATTCAAAAAACTAAAACGATTGAAAATTTTCTGTCAAATATGACGTTGATAGATTGAAAAGTAACAACGTGCCCTCTCAAAATGCATGTTTTAACACTTTTTCATCAGAAGGATAAATTACAAAAATGTGCGAAATTACCTAAAAATGCTGAAAAATGCTTTTTTTATATTTCTATAAGTTATACGAGTTCATTTTTGCTCAATTTTCTCTTTTTTGGGACAATTTTGAAGAAATAACTATTTCACTACCAAAGGAAATTGACATTTGATATCAATGGCGTCTATCGTTTTATAAGAAAATATGGCGTAATTTTCAGTAATTACTTCTAAGTATTATTTACCTTAAAATGGGTGTTTGAAGGCTTTGCCACTTAACTGGTAGTAACAGCAACTAGACTTTTTTCACTTTAAGGTAATTCCTACCTTTAAGACAAAAATTAGTTTTAGATATTTTAAACTCAAAGTCCCAATTACAACAAGAGAACTTCAAAGTTCCAGAAGCCTCGTTTAAGTTCCAAATGCTACTACTAGGTCTCATTTGGAACTTTAACCTATAATTTTTATATGAGTGTTATTTTTAGTCGCTATGTTTTGTGCTATATTTCGAAATGATGATATTTAAAATTGTAGCCACGCAAGAGAAGCGTTTTGTAATTTTGTCTTGAAGACAAGTGCTCGTGTTTCGATTCGTTTCATTCAACTGCTGCTTTAATTTTCTATAAAATGTGAATGTGTGTCTAAAATTTTTCTTCTTTCTAATGGCTGACATTTTCATCACTTCGCAAAAAGGACCCAATCCTTCAAACGATAGTAAGGAACTAAATGTAGTTTCCATTTTGGTCCCTATAGAAGTGACAGTTACTTTAAAGTATTTTTTTGTAGTAATTGGAACTTTCTCGTAATTTTAAAATGGAGTGGGAAGTAAAACTTACATACAGTAGTTTTCTCGAGTAGCGGGAAAGTTAATTTCACTTTAAGTATGACTATATCTACATAAGATTTCCATTATACAACATTGACGTGTCATAATATGCTGTAAAGCTTTAAATGAATAAATTGTCTATCTACCTAACTATCTATCTATCTATATAGTTCCGTAACTTTGGAGGTATTTCTAAAGTCGCTAAGATGTAGAACTTACTTTCATCGTTACCATAAAGTAATGAAAACTTAAAAGTGATAAACAAGTAACACAACAAAGTAATTGTGACCATTGAATATAACTTTAGAGTTAACGTAACTTTAACGTAATTTTGCATAGTAACAATTCCGTTCCAGATACTTCAAAAACTACTTAGAAGTACTGAAACCATAAAGTTCCAACTTGTAGTAATAATTACTACGTAATTACTCATACTTTCTCAATATAAGTAATAAACACTAATAAGTCGATTTTTAAGTAATAGGTAATTACGTAATAACTACTTATTCAAAGTTCCCATCTCAGTTACCGCAACTTTAATGCTGCTTGGGATAACAACATAATAATATATCGACTTACCTATGGGTAACAGGACTAATGTAATCCATAAGCACGTATGCGGTGATACTTTGAAAATGGAAAAACACACCGTTTAATATGAAGCACAGGACCATTTTGAAGCTCAATTTTTCCATGGAATGTACATCGGCCAACAACATAGTCATTGGAATTTGGATGACTATGCTTGCCACACTCGTGTAAAACTGCAACTCGGCCGGGCTAAAACGCACAAAAAATTATAACATAATGACAAAAAACTTTTTTTATCACTTACGTATATTTGAACTTATCTCCGGATATCAACAGTTTCGAATACACGTTCTGGATGCATTCGGTCACGTTCGTGGCCATGGCAGCCATAAAACCGACGATATCAAAACTGATCTCGTTTATTGAGCATAACGCCAAACCCGACATAACCGGTAAGAGGCTGAGATTCACATACAGTCCAGTTTGTTCACCTAAAACGTGTCAAAATTTTAACGATTTCAAATAACTAGTTTAGGTAACGTTCGGTCCATCATACCTAAGTAGGTACTTACCTAAAAGTATCCTCGACATTACTACAGTAAATAAAGGTGCCGAACTCTTAATAGTTTCCGTGAAACTGACGGCTACGTAGTTTAATGCCACTAATCCTAACACAACCGTTACGAATCTGGTGCATCCCACTAAAATCATGTGACGATAAAAGCCCGGCGGCTTACTTAACCTTTGAGAAGGCTTATACATCCCGCAAGGAAAATATAACTGTATAAATCCACATGTGGCGGTTATCAACATTTGACATGCTCCTGAAACGTTTTGGTAAGCATAAATTGTAATATTTTGTGTGGCAAAATGTTACCTAATACTGTTGGATTCCCATTTAAATAAGTTAATATGTATTTGTTTAAAAACAAGGTACATCCGCTAAAAAAATACCACAACAACAAAAATACTATCGCTCGAAAATTTGAAAGCCCTGATTTCCTCGGCTTGTCGCTAATGATTTGAGATGGTTCTTTTTTTACACCGTTACTTTCTATTTCGTTATTAGCTGCATTATTCTGAGTTTTATCTTTATCCATGTTCTAACAAGGAAAATGGGAAAACGAGAATCTTCAACAATCACGGCTGGAATGTAGGTAGGTATGTCTACTGTTATTATATGAAACAACTTTCACTGAAAAACGCTACAGAGAATCTGTTATTAAAGTTCAGGAGATCATTATTGCAAAACATTTATTTATTATTTTGTCATTTTTCAATTGAGGTTTGAACAGTGGGATCACAGTGGATTTTGATTTTGTTTAGTGGACATTTTGTTGTGGTGATTCTGCTAAATTCTGCTTTTGCTTCTTCTTCTCACGAGAAAAAATATGTGGGCTTCTTGCCATTATACATTCCTTACCTTCCTACTTCTTCTTCTCTTCGAACTTCGAAGACTTCACTTCTTCCTTGGTTTTACATTTTACCCAAAGATGATCATATTATATCTGGATCTCAGAGAAATAAGATCTGGATCAATCACTGAAAACTGAAATTGTTTTCAAAGATTATTAGGGCTAACCAATGTCGTCAGTTTTGACGTGTAGCAAACTATTTTATTGTTTTATGGTTAGCGACCAAAATCTACAAAAGAAACTCCTTTGACTTTGACATTTAACATTTAACCCCACTTTTAAGTGATGACTTTGAAAACAAATTCAAATTTAAATTTTAAATTAGTTTTTGCTTAAAACAGAATAAAAAATAACAAAATTATTTTACCAAGCTAGGAATTATTAAAGTTTTCCTGTTGCAGCCCCAAGATGACTTTATTTTTTTTTGTGACTGCGCTAAGTTTCCTGAGCGTTCATTCTTCATTTCTCAGCAAAAAGGTATTTTGAAATTTTCATTCTGCAATAATAGCTTTGTTCGCGGAGCAAACTAGGAATTATTTTGATTTGTGATTTTAAATTTTAAGGTCTGTTCGCGTTAAATTTTAAGAACCGTCCCCAAAAGGGTTCTTGTACTGTCCTTGGTCTAAAACAGAGGATTTTAATTTACCTACCAATGACAGTAAAACCGTTTTGGGATGGTTCATAAAATTGAACGCGAACAGAGCTATTGAATTTCTTTGAGCCAATCACATTGTGGGTTATTAGTTCTGAACTGGTTCGGGAGTGTGATTTAGTTTTTATTATTCTAGGTTCTGAAATGGTCTAAACGACCCAGGGCCATCGAACGAGACTTGCTATCTCAAAAGGACAATCTCAAGAAGGAACAAAGCCAAATTAGCATGATCAACAGCTTTGCGAAGTATTCAAAAATCCAACGAAAGATCAACAAAATCGATATAGAGCTCGAAGAGTTGAACAGCAAAAAGAACAACCCGGTTGTTGATTTGGGGTTTACGTATGGGGTGAAATTAATCTTCGCTTTATTGCTAATTTTCTTGTCGATATATTATAGACACACGCCAGTTTTTAATGTGGGAAATTCAATAGATTTAATGCCTCTAAATAGCTTTATATCATATCCGAATGAGCGAAATGATGTTTCGGTGCATTTTTGGGTACTTTGTTGTACAGCTGTTGCAGAACTAATTCAGATTTGAAAGTTTCTCCAAATTATAGTTTGACATTTTCTAGCAACCAAACATTTTACGAGTCAATAATGCTGTGATTTTATAGACCAACTTGCCTTGCCAGGCAAATTTACTTCAAATGAGAATGAATTTTGAACATTTTGGTTGCTGGTAAATAATGCTGGTCTTATTAGAGAATGTAAATAAATATTTTTTATTAAAAAGTATAAATTTCTATATAAAAGTTAAGTATTTTTTTTTGTAAAACCCAAACTTTATCAAAAATATAACTGGAACATACCTACATATACAGTGACCGGCAGAAAATTGGACACAAATGGAAAACTTTTTTATTATTAATTTATTTTTTAAATTAATTAATTTTATTCTTGATAAAAGTTGGTGCATCCATTTCAAACTCAAACGCACATATCAAAATTAAAATATCTCTTTTTGGATACGAGGTAGATTCAAAAATGTCAAAATAACTCGAGAGTAAAGTACCCTTATTTTTTAAAACATGTGACGGTTTTCCTCAAAAATCAAAAACAAAATTAGGGTTTATTTTGAATTAAAATAACTGGCACAAATCAAAATGTGCCGATATTCCTCAAAATAATTGCCCACTTTAGTTGACACTTTTTGTTTTGATACGATATGAATTTAAAGTAATGACATTTGGCTACAGTGGCGCTCTGCGGAAATTAGCTGCATTTAATTTGTGACGATTTTTCTGGTAATAATCCAGCATATTTAGAAGCCAATAGTTTAAAAATTAAAAAAATTGTATTTTTTGAGTTGTGCCGGTTTTGTCGGAAACCAGCGATATAAAACAACTATCCTCATATTATTTAATGTTTTACGAAGAAGAAGAAACAAAAGTGACGTCTCTGTTAACCTCACTTTCTTCGTGCGGTACAGGCTGCGACGGCTGCGTGGCGATTGGCGATTGCACGGTAAAAATCCGTAAAAATCAGCTATCCGGCCTTCGCATTAAGCCCCCCTCTTACTTTCTAAACGTCGATGAAATTGCTGGCTTCATTGCGGCATCTATTTAAGCTTAATAATTCTTTCATTGTCTCAGAAAAAGAAGCTCATTACTTCCTGGGTCTGATTGCAAACAGGACTTTTTCTCACGCAACAGCTGTTAGTTTTAACAAACAGAACCCAAAGTGGGGCACCAACAAGAAACACCGGCAAGTGAAGTTAAATTTATACTTTAACGAGATGGCCGATCCGAAGATAGAAGAGATCTTGGCTCCGCTGAGGGCCAGTGTTAAAGAACAAGTGAGTCTTATTCATTGGCACTTTGAGTTATAATAAGTATCTTTTAATTTTTCCTCTGCTAAAAATTGTAATTAGTTTGACCAAAAATTATACAAAGAAATACATGTACAGGGTGGTCAGATAAGAATGCAAAGTGCTGTATCTCTGAAACTATTCGTCGTAGAGACTTGCGGTAAAAATTTTTTAGAATAAAGTGGCCAAGAGAAAAACCTGGAAATTATTTTCAGATTTCCAGGATAGTCACCAGGGGACGTAACCACCATCTTAAACTTTTAATGTGATTTTTTCACTGAAATCTACCTAGTAATGTTACCAAAATAATATATACTTTTTAAAGGTAAGCTTTATTCGAGTAATTTTTGTTTAGCACTTTTTGACATATCTATTAAAATAAAGTGGTGGGGAGTGATTCAATGTTTTTTTTTAAATAAACAGCGGTAACTCCTAAATGTCTGAAAGGATTTTAACAAACTTGGTCTCATTGGAAAAAGCATTTATTGGTCCATCAAACCCATCTTACCCGTAATATGTCTAAGTCTCAGTGATGCCGCTAGAGCGCTCTTTTTGATATAATAATAGAAAATTGCAAAATTCTCGAAAAAATTAAATGCAATCATATTATTTTTTGTTCATAAAAATGTAGTGAAATGATACCTAAAAAAACCGTATCTCGATATCCTATCCCTAGCTGAAAATATCAAAGAAAGAAAATATCAAAGAAAGAAAATTTTTATCATAAAATTTTAAAAGACGCTGTTACACCGGTATTTATTCTTATTTGTCTTTTTTAAGATTTAATGATAAACTTTCATAATTGTATCTTTTTTTAATTATAAAAGTATACTTAGTTCAAAAAATTAAAAAAAAAACGTGTAGGGGCATAATAATCAATGCATTTAATATGCAAGTGCAAGGTAGGCAAAATACGAAGGTTAGGCCATGGAGGAAAAACAAATGCCTAAAATCAACTTGTCAACATTGGAGCTGCTGTAATGTCCACGCATCAGCGGCTCCAACAATGCATTGCCTGTGATGGAAGACAGTTCGAGCATTTAAGGAAGCATTAGTTTTATTTAAAAAAAAAAACATTTTCAGTTAGGAACAGGATTTTAATATTTGTTGACAAGTTGATTTTAGGCATTTGTTTTTCCTCCTTGGCCTACCCTTCGTATGTTGCCTACCTTGCACTTGCATATTAAATGCATTCATTATTATGCCCCTACACGTTTTTTTTTTTAAATTTTTTTGAACTATGTATACTTTTATAATTAAAAAATGATAAAATTATAAAAGTTTATCATTAAATCTTAAAAAAAAGACAAATAAGAATAAATACCGGTGTAACAGCGTCTTTTTAATATTTTATAATAAAACTAAATTTTCTTTTTTTGATATTTTCAGCTAGGAATAGGATATCGAGATATGGTTTACACTAGCCTATTTAGGTATCATTTCACTACATTTTTATGAAAAAAAAAAAAGTAATATTATTGCATTTAATTTTTTCGAGAATTTGCAATTTTAGACATATCACGGGTAAGATGGGTTGATGGACCAATAAATGCTTTTTCCAACGAGACCAAGTTTGTTAAAATCTGTTCAGTCATTTAGGAGTTACAGCTCTTTACTTCAAAAAATTGAATCACTTCCCACCACTTTATTTTAATAGTAGGTATGTCAAAGTATGTCAAAAAGCATATATTATTTTGGTAACATTACTAGGTGGATTTCAATGAAAAAATCACTTTAAAGTTTAAGATGGCAGTTACGCCCCCTGGTGACTATCTTGGAAATCTGAAAATAATTTCCGGCTTTTTCTCTTGGCCACTTTATTCTAAAAAAATTTTACCGCAAGTCTCTACGACGAATAGTTACCGAGATACACCACTTTGCATTCTTATCTGACCACCCTGTACATTATGTTTTCAAAATTGCTGTTCCTTATCTAATGAATTTATTATATTTGCGATTTGTTAGGGTGATCTTGTGAGAAAACTGAAAGCTGACGGAGCACCAGACCTAGACGTAAAACGGGCAGTCGCCGAACTCAAAACCCGCAAGAAAATCCTCGAGGACAAGGAACTGAGCCTGGCACCAAATTCGACATTTGACAGGGCGAAGATGGAAGACCTGTTGAAACGCAGGTTCTTCTACGATCAGTCTTTCGCGATTTACGGCGGCATCACGGGCCAGTTCGATTTCGGCCCCATGGGGTGCGCGTTCAAGTCGAACTTGCTGCAGTCGTGGCGGCAGTTTTTCGTTTTGGAGGAGCAGATGTTGGAAGTCGATTGTTCTATACTTACGCCAGAACCAGTATTAAAGTAAGTGGAATTAGTAATTTTTGTAATTAGCAGAATTCAACGAACTATGTACCCAGCTGGCAGATTGACGTCGTTATCACGTTCCTGGTACGCGTTGTACGTTATATTGCCGTCACCAAGTCACAACCCTCTGACATCATTTTATGACATCATCAGTAGTGATCGAGGGGGAAATCACTGGCAAAATTTGTACACTAAAATGCCAAAAAATGCAAAAAAATACCAAAAATTACAGATTTATTTATAGCTTAAAAAATTAAAAAAAAAACAGAAAATTTCGAAAAATACAAAAAAAATTCGGGGAAATCACTGGCAAAATTTGTACACTAAAATGCCAAAAAATGCCAAGAAAATACCAAAAATGCCAAAAAAATCCAAGAAAATACCAAAAAATTCCAAGAAAATACCAAAAATTCCAAGAAAATGCCAAAAAATTCCAGAAAACACCAAAAAATGCCAAAAATTCCAGGCGCGTGTACACTAAAATTCCTTGGTGATTTCCCCCTCGCGGACTGCACAGTCCAGCCTTGTAACGTCGCGATAGTGCATGTGCATTGTTTAGAAAATACGAAAAAATTCCAAGAAAATGCCAAAAATTCCAAGAAAATGCCAATAAATTCCAAGAAGAGGCCAAAAAATTCCAGAAAATACCAAAAAATGCCAAAAAATTCCAAAAAATGCCAAAAATTCGAGGCGCGTGTACACTAAAATTCCTCAGTGATTTCCCCCTCGGTAGTGATTGCCATAAAGTGACCTATTTCAAACTTGGAATAATACAAAAATGCCGCCAGCACCAGGATTTGATCCCACGACCATCGGCATACCAGTTCGACGTGCTCAACTTTAAAGAGTTTCTCAGGATATGTTAAAAAATTATTAATTTAAATGAATAACTTAATCTAGATAATTTAAACATAAAAACTTCTACTTGAAAGAAGTTTATTCATTATAGCATTGAGTAAAAGATAGAATAAATATAAATATGTTTATCCTTTACTCAATGATTATAGTAATTTCAAAATTTGGCAACGTTGCAAGCGACAAATGATTTTGTTACGGAATTTCTATATTTAATAATTACTAAAAAAATTAATAAAAAAGTATCCAAACTAAAAAACAGTACTTTTTCACATTCACCACCAAAAGACCATAGAGGTAATGCAATGTTGCCTTTTTGACGTTTTATTGTTGACATCACTTATTGATCATGTCGTAATGACATCATTTTTTCGTTACCTAACGTCATTTACCAATTAAACACCTAAAAATGATGTTATGTTGATGTCTGCCTGCTAGCTGGGTAATAAAATACCCTAAGTACTTTATTATTTGCTTGATAAGTAGGTATAATAGTTAATTGCAATGATACACATCTTATAATAAAACACGAGGGCGGTTCAGCAATTATTGTCCCTAACATAAAAGCAATTAAAACGGGTACTCAAAAACTTTATTACTGTCTGATACATTTCTCATAATGACGAGAAGCTCTTGGAAACTTTGAAAAAAAAATTTTTTTCTCTCCCAACCAGCCGTTTACAACATCAATGACTTATTCATCGTTCAAAAATTCAGAACCATGCAGTTTTTCTTTAAGTTTGATATGAAGGACTATCATCACCTAAAGCTCCATGCATATCTTCGTAAATTTCCTTCCTAGTCATCCCTTTCTTTTGCAGGTATTTTATGACCAGCCTCACTTCATTTTCTCAATTCACTATGCACAAGTCGTAGGTAATGTTAAAATCCCTAGGTATATCTTAGGAATTCTTCCTAAAATATTTCACTCAACGGTAAACATTGAATGAAATATTTATTTCAGTCAACGACGTAAACCTAGCCCCTAGCCTTCCCATAATTTTTTAATACTACTACTACAATATATGATAAATGAATTAACTTATTTTTTTTTGGAAAACATCTTAAAAATGTGAGAGAAACAGTAATTAATCACAATAAACCACCGTACACCAACTTATAAAGCACTAGACTAGTTTATGATGCCCAAACTGCAATACTCGATCACGTGATTCAATCATATGGCTGATTTTGACCAATAAGAAAGCTTTGCCTGACTCCATTTTAGTTGGCTCCTGCATGCGAGATAACTTGCATTTAGTAGTTTGCCCACAAAATTAAAATTAAAATGCTCATTATTAGCGCTATAGGTACAGAAATTCATTTGCGATCATATTCGTCAATAGCAGCGAGTTATTAAGAAAAATTAAATACAAAATTTCAGAAAAAATTGGGTAATACAGGTAGGCATATTAAGGACTAACGAGGCAAAAGCAATAAAAAATGTAGGAATCCCAAAAGTTCACAAAATTTGTCAAGTTTTCTGCCATTTCTTGCATCTTTTTAAAATAAATATTGTATTTTTAGAACTTCGGGGCATGTAGACCGTTTCGCGGATCTCATGGTCAAGGATACCCAAACCGGAGAGTGTTTCCGATTGGACCATTTGATAAAAGCGCATTTAGAAAAAATTGCCGCTGACAAAAAAGCTACCGACGACATAAAAGCAGAATGTCAAGACATTGTCATTAAGGTACAGTAGTAGCTCGACTAACACTATATTAAAGACCTGTGCATAGCGCTGTTCCAAGCGCTCGCCACTGGCGCCACACGACGAAACAAATTTACACAGTGGTTTAATGTTAAAACACCATTGTTGCATAATCTTTTATGAAATAAAAACATACAAATATGTCTGTTACAACGAGTTTAATATCCAAAATAAAATAAAATAGTTGTTTGTTATGTCCCTTTAATTTGACTAGTTCACATGGCATATTTCCATACATTTTCTTAAGAAAAGCTAGTCTAAAAAGCAAGCAAGAGTATTTGGTACCTTTTGGTTTGAAATGAAGTCCATGGCTAGCTGTAATGTAAGTGAGCATAAAACGCATTAGATTTTTCAGTTTCTTCTTTATATGGAGGACTATTGGTTCGCTACAAACAAAATTTTCTATTTTCATTCTTACATACGTTACAAAATAATCTTTCAAAATAATATCTTAGAATTTTCGCTTCTTCAGCTGGTTGATCAGATCATACCATAATTCCAAAATAGTGTTTATTCCTTTGCAATTCACCTAACGGTCTGTGCAGTGTGCATACCATTTTCTTCATGTGCATGGAAATTTCATGTTATCACAAACAAATCTACCTATAAAATCTGTGTTAATAGGATAAAACTGGTAAATACTGGACGCAAAGGCAATTCGTTACCGTAAAAAGAAGGCAAATCGTAATAAAGCTGGATATTTAAAATTTGGGACATTTTAAACATCAATAACTGACATACCAATAACCACAGAATACCCCCCTATAACTTATAATAAGTCGCCATTTTTTTTCATCGAGTGGCACCACCCCAGTCCTTAAACAACAATGAAATATGACGTCATGCTCGGGTCTTTAATATAGTGTCGGTCCAGGTAGTAGCACAGGAAATATATTACGAAGTATCCCAGCCAGCAACGCTATAATGTTGACGTCAATACGACGTCGAATATTGGTGACAAGCTGTGTACTAATATTTTTTAAAATATAGGACGTCGAATCGACGTCGATTTTACGTTTTTTACGTATGTTCCATTATTGGAGATTATAAGACGTCGAAATTACGTCGAAATAAATTACTTCTATGCCCAGTTTTTATTCTCGTGATAGTTGACGTCGAGAAGACATGATAATGACGTACTGCAGCCTGCGCTTGCGCAGTGCGCGTCCGGGCCGCGCCGCCGCGCCGTGCACCGTCTTCGTCTCCGCTTGCCGGTCTCGAACGCAGCACGCCACGCCGTTAATTGTCTGGAGCTGTTCCGCGAGCACGTGTCGTTCCCTGTTATTAACCTAGCTATTGTGTGGATCCGGTGTTCCGGTGCTTCGCGTTGTAGTACTTGAGTGAGTTTTTATTGTAAAAATAAACATGTAGCCTCTATGCCACACCGCTTCTCTAGCCACCATGATGGATTTACATTACGCAAATTTTAACCTAGCTTAAAATTCACCCAAATGACATTCAAAGTCAAGGTTCCTTGTTCAAAGTGATTTAATTGTCCATTTTATACTGCAAAATTCTATACTACCTTCTACCATTTTATTTATTTCCATATAGGTTGTTTTAGCTGCCTCCATGGCAACGTTAACGTTAGTACAAGCCCCAAATCCAGAGCATGTGCTGACAGAAGCTGCAAATGTGCTGTTGGCTCCTGCCTGGACTTCATTATTGTGTTGCTTCCCAAATCACGCCTATCTTTCTGATTTGGTTAATGTTATACCGCACTGATGATTGCCGAATAGCATGAATTAGGTACTTTCTCTTGTATTCTATTTTATTTATGTTTTTGTATTGTTTTTTTATTTATTTTTGTGTGTGTTTGTTGGCACTTAAAATATAATAAACGTATATTGATTAAAAAATGTATTTAATTTCATTTACAAATCACAAACCCTTTTATATATCTTTTGAGTATAAAAAGTTTGTTCAGCGAATGTTCGGCCCTACGTCACAACTCCCATCCTTGTCTGACTCGTGAATATACGACCGATATCCATCGTATATTCACGAGTAAGACAAGGACGGGAGTTGTGACGTAGGGCCGAACATTCGCTGAACAAACACTGTGCGTTGCGACGCCATTAAGTAATTTTTCACGTCTTATTAGACGTCACCATTACGTACTTTGCACTTCCTATTACACGTCGTCATTACGTAATTTTGCACGTCTTATTAGACGTCGCTGAGCACGTAAATTCTCTGTGACATATTGCCGTTGATTCTGCGTGTTTTCTGCGTCGAACTTTTCGTCGATCGACGTAATGCGGTACGTCTATTCAACGTAGAAGAAACGTCTTTTTGCTGGCTGGGATGCGTAGTATATTTTCTGTGGTAGTTTTCTTATCCAGACAAACAAAAATAAACTTTAAACACAAATCTTACACCTTAATTTAATTAATTTTGACTTCTGTAGTTGGATGGGATGAACAAATCTGAAATGTCGACGGTAATGAAAAAGTTTAGTATGAAAAGCCCGATAACCGGCAATGAACTAACCGAACCTATCGAATTTAATCTGATGTTTGGCACTCAGATTGGCCCGTCCGGTTTGATAAAAGGGTGAGTACGTTTTCTAGCGAAGTTTTCCACCCTTTAGGGACGTTCGCTTTTAGATTTTTGAGGCCTGAGACCGCCCAAGGCATCTTCGTAAATTTCAAACGTCTCCTGGAATTCAACCAAGGAAAACTGCCATTTGCTGCAGCCCAGATAGGTCGTTAAAACACAATGTTATTTTTCCCGTTTAACTTTTTCTCCGGTCAATCTAGGTAATGCTTTTCGAAATGAAATATCGCCGAGATCAGGCCTGATAAGAGTGAGGGAATTTACGATGGCAGAAATCGAACATTTTTGCGATCCGAAAGATAAGCAACACCCTAAGTTCGTGGACGTGAAAGATACGGAACTTTTGTTGTATTCTGCTTGTAACCAGATGGATGGAAAGGCTGCGGAGAGAACTACTATTGGCAAAGCAGTTGAAAAGGTATGTTCGCCTACAAATTTTTCTTATTGTTCTCAAAAAAGAATCAGGCTAGTCCAAGGGATATGTAGCGCTTGTTATATAGGGCAGTCCAACGAACTGTCATGATCGGCCGATAAAATGTTTACATTTGTTTCAATTGTAAATGTTTAAATTTCATTAAGTTACTGTTTAATGCTTTTTTTGCCATGTTGTTAATCGAGGGAGTAGAAGAAGGCGAGATAACGTTAGTTTTATCAGAATTCCAAGTGTTTCGACCTTTAAACATAAAAAAAACGCCGACGTAAATTTTTATTGTTCGATATTTTTTAACAAAATTTTGTATCGTATAAATCTGTTTAAAAAATATATATATTGTAACAGGCCTTGTTTTTTTTAATAAAATGTGCCGTTTTGCCTCAAAGTATAGTTTTTGATGGCCTATCGTTAAAAAAATATATATCAAAATTGGATGATAAATACAATGGGGAACTTGCACAAAAATTAAATTTGAAAAATATTACTTTCAAACGTAATTTATTGCCACTAAATGGACCACAGTTCTGAAAAAACTCATTTTTTATTTTTATGTAATAAATGTAAGCAATTAAAAACTGCAGAATTGAAATCATTCTTGTAACATGCCCTCCTTGGTTGTGACGTCAAGTAGTTCGTTGGTGGTGGTGCCTCTGGTGGGCGGCAGCACCATGTATAAACCAATATGGGCGGCACATGTATAAAAACTACAGCACTATGCACGCTTTGTTTAGAAGGAGCAATGAGAACGTCCTATCCTTGTCTATCCGTCTTATTATAGTCTTAATTGATATTGTTGATAACGTTTGAAAGGAGTGTGCTGTATTAAATAGTTATTTATATTGTGATATGCGTAAGCGCACTTTTTTTGCCCGTGTGGTCGCGGGTCTTAAAATTCTCCGAGGCCAAAAAGAGCTTACGCTTCCAGCAATCTATTACATTTTCCTGCTACCGACAATTTCATGTTACGTAGGTATGTAAGTACTTTGAATTAATTTAATTTTTTGTGTTGATTAAAATTTTTTAAATTTCATATTCGTATTAAGCTATTTTTTCCACCTGTGGTTATATCATAACTGAATCGCCCTGTATATCTAAACATCCAAATGTCAAGCATGTGCGTCAGTTTATCTTGTTATATTATTTATAAGTTGTATGATGCTATAACCACGATACACAAATAACGGTATGCCAGCTAGGAGAACGAAAATTAAACTCTTCTGCGCATCTACGTCACTTCGACAAAAGCGCGGCCAATTTATAAAAAATAGTCCTGAAATTAGTCTCACTGACACACGTCAGTTATCAATTTCGCGTCTAGTTAAATCCAAAGATAGAATGTAGGCACCTTGAGACACTTTGGTGTATATGTGGTTGCCTAGCTCACTATAAAACGAATCAAATATCCATAGTAAGCCATGATTTTGTCGAATAAGCATCACCGTTGATGTCACAGCACCTGCGCGCGGGCATATACTGTTTTCTGTGTATCGTGGCTATAACCTCTCATCAAAATTTCGTTTCAAAGTTAGTTGTCACTTACTTGCAATGAGAAAACTGAAAACTATTGTAAAGAGGAACAATGGCCCTCAAATAATTTGCCCAAGAATATCAGTTAATGATGTAATTAATTTAAATTCTCGATTAAGGTTTTTTGATCATCAGATTTCGCAACTCTCTCTCCTCTTAGTAAATATTTCACCAAACGTTAGTACTTACTAGTTTCGCAGAGTTTACCCTTGCAAGAAAAATGTTTTTATAATTTTAACTTTGCATTGTAACATTTTAATTTGTGTTGTCAGCAGTATACTAAAAGGGAGGTCTTAAGGGGGAAAAGTTTATCTGTTGCTTTGTCTTTGATTTTACACCACTTTGATTTGAATTTGTCGATCTGAGGCTCCAATGCAATGTATGATTGTTCTCTGTCTTGGGACTATGAATATGGAGCACAGTGATATGTTTGCAGTTTGAAATTGGAGTAAAGATCTACTGAGCTCCTATTGTACACCTGCATTCATGTAGCATACTTTATACAGCGTGTCCGGTAATTATAAGGCAATCTCCCGTGAGCAGGTATAGGACGTCAAAATATTCCGATTGAGTTTAACAACTACGGGTTAAATCTTAATAGTTACTGAGGGCGTTGTAGTTCTTTTTTTGAAATTAAATATATCCCAAAATAATCAAACTGCTGAACTGAAATTTGGTACTATTATCTTTTTGGGGATGGAAAATAAGCTGAAAATGTCGTTTCTACGTGTCTCATGCAGGTGGTGCCACTTGCGCTATTTTGGATCGTACTTTTACTCGTAACTTTTTTGAGGTTATCTCTTTGGTCTTGCAGATCCATTATTTTAGTGCACCTTTTTATTCTGCAACAAAAAGGTACTCTTGTTTCATAAAGATAAAATCCACCGTTTGCGTTGGAATTGGCAAAATGTGCCCCAAAACAACTGTCGACTCCAATGTTCGAAACATAAAATTCTCAACGACCGCTTTCAAATGCTACAGATCAACTGTACGTTCAAAATGAAGAAAAAAATCCCTATGAACAATGTACCAAAAATTATTCGCTTTCAAAATGGAAAGGATTGAATTTGACAAAATTTGAACACCCTATTTCAAGAAAACCAATGGTGTTTTGACCAATATCCATTTAGCGTTTTTTCTTAATTTTAAATGTACAGTTGATCTGTAGCATTTGAAAGCGGTCGGCGAAAATTTTATGTTTCGAATATTGGAGTCAACAGGTGTTTTTGGGCACATTTTGCCAATTTAAACGCAAATGGTTGATTTTATCGTTATGAAACAAGAGTACCTCTTTGTCGTAGAATGAAAAGATGCACTGAAATGATGGACCCGCAGGCCCTATAAGATAACCTCAAAAAAGTTACGAATAAAAGCGCGATCCAAAAACAGCGCAAGTTGCGCCCTCTGTGAGACACGTAGAAATTGACATTTTCAGCTTATTTTCCATCCCCAAAAACATAATAGTACTAAATTTCAGTTCAGCAGCTTGATTATTGTGGGAGTTATTGCCATAATTCAATCTCAAAAAAAGAATTACAGCGCCCTCTATCTCTGTAACTATTAAGATTTGACCCGTAGTTGTTAAGCTCAATCGTAATATTTTGATGTCCTCTACCTGCTCACGGGAGTTTGCCGCATAATTACCGGACACCCTGCATAATGACTTTGCTTTGTTATTGTAAAATAATTTGGTTGGCATTAAAGATATATTATTATTATTTCAGGGGCTAGTCGCCAACGAAACGTTGGGATACTTCATCGCGCGCATCCAACAGTTCATGGTCAGGTGCGGCATAGATGCCGCCCGGCTCCGCTTCAGGCAGCACATGGCCAACGAAATGGCCCACTACGCCTGCGATTGCTGGGACGCCGAATGCCTGACCAGCTACGTAAGTCTTTCTCGAGACGGTCGAATGAAACCAATCGGAAAAGGTTCCTTTGTTCGTAACGTTCCGCACATTTCCTCTAGGGTTGGATCGAGTGCGTCGGCTGTGCGGACAGGTCGGCGTACGACCTCACCCAGCACACCAACGCGACGGGCGTAAGGCTGGCGGCCGAAAAGAAACTGGCGGAGGCCAGGGTCGTCGACGTCGTCGAGGCGACCCCCAACAAAGGCGCCTTGGGGAAGGCCTTTAAGAAAGACGCCAAGGCGGTGACCGATGCTTTGGCAAAGTTGGCCGTCGGGGAGGTCGGGGATCTCGAGAAGAAATTGGAATCTGGGTATGTTGTGGTGGAATGATAATAATAACTAGAGTAACCCAAATATGCAACACACATATTTTGCATATTTAGCATATTATATGCATTTTTTTAAATATTTGCATATATCCTTAAAATGTGGCATATTGTGCATAATTGAAAGAATTTAGGATAATTTAAATCTTTGGCAGGCGTTTCATTCATTTTTGGGAACAGCAGATAGGTACCTGGTTTTCCCAAAATAATATAGGTAAATTATAATTTTATGGGCACTAATCCTGGTGATCTGAAAACGAATAAAGTAGGTATTTATACCTATTTAATAAAGTACAATTATTGAATGCATTGACAGTGACCAGATTTATTCAAGAGCAATTATCAACATTTTTTCTTCCTACACCTGTTCCTACCGATAATTGTTTGCTCGTTTTATCAGATGCAGCACCGTACATGGTAAGAGCCGGGCAAAATTTGAAAATCTTTTATCCGAAGTTGATACATGTAACATGCCTTGCTCATGCTGGTTGCTGAGGAAATTAGGAAACATCTTCCGCTTGTGAATAGTTTAATTTCCAACATGAAGAAAGTCTTCCTTAAAGCGCCTATAAGGGTTCAGTTCTACAAAGAAAAACTACCAAACACTCCTCTTCCACCTCAACCTGTTATTACAAGATGGGGCACTTGGTTGGAAGCTGCATTTTTTTATTGCGAGAATTTTTGCCAACTGAAAGATCTAATTTCAGAATTTTCGAACGAATCTTCCCAGTCCCTTACAGATAACAACTATTCGAAAACAAGGAAATAAAGAAACAACTTTCCTTTCTAAAAGCAAATTATAGCTTTCTTTCTAAAACAATAACACAAATGGAGGAATCTAATTTTCCATTAACCCCAAGTGTAGAACTGGTAAAACAATCTGAGGTTGCTTTTCAAAATGTCACAGGTAAAATCGGGGACAAAATATTTCAAAAATTTAGAAATGTGATTGAAAAAAATAGTGGGTTTCAGTTTCTTAGCCAATTAGCAAATATTTTAAAGGAAGATTTTACCGAATCCATCGATTTCGATCCGGTGATAGTGAGCAATTTTAAAAGCGCACCTCTTACATCGGTTGATGTGGAAATTAGTTTCTCCATTTATAAATTTTTATATTCTGATAGAAGACAAATTTTTTTAATTGAGAATTTTGAGCAACATTTAGTGGTTTATTGTTTTTACAACTACATTTCAACCTGATTTTTATAATTTATAATAAATGCATATTTAGATTTAGTTCAGTATGTAGAAAATTTAAAATAAAATATTGTTACTTTTACTATGTATAAATGTATTTAGAAATTTGTATGTAGGTACATTATATATGTTTATTTGTAAATGAAACAATAAATTGATATTTTTAAAGTATTTAATTTGCATATTTTCGGTGACTATAGAAAGAATTTCTATAGTGACTGATATTTTCATCATTTTCCTGCATATTTTGGCTAAATTATTTGCATATTTATGCGCATATTTTTAGGGTTTCGACTTGCATATTTGGGTTATCCTAATAATAACATTCTGGGTGGCACTGGATTATTTTTTTAGAACTTATGATCTCACAGTCGGCGACCAGTCGTTCACCTTAACTAAGGACCACGTGATCGTCAAGCGCCATCAAAAAACCTTACACGTGGAAGAAATTATTCCTAGCGTTATCGAACCGTCTTTTGGTAAGATGGACACATATCAAACAAGTCTTTTTTTATACTCTGGATTTGCGTTTTTTTGTAGGAGTTGGCAGAATAATGTACGCAATATTCGAGCACAACTTCAAGCAAAGGGAAAACGACGAGCAAAGAACTTACCTGTCGCTACCGGCCATCATAGCCCCGTTGAAGTGCAGTGTCTTACCATTGAGTTCTAATGCGGAATTTACACCGTTTGTTAAAAGACTGTGTAAGATGATATTCACTACGCAGGGTCCCCCATCATAAATTGCCCATTTTAATATTGGCATAAAAGTGAACGAGGTACCTGATTGAATTTTTCGTAAGTTGGCCGTGATTTGTCATCTTTGAGGTTAATTAAATAGACTTGATTTGGTGACAGGTGCCTACTTGATGACAGTAATTCAATAATTAACCCCCGAGATGACAAATCATGGCCAACTAAAGAAAAATCGAATCAGTTGCCTCATTTGCATTTTATGCGAATATTAAATTGGGTACTATATGGGGAATCAGTTGATGGTTTGGTGTCAATTTATCAGTTATCCAAGGTAATTGTATTGTCGATTTTTTTCAGCTGCATCTTTGACAAAAGTCGATGTTTCTCACAAGGTCGATGATAGTTCGGGTTCTATAGGCAGGAGGTATGCCAGAACTGACGAAATCGCGATTCCGTATGGCATCACAATAGATTTTGATACACTGAAGGAGCCCTACAGCGTGACTCTTAGGGAACGAGATTCGATGCAACAAGTTAGAATACCCGTAAGTCTATTTTCAGGGGTAATATAATGAGTGGTGTGCCTATTATCAATAATATCTATGTAAATAAATATAATTATAACAATGGCTATGAATTATAATTGAATATCAGTTGTTAATATATCAGTGGGGATGTAGCCAATCCTTTAGTAAAGACTCTTTTTTTCTTTTGAAAGCTTTCGTATTTTATTAAATACTTCGACGAAGTATTTAATAAAATACGAATAAAATACGAAAGCTTTCAAAATAAAAAAAGAGTCTTTACTAAAGGATTGGCTACATCCCCACTGATATATTAACAACTGATATTCAATAAATAAATATATATATTTTTGTAGCTGAATGAAATAGCAGAGGTGGTTCACAACTTGTCTTACAGCAAGCAGAATTGGAGCGATATTGAAGCGAAGTATCCTAAATTTGAACAGCAGGAAAGTAAAGGCGCTTAATGTGAACCGTGTGTAAACAGATATTTAAGGGAAAATTGAATTTTTTTGATAGATTGGTTTAAGCTTTATACTTTAATAAATTATTAATTAACATAAAAAACTTGTTTTTCTTTCTCCAAAGTTAGTGGATAAATTTGAATAAAGTCCCTTCATGAACTAACTGTAAATATATGAAAATTTGGCATTGAAACAATACCAAAGTACTGCCCTAGCGCTATCCTTGTTTGTTAACGCCACCAAACCAATATTTATATTGGCATTGAATAATTTACTATTCGCTGTTTTGTGGTACTATAGAAATAGGAAGAAGCGAATATTACCACCTAATCTAACTGTGGCATTTTCTGCGATCAGCAGCAGCTCCATTTTCTGATCGAGATCCAATCGGGTGTACTCATTTTTGAAAAGTAGTTCCAATGTTCTAAAGCCATCATCGATATTTGTAGCGAATGAATTTTCGTGATGTCATCTTTGAGGTTAATTAAATAGACTTTATTTGGTGACAGGTGCCTACTTGATGACAATAATTCAAGTCCCTTCATGAACTAACTGAATAATTAAAATCGTTACAAAAGGATAGGTTGAAAGGTCGATAAAAAAACGGAAATACCTGTAAACTATACGGTATATTTTAGATATTTTAACTTAATAATTAATTCACAAAATCATTGATACATACACCTAACCGAATTTCACTAGGAAAGTACGTTATGCGAAGAACTTGGTAAGGTAATTAACATACCCATTTAGAGAGTAGCAGGCAAAAACGATGTAATCGCAAGTGTAACTTTTTTCATTTCGTTTATTCTTCACAATTTAACCAAAAAAAAAGGTACTGAAACATTATACAAAAGACCATATTATTAATGTTAGTAAGTATTCAATAACTACTCTAAATCTGGGATTGGTTCGTCGTCTGAGTCGCCACCTTCGTCGGCGTCCAAGTCGTCGAAACTCGGTTTGCCGGCACCGCCGGTCCCCAGGCCACCCATCTGCCTCATCATCTCTTCGAAATCGCCACCTGGAAGGGCGTTTTAATTTGAACACGGCAAGTCTTTTGAGGCGGCTAAAAATGGTTTTTTAAAAATCACCACTAGAGACTCGAAATATCGCCAATAAGAGCTCACCAATCGGCACTGAAAAGTAAATCATTATTGTATGATTTTTTCTAAGTTAGCCTTGAGACCGTCTGACAGTTAGTCAAAACTAGGGTTCCTGGATAGGGAGAGTTGGGAAAATATAAGTCATTAGTGTCATTATTCGCCGATTTTGGGCATTATAGAGATAGCTATCTTTTGTCCCCGTAACAATTTTAGGTATCCATAGAAACTGTCTGTGTCGAATTAGATTATTAAATTATTTTTTGTATGTAGGTTATGATTTATGTCAAATTAAAGAAAAATTATGGGCAGAGTGTTTTTTTAATAGGAAACTGAAACAGTGTATGTCTGGTTGCTCTCGATATGAAAACTTATTAGGCGTAAAAAATATGAATAACATTATCGAATAGTTTAAGTTTTGAGTTGACAAAAATAGCAGCACGAAAATATGACACTGTCATTTCAATAATTCAAATTCAAGCATTACTTGCAGCTGCCCAATTATTAGAAATAACCCAATACCTGTCATGGCATAAATAATATGGTTTAGCTCGTTTATTAGCGCCATGATGATGGCAAGAAGTGTAAAAGGTCTGGGAATTATTTCAAATGACTCCAGCATCACAAAATGTTCTGCAGAATTATTAATACAGAAACACTAGCGAAAAGAGCAAAGAAGATATGGATAATGAATACATAATGTATAAGTATCTGGAATAGATGTATTTTATCTCGTATTTTAGATTAAAAATTACCTCCAAATCCTAGTGCACAACTACAACCGTCAATAAACTATGTATTTTGGATTGTAATTTGCGAGTAGAATTGGAACATCAAACTTCGCCATTTTGGTTTCTTACTTTTTGCTAAATAATGTAATATTATTTTTTTCTCCTGTATATACATTATAAATAAAGTCGTTAATATTATTATTAATTTATGCAGACCATGCAATCTTCAATAGCTGATAAAATTATTGGACAGAAACTAGAGCAGACGTTACCTACATTAGAAGACATTGTTCGGACATGTTCTAGATGGTATTATATACAGTGACCAGCAGAAAGTTGGACACAAATGGAAAACTTTTTTATTATTAATTTCTCAGAAAATTTTATTCTTGATAAAAGTTGGTGCATCATTTCAAACTCAAAATGCACATATCAAAATTTAAATATCTCTTTTTGGATACGAGGGATATTCAAAAATGTCAAAATAACTCAAGAGTAAAGTACCCTTATTTTTTAAAATACGGTAAAAAGTTACTTACAAAAGTTGTTTGGAATCAAAGGTGGATGTCAGATTTAAAGTCACAGCCACCTAGTCAAAAGAAAAGAAATTGAACTTTTTTGTATTTTTTTCGACCCCCCTGTGTATTACAAAAAAACAAAATACCGCAAGCGCAACTTTTTATCGGATAACACATGAATTTGATACTAAACTTTAATTTTGTTCGATTAGCAGCTATAAATTTAAATTAATCGTAATCAGAGTTTAAAAATATTAAATTTTTGTGTCCAACTTTCTGCCGGTCACTGTATAAATTTAATACATTAATTTTAATAAAGTTGCATTTTAATCTTCAATTTTATTACTAAGTCGTTATTTGTTGGCAAAACTTACAGTTTGAATGTGACCTTCATTACTCTTTTCACGGTTTTAATAATTAAACTGTAGATTTTGCCAACAAATACGATTTAGTAACCGTAATAATAGTAATTAAATGAATAGGAGGAGCAACTTTAATACCTACATAATATACATATGTACATAAAGACGTGGTCAGAAAGTTTGTTACGCCACAGAAAATATATTCAGAACAGAGAGCTCCTTAATGACAGCTGTCAAATGGACTCCAACACTATTAAATTTTGGCTAATGTACAAATTGAGAAGATTGTATTTTGGGAAAATATCATTTGATACGAAATGCAATCTGCTTATTTTTGGAGTCTGTAGTTGGAGTCCATTTGACAGGTATTGTTAAGGAGCGTTCTGTTGTGGAACTATATTTTCTGTGGTTGCGCCCATGAAATCTATCCCAAATTATTTTTCATCCACAAAATTGATGTGACTTTTGAAAAATTATTTTTTCTGTTAAAAAATGACATTATATTGTCCTAACTCTCCTAATCCAGGAACTCTATTCGAAACTAAAAATCTGGCCAAAGGATCATCAGACTTTTCAACGTTACTGCGGAATTATTGTTCCAAAGCAACGTAATCTTTCAGTATGAAAAGTTCGGTAGATTTGAACAATAATATCCATGTACACTGCAATCGAGATAGGTCTAAGGATGCCCGCGGATCTAAGAGACAGAGTGCTCCATTAGTTTAATCTAGCGAGACAAAAATAAAGGAGACCTATGGAATGTGCATAATCGGCTTATGGATGGGTGTCCATGCTCCTTAAATTATATTTTTTGACGAGCCAGTGTACATACAGGGTGTCTCATTTTGATCTGGAACACCCCTGTAAAATTTGAACTGGCTTACGGATTTTAACGATTTTTTTTTTGTATATAGGGCCCTCCTAGACGTACTTATCAAACTCTCTTAAATGACGATACGATTATGCCAGGGCCGGATTAAAAAAATTTTTTGACCCAAATTTTCGGGTTAAGGTATTAGTGAGTTTTTTATTGGAAATCTGATAACGTGGCGTTAATCAGCACCTCTGAAAACCCCGAGATTCCAAATTTCAAGAAATTATTCCCACAAATTATACTTTTTACACTGCATCACAATAATTGTAAAAAATCAAAATTTCAATTTGATTTCAGCTACTAAGGTGGCTATGGAAACAAGTGAAAATGGTAAAAAGAGGTCCACAGGGGACAATAGTAATAAACCTGATCGGAAACTGTACTCGGTTTCTCTTTTCAGTATTGCTGTGCAGTACAAATTTTATGCCATTTGAGACGCAAGAGAGCTCACTGCCGTCGCAGGCAGCCATGGAAAAATAATGGCTTGCAGAAATGTCAGTTTATGCATTTACAACAAATGTTATTCAGGGGTTGATGTTGCTAAAATAATTTAGGTGTTAAAAATAATTTAGTGGGTATAAAATGTAATTTCTAATCGATTCGTCAATACATTTCTGTCGTTTCAAATATTGCTGCTTTGAATTACATTCTTCAAATACGTATTTTGTAGTGTATAATCTTATACTTTATTATTGGTAACAAAAAAAAAAGTAAAAATTAAAGTTTCTCAAAGTGTTTGCACTTGCACGACTGCCTGCGACGGCAGCGAGCTCTCTTGCGTCTCAAATGGCATAAAATTTGTACTGTACAGCAATACTGAAAAGAGAAACCGAGTACAGTTTCCGATCAGGTTTATTACTATTGTCCGATGTGGACCCCTTTTTACCATTTTCACTTGTTTCCATAGCCACCTTAACAGTATAATTTGTGGGAATAATTTCTTGAAATTTGGAATCTGGGGTTTTCAGGGGCGCTGATTAACGCCACGTTATCAGATTTCCGATAACAAAATCGCTGATAATTAAACTCGAAAATTTGGGTCAAAAAAATTTTTTAATCCGGCCCTGGAATAATCGTATGGTCATTGAAAAGTGTTTGATAAGTACATCTAGGAGGGCCCTATATACAAAAAAAATTCGTTAAAATCCGTAAACCAGTTCAAATTTTACAGGGGTGTTCCAGATGTTTTGTATGTTTTTATTTATAACAGAAGAATTTGTTTGATTAACCAACATTAAAAATAAAACTTTACTAACATAAACAATGACACAGTAGGTATTTAAAAAAATTGCAAGAAAATATAAAATAATGAATTTATGCATAGTGTGCCTTCAAAACAATATGGTTAAAATGTAAAATTATTAATTTATGCATAGTAATAGGCCTTGCAAACAAAGTCGTTAATAAAATTAATATATCAGCCAAAGTCGAAATTCTAATCTATACCAAAAAATGTTTTGGTGATCATTCTGTGAAATAATGATTAATTTAAAATTTCGCCAAACATTTAAAATATTCAATTTATTACGACTTACTTTAAATTCACCTCAAGCGTTCATTTAGTTTCAAACTGATTTCAAATGGTTTGAAATTTTTCCAAAACAGACCTAATTTTCTGACATCTGGCAATTTTGTTTCCAAGGCACATTATACAATATACAATCATGTAAAAAAAAACGTTCTCTATTGTTAGCGACTGAGAACGGTTTGAAAAAATGAAAAGATCGAGGAAAAAATAGCCACTTTGTTACTGAAAAGGATAATGTCTAATAGTTGCAGGTTCAGTCTGGGGTTATATCCCGAGAATTACAAGTCTCGCTGGGTAAAATTTCGATATCTTTTTTTTTGCAAAACAGACCTAATTTTCTGACATATGGCAATTTTGTTTCCAAGGCACATTATACAATATACAATCATGTAAAAAAAACGTCCTCTATTGTTAGCGACTGAGAACGGTTTGAAAAAATGAAAAGATCGAGGAAAAAATAGCCACTTTGTTACTGAAAAGGATAATGTCTAATAGTTGCAGGTTTAGTCTGGGGTTATATCCCAAGAATTACAAGTCTCGCTGGGTAAAATTTCGATATCTTTTTTTTGGTAACTATTTGAGACTTAAATAATTCAACAAGTAAACCATAAGACCGAAGGCAGAGTCGTTTTTTGTAAGAATTATTAGGTTTGAAGTTCTGCTGAAACAGACCTATCGAAACATCCTGTTCTGCCAGTATTGTTACAATGTGATTATTGTAAGTAATAATAGATCGTATCGTCACACCTTATTCAACAGGTTAGGCTGTGCTATAATAAAATGCGATAAAAACAATGACGTCAGAACCTATAGACAGGTTTGTTTTGATAAACGCTTGACGCCCAGAACTAATCACAATCTAAGCGCTCCACGAAAATGTCGCGAGATTGTCAGAAATTGACCCTTTTTGTCGAGCCGTAGCGAACTTATTTCGACTCTGGGCTCGGAGGCTGGCGTCGTTAGACCATCTCCCGATTCTTCAGGTGAGGTTCCGATGCTTCCGGCGCCCCCAAACAAGAAAAAACATGCGATATCTAAGTGTTATTCTGGAGGAACTAAAACCGGGAATCACCGGGTGTATAGTTGGTTGATGGTTGACTTTCTGTCTTTGTTTGTAGCATGTTTTTAGAGTAGTATGGATATATTTAATCTTGGAGTCAAAATAAAGGGCATTTTAACAATGGGGCACCACGTCTATAGGTTTTGACGTAATTGGATAAAACCACTTACCGCCGCCCATTCCTCCGAGTCCCTCGTCACCCGAATCGTCCTCGTCGTGCCACTTGTTGAAGTCGCACTTCAGCCAGTGGTGCTTCTTGCGGTCCGACGTCAACGTAGGCCAGTAGGGCTCCTCCGGGTTCGCCTTCGCCAGCAGCACCTCGATGCACCTCTCCCTGTTGAAGCTTTTGCTCTTCTCGGCGTCGATTTCTTTGTACAGCGGTATCGTCACTTCGTATTCCTTCTTTTCGAGGCCGCCCAAACCGCGGAAGTACACAGAGTCTTTGTTGAATCTAAAGGAAATTTGCGATTAGACGGGAAAATAAACGAAGCGGGCGGTTTCTTACTTTATTACGGGATCTTTGACGTCTTCTAGGTTTATCGTTAAAAACACTACGGCGGATCTTTGTGCCCACATTACAGGAGGTGGTGGTAACCTAAAAAGTGAGGTTAACTATCACAAATTCGCATTTCTCACATTTACGGCCTGCATTCGCGTACACAAGACTTTAAAACGTTAAAAATACCGCGATTCCTCTTCAATACTCAAGTTAACGCGTTCTTTTCCCGAATTTTAAATATTTTGACGAATATTCTAGATCGATTAGTATGAAACTGCAACATGGCCGTAGCAAAACACAAACTTTGTTAGCTAGTTTTTAAGCGTAGTTTGCAAGCTAACGACGCAAATTAATGGTTGTACTTTAATACGAGCGCATAAAAAGGAATACTTACGTTTGATCAGTCATTTTGACGGTTTTATTCAAATTTTTTAGAGTGCGAGAGCAGAAAATTCACTGCACCTCCGCTTTGACTTTCCACTTTACCGGGGAGCGGGGATAACTGAGTGAAGCTTGCCGCGGACGCAGCAGTCTAGCCAGTTGGCGGTTCGGACGAAATATCCCTATTTTGCGCCCGGATGTGGCACCTGTGTAAATGGAAAGTTACTACTTTGAATTTAAATTTCGAATCGGGGCGAATAATACACGATGGACGATTTTTCATCTTTGTGTCAAAATAAAGCTCTCTAAAAACCTCCTTTCCGGAGTTATCAAACCCATAGATAAGAAATATACAGGGTGAGTCGAAGTTAAACCGCCATACTCACAATTTGAGTAGTATTTATAAAAATAAATGGGGTTCTTCATATAACATTTTGTCCAAAAACGCTTCGTTTTCGACATACAGGGCGTCAAAGTTTTCTTTTAAAAAGAGAAAAAAATTAGTACTTTCGGTTCCATTTAGGTATGCTATCGAGTTGAAAATTGGTACTTTTATGTTTTCTGGGACGGCGATTATGAATTTTCTATCAACTTTCTTCTAGCTGCTAGAGGGCGCTGGCTACGTCGTTACTTTCGAACAAAAGTGTTTAAAACTTTTTTGTCGTTGAAAAATCTGCATTTTAGACAGCGGAATATTAAATTACATTCGATTTTGAACAAAAAATGTCTCTTGTAAAAATACGAAAACCTTAACCGTTTTCATGAAAAACGCGCAATTTTGTGTCGCGGTTCGCGTGAATTCGGAAAAATTAAAATTTCGTAGTAGGCTGAGAAATGGGATTTATTCACTTGGAATTCTTTATTTACAGTAGGTATTGTCCTAAATTAACAATTTTTGTGAAATTAGTAATAAAAAGAACTTTAACCAAGACAACTTTATTAGCAAAAACAGAGAAAAAGCGCTTCAACGTTTAGTAGGCTTTGAAAACAATTGTGGGTTACTAATTTCACAAAAATTGTTAATTTAGGACAATACCTACTGTAAATAAAGAATTCCAAATGAATAAATCCCATTTCTCAGCCTACTACGAAATTTTAATTTTTTCGAATTCACGCGAACCGCGACACAAAATTGCGCGTTTTTCATGAAAACGGTTAAGGTTTTCGTATTTTTACAAGAGACATTTTTTGTTCAAAATCGAATGTAATTTAATATTCCGCTGTCTAAAATGCAGATTTTTCAACGACAAAAAAGTTTAAAACACTTTTGTTCGAAAGTAACGACGTAACCAACGCCCTCTAGCGGCTAGAAGTAAGTTGATCTAGAAAATTCATAATCGCCGTCCCAGAAAACAGTACCAATTTTCAACTCGATAGCATAAATGGAACCGAAAATACTAATTTTTTCTGTTTTTAAAAGAAAACTTTGACGCCCTGTATGTCGAAAACGAAGCGTTTTTGGACAAAATGTTATATGAAGAACCCCATTTATTTTTAAAAATACTACTCAAATTTTGAGTATGGCGGTTTAACTTCGACTCACCCTGTATAATATACGAATCAAAGCTTATAAGAATGGTTTTGAGATCGAGTATATTCCAATGAATAAAGAACCCCCTTTATTCATTGGTATATTCTACCCATTGTGCCGTTTTGTGTGTCTCATTGTAATTTGTTCACGCATTGATTTTTTCGCATTTTTGAGATTTTCGATCCTTTATTAGGTGAATTTTGTTTTCTACGAACCTTTTCGAAAATAGCGTTGTCAATAATCCTCTTTATTCTATCCTAAAGTGTATTTCTCTCCCTATAGGGCGATAAAAAATTATTCCTAGAAGAAAATTTCAGGTGAACGTACAGGCGGTGTCTACTCTTAAACATATACAAATCCAAAAATCTTTTTTTTTTTGGAGAAAATCGCATGAACATTTGTTTGTTTGAAACGCCTACAAAAAAATTTTAACAAAAAAAATTAAAAACGACTTCACAAATTTGCCCGTATGCACATATTTCAACTAAAATTTTATAAATATTTTTCTCTTTCTAAATTGAGTTATCTTTGGATTTGGTGACAGTCATATCAAGGCAAGGAATTTAAATCTATTTAGATAATATGAATACATCTAATATATATACAGGGTGTTCACTTTTAAGTGGACACAAATCAATAAAAAATTGATTTGTTGGGATATTTTCAGAAAATTTTTTTTGATACAAAGGTCTTCAAAATGCACTACTTTCTACGTGAACACATTTGTCAAATTGCAATTCCAGGGCCGGCTAAGATTTTTTTTTAAACCCCGATTTTCACAAAATCTATTTAGGCATTTTTTTTATTTAAAATCTGACCATACAGCGTTAATTAGGACCATCTAAACACCATAAGTTCAAAATTTGAACTAAAAATATACAGGGAGTTCGGTTTTACAGCGCCTTAAAGTTGCGCAAAGTAGTGATTTCGAGGGCCCCTGGAGAGTCAAGCGTGCCATGGAATGATTTTAAAACAATTGAAGAATTAACAGGACCACCCAAATTATTGATGGACGAGACTGCAAGAAAAAATAATACAGGATGTTTTTCTCTACCGCTGCTGATGAATGTTCAGACATTTTTTCGAATTTTATTCTGATCAAGTTCTCTTCAAATTTAATTTCTCTTCAAATTTAAATATGAGCACCCCTAAGGTAACCCTTTTCTAATAAAATAAGAATCGTCCAAATCGGTCCAATATGTACTTTCATCCCCTATTTATCTACCCTTAGGGGTGGAATTTTTTCTTTAAATTTAAATGGGACCACACCTAAGGTACCCCCTTTCCAATAAAGAACGAATCATCGAAATCGGTACAATATGAAATTTCATCCCCTATTTTCCACCCTTTCGGGTGGACCACTCCTAAAGTAATCCCTTTCTAATAAAAAGAGAATCATCGAAATCGGTTCAATATGAAATTTCATCCCCTATTTGTCCACCCTTAGGGGTGGAATTTTTTCTTCAAATTTAAATGGGACCATTCTGTAGGTATACCCTTTCAAGTAAAAAAAGAATTGTCCAAATCGATTTATAAATGACGCCGGAGTTCTGAGATAACAAACGTAAAAAAATATACAACCGAATTGATAACATCCTCCTTTTTTGAAGTCTGTTAAAAAAACCGCTTCTTTTGACCTTCCCCAACAAACACTAAACTTCTGGATTTTTAATGGGCCATTGCTGTAATTGATGGATTTGTGATGGGATTGGTTATCCTTACCGATGGAAATATGCGAAGAAAACACCAATGGGCCAATAATGGTTCTTTGCCATGCAACCATCAGCAAGGGATGTGCAAATATATGAATGATATGCCATTGCGGTCCACTATAGGCAAAAGTCCACATTATTACCTGCACTTTTTATTTAAATTACCATGAATGGCAAAACCTGATGAGTTTACCGCGCTTGCGGTGTGTCACCGTTCATCATTTTTACTGCCTTGAGGCCAGCGTCGCTGGCGCCATATTGTGGTCGGGTGTTGCCGTGTGTGCGTGCACGCCGAGTTCGTTCGGTCCATAGTGCATCAAAATGTGGTCAAAATATAAGCCATACTATATCTGCATGTTGTGAGGAAGCGACTTATAGATGTGGATTATGCATTAGTGCATTGTGTTATGGTAAATAGGTGAAAGATAAGGAAATTTAATATATGAACCTTGGGGCTATGCATATACCTGATACCTGCAGGTTAAATCGAAGTTATGAGATTGAGTCTCGCTCTGATCCCAACGTAATTTTATTCTTAATCAAACATCCAAACTATTTGTCGGTTTTTAAAGTTAATAGTTAAAAAATTCTAGTTAAAATAAAAAATAATGTAGGTATTTGATAATTTCAATAATAATTTATGTTCTTTCTCTTTTCAGGTAAACATCTGGTGTTTTATTACAATTTTGAATTTTTGTTCTTGTCTTTAATTTTTATAGTAATTTATTTTAAGTTTTTTTAGAATTTTGCATTTTTGTTCTTGTTTTCAGTATATTTATTGTTTATTATTATTTGCCTTTGATTTAAAAATCACCGTATAGGTAAGTCGGAAACCCGAAAATATACCATTTGATGTGTACAAATTAAATAACTAGCAATGTTTGAAGTATAAAAGACCTTTAATGGTCCACTATAATTATAACACACAACCTCTATTGGTACTCCTATGGTGGACCATAAGTAAATTTGCACTGGCCATCCATGCTGGAAAAGTGACTGATGGAACGCAGCCGGCCACCGGGACATTACGGACCCGGGCCAATGATGGTTTCCATCATCGTTCCAATGATGCAGTGATGGTTACCCAATACATTTTTACAAATGGCCCATTTATCAGTGTTTGTTGGGTCCTATCATTTTCAAAATGCAAATCCAGGACCGGCTACAATTTTTTTATACCCTCGATATTCACGAAAACCATTTAGCTATTTTTTTTATTTAAAATCTGACACCACAGAGTTAATCAGGATTTACCTAAAAAAGAACCATATTTATAACAAAAAATTTACAGGCAGTTCAGTTCTGCAGGAAAAAAAAAGCGCACAGGTAATTCGCGTACAGAAAGAAGTTCTCATATAGCATAAGCGCGCTGAAAAATTGCGCACAAGAAAAAATACGCACACTGAATAATGCACACAAGGAAAGTGCGCACAAGGAAAACTGAGCACACGGAAAAATGCGCACAAAGTAAAAAGCGCACGATGATAAATGCACACAGGGATAAAATGCACATTGAAAATTGCTCAGAATTTTTTTTACTTTCCGACATCAAGACGACTTGGAATAAAAGTAAACAACAAACTCTATAGGTCTATTTTCTGGGTATCACTGCAGAAAGCGTTTCTAAAAAGAATTATAAAACTGAGTGCTTAGTTGTAAATGTGCGTTTTATTCCTGTCATACCTCCGCGGTCCGCGAGGTTTTTACCTTGTGCGCGCATTTTTCCGTGCGCGTATTTTTCCGTGCGCGCATTTTTCCGTGCGCACATTTTTCCGTGCGCGCATTTTTCCGTGCGCGTTTTTCCAGTGCGCTTATTATTTAACTCAGCGCTTCTTTCTCTGCGTGCAAATTGCCTGTGTGCTTTTGCCCCATACGGATTTTTCCAATATAGGGTTACAAATCATAATATTGTGTTTCACCCCAAATGACTTGAATCTATGAAATCTGTGAAGAGCTGAGAAAAATTTTGCATTAAGTATTTTTTTAGATTGACTTAGGGACATATATCCCACTTACAGAGGCTACTATTTCGATTGGGTGATTATTCCATGGCTAGCTATGATTTTTTTAAATGACCAATATCTGGAGCCATATAAGATAATCCAGAAGCATTGTTGAAACCGTTCGCAAAAAATCCTGCTACGTCAAATTTCAAACTTTAATTTTGGATTTTTTAATAAAAATATGACCCCAAATGCCAAACCTCTAAATACCAAATTTCATGAAAAAAAAATCGATCGGTTTTATTTTTATAAAGGTTTAATTACAATAGAAATTGTCGCCTAATAAGCCACGCAGTTTATCGCATCAGATATGTCAAGTGTTTCTTGAAACATGGACAAAGTAAATGAAAATGCCCTGGAAATTTAAAAATGTCAGCAATTTAAAACCGTTTGTAACAAAAATTACAGCGGGAAGCACGGCAAAATAATTGGGAAAATCAAGGTGACCATGAAAAACAACACGAAAAAAGTGTACTTAGATTTAGTGACAGAGATTAATAAATAATGTATCTAGTAAAAAAAGTAGAAATTATTACATAACTGGTGAAAACACGCGTAGCTATGGGGATGTTGTGCAAATATTTAATTTAAGGTATGCAGACAGGCAAAATCAAAGTTATCGGAATGTGTGACTGATCACTTTGGTCAAAACAGAATGATGAAAATAGGTTTTCATTTATTTTGTCCATGTTTCAAGGCACTCTTGATATCTTATTATATGCGATAAGTTTTAATCAGGGACTCTTTAAAATAAGGGGACCCAACATTATACTTTCCAAAGTGAGGCCTATTCTTTCCTCATTCTAATGGTATCAGTGATGCCAAGTATGCCATTTTATTGGAGAATCTATGAATAAAACAGGTACTTTGATTGTTAGTAAAAATTAATAATGGTTTCCATGATTTCGAAAAATTAGACTTGACAATGTTGTGTCTACAAATACAGAATATGGCAACCTCGATGGCAACTGTCAAATGAAACAAATTTATTGTATAGTTGAAATTCTTTTATTGTCACATCTTAGTACCTGGAAGTTAGAAAACTTAAAAATTGTGAATTATAATGATGGGAAATTTTTGCCTCCTTTAGAATCTATGGCACTACTTATCTTATCACATAAAACCTGATGGCAGTTGGACACTGACACATAACATAACCTTGTACCAGCCCCTTGTGGTCTCCTTGGAGTCGACAGAAAACATACTTCCCCTCAAGCTTCACTTTTCCTATGTGAAATGCTGGGTCCCCTTATTTTAAAGAGTCCCTGGTTTTAGTGAAACCTCTATAAAAAGAAAACCGATCGTTCTTTTCTTTTTTCGTGAAACTTGGTGAGTATTACAGGAGTTTGAAGTAACGTCAAATCTCAATTTCGAGTGTTCACAAGCAAACACGGATACCTAGACTGTATAAACCGCAACTCTAATTTTAAATGGACTTGGCTGATTTTGTGGCATAGGCATAGCAAGTAAAGCATAATTCAGAACCAGCATAAGCAAAGTCTAGGTAATACTATAAGTCGGATAACTCCTTTGAAGTCGTCGAAAAGCCGCCGATTTTTGCGATCGGTCGTAAATTAATGTCAGCTCGCCACTCCGTTATTTACGAGGGTGGACTATCCAAATCACCGTAAAGCTGGTTGCACCAAGTTATACGGGGGCACTTCTATATCGACTTTCCATTATGCACAATAGGAGTAGTATGTTTAGCAGAAAAATAAGAAGCATAATATGTACAGCGTGGGCCAAATTGGACACTTTTAAAGGGAAACTCCTATTTTTAACCGTATTGTATAAAACAGACTATCATATCCCATTTTTTATAACTTTCAAATTTCATTGTAGGTAGGTATGTTATAATAGAGTATATAAATTACACAAAAATTAAAAATCTTTACCCTGCCTTAACTGAAAATTTGACAGGTAGGTAACGATAATAGTAAAAATTTTTACACGGTTGTTTCATTGTTTTACCGTCCAAAGCCTACTTGTTGAAAGGGCGCGCTTCCAATTATACGCATGAAATCGTAAAAGCTATTAGTAATTGATAACTACTTAAGTAAATCATTAAGTGTTATATATTTTTGGAATGGTAATTTTTCGCTCTATTAAAAATGCAAAAATATACAGGGTGTTCCATTTAAAAAATAATATTTTTTATCGGTAACTCCTAAACCATTGACTAGAAAAAAAAATGTAGTAGCAGCATGGGATTCTACGTAAAAAAGTGCTTTAAGAATGTTTTTACAGAAACACAAAATTTTCAACCCGAAAAAAGTTACGGCCACTTTTCGAAAACGCACATTTTCGAAAAACGCCCTGCGTAACTCAAGAACGGTGACAGATATCGATTTGCGGTTTTCGCCATTAAGTTTATCATAAAAAATGAGCCTCAGACACCGATACCAGTTTTCCTCTATCTCCGTTAAAAATAGGAGTTTCCCTTTAAAAGTGTCCAATTTGGCCTACCCTGTACAATATGCCACGCAATGGTCTCTATCTTCATTTACGATTACAGGTACATATTACAAAAACTCCATCAATATATTTTCTATATTTATCCAACACCGGCTAGTTTCCCTTCCGCACGACTCCCATTAGATCTCGCGGTACCACTATTCCAGGAAGTGAGTACGGCCGTGCCGTGTCAACAACACCTCGGTACCGCTGCCCTAACGGCCCCCGCTGCACGGAACACGGGCGGTGTTGCGGAACCACGTGCTCGCCGCGGTACCACCGGCGGGTACCGCCGGCACCACTCGTAGAAAGTGGTCGGGCGGCACCGGAGGACGGCGGGACGGCGGCGGTTCGAATCTCGCACCGCAAGTTGAAACAATTCGTCGTATTCATTTGTTTTAATCGGCTCGGTCAAAGGTTCGCAACGGACCTGACGGTCGGAAATAATAGTGAGGTACTCGTGGGACCGGTACCTGTAACGGGGGTGCGGCGAGGACTTGGACCGTTTGAGGTTTTCGGGTTAAATAATGACAGATCAGTGAGTGCAGCCTCAAACCGGGAAGATGTCATTGTTCAAGGATAATAATTGGGTAAGTTAACTCGAAACATTGCGGAGTTCAGTGGTACCCACAAGGACACCGAAAACGCGGGGTATATACAGGGTGAGTTTCTTTCGATGCCCACTATGGGGATCTCGGAAACTAGCGGAGCTAGAACAAAGGTTAGATGGGGGAAGAATTGCAGTTTTGAATGCTCAATCTAATGCCCCTTTCGGATTTTTAAAAAAGTTCATGGCTTACTACATATTTGGAAAAGAGTGATTTTTTGCTATTTCATCAGATCTCTGTAGCTCCGTTATTTCTGATTATACAGAAAAACTGTAGAGGCAAAAATTGTAGATAATTTTGGGCTTAATAAGATAATCTGATCCAATTTTTTTTTGTTGTTTGTGATTCTTGAGATATGACATAAACTTGTGTTTTATTAAATGTAAATCATAGTTGGCTGTTGCCTTATTAAATCGGCCATTTTTTGAGCTTTCCAAAGATATAATATTCTTCATAGTTATTATAAAAAATAAAAGAGCTATGGCTAATTTTCAGATTTTTTTTAAATTTTCACATAGTCAGCCATGGAATATTTTCATAATTATGTAATATTTTATAATAAGACATAGGTAGGTACTTCAAACTTTCAAATATTTTATTTTTAGCTGGTGACAAAAATGTAACAAAATAAAACAAAAATTATCATGATGTTATAGTTGGATAGGGAGAAATAGACCTATTTCCTGGCAGCCCCGATTTGTCTGTTTTGGATTTCTTTTTGTGGGGAACAGCACAAAATAAAGTATGAGACAAATGCTGAATTAAGAGCAGCTGTTTTAGAAGCAATTGCCAGTATTGACAGGCGCTCTCTAAGAAAGGCGACAAATTCAGTTTTAAAAAGATGCAATATTTGAATAAATAATAATGGTGGATTATTTGAACACCTTTTTTATTTTAAAAGGTGACCTTTTAAAATGATAATAATTTGAATTTGAGTTTTTTAATTTTTGTTTTATTATTGTTACATTTTGTTACCAGCTAAAAACAAAATATTAGAAAGCTTGAAGTATGTCTAATTATAAAATAGAACGTAATTATTAAAATATTCCATGGCTCACTATATGAAAATTAAAAAAAAATCCGAAAATTAGCCATAGCTCTTTTATTTTTTATAATAACTATGCCGAGTATTATATCTTTGGAAAGCTCAAAAATGGCCGATTTGATAAGGCCACAGCCAACTATGATTTACATTTAAAAAAACACAATTTTATGTCATATCTCAAAAATCACAAACAACATAAAAAATTGCATCAGATTATCTTATTAAAACTGCAATTCTTTCCCCATTTAACCTTTGTTCTAGCTCTGCTAGTTTCCGAGATCCCCATAGTGGGCATCGAAAACTCTCCCTGTATGTATAATTATTATACAAATAAATTTTATAATTAACCAGTGGGGTAGATATGGGCATCCGTTAATTTAACAATACCTACATACATAAGTTTTTTTTGATTTTTTTACTTAGATATTTTGAAAAAACGAAAATTTGGGGATTTATTCTAATCCATCTAGCTTCGTTGTTTCTGATTTTAGATAAAAAGTGCAAATACCAAAGTTGGAGGGAATTGTGTCCCCATTGCGGTTATCATCAGCGATGTAACAGATACATTTTTTTCGGTATCTAGATACAGATACATTTTTACCAAAGTATCTGGGTACAGATACAGATACGTTAAAAAAGTATCTAGATACTTCCAGATACATTCAGATACTATCAGTTAATTAAAATTTCAGACCTCATAAGGCAATCAATATACTTATCTACTTACATATTTATGAAACAAGTGTGTGTGTAGGTAAAGTAGAACTGTTTAGACAAATGTGAAGTTTAGATTGTCACTAATTGAAACAAGTTGTGGGTTAGTAGTTTACCGTGTACGTCACTCCAAAGTGAACACTGAGTAGGTGCTTTATGTACGGTATTTAAAAAAAAACACCCCATTTTATTATTTGTATTGTTTATTTTTTTAATATTAGCAACATTTCGAAGTTTTCATCGCTGAGCCTGTTACGCCTTGGCGTTAAAATTTGTCCTTCTGTAGTAAAGAGGCGCTCGACTGGCGCAGATGATGGTAAAACCGTTTTATATTTTTTGCCTCATCGATTGCACAAAGCATGTAATCCTATTATTTGAATTACAATAAACTTAAAATTAATTTTTCCCCATAGGAACGGTTTAAAAATTAAATATAGGCACGTGGCACGCCTTGCCATCATGCCTAAAAAAATGTATCTAGTATATAAGTGTCTAGATACTAAAGCAGATCCTGATTTTTGTAAGTATCTAGATATGTACCTAGGTACATAACAAGTATCTAGATACAGTATCTAGATACACGTATCTCGATACATTACATCACTGGTTATCATGTCCTACTTTCCGTGACAGCCGCCATTTTCGAGATATGACACAAACTTGTGTTTTTCTTAAATGAAAGAAAAACCATAGTTATTTCCATTAGGTATTTTTCCGAATAACCATATCGAGTATACCGTTGGAAAGCTCTAAAAATGCCCGATTTTTTGAGACCATGGCCAACTATGGTTTCTTTAAAACAACACACAAGTTTGTGTCATATCTCGAAAATGGCAGCTGTCACGGAAAGTAGGACATGATAATCGCATTGGGGGACACAGTTCCCTCCAACTTTGGTATTTACCTACACTTTTTATCTAAAGTCAGAAACAAGGAAACTAGATGGAATGGAATAAATCGCCAAAATTTCGTTTTTTCAAAATGTCTAGTACCAAAGAAGATACCAGAATATAGAAAGTTCATCTTGTCAAATATGTCAAATGGGGCCCAACTTTTACGTAATTTTTCACACACACGATAAGATCGTTCAGATAAACTATGAAGTAGAATGCGTTATTCATTTATTGTAGATTAATTTAAAACTTGGAAAGAAAATCCACTGTCACCTACAATGGATTAATTACCTTTTAAAGTTGAGCTCCATTTGACATATTTGACAAGATGAACTCTCTATATTCTGGTATTCTCTTTGCTAGTACTTATAAGCCATGACTTTTTTAAAAATTTGTATTTCCCATCCGATTTTGATCGAGTGTTTTTGACGATAGGATGATAGGTCATCAAAAACTATACTTAGGGCAAAACCGACAATTTTATTTTAAAAACCAAGGCCTATAGGTACTACGACATATTTTTTAATGCAAAATTTTTCAAATCATATTAGGCATATTTTTATAAAAAAAATCTTACTGCGCCACTGGATTGGGCATCCCTTACCAAATTTTGTTGAAAATATCTAAGAAAAAATCTAGAAAAATGAAATTGGTGGGTCACACCGTAGATCTCTTTGTAATATTCTATATCTAATGCCGTATGACATAATAAATTTAAACAAAAACAAAAAGGACAAAACATAAATATACGTTTTAAATAAAAAAACGACTAGGTATCAAAATCTGCAAAAAATACCTAGTAAGTAAAAATACCTAGTAAGTAAAAATACCTAGTAAGTGCAAAAAATACCTTGTAAGTGTAGTTTCCATTTTTTTTTTCAAGTAATAGGTACTTATTGTTTATAAAATGCCATCAACAAAATTGGCTGAATACTGAATATTTAGAGTGTTCTTTTTAGCTATCTTAGTAATTAAAGGCTGCTCACTTCAAATAACAATATATGTAATAATCGTAATATTTAATCAAATGTGCAAAGTGTCTGTAGAGCACGCAAGTCGACAATCAATTAACATATCTGCCTATTGATTACTAGTGATGTATACGATAGATCCAAAAAAATATATCAGTTATAAATACTTATCCCTAACAACTGTCAATAACAGTATAACTACTCAACATCTAAGATCTAAGATAAGTCAACACAAATAACAATATAACTAGGTACTTATACTTAACATCTAAGGTAGGTAAGTAAAATTACAGAATGCGATATTGATGTTCTTTCTATAGTAAGGGCAGAATGTAAAGGCGAAGTCGGCAATAAATCATCAAAGAGAGAGCGCTATATCTATTGCTTTACTTGCACTCGCACAATTACACTCATGTCTCCTCCTCCAATTTGTATTCGACGTACGTCTTAAAGTTCGCCAAGCACCTTTCATGAAAGGAAGAGAGGATAGAAAACCTAGTAAAGTATCAGTTCTAATTCAGATTTTTCAAATGTAATTCAGAAAACCTCAATTGAAATTCAGATTTTCCATATGTAATTCAGAAAATCCCAATTGAAATTCAGATTTTTCAAATGTAATTCAGAAAATTCCAATTGAAATTTAGATTTTTCAAATGTAATTCAGAAAACTTCAATTGAAATTCAGATTTTTCAAATGTAATTCAGAAAACCTCAATTGAAATTCAGAAAATTTGGTTTAAAATTCATAAAACAATATAAATAAACATCCTTATGTTCACAGACGATGCGGAAACCCTGTACATAGGTGTATTACACCTCTTCCAATTGTAATTCAGAAAGTATCTGTACATAAGTTTGCTGGGGTTTATTTCAATTATTTGAGATTTAAAATTTCTTAGTTGCTATAAATTTTTTTATAATACCGAGTGTGTGAGGTTATTGTTATTTAAACCTATTATCAAAAAATCAGGTCTACGTTATCTGGATTACATTTGATGTTATCTGATTTACAAGTGGGATTTTCTTAATTACAAATGAAATTTTCTGAATTACATATGGAAAATCTGAATTACAAGTGAGGTTTTCTGAATTACATTTGAAAAATCTTAACTAAAAATGGGGTTTTCTGAATTACATTTGAAAAATCTGAATTACAAATGAGATTTTCTGAATTACTTATAGAAAATCTGAATTACAATTGAGATTTTCTGAAATACATTTGTGTTTTTCTGAATTACAATTGGAAAAGGTGTAGTTGATTGTTTAAGGCAGGCAGGGTCGGCCTAGAATAAATTATTGCTTTACGTCTTGATGTGAATGGACGGATTAAAAATTTGTACTTAAGTACCTGTTGTAATTTCATTTGTAATTTTTGAAGATTAATTCGGTAATTTAGACCGGCAATTAAAAGATAATGATCCTGAAATTCAAAGTAGGTCTTAGGTGTTTAAATAATTATTGTAATGGTTAGGCAAAAAATATATATTTATATTTTTAGTTACAAATTAAATATCAACATAAAATAAACTTTACATAGTCAGAAGTCAGTATATACATAATTCATGTTTCGGCAATAGTTTCTCCTCCAACCATTTTTCAAACATTTCGGCGTTCATATTATCGTGGTACCTAGTCTGCACTTTTATTTTTAGTTGAAAATATAAGCTCAGCGCTATCAATAAATCCGTCCTTATTGAACAATTATAAACCTTTTGCCATCATTCGCTTTTTTGTTGTACACACATTTTGGATTTTTGTTGTGCCAAGTTCTCATATTCGCCCCGTGTTGAAAAATCCAGGTCTCGTCTAAAAACACTACGTCTAGAGGGCAGCTTGAAAATAAATTGGATGTATATTGTCGTAGAAATTCAACTCTTTTTGATGCTATATCTGGCTTTTCCATTAATTATTGTCTTCCAGTTGTTCGCATATTTTTTCCCTAGTTAAGTGTTGCTTGTTAGTTGTCATGCCATAAATCAAACTTCTTATTTCTCCTTTGTCTCCTTTATCCGATTTTGTCAAATCTTTAGTTTTCGGGGCAGCGTGTGTACCATTTTAATATGTTTCATGCCTTCTTGCCTAATTCGTGAAATGGTCCTTGTACTAATCTGTAACGCCTCCGATGCACATTCAAGTACCGATAAATTTTCACGTGTGTTCTCTTTTTTTTTCTTGGAAATATTTCACCACATTTAATATTAATTTTCTACTTTGGGCACTGAATACTTCACTCTGCATTGTTATTAAAGGAAGTATATCACCAAAATAAACCAAATATTTAATTACTGCCCTGTTTTATAGGCGTACTCCCATTTGAATATATTATCTTTATTAACATAATGTATGAGACAAGGACAGAGCAATAAAAAGTGGGTCTTGCGGTTCTTTAAGCCGAACCCCTCGCTCTAAAACATGAGGGAGAGCAGGTAGGAAAATCATAGCCCATCTCTCTCGATTTTATGGCCGATTTCGCCTTTACATTCTGCCCTTATTAGAGATATTCTGTGACACAATACAATTTCTTTTTGTGTTTATTGTAATTTTATTACCAAAATTGTTATGCTTGTTATATAAAATTTTGCTTGTTTCATTCTATAGTCTCTAGTGAAAAATTTTATAAAAGCACTGAATTAATGTTTCTAAAAATATACAGTGTGACCCATTCTACTTAACTTAAATCTTTGAAAAAAAAATTGTTCATTAGTTACTAAACTACCTACTGATAGACAGCTCTGCTTTCTTGTTTTGCAAAAAACAAAACATTGCCAAGTTCACAATTCGATAATAATAAAAAGTGACCTTCAATTGTATTTTTCCAAAATTTGAATGAATATAATCTTGAATTTAACAGAAGTATCTATCCTAAACGACATATGTGTAAAAAATAAAGGAGCCAGTGTTTTAAACAAAAATTTGATTCTCATACCTACAATCTCTTTGCCACGTATAGATTAACGTAAAATCAAATAAAATGCATAATGTTATCTCTTTAGAAGACATTTCGCCTTTTGACACATAAGTTGTCTGTCTATATTACTCGTTATTTGTATGTACCTACAGGGTGTCTCGTGTTAAGTTCGATTATTTCCTTGGGTTTTGAGATAGACATACACACTTCAGAATTGATATTCAATATACTAGGATGTTTCCGAAAAGTTAAAGGCAAACACTATTTTTTTTGAAAAAATAAAAATATTGTTTGTTTGTGCATATACAGGGTGTCCGTTAAGTACATGAACATCTCGTGGGAGCAGGTAGGGGACGTCAAAATATTACGATTAAGTCAAATCTGAATAGTTACTGAGGTACAGGGCGTTGTAGTTTTTTTTGAAATTGAATTATGGCAATATCTCTCAAAATAATAAAGCTGCTGAACTGAAATTTGCCATTGCCGTGTTTTTGGAGATGGAGAATAAGCTGAAAATGTCAATTTATACGTGTCTCACAGAGGGCACCACTTGCGCTGTTTTTGGATCTTGCTTTTACTCGCAACTTTTTCAATTTATTTTTTTATTCCTACAGGTCCATCATTTTAGTGCATCTTTTCATTCTGCAACAAAAAGGTACTCTTTTCATAACGATCAAATCAACCGTTTCCATTGAAATTGCCAAAACGTGCTTTCAACAGATCAGCTGTACATTGAAAATGAAGAAAAAATGCCAAATGAAAATTGGTCGAAACACATTTGTTTTCTTGAAAATGAAATAGGGTGTCCAAATTTTGTCGAGTGTTTCAATCCGTTCCATTTTGAAAGTGAATAATTTTTTGAAACATTGTTCATATGTTTTTTTTTCTCGCTTTAAATGGTACAGAGTCGTTGGGCAATATTTGAAAGCAGTAGGTGAATTTTTTATTTTTGGAATATTGAGGTCAACAGGTGTTTTGGGGCACGTCTTGGCAATTTAAACGCAAACGGTTGATTTAATCGTTATGAAACAAGAGTACCTCTTTGTTTCAGAATGAAAAGATGCACTAAAATGATGGACCTGTAGGACCTCAAAAAAGTTACGAGTAAAAGCACAATCCAAAAGCAGACCTGGTGGCGCCCTCTGTGAGATACGTAGAAACTGACATTTTCAGGTTATTCTCCATCCCCATCCCCAAAAACACAGCATTGCCAAATTTCAGTTCAGCAGCTTGGATATTTTTTGTGAGATATTGCCATGATTCAATTTCAAAAAAAGAACTACCTACCTCAGTAACTATTGAGATTTGACCCGTAGATGTTAAGCTGAATCCGAATATTTTGACTTCCCCTACCTGCTCCCGCGAGATGTCCACGTACTTACCGGACACCCTGTATAATATTAGGGACCATACTAAAATCTGCTCATTTATAACTTGAATATCACTTCCATTTTAATCGGAAATAAGTAAATATTGTTAGAAATTCTTATTTTTCCGTAGAGGAAGAGACCCGAATTTGAGATAGGTGCCTAATTTGAGATAGCTCCTTATATTAAAGGATATGTAACACCGTCTAACAGAAATAGCCTAGACTAATTAAAATAAACTGGGGTGTAGTGTTAAAGTGGTAGTTGAGCGCTTCAGTTCGTTTGTTTCTGTACAAAAGCACGTTTGGTGTGATTTGACTGCTAAATTTTTTTTGATCGTGTAAATAAACTGGTATTTACAGTCAAGGTGAAGTGTAAAAAAAATTATGTGTCGTAGTAGTTAGTATAGGAGATGTTGCTTAATGATATTTTCTTGAAATCGGGATTAAAATGTCCCAAAATCGTCATTAAAAGCACAGAAATCGTACAATAATGTAGCCCATTATTGTACGATTTTTTCAATAAGTAGGCCTTGGCGAGATGTAAACATCAAACGTCAGACGCGGAGAATTCGCCCGTCAAAAGGGAACAAAAATATTCAAAACCCGGCCGATAAAGGCTCATTTAACTTTTCGTACACATTGCGAAATTGTTTCCTATAGAAGCGCAATCCTTCAGTATACATATTTTAGTAAATTTGAATATCAATAGATTTGTTGTGTAGGCTGCACAAGAAGCAGCGTTTGGTTTTTCTCTCAGAAGGTGCCGTGTCTCATCATACTTGTCCTAGGTAGAGCGATCGTAAAAGTCAAGCAACGCCGCGCGTAGTCGGTTCATGGACGGGTGATCCCTTAACATTTTTTTCCGATTTCAAAAAAAATATAATATGTACCTCGGCACTGAAGTTCTTTTTATGACTCATGTGCTTTATTTGCCTCGGCCAGAGGCCTCAGCAACTAAACTCCACATGAGTCATAAAAAGTTGAACTTCAGTGCCTTATGGTACATAAATAACTATTTATTGAAATCTGGCACTATTTTTTTATAACTAACTTAAAATACTGTTGTCAATTTTTTAAACTGAAAGTTCCTAATTTGAGATACCAAATGGGTTCTGTTAAATGAGACTATCTCAAATTAGGCACCCAAACAATATTTTCATTTTTTGATTACAGATGCCAAAAAATACAATAAATGGGACTCTCATGCTATGGTAGACGATGTAAATGTAAAGGAAGTGCGTAATTGGGATGTCCGTCTGTCTCAAATTAGTCACCCTGTCCCAAATTAGGCAACCTTTTATTTTATGGGGCAATTGACAAAAAAAAAAGTTAAAGTTGAATAATTTGTCTAGATCGCTATTTTAATGTAGTTTCTTTGCATCACTGTTTTGTCAATATAGTAAGCAAGTATTCCAATACAATTTTAATTAAAAATAATTAACGGTGAATTTTATTTCGAATTTATAAAAAAAAGTGTCTCAAATTTGGGTCTCTTCCTCTATATTAAAATGTCATTAAACTGCCCTTAAAATTACATTTTTAACAATGTAGACACTATAGGGTTATCTCTTACCGTTTTCGAGATATTCGCATATGTTTTCCTAGTTGGCATTGAATAAGGAGGCGTCTCTTCCTACTAATTTTACTTGAAACAAATTCTCGGTCCATGGCCTACTTATCATAGCTGGGGTGTGCAGTTAATGCTCGAGTTATTGTGTAAAAAAGCTAATAGGAAGTCAGGACTGTACTACTATATACTATATAAGTATATTTTCAATGAATTTTAACAGACAATATGTCAACCGGGGAAGCAGTCGAATATCTCGAAAACGGCAAGAGATAATAACCCTATAATGTTGCATGTAATTGAAAAGATAATTTTAAGGACTACTTAATGGTTCTTTAGGCTAACTTTTGGACAACATTCCGTATGTCAATTCTGATTCTCCCGAAAAAATGCATCACTCTGGTTTGTAGTCGTTTTTTTTTTCATCTCAAAAACTACCTAATAAAAAATTGATTTGAGACACTCTGTGTACCTGCTTATCCATTACCTATCTATCCGTCTTATAATACATATTTATCAAATGATGAGTTACAAAATAAGTTTGTTTGCCTCTTTTGAATTAATACTGTGCGCTAAAATGGAGATCATTAACCTATCCCTGGACCGGTAGTAATTTAAAGCAGGTGATTTTTCATCCTATTTAGCGGCCATGGCATTTTAGATATGAACGAACGCTTAATGGAGTCCAAACGCTTTGAAATAGTTTTGATTAATTTATTTAGAAATAAGCAGCATATTTTTTATATTATAATATGCTTAGCGCACATTAAATTATTGATCAAGGTATTTGTATAATAATTAGTTTCATTTCATCTGTGAGCAAAAATTATATTTTTTAAAGCATTTTTATAACTCAACTCTAAGTACCTACCTACCTATAATATACAGTGTGGTCATTTCAGTGTGCAACATATGGGATTTTTTTTATTAATTGCACAACCAAAATACAGATGTTGCCGAAAGTCGACGCATGTTCAATAATCATATTAGGTGAAGGTAGAATGGTTGCAAGTTAAACAGTATACAGGGTAGATAAAAATTATAAAAATTGTACATGAGTAAAGTACCCTTATTTCAGAAAATTTAGCAAAATGTTAATAAGAAAAGTTGTTTGGAATTAAAAGCTATGCCTAAATACCAAAACATAGCCTTCTAAGAGAAAATTTTTTTTCATCAATTAATTTCTAGTCACTTAATAAACAATTAAAATAAAAATTTTGCACCTTAAATGAGAGTTTTTTAGTATACAAATTATCATTACTATTATTTTACCTTGTTCAGAAGAATTTTTGCCAAATTTTAAAGTTTTGTTTAATATCGTTGCAACAAACATGAAGTTTGCTATTCCCTAAAAAAATAAAAATCTTAGTTAATTTTATAAATATGCTTGAATTTGAACAAAGTTATGCATAATTGGTTTAATTTTGATTGATTTATGAAATTGTTTGGGGTGAATATCAAAACAAAATTTTTTTAGGAAATTATTGTTTTTCGAAAAAGTATTTTTTTTTCTTAGGAGGCCATGTTTTGGTATCAAGGCATAACTTTTAATTCCGGACAACTTTTCTTAATAACGTTTTGCTGAATTTTCCGAAATAAGGGTAGGTACTTTACTTTTGTACAATTTTAATATTTTTTGATCTACCATGTATGCTGTTTTTCTTGCAACCATTCTAAGTGCGCCTGATATGATTATCGAACATCGAACATGCACCAACTTTCGGACGTATTTGTATTTTGGTTGTGCAATTAATAAAAAAAATTCCATATGTTGCACACTTTAAATGACCACACTGTATAAAAACAGTTTATTGTAAAAAGAATCGTTTGTCTAATGCCTATAACTACAGAGAAGCCACGTTTTGCGACCTTAATTTTTTCTCTCATTTATTATACTATCATTAATAACGTGGGATATTTCTATACTTCACGGTTCTTGTACACAACGTAATAACAATTTAAATAGCAAATATTTCACTTTTTTCCTCATCCAGGGTCGACACAGATTAACTAATTAAAGTAATATTAATATTAAAGTTGATATTGTGACAACCTGATTGACACAAACAGAGCGCACAGGTGAAATTGTTTTTTTTTTCAATCGACACTTTGAATTCTATGTTTGGGTTTTTGGATTTGTCTTCCTGAATTTCGAAATGGGTAGTGTAATTTGAGTAGGCATGAGCCTTGCATTTTTTAATACTAATCAGATGTTTTAATTTGTGAAAAAGACATAGGAACATTATGTTACGTAGATAGATCATTTCAATAGGTGTTCACTAATTTCCATTCGTATAATAATCAAAATTGGTAGATATCAATCTTTGCAAACATGTGGTATGTACGACCCAAAAACATGCCAATTTTGGCTACATCTCCCAATATAATCAAGCTGCTGAACTGACATTTGGCACTGCTATAATTTTTTTGGGGATGGAGAATAAGCTGAAATGTCAATACCTACGTATTTCACAGAGGGCGCCAATTGCGCTCTTTTTGGATTGTGTTTTAGAAAACTTTTTTGAGGTTATCTTTTTGGTTCTGCAGGTCCATCACTTTAAGTGCATCTTTTCATTCTGCAACAAAGAGGAACTCTTGTTTCATAACGACCAAATCAACCGTTTGCGTTGAAATTGCTAAAACGTGCCCCAAAACACCTTCAATATTCGAAAAAAATTTTTCAACTACTGCTTTCAAACGTTACAGAGCAACTGTACATTGAAAATGAAGAAAAAAAATGCGAAATGAACATTGGTCGAAATACATTCGTTTTCTTAAAATAGGGTGTTGAAATTTTGTCGAGTTTCAATCCGTTCCATTTTGAAAGTGAACATTTTTTGGGACATTCTTCATATGTTTTTTTTTCTCGCTTTAAATGGTACAGTCGTTGTGCAATATTTGAAAGCGGTAGGTGAAAATTTTATTTTCAAATATTGAAGTCAACAGGTGTTTTGGCACGTTTTGGCAATTTCAACGCAAACGGTTGATTTGATCTTTATGAAATAAGAGTACATCTTTGTTGCAGAATGAAAATATGCACAAAAATCATGGACCTGCAATCAACCCTTTGCGTTGAAATTGCCAAAACGTGCGGCAAAATACCTGTTGACTTCAATATTCGAAAAATAAAATTTATTCTCCTACTACTTTCAAATGTTACAGATCAACTGTACATTGAAAATAAAGAAAAAAATGCCAAATGAACATCGGTCGCAACACATTCGTTTTCCTGAACCAAATTTTGTCGAGTTTCAATCCATTCCATTTTGAAAGTGAACATTTTTTGGGACATTCTTTATATGTTTTTTTTTCTCGTTTTAAATACAGTCGTTGTGCAATATTTGAAAGCAGTAGGAGAAAATTTTATTTTTCGAATATTTAAGTCAACAGGTGTTTTGGGGCACGTTTTGGCAATTACAAACGCAAACGGTTGATTTGATCGTTATGAAACAAGAGTACCTCTTTGTTGCAGAATGAATAGATGCACTAAAGTGATGGACCTGCAGAACCAAAAAGATAACCTCAAAAAGTTACGAGTAAAAGCACGATCCAAAAACAGCGCAAGTGGCTCATCCCTCTGTGAGATACGTAGAAATTGACATTTTCAGCTTCTTCTCCATCCCAAAAAACATAGCAGTGCCAAATTTCAGTTCAGCAGCTTGATTATGTTGGGAGATGTAGCCAAAATGCAATTTCAAAAAACAAACTTCAACGCCCCAAAATATTTTGGCCCAAAATATATGCGGTTGCAGTATGTGCCATTATTAATGACTCACCCTGTATATTTTATACTGGCAAAATTCAGAAAATGAGCGTAAGTTTCATATTACCCCGAATGTTTGAGTAATGGTCGCCAGCCAGCCAAATCATTTTACAGTTAAAAATGCGCTGCAGAAAAGTATCAGGCACACGAACACCTACGGCATTCAATTATCGCATCCGCAGTATTTAGTAGGACACTCAACGGATGTTTAAAAAATCAACAATAGCTCCGCCGTTTTATTGTATAATGTTATCTGTTCGAGCCAGGCGGTTCGAACGGACAAGAATAAATTGTTGTCAGTTTGGCGCTGAAGAAAACAATCTGCCGCAATCGCAGTTTCAACGAGGGGTTTCCCTAGAAATTTTGATAAATGGTGGCAGTATAGAATACAATTCTGCACGTAAAACTACCACACCCATTATTTTTTTGTTTTGTCAGATTTTTCGATTTTGTCTGAAAATATACAGGGTGAGTTTTTTTCGATGCCCACTATGAGGACCTCGGAAACTAGCAGAGCTAGAACAAAGGTTAAATGGGGAAAGAATTGCAGTTTTGAATGCTCAATCTAATGCCCCTTTTGGATTTTTAAAAAAGTTCATGGCTCACTAGATATTTTGAAAAGAGTGGTTTTTTGCTATTCCATCAGATCTCTGTAGCTCAGTTATTTCTGATTATACAGAAAAACTGTAGAGACAAAAATTGTAGATAATTTTGGGCCACCCTATTTCAAGAAAACGAATGTATTTCGACCAATGTTTGCATTTTTTTCTTCATTTTCAATGTACAGTTGCTCTGTAACGTTTGAAATCAATAGGCACGAGTAACAGCACGATCCAAAAAGATCGCAAGTGGCTCCCTCTGTGAGATACGTAGAAATTGACATTTTAAGCTTATTCTCCATCCCCAAAAACATACCACTGCCAAATTTCAGTTCAGCAGCTTGATTATGTTGGGAGAGTAGCCAAAAGGTAATTTCAAAAAACAAACTTCAACGCCCTGTATCTCTTAAACAAACAACATTTCTATAAGGCATATTAGCCTCAATCGTAATATTTTGCCCAAGATATATGCGGTTGCACTATGTTCCATTATTAACGACTCACCCTGTATATACCGCGCAACGCTAATTATGTAAAACTAAATAATAGACATATTTCATGCAAAATTACACTTAATCTTAGAAAGTGTAGCAGGTTTTCGGGCAGAATTTAAAAGGCGAATAATTATATCCCGATAAATCAGAATTAACGATTTAAATTTGGATTAGCTAATATCTTAATTGTCACCAATATTGATAGTAAACGTTCGCGAGCCAATATTAACTTTCAAGTATTTCTGCCGAAAGTATACCTACATTCGATTTGTTTGTTAATAATACGATATTAAAGTAGAAGTGAATAAGTAATAATTACCTATGTTGTCGTTGGGCAAGCAGTTTGTCGAAGCAAAAATAGCCAAATGAAAAATAATACATACCTATTTATAAGGGAAATTCTGCAGTTAGGAACCGCCCAATTATTAGGTACTAATGTTTATTACAAAAATAGTTTGATGACATTTTATATCCGAAAACAAAACAACTTTTCCTAATAAAACCGTTAACTGAAGTATTTATAAAGACTTCTCACGGCTATAGCTTTATGTCCTGGAAAACAGATGGCTCTGATGGCTAACAATGTATTCTGCATTTACGCAAAAAGTGGTCATATGGTTTCAACGCAAAAGAGTGTTGAAATATCAGGGAGATGGGTAGTTTTTGTCAAATAGCAAAAAAAATAAATGAAGTGCAACATTTCCTTTAACTGAATTATTTTATGTGTATGTACTTCCTTGCCTTTCAACATACAGAACAATATCACATTTGCCGTCCCTACCTCCTACAATTGAATGAATTCGCTCCTACCTACGCTGCAGCCCAGCAACATTTTTTGAGAGTAGATATTTACTTTCAAGTACAACAATGGAAATAAAAAAGGTCATGAGTCATGAGCAATGGGGTTGAAAGAAAACCAAAGGTGGTCTGCAGCCAGTACCAACGTTACAGTCACCAGCACCAGAAGCAGTTTTAAAACTTATTTCTTGCAAACGCATGAAGACCTGTCAGACCAACTGTGGATGCAAAAAGCTGTTTTAATATGAACCCGAACTGCGAGAACAGCTGTAGTAACATGCCCCTTGCAGAAATTGAAATTGAAAATAAAGTGGACACAAATCAAAGTGGGCCAATTATTTTGAAAATTGACACAGGGTCATAGTTTTCAATTCTAAGCAAATTTTTCTAATGAAATTTTTCGATATCTTGTCGAGAAAGGGCGCTTAACCTACACAGAAAATAAATAAATCGTTCCTGTCAGGGCCTACTTTATTTTTCATAATTAAAAATATGCTGAAAATTATTTTCTAGGCAAGCAGGCCTGGACCCCAAATGACCAAATTCGAACTCGAAAATTTTTGGTCTTCTACACCTCTCGTTTCACTTATCCTGGGACACACTGTATATATTATGTATTCAATAAATTGTCAAGTATTTGGAATTAAGTAATTTTATTTGTTTTAGGCAAGAATTAGAAGGCTGCCCTAAAGAAAGTATGGAACAGAAATTCACGTATTTTATTAGCCTATAGAATAATATTTACATACATGAAATAAAAAATATAAATTAATGGTGTTTTTGCTATTTTCCAAAAATTACTGAATAAGTTCCTCGATGTTTCAACACTCTTTTGCAAGGAAACTCATTTAAGTCCGTAAAATGCTTCTTTTTCGGTCTAGTCCCTAAATGAATGAATGACATGACAAAATTATCAAATAAACAAACTTGTTGCTACGATATCAATTTCTAAGCCAATTTTTTCGAAGGAACGTTAAGATTTCAAAAATTATGGAAAATTTGCAAATTTAAGCGTTCTGGAAGAATTGTAAAAAGCGTATAACAAAAAATAGTGTTTGTCACAAGTATCTAAATGAAGTTTTTCAAGACTCGTCATTTTAGGTACTTGTAACAAAAATAACTATTTTGACTGGTATACGCCATTGAATATAAGAAATACGCCCCCTATAGGCTCAATGCTAAACTAGTCTATGGGCCATGCCAACAAAGAACAACAACAAAGAACAACGCAGTGTAGACCAGGGCCTATTTTTGATTTAGTTAGGCCCCAAGGCCCAAGCCAAACTTCGGGCCCCCCATATCCTATAGTATGACTTTTCAATAAGAATTTTTCTTACCATCTAAGCCTAATTTTATTTAATTTTCTTTTCTTGAAATCGGCATTAAAATGTCCCAAAATCGTCATTAAAAGCACAGAAATCGTACAATAATGTAGCCCATTATTGTACGATTTTTTTCAATAAGTAGGCCTTGGCCAGATGTAAACATCAAACGTCAGACGCGGAGAAATCGCCCGTCAAAAGTGACCAAATACCCAAAACTTTTCGTACACATTGCGAAATTGTTTCCTATAGAAGCGCAATCCTTCAGTATACATATTTTAGTAAATTTTAATATCAATAGATTTGTTGTGTAGGCTGCACAAGAAGCAGCAGTTTGGTTTTTCTGTCAGAAGGTGCCGTGTCTCATCCTACTTGTCCTAGAAAGGGTTTTTCTGTCCCCCTGGGGCTTTTCCCTTAAGTAATCTAAACCACGGGCGTAGCCAAGGGGGGGGGGTTCGGGGGTTCAAACCCCCCCGAAATAAGCAAAATATTACCTAATATTATACCGAAAAAATACGAGGAGTGAAGAGTTAAATTATTATTACGTTTGAATATATGTAGTAATAGTAGCGCCTAGCGCCATCTTTTGACGAGAGGCAGACGCAGTTGCAGCCGAACTATTTTGTATTGTAGGGACACTTTGCGTTGTTTCTCGATTATTCGCCACGCTCCTCGGTCGAAATGAGCGGAACTTTGTGGAAGTTCGTGGAAGTTTCTGGACGGCTACTGGGCTGCTATATAAGCGGCGCCGCGGCGCGTGACCGCGCTTACGGCAGTATTGTTCCATGCGAACTCGAAGCGAATAAAAGTGAAAAGTGGTGAACGAATAGTGAAGAGAATTAAGTGTACCGTGTAAGTGAGTAATTTTAGTGCGCTGTTATTCGATGACCTTGTTAAGGATAGATACGTGAATCATTATTACTGTCGAAAAATGGAGGGGAAAAAAAGGAAGGGTGATAAACTTAAAGGTATGGACTACTGGAAAAAGTGGTGTAGTCAAGGTCAAGAGGTTTCTAATAAAGAAACAAATTTGGATTTAGCTATCAAAGCTTCAGCTACCTTGCATGCTGATAAGAAGACTGCCTACCCCGAAATCTAGTTTGGAATGCCTAGATATGCGCGATAAAAACCTTTATCCTAATATTTACACATTACTACAAATCTTGGCTACCATTCCTGTATCCACTGCTACCCCAGAAAGGTCTTTCTCGAGCCTAAGGAGACTGAAAAACTATTTACGAAACACTACAAGTGAAAACAGACTTAATGGTTTGGCTCTAATGAACATTCACTATGGAACAGAAATTCATGCAGATGAAGTAGTGGATATATTTAAAAGAAAAAGCCGAAGATTTCTTCTTTAATGGTTTTAGATTTAGCGCAGAGGAACGAAATTAATTTATCCATTTCATTTAAAGTTAAGAACTTTATAAATATGTCGTAGTTTTTCGGATGAATATATAGATATTAAATTTCATGTAAGTATATTTTTGTTGTTTTATTTACTTCTCAAATTAACCCCCCCCCCCCAAAACTAAATCCTGGCTACGCCCGTGATCTAAACTATTCCATTTCACATACCTACCTTCAGCCTAAGTTCAAAACTAGAGAACAATTCGCTGTGCGAGTTCGTGCCCGACCCTATCTGTCAGATGTGCCCCTAGTGGGCGGGAGCTACTACTATACCATAAGACCTTACCTTTGTAAATATTGTATGTATGTGTAAATAAAAATTGTTCGAATCCGAATCCTAGGTAGAGCGATCGTCAAAGTCAAGCAACGCCGCGCGTAGTCGGTTCATGGACGGGTGATCCCTTAATATTATTTTCTTGCCTAATAAAACAGAGGCCTCAGCAACTAAACTCCACATGGGTCATAAAAAGTTGAACTTCAGTGCCTTGGTACATAAATAACTATTATCAAATACGGCCTTTTTTATTGGAATGCTATGGAAATGATGTAGAAGTAGATAGTTACTCATTCCATATTTGCTGCGGTTATTTTGTTTTACTATTATTCATGTGAATAAGTTTAGTATTCACGCGATTCCCGTCATACCACCAGATTATAGACTGCAAGAAAAATTACTATTTTTAATAAATTCCATTTCCTAGCACACCAAAAAAAGTTGGATCATGCTACCATCCTTTACGCTTTCTTGATTTCGCATCGGTTGCCACAAATCATGAGTAAACCAAATATAATTAGCTCAAATGAACGTTCTATTACTATTCCTAGACTAGATTCATTGAATATCGCCTCACAAAAAATACTTTTACTGTTTTCGGTCAATTGAACACAAAATATTGAAAGTATTTATGAAAATGTCCCGGAAGAGCTATCGCGTTTCGCCTGAGTCAACTCACCCACAAAAATTCAAACGAATTCATAGGTACTTTTCGCTATTTTTCTAGAGAAAATAATTTTGAATTTCCGTTTATATTTAACAAATTTTGGAGAGAAAGTAGCTAGATTCTGTCTATGAATTGAGATCTCAAAGTAGCAAATTCTGAAATAAAATGCAATTGCGGATTGTTGTTACTTGCACCTACAGTCTACACAATGGTGTATTGTTTATATAATTATGCAAATTTGTTAATTACTCCTAAGAAAACAGCGCCCCTTGATTACATATGGATGAATAGAGTGGAAGTAAGTAATAAATGTCATGTAGCAGGGATATACAGGGTGATTTATTCATAACTACATTAATTTTAACAGTGGGTAGGGAAAAATGCTATGAATGCGAAATCGCAATTAAAAAAATTCCAACTTTTTTTAAAGCCGGAATTATTTTTTTTCTAAACCGCATTTTTACCTATTTGGCCCTCTATTTACGGCTGCCACTGGATTGCTTTCAGGGCGCATGAGGCATCGGACGACGCTTGCCGTTGCGCGCGTCAACATTGTTGCCAGATGTACGCAACTTTCGTAAATTTAAAGGAATGTTTTCAGTACATAATTATTTGTATTGTAGGCGAATGTTCCGCCAAATGCTTGCGGAAATTATGGACAAATGTTAACGCTTACCTCTTGTAACGGTTAGTTTTGCCCTGAGACACCTTAAGGCGAGCCTTAAGGGATAAATGCCAACGAGAAAAATAAATGAAACGACTGCTTACGTGACCTTTTGATTTTTGGATGCTTTATTAAGTAGGTACCTATTCAACTGCGTTCTTTTTAATAAAACTTTTGTCTTAAATCTCAAAATCTAGCGAATTTCGGAGACAGTTTCAGTCTTTTGAGGTTTCAGTATTTTCCACCCTCTGTAGACACTGAGTGCGTTTTGTGCGTGTGATTGTGAAGGCCTTTTGTATTGTTATAGCGGGTGCTGTGAAAAGTGTAGTGATAAGGGTCTCTCGAGTTAGATGCTGAACACGCCAAGTCCAAGGTGTGCTAACACCCTGTTATTGGCATATCAACTAGGTAAATAATTCATAAACTGAATATTTTTTCGTAATTAAATTATCAATAAATAATGGCAACGTCGCGGCCGGTGCCATGTGCTGCAGCATAACGTCATAGCCACATGCGTTCAGGTGCGCCTCGTTACGCGGGATTTGGGATAAATTGCCCCATTATTTAAACATGCAGCAAAAAAATTTTTTTTTGCGTTTTCGGTATATATGTACCTCCCTGATGACGTGGTTAAAATTAATGTATTTATGAATAAATCACCCTGTATTCACGTTTAATTCTGTTCGGATACAGGTGTTGAAATTATAGCTCCACATCAATTGAAATTGGTTTATGTTTATGACATAATAAAAGACAGATCAGAGATCCAAAATATAACTAGTCAGAGTGACTATGGGCAATGATTTTTTTCTACATGTTGCCTAACGTTTTATTGTTAACAACAATTTAATTAAAATAATATATAGTTGCAAAATGTATTCTGCAATACACGTTTTAAGGTCAGATTTATTTTGATCATATCCGGAATATTTAAAAAGTATAACAATCTTTATGTAGTCTTGACTACCTACTTCGGAACTTATTTAGGTCATTTAGTTCTTTCAAATGAGGTATTTTTTCTTTTTTTAATTATTTTAGTGACATTTGAAGAAGGAAATTGGTAGTTGTTTTTGTGTACCAAGGTGCTGAAGTTCAATATTTTAGAACAATAATTATGGAATTTAGTTGTAATAAACCTGGACCAATACTATATTAAACCTGAACATGACGTCATAATTTTATGTTTGTTTGCGAATTGAAGTGTTCGAGAAAATGGCGAGTAATAATTAAAGGGGATTATTCTGTGGTTATAGGATACGTATGTCAGAAAATGTATGGAAATGCCATGTAAACTTGTCAAATGAAGTGGACATAGGTAACAAACAAGCATTTTATTTTATTTTGGATACTACACTCTATTCAAACTAAATGCAAGTGGCGCGTAAACATTTACAGGATGGAAGCACGTGAACAATTCTGAGATCTAATACGAGGCAGGACTGCATTAAGGACGATCTCTATGAATTTTATAGTATAAAATATTAAAATAATATGCCCCAGTATTAAGAACTTTAAAAACAAACTTTTATGGCAAACCTAGTCATTCACTTACCAGAAATTTCTACTATTAACACAAATCGTAGCTCCAACAATTAATAAACAGCGAAATAATTATATCGGAAAAAAATAAAGGTCCACTTGCAACTCAATACACCTCTGTAAAAACACCGACTCGCTGCACTCGCCCGCCGGGCCAGACTTTATTGCCGGCTAGCCAATAGCAAGCCGATCACGTGCGTATCACGCTCTAGCCATGCAACAACTTGTGTTTATGTTTCACTTGCGTTTAGTTTGAATAGAGTTTTAATTCGTTGTTAACAGATAGATTTGCATGTTTCTATCTTATAAAATATCTTTAATACTGTTAATATTATAGTGTTGGTCCAGAATAAACATTTAATAAATCAACTTTGCAATAAGAAACACTCGATTATCTCAACAACAAAAATATTAAGATATGGAAAACCCTGAACCTATATAAAAAAAACTGATGAGTAGTTAGTTTTGTGCAGTACAAAATATAGGTTTGCGTTATTTGGCCAACGTTATTAATTTTAGTTGCATAATAATTAATTATTGTGCCTTTTCTCATACGCACACCAATATTTAATTGTTCAACGATTGCTTAGATCAGCACTGTTATGCAGAGTGACCCAATTAACAGCAAACTAAATTAATTATTATTTTTTCGGCTTTAATTTACAAGATTGCGTAATTTCAATTAGCCCCAGCCACCTGACCATAGTTGTGGTACGCCAGACTGGCAGGTAAGATTTCTATTATTCCGAAAAATTGACCAGAGAAAGATAACTGGGTTGACAGTATTCTAGTAGAGTATGTCTATATCGATTTGAATAATTTAATAACTAAAATACCTACATTTTGCAATCTTGTTGTTATTAGACACCTTTCAGCCTCAGTTTTATATTGCGTTTACCGGTTATCAAACTGTTTTATAATACTGTGGAACACAAAGAACAATCCAATAACCTACAAATCGCATGCAGTTCTGGCGATTGGGATTTAGATTGGATCATTCAATCAGAGATTTTAAGCTTTAGTAGACTGGTCTGAATAAATGATTTTCGCCCACTTATCATATTATAATTATGTCATGCCCCCTACTTATTCCTTTACTCAATGGTAAAACATACTTTTTACGTAAAATCCATTGGTTTAGAAAAAAAAAATCCCCAACTGTATCATCAACCACATAATTTTTTTCTTTAATGCCGCTACTCTCTACATTACAATCTTTGAAAGTCTCATTTGAAAACATGTTGTTGAACCAACATGGTTCTGTAAATATTGTAAGGAAAACGGCAAGTGTTCACATGGCAGCAGAAAAAAATATAATAATATTCTCTCAAAATCTTCATCTAGAACATCGACATCGCTAACGCTCCTACCAGAAATAATTTCAGTTTCACCATGTAAATCACGTTTTCCTTTTCAATACATAATGCACATTCAGCCTGGGGCACATCAAATTTACGGGCAAGTGTTTCGATGTTGTAGATAAATATTACATAACCGAGAAAAGGTCAAGCTTGTCGGGTATGTACTCGTAGGTACCTATACCTATATCTAAAACAAAATAAATGTACTTACGATTTAGTCGGAGGGGTCAACTGGTTCCCATAATAGAAGCACAAACTATGAAACGAAATAACAATTTTCAAAATTTGAACCAAACTAAGAGAAAAGAACCATAATGTAACAAATAATATTGCTCTTAGATGTAGATCTATTACAACAATAATAATAATGGCAGTGGCGTAACTACAGGGTGTTCAGAGTGTGTAGTGAACACGGGCCCAGAGCTGCTAGGGGCCCACCGCCACCAAGATTCATGTATCAAGGCGCATAAATTTGGGTTTTTCCGATGCGAGCCGATTGACGTAGTGCTGCGTAATAACCGACGAGTCAGAATCTCTAATCGCTTACATACAGGGCGCATACAGGGCGATTGAAACTTCGCAACAATAAAAATGAAGGGTAGTACAAAAAATGATAATAAATTTACCTACAGGATGATCCAAACTCGACCCCCCGGGCCTACTGCGAGAACACGAATATTGGAAATAAAATTTCGAACTATAAGGCCCAATTATGACCGAAAATTTGCTTTTTTGTTGTTTGGGGAAATGGCCGCTGTGACGTCATCAACATTTTTCCCCAGAAGCATACAATTTTTTTCCTAAATATTGAAAGTCCTTATCATTCTCAACAACTTTTATAGGAAAAGATTTTCTGTAGATATCTTTTATTGTTCAAAATTTACAATTGATAGTCAGAAATTATTTAAGAGAAAGTTAGGTTGTCTTGTGCACCCTTAAATTTTTTCAACTGGAATATTAAAAAACAATTTTTGTAACAAACTATAATAGCAAACAAGTCAGTAACAAGCACAATTCAAAAATTAAAAAAATACTCCAGTCGAACAAATTTAATTTTGCACAAGGCACCCTAACATAATCTTAAATAGGTAATTTATGACTATCGCAATTGTTTTCATGGCTAGCTACATTTGGGAAAATTGATCCTAGTGAATAGAAAAAATTCCATGTTTTCATTCCATTCCATTTAAGAGCCCCTGTTCGAAATTTTATTTTCAGTTTTCGTGTACCCGCAGTAGGCCTGGGGTCTCGAGTTTGGATCACCATGGTGATTCAACATTTTGGCCTATAAAATGGCGTTTTTCGACCTGTCGTGAGCAATGTGTAGTATTTTTAACTGTTGGTCAATACAAAGTTTAAGTTGGATTCTCTATGCACCTACAGGGTGTCCCATTTTCGCTACTTTTGTGAGGAATCTCGGTTATTTTTAGGAATAGGGAGTTGCGATTTTCGGGACACTGACCTACTTTTTCAAAGAAAGGCTCGTTTACAGAATTTTCATGCGGCCTCCTTAGTTTTTAAACACAAAGTGATTTCTACCCCCTATATCCGTTATACGCTAAATTGTTGAAATGGTAAAAATCGACCGTTATCGATTTTTTTCACGTATAATTCAGTGGCGTACACGGGCTTTTTCTAGGAGGTAAGAGTTTCAAAATATAAATATAACTTGTAAAGTATCGAAAATGGGACATCCTGACCATCCTGTACAATGTTTGTAATTGTTACATCACTTTCAAACATAAAAAAAACAGGGGATCTCCTGAAAATTTGAACACGGGCCTACTCTTCCGTAGTTACGCCACTGAATAATGGTTCTGTAATCTGGACTAAAATAGTTAAACAATATAATAGGTAGGTATGTGTACTTAGTTTTGTTTCCCAGAGCAATAAATTTTGAATTGCAATATCATTATTTCAGCCACAAAATTGATGAATTCCTTCTGCGTGGAGAAAGCATATTTGATTGAAAGAAATTGCGGACGCGAAATGTTAAAGTTTATTTTGCAGCCTAGATTCTAGACTCATTGCTATATTAGATATTCAATATTTTGGAAATGAATGAAGACACTTGCATAATTTGCTTACATAATAATATTATGAATACTAATGCATATCCATATCCATAATATTCCGCAACACACATAGTTGTTTATTTTTATAATAATTTCAATAATCATGTCATTAACCTGAGAATAGGTGGGTATGGTATAAATAAGCTCACTTGGAATATCATAGAAACGCTTGGGCGGCGTTTGCTTTGTAAAACAAGTACAGACCTCGGAGCGCCACCAACTTGAGGAGTGCCCAGTTGTGGCCGTGCTGAAACCACGGCAGGCTTACAAGCGCCTATACACATACTCCATTTATTAAAGCCTGTTTTACAAATAACAATTTTCGTCCAACAAATCAACTAATAAATCTTACCGTTTATTCTTGTGTCATTTGTGGGCAAAACTAATTGCTACTTCATCAGAATTTAAAACAATTCCACGGTTTAATTGACGTTCTCTTAGTATCCACCGAAAAATGTGCCCATTTTATTGTAGCGAGCCGTGGCCTCGAATCCTGTACCTTCATGTTTTAGGTATTTTTTTCCCAACATACTACATTGGAAATCTTGGAAATTTCTTGCGAGGAATCGGTATCTTGCGCATTTTTCATATTTTTAAAATTTTCTAGTATATATGACAGCTATAAATAAGAAAAATTTAAGTGCACACAACAGACCATGGCTTTTTCCAAATTCTGATAAACTAGGTTTAAAGCAATCAGTTTTGCCCAAAAATTTCATTAAGATTTTTTTCGGTAACTCTTGAAACAATACAGTTACATGCCGAAGAAATTTCGGCGATTTTCGGGATTTTGAAAAATATCTCGGAAAGTAGGCCATGGATCTCGAGTGTGTTTTTACGCAAAGGTATCTCATCAAAAAAGCAATTTTTTTTCAAATAAAGTTCTCAGAAAGATGCATATTTGTCAAGATTTTCTCGAGTGGCCCTTCTTAAATAGACACCCTGTATTTTTGTCCTTAACTTTTCGAGAACACCTTGTATATAAATTCTGAGGCTAGATTCGGATTCTCCAGAGAAAATTGCATTATCCTGGTTTTAAGCTGGTCTTTTCATTTCAAAACTAAGGATATAATCGGACTATTTGAGACACCTAATATACCCTGAAAAAGTTTCTCTTTTGCTATATGCGAAAAACACAATTCTATTATACCTAGAAAAATAGTTATTTTTGTAACTAGTGCAAAAAGTGCAGCTCGAGACGCTAGTCGAGGTAACTGATGGACACACTTCATTTCCAGTATTTGTTTTGAATTTTGTTTTCTTAATTGCCTGTGAAGGTTATCAGGTTCTTCACTTAAAACTCTTTTTCGAATTGTTGTGAAGTTTCCGGTACTGGTACTTGGTTCACCTTCCAGAATTTGAGCAGCTACCTATTTCAGTTTTTTTTTTAGAAATTGAAACAGGAGCATTTTCCGTTATAATATCTTATAAAGAATCTAGTGTGACTGGTAGACTGGGGACGAAGGGATGCATTTTTGCGATACATTTAAACAAAATTAAAACTTTTAATTTTACCGCTTATTACAAATAATAATGATCGAGGTTTGTTTGTCTTGCTATCGGCCATTGTCTTTGTTTGTAGCATGTTTTTAGAGTAGTATGAATATATTTAATCTTGGAGTCAAAATAAAGGGCATTTTAACAATGGGGCACCACGTCTATAGGTTTTGACGTCATTGGGCCATACACACTGTGAAAATTTCAAGTATCTACCTATTACCATTCAAAAGATACAGCCGTATAAGGCATAGTTGGTTTTCTAAAAAGATTTTACATAAAAATACAGCGCGCCCGTACCTGAAAAAGTCACATATGGAATAACAGATGGGGCCTCTGAGCCCCCAAAGTCCAAAATCGGTACGAAATTTGGAAATTCTCCACACCAAAACAATACCAAATGTCAATCGATGTTTACAAATAAGTTGGGGGGGGGGGGGTGGGGCTTGCGCATCGGCCACGATGTATACTGATCCCAGGGACCTCACCAAATCGAGAAAAAAAGGCGGCCCAAACGGCCGAACGGCTTTTTCGATCGGGGTGCCCTCTGGCAGGCCAGAGGCCCGTATCCTTCGGTGGCCCCACGCGAAAATTGAACTCTACCGGCGCTACCCCTTCCAATCGCTAGCCATTTTTCCAGAAAAAAACGGGGAAAAAAATTCCAGGGGCCGAACGGCTCTCCCGATTCCGACGCCCTTCAATAGGGTTGTTCCCCTTGAGCTCGGACGGCCGTACGCCAAATTTGGGCTCGAAATATCGAAAACTGCGTCTTGTAGACGAGAGCATAAGTACACGTATTACTACAAGACAGGCGGCGCATTTTGTATTTGTTTACAGGGTGATCCAAAATTGTTTTTTTATGGTAGGGTAAGGCTGTATAAATCGTACCCTTTTTAGTTTATAATTTTTTCTTGAAAAACTAATTGACCAAATGTCAAAATTTAATACCTAGATCATAAAACAGCACTTTGGACACCTACCCTAATTTTGTCAATGTTTAGTTTGTCGAATTTCGTTAAAGTATTGTCATTTTTTAAAACTTTTTCAAGTGGTACGATTTTAAAGCATGTTTTGTAAATCGTACCTACGCTTTTTTAAATCGTACCTTTATTTTCTAAATGGTACCTACCTTAGGATAATACTAAATGTGACTGTATTTTTAAATAAAACTAATAGTCATGACTCATGACAAATAAAATGTATTTTAAAAAATTAACAATCTAATCTAAGTGCATAAGTCGCATATACAGTGTGGCCCATTTGGAATGGGGCCACTCCTGTAAAATTTTTCATCCGATTTTAGCCGGGTTTTTTCTAAAGATAGGTCACAAAAAATTCTACTTTGGTGCAAAATTTCAGGTCTTACTCTCAATTTTCAAGGCCTATTACGAATTTTTTTCGAGTAAAAAATGACGAAAATCATTTAGCGATATTTTTATTTAAAATCTGGCACCACAGCATTAATCAGGAAACTCTAAACCCCCACATACCAAATTTGAATAAAAAATACACAGGGAGTTCCATTCTGCGTGTTGTCAAAGTTGAGCAAAATAGAAATTTTAAAGGTACCTATCTGGCAAGTCAAGTGTGCCATGGAATCCCCTCAAAACAGTTGAATGGTCAACAGGACCACTCAAAGTGTTGGTGCGCAAAGATCTAATTCAAAACTATACAGAGTGTCTTTCTCTGTGCCATCTGAAAATACCGAATTTTTTTGAACTTTAAATCGAGTATATCAAAACCACTATATAAACGAACTAAGTCTAAAAATACAGAAGCCTGCCAGTCAGTAAGTCCATATGCGCTAAGGAGGCTGGTGTGCCACAACAGGAAAGACACAGAAAATGTATCATCTTAGACAGTGAATTTATTGAGTATGCGGTCCGATAATTTGAATTGTTTGTTTTATTTGTTTTTTTTTGTTGGCACAAGAAACATAATCCAGTTGTACAAATCGTACCGGTACGATTTACAAAACTCCATTGAGGTACGATTTGGAGAACAAGGCAAAAAAATAATAAAAGGAAATTCTAACCTCATAGACTAAATTGGTATTTAATAACGACTTCAAGAATCTATTAGACAAACATAGACTATCTAGCTGACATAAAATGCGTTTGAAAATTCTACTTACCGATACAGTAAAAGCTTACGAATAAACCAGGAAATTTACAACAGAAACACCCATTTTTTTGCGGCGGCAATAGGAACTTAATGGCTGAACGGACCACAAAACGCAAACTGACAATGTTGTCGCTTATGGATGTAGTTTCTTGCGACACCACTAGGTGACCAGAATATTGGCATACTTTTAAAAAAAGGGGGTGGTACCTACGATTTAAATGCAGGTACGATTTATACAACCTTACCCTACCTACTTTAAAATATTAGTTCGTTTTCACTGAATATTAATGTTTATAAAAACATTTGAAGTCAGGAATACCGGTGAATATTTTGTAACAATATTTTTGGATTTTCACATACTTAACCATATTTTACTTATTTACCCGCAGGATGTTCCCAGAATATATTTATATAGAGTAAATAAACTCACAAGCGAGATAGAAAAACGTGTACATACTTTAGTATACAGTATACAGGGTGCTCCTAAAATGATCCCATGTAATATGTGTAATATAAGCGTCTATAAAAAGTTACGGGGCTTTATTCAATAATTTCCATCATACGTGTCTAGTTCGTGACATTGCGGCAACTAGGTAGTCAAGTGTTATTACTGTCCTGTACGCAAGTGAATATCCGGCCTTTGCCATTGTAGCATTGTAGCGACAACATAAAAATGGTATTAGCGTACACAAACATTACACCGCTTAATGTTCCGTTTAAATTGCACTTTCTTTTTTACAATGCAAAAACCAAGTGAGCTTTCCCACTTGGAAAACATTATCTAAAACATAGAAGATAGAAGTTACTTTTTTGGAGAAGTTATGCGTTTTCACAATTTTTTTTTGTTTAATTCATATACCTCCTACAAAGTGCGTGTCCCTATACAAGATATATATACAGTGTGGATACAAATTGTGGCATATTGCATATTATTTCTTAAAATATTCCTCATATCAAAAACATGTTTTAATAAAAGTGTTAGGGATAATTATTTCCCGTTTAGTAATAATAATAATAATTTCCCCTAACACTTTTATTAAAACATGTTTTTGGTATGAGGAATATTTTAAGAACCATAAGAAATATTCCACAATTTGTATCCACACTGTAGAAAACTTTGTTATTATTAACTTCATAAAAAATGTTACTCTATAAATATACCACAACCTTCTCAAACTTTACAAGCCCTGTGCAAACATGTGGCAACGCGGCAGCGGGACGGTTCAACGGGTTTTTGCTTTATAGAGCAGTCTGCACTTTGGCTTAGTTTATTTTTTCTAATAAACGTTCAACCCTCTTTTTAATTATAATTAGATACATTTGTGAACTTTGTTTCAATAATTGGGTAGCTAAGTAAGTGGTTACGTTTGTTTAACAGACAATAAAAGCAGTAACAAGTAACAAATTATACACAGAAATATAAGTATTTATAATAAAGTACGATTCCTGGTGTGGATAAGTACATTTTCGACAAATAATATTGGTAAATTTGGGTAAATAGAGGGGACTAAATTTTGTTGCAAGTCGAATTTTTGTGAGAATTTTTCGCAAAGTGCGCGATCAGGCAAATGATCTATCTTCCCTTTTGGTTAAATTTTCATAAAAATAAAAACAAGCGAACAGAGAACAGCATGTTGTGAAGGAGACTAATCTCTTCTGATTGAAATGGCAGTTAGGGTCAATTTCATAATGCATTCAACTAAATTATCTTTTGACTTTAACATTAGGTAAAGAAACTTTTGCAACAATACTAAATCATGGTTGAATTGTCAGAAAGCTCCTTTAATTTTAAAGGGTACTTTAGTTTGCTTATGCAATTGGCTCTTAATCATTGTATTCTTAAATTTTCGTTCTTTGGGAAGCCCAAAACGAATACAAGTTGACCGCTTGCCGTCAAGCAAAGAAAACCTAGCTACTTCAAGTTATTATTACGATTTGACTTACAGCCAGGTATGTAACTAAATTCTAGCTTCCCTCGACGGTTCTAGGCATCTTGAGGCTTGAAATTGTAAAGGAACGATTCTTCACTTCCAGCTTTTCGGGAAATATTTCACTTTTGCTCAAACAAAACAAATTTATAATAAAGCTGTCGCCAGCACTTCTTGTAAAATCAACTGAGAGGCAGTGTCAGGGCACGCGACGTGGACCCGCATCCCTTGTTGCCAGTTTTCTCTACTTCAGGGCTTCTCCTAGAGTCGGCTGTGAATATACTTACCACGGGCGTAGCCAAGGGGGGGGGGGTTCGGGGGTTCAACCCCCCCCCCCCCGAAATAAGCAAAATATTACCTAAAAATACGAGGAGTGAAGAGTTAAATTATTATTACGTTTGAATATATGTAGTAATAGTAGCGCCTAGCGCCATCTTTTGACGAGAGGCAGACGCAGTTGCAGCCGAACTTGCCTACCCCGAAATCTAGTTTGGAATGCCTAGATATGTGCGATAAAAACCTTTATCCTAATATTTACACATTACTACAAATCTTGGCTACCATTCCTGTATATCCACTGCTACCCCAGAAAGGTCTTTGTCGAGCCTAACGAGACTGAAAAACTATTTACGAAACACTACAAGTAAAAACAGACTTAATGGTTTGGCTCTAATGAACATTCACTATGGAACAGAAATTCATGCAGATGAAGTAGTGGATATATTAAAGCCGAAGATTTCTTCTTTAATGGTTTTAGATTTAGCGCAGAGGAACGAAATTAATTTATCCATTTCATTTAAAGTTAAGAACTTTATAAATATGTCGTAGTTCTTCGGATGAATATATAGATATTAAATTTCATGTAAGTATATTTTTGTTGTTTTATTTACTTCTCAAACTAAACCCCCCCCCCAAAACTAGATCCTGGCTACGCCCGTGATACTTACATAAAAGTTGGTGCTTGTTATGAAAAAGTTGGATAAAAAGTTCTTTTATTTTTAGTTTATAAATAAGTAAAATATACAACAAATGTATAAAGTATCATAAAAACTAAATGTAAAGAACAAATAAATAAATGTTTTATAAAAAAAGGATAATAAAGTATGGTTATCAGAGTTTAAATAAAATTAATATTCAGAATCTTATTCGCATTTTTTATTAAGCCAAGAGTATGTATACTAAACCTTATTTTTTAAAGATAAATACAAAAAAGGGGTTTTAAAAAAGTTTTTTTTCTGAAGATAGGTTGCAGAAAACTCTTTTTTTACTTTGGTGCAAAATTTCAGGTCTATGCGAACTAATATATGGGCCATCGTAACCATGTGAACGGTGCTAGCCACCGGGGTCTACACTGCGTTGTTCTTTGTTCTTGTACATTGTTGGCATGGCCCATAGACTAGTTTAGCATTGAGCCTATAGGGTCGTATTTCTTATATTCAATGGCGTATTACGATTTTTTTCTAGTAAAAAATGATGAAAATCATTTAGCGTTTTTTATTTAAAATCTGACACTACAGCGTTAATCAGGACACCCCAAAACCTCCACATACCTAATTTGAACAACAAATATACAGGGAGGTTTTTTGTACAGAGAATGGGAATTTTAAAGGCATCTGGCGAGTCAAGTATGTCATGGAATCCATTCAAAACAGTTGAATGCTCAACAAGACTACTCAAAGTGTTGATGTGCAAAGATTCAATACAAAAATAGGTATAAAGGGTATTTTTCTCTGGGCCATCTCAAAATGCCGAATTTTTATGAAACTTTATACTGGCCAAGACTCCAAGAGTGCTCTGGAATTATTGAAAAAACATTAATACAAAGAAAAGTTAATTTATTCCTTTACAAAAAACCAACCAACAAAAGAAAACAATTGAAAATATTTGATTTTTCTCAATAAATTCACTGGCTAAAATGATACATTTTCTGTGCGTCTCCTGCTGTGGCACACCAGCCACCTCAGAGGGAGGTAGCTTTTCGTACTTGTTTACGTTTACTTGTTTGGCGATTTTCCTGTTTTAAAGAAAGTTTGTTGTGTTTATTGTATGTTGGACTGTGTTTTTTTAGTAATATAGGACGTGGAGTTTTATTAATACGGTGGTAAAACAGCAGTGATTCAGAATAAAGTGATTAAAATTCAATTTTAGTTTATAGATTTCAGGTTGTGTCTTAGAGTTTCGGACTAATTTAAATCATGCCGGTGGACGTGTTCCGTTCCCAACTGCAAGGGAAACTACAAAGGCTGTCCTAAAGTGTTCATTTTTTCCTCCCTAAAGACCCCATTTTAAGGGAAAAGTGGGTTAAGGCCATCAAAAGAGATTTTGTTCCTACACAGTATTCAAGGGTAAAAGTGGTTTTGGTTTGGACTGTTTGGAGAGTGTTATACCTAACAATTTTACATGATTAAACGTAACCATCTTAAAATCAGTAAGTTTTATAGTTTTATTCATTGGAATTTAGTTGTATCTACGCACGCAAATAAGAAATAATTGGCATTTACGAAAATTTTACCGGTAGATATCTAAAATGCACCAAAAGCCCTTGAAAATGTGACTTTCACTCTCGTAGATTATTATCAGAGTTGTAAAACCATGAGCTATATATGTAAACAATCATTTTAAAGTATTTTTTTTACCAAATTTACCAAGTTGACATCTTGAATTTTTAATTTGGCGCCTTAGGCCCACCTCCCTGCCGGTCTGGGGCGGTTTTGACATACTCGATTATTGACCCCATTTAAGATGGCACAGAGAAAGACACCCTGTATATTTTCTATTGGATCTTTACACACCAACACTTTGAGTGGTCCTGTTAGCCATTCAATTGTTTTAAGGGTATTCCATGCCATGACACACTTGATTTGCCAGATGATTTGGTAGTATGTGGGGTTCTAGGGTGTCCTGATTAACACTAAGGTGTCAGATTATAAATAAAAAAATCGCTAAATGGTTTTAGTCATTTTTTACTGGAAAAAAGTTCATAGTAGGCCTTGAAAATTGAGATTAAGACCTGAAATTTTGCACCAAAGTAAAATAAGAGTTTTTTGTGAGCTACCTTTAGAAAAAAACTGGCTAAAATCAGATGAAAAATAAAACTTTTACGGGGGTGCTTCCATTTCAAATGGGCCACCCTCTCAAAATAAAAAAAATATTTACATTGCGTTTAAAATTTCATATTTGAATTTAGAGGAACTTTAATTTATTCATACAAAATTTTAATTATCTCTGATACCATATTGATAATCCGAATATTCAACATTTTCCAGAAGAAGTCATTTCCAGCTAAACCGAAAGCAAGATCTAAAAGACAGATATATATATTTTTTACCCTTTAATATACGATGAACCGCCATCTTATTTTTTGCAAAAATAAGCTTTTGCTTGGCGACTGATTTTGTTTTTCCCAACGGCATTCGATTCTTCGAAGAATAAACTGCCTAAGATTAGTTTTTAGATCAGTGATTTATTTTAAAAATTTGGTAGCTTCTGGCATCTCATTCCAGAAATTTTTACCTCTAAATAAAAATCATTGTTGAACCTGAGTGCCTACGCTAAAGTCGGAATGGATTTTTTTTATTATATCTACCTAGATTTGTGTAAATCGATTTGGATAATTTAAAGTTACTTTTAGTTGGATTTCCAATTTTTTTGTTGCAATGAATAATTCATATAATTATAGCTTTTTCAGGTATAGAATCCGGATTATCTAGAAAAAAAGAGTGAATGAATTACACTATACCTACTTCAGTAAGTAGGTACTTGCTATATGGCGAGGTAAACTATAATAAACCAGTAAATTTAATCGGATTTATATGGGTAATTCATTGGGTAAGAATTTTTTTTTATTCATCGATAGTACGCCACTTTTCCAGTGGCGTACCATTTTTTTATTAAAAAATATGACGGTTGACCCCGTCTCTCCGACACTGGTGGAAGTAGATGGGCTGAATTATTTTTAATTTATAGAATTTAATCAGTGTCTAAACTCTATCAAATATATTTGCCTCAACTGTCTTCCTTTAGGAAAAAGAAAAGAAAATTTGAAAAAAAATTTGACGCCCTGTATATCGAAAACCGCTAGGATTTCGATAAATGTTTATGTTTATAGGAAAAAAATCTCCCTTTTTGAAATTTTCTAGCAGTTTTTAAAGTATTGCTGATAAAGTTTGGACCACCCTGTATAACATGTTATAAGAAAATAATAATCACGAAAAAAGGGGTTGCATTTTTTTCACATCTATTATCTTTTTTCTGCTAACCACAGCGCGAACAAAAGTTGTTCACTACAAAATCTCCTATGTTATTATTTGTCTGAATAACTTTTTTCTATCAGCAATAGACGAAAAGTTGAGTTTTTCAGACGGATGCAGACTTCACCGGCCGAGGCGCAGTCGAGGCTGGCGAACCGCGGGAGCACGAAAAACTACTTTTCGTCCGTGTATCATACAATATTTTTTATTCGAATATGCTTAGATAAACTATTTAAAAAAGTAGAAAATTAAGATCAGAAATGATACTGGTTAGGTTTCATTACAATAAATCCTAGTTACCTATGAACTTCTAGTCGGCCATGGAACAGAGCAAACTATATCGAACTGGCAATGTGCCCGAACAGAAATTCAGTGTATACTTGCAAAATTGAAGAAAAAGTGAAGAACACAAATTTGCGAGCACCTTTTTTCCTTCAAAAATGGTGACGGCTATTTTTTGGTAAAATTAAAAAATACAGTTGGTACTCGTAAAACTGCCCCTAAATTCAAGATGGCGGAAAACCTGCAAGGGGTTGGTGGTTGAAAATTCGGATTTAAGCTTTCTATATGGTGTACTATCGATGTATAAAAAAAATTTCTTACACAATGAATTGCAATATAAAACCTTATAAATTTACTGGACTATAACGAAAAGTATCCATCTTATAGATGTTTTTTTTATTATCTTGGCCAGCGTCGATCGTGATTGCATGATAACGCGTTTTCAGGGTGTCCATCCATCGCCTACTGAAAATTAAGCTGGACCTAAAAACACACTGAACTCTATTTTTGTCCCACATATTTAATAGACAAAACGCGTGTTGAGGTACTGTAATGTTTGAGACAAATATAGCGGGACCTCAGGTGTGACCGCACAAAAAGATGATACCATTATCTTGGTCGTGAAAACATGACGCTTTATATAGAGAGACAGACATATTATGGTGTTTTATTACTTACCGATTTGTATTTATAACACCCAACAAATAGAAGAAGCAAAGCCATTGTAGTTGTTTCTAAAACCACGATTTCCATTTCAAAGTAATAGATAAATTTACAAAGTTATATTTTACCAGACTATAACCGCAAAACAATTGAGGTCCAATTTAGTTTTTTACGATCTGTTTTCATTTGAGTTGGAAATTATATGCAGTACCTATTTGCTTCCTTATATTCTACCATGAGGTCCTAAAGTCATTACTTTTTCTTGTGAAAGGTAGGTCATGTATGTGATCCCACTTTGCTATACAGGTTGTTTTGTAATTGATGGTCATACATTCAGGAGGTCCTTCTTTGGTCAAAATTAAGGTCATTTTTTTCCTATAAATATTATGGTCCTTTGAGGCGTAATCACTAAAAAATAAAAGGTTATAAAATTGGTTTATATTATTTTCAATTTGCGTATGGCTAAATGTATCCCGACCAAATTTGGTACATTATACCGTTGAGTGAGGAATAATTTAATTAGTATTAGCACAACAGGCAGCAGTTTGGAGTTGCTGTTGGGAAGTGCCGTGCCTCGTCATAGGGGCGATCGTAAAAATCAAGCAACGCCGCGCGCAGTCTGTTCATGGACGGGTGATCCCTTATGATTATTTTTTTGCCTAATAAAACATTTTCTTTCCGATTTCAAAAAAATATAACATGTACCTCGGCACTGAAGTTCTTTTTATGACTCATGTGGTTTATTTGCCTCGGACAGAGGCCTCAGCAACTAAACTCCACATGAGTCATAAAAAGTTGAACTTCAGTGCCTTGGTAGATAAATAACTATTAATAATATGTGAATTTAACAAAGCAACAGAAAAATATTGTAAAAATAGCTACATTATTTACCAACAAGATCTAAGTTCTGATTCAGTAGTACCAAATTTGCCACTAAATGATCATAGATACGAAAAAAAATGCTAATAAATACTTGAATTGTCCGAATCGGGTTACGGTTGCCTTACTACCTTGTCACCTATTCCTTCAAAAACTTGGAAAACCAATAGCATCCATTATTAGATTCTAGATGCCGGTCTCATGTCACGAGATGCCGAATAAGCAATATACAGAGAAAGCAGCAATGCAACAACAAAGCAATGACATGCAATAAAGTGGTTTTTTTTTTCTCGAAAACGAAACAAGGCACGAAAAAATTCAAGAGACCAAAAAGTTGTACTCGTTGCTTAATGTGAAAGAAATATAAAAGAAGATTACAATTATTATCAAGTCCAGTGGCGTCCCTTAACCAATATTTTTGAGAAAAAGAAAATGTGCGCCACTGACTTTTTTACAACTTTTATATTTTTCCGCATTAAGCAGCTAAAAATACAACTTTTTGGTCTCTTGAATCTTGTTCGCATTTTGCTTCGTTTTCGAGAAAGCAGCAATTCAACAACAAAGCAATGACATGCAATAAAGTGGTTTTTATTTTTTTCTCTCGAAAACGCAGCAAGACACGAAAAAAATTCAAGAGACCAAAAAGTTGTACTCTTAGTTGCTTAATGTGAAAGAAATATAAAAGAAGATTACAATTATTATCAAGTCCAGTGGCGTCCCTTAACCAATATTTTTGAGAAAAAGAAAATGTGCGCCACTGACTTTTTTACAACTTTTATATTTTTTCCGCATTAAGCAGCTAAAAATACAACTTTTTGGTCTCTTGAATCTTGTTCGCATTTTGCTTCGTTTTCGAGAAAGCAGCAATTCAACAACAAAGCAATGACATGCAATAAAGTGGTTTTTATTTTTTTTCTCTCGAAAACGCAGCAAGACACGAAAAAAATTCAAGAGACCAAAAAAGTTGTATTCTTAGTTCCTTAATGCGAGAAAAATACAAAAGTTTAAAAAAAGTCAGTGGCGCATTTTTTTTCAAAAGTATTGGTCACGGTGCCCCCGGAACGCCACTGGACTTAATAATTTGAATCCACTTAGGGCGAAATGACACTGCCAGATTTAAACAAAATCGGCTAAAGGATTATTAAGATGTTAGTTAGTATTAGTGACCTTCCATATTAGTTATTATTTGTATTAGGTAGGTACCTAGCTTGCAAACATGAGGTGTAATTAGGTTTTGTTTCTTGTTCTTGGTTTTCTAATAGTTTATGTAAGCCTCACAATCACAATTAATTGTTTCGCAGCTTGTAATACAGGAAACAACTACTATAGTCACACCCTCAGCCTACTTCAGCAGACTGATGTTCTGCTTCTACCCGAGCAGATCATATCAGGAGTGAAATGTATTGTCACGAAAGTTATAGAACTAGATCGAGTACATTCTTTCGATAGCGACATCATTTGTTTTCGTTGCTAAACACGAAACAAACGATATTTTTATTATAATATTTTCATGAATACATTTTTCCGTTGGACTGATTTAAATTAAATGTTTCTCAATTGTCTCTAATGCTTGTGACTATTCTTTTATTTAATTGGATTGTCTATTGTGTTTTAAACATTTACCAGTAGGCAAATGCATAGGTACATAATATAGAGTGTAACAAAATCTTTAATAGAGGAACTCTATTGACCATTGGTTTCTAATTAAAAGATGTTTGAAATAGTACAACAGGCAAGTTGTTAAAGACATAGCTAAGCTATTTCGTTATTAGTTTGAAAGGTGAAGCTTCATTTTCTTCATGGCCTCCTACTTATATGGAAATACGAATACGGCTCACAAACTTATACCTAGGATAAAAATTGCAAGAGCTGGTTTGTACCAAATTTCAAACTGATAATACATAAGAAATTGTCAAAATAATCGAGAAAAATCAACTTTAATATTTCACATTTAGCACCGCGTATCTTTTAAGGAGAGCATTGTAAGTGGGTAGTTATTAGGTTAAATCATTATGTTTTGCCCTAAAAATATGAAATTAACGGAATGACCTGCTTATTTGTTACACCCTGTATAGTGCGCATAAAGGATTTTCCAATAGGGAGTAGGTATAAGATCCCTTATTTAAAATCTTATAGGGGACCATTTTTGCTTTGTAGGTATATTCTGACAATAAATTAGGTATTACTTATCATTGCAAAATAAATCTACATATTATGGAGAAATTATCTTTTGGTTCTAAAATATAACTATGTAGCGTGACACTAACATTTTTAGTATGATACTGGAGAGAGACTTTTCAGTTTTTAATAATTACACCAGCTTCAACCTACCTACGTAGTTTCTTTTTGTGTAGGTCGGCAGAAACGTATAAAACATTTCAAAATGAATTAACAGTTAAAGCAATTTAAAGCAATTCGGGCTTGTTGTAATTGGTAACCCGAAAGGTCACAAGGCAGAACATAAAAACCGTGTAAGTGGAGAAAATACATTGAACTATTAATTTACAACTAGGCAGGTACCACAAGTTTAAAGACAAAATAGACGTAAACAAGCCGCTCTGCGTGTTACCCACGTAAACAGACGTCGCCTGCATTATTTACAGGCCGTCTGGATTACTCGGAAACGACTTTATACTTTGTGACGTCAGAGCAATATAGGTACTGTAGATTCGTTCGTTTAAGTCTGGATCACTACAAATTAGGACTTTGCCTCAGAGCTGGGCAGATCTATTTAAAAAAGATCGTTTTAAGATCGCGATCTTGATCTTAGATCTAGATCTTTTTTGTTTCACTAAAGAACGATCTTTTTATAAAGATCGTTTCAAAAAGATCTGATCTTTGATCTTAATTTGACGATCTTAGATCATTTTAAAGATATAAGATCGTTTAAAAGATCTAAGATCGTTTTAAAGATCTAAGATGGTTTTAGAGATCTAAGATAGTTTTAGAGATCTAAGATCGTTTTAAAGATCTAAGATCGTTTTAGAGATCTAAGATCGTTTTAAAGATCTAAGATCTTTATAACGATCTAAGATCTTTTCCTCATTTGTTTTCGTTCATTTTTGAAACGTTTCTGTGATTTTTTATATAAAATAATGTTTTATTTTTGAAGAATAAAAAATAGTGCTCTGGGTTATCGTAGGATAAAGTTTTTGTTTTTATATCTACATATTATTTGTAAAATATGTTCTCATTTTGACCTCAATAGTTGTAAGTAGTTCGTTTTTGAATCGTTTCTGTGATTTTTTTATTCAAAATAATGTAGGTAGAAAGGTAGGTATATATTTTTATAGAAGAATGAACAGTTTTGTACGAACATCGATTTTTCTTTTTATACATACAATCTACATATTATTTCTAAAATATATGTGTTACGAATTCAGTTACTTACGGTACTAACGAGCGTTCATTTAAAGCAGTTTATCTCAGGAGATCTCTAGGTCTCAGCTAAAGTGCTAATTGTCAAAAAATGACAAATAATATAAACAAACTGACATACATTTTACCTACAATTACAAGAACCTATTTAAGGTCTTTAAATGAATGCTTTATGTTAATTTGTATTTTATTTTCAATTATCTATTTCTCAAAGTTCCGAATTTTATAACTTAAGTTATAAAATTATAAATTGCATAAATAATCGGTGAACACGTTTTTACAAGAAAAGTCTAATTCTCCATCGGTATATCAACTGACTGATTACGTAACCAGTTCAGTTAGAGTAGTATAACTTTACGTAACTAGTTACGTAAAATTTTACTTTACACAACTAGTTGCGTAAAACTGGACGTATGATCACTTGCTCAGGTTTTGAAAGATGTCACTTTATACTATGTCAAAATTAGGAAAAGTATTTATATACATCTATATCTATTAACTATAATATCATGAATTTTGTTCAAAGATCTTGGATCATTTAGAATATCACGGGCGTAGCCAAGGGGGGGGGTTTCGGGGGTTCAAACCCCCCCCCCCGAAATAAGCAAAATATTACCTAATATTATCTATCCTTGTTAAGGATAGATAGATAGATAATATTAGGTAATATTATTATATATATATCACACCCAACAACGACTCTAACTGAAACTTCTCTCTTTCCCCCTAATTACTGAGAACCCGCGTTTAGATCGCGAACCAATAAATGGCAACTGTATCTACGTCGCCCGTTCCCGCTCACGCGCTGTTGTTCGTGACTGGATTACTTTCATAGCGCTTATAGGAAAACAAATAAAAAAGTCGCTCGTTTTGAACGATCTAGAATGGCCGAAATTGGATCGGATTCCGTATGCTTGCATCATACGGTGAAAAAAATATTGCTTTTTGTCTATGGGTGGTGCATAGAAATTGTTATTAACTTTGGTACATGTCGTCCGCGTTTCGTCATGCCCACCACGAAAGTGATTGGGAAGAAAAATGAGGCGGCTGCTACTTAAGTGCCGAAATTATTCTACATTTTTTTGTAAATAACCTTTGGAATTTAATATTTGCGAAATTAACTGCAGATGACCTTTCGTATGGTTTCTTTTGAGAGTCCATTTTATTTGGCAAGGACTGCTAAGTATCCTGTGACGTCAACGGTGACGCTTATTGAAAATTGAAAACTGACGTGTCAGTGAGACTAATTTCAGGACTGTTTTTTTATAATTTGGCCGCGCTTTTGTCCAAGGCCTACTATAAAGACAGGCCCTGGCGCACAAAAATCACGTGACCATCTTAGTCAGACGTTACATGTCATTTGTCACATAACTGAAAGCGGTAGCTTGGGGTTTGAGAAGTTTTCAACGTTTAAAGTGTTTTTAAACGTCTTAGTTTATATTTTAGAAACAAGTTTGTGTCTAGTGCGCGTGTGTCCTGGCGGAGGGGAACCGCCCAGGTGTTATTATGGCCTCTGGGTGGAAGTCGTGCCGTCCAAGAGTATTGGTGCCGCTCGCACCGACGCGACGCGACGCGTGAGCGCTGTAAGGGGAATTCTCCCTGGAACCACAGAATAGGGAACCCGGAATGGACTATTATGGACATGGGACGGTATTAGTATTGGACAGTGGAGCCTGAGACACAGAGGGGTGAACTGCTTACGGGAGATCCGCGAGTTCAGACGGTTCGGGTGGTTGGAAGCCGTTGTGTATTTATTGTATTCACCATTCACCTCGTGCGAAATAAATCAGTGTTGTAACGTACTCGAGGAGTTTCGTTGTCGACCCACGCCCTGATACGGTTTCTATTCGGTCTTTCACGCTGTCGATCAACTAAGACTTCGTCAGTATTTACAGTATACCTACTGAGGTTAGTTTTCATTTTTATTTCGTAAAAAATAACCTAAATACCAAATATTGGGTCTGTTTATATTATATTTATACATATTACAAAAGCCAGGAAGAAAGTGTCGCCATAACAAACATTTGTTTTGCCTCGGGATGAAAATTTCCGCCAAAAATGGATTCGTCAAATCCCAACTGAGATTTAATTTCTAAAAAACCCTTATGTATGTGTGGGTAACACATTTTCAAGAAAGTGAAACAATAATTAAAGTGGACAAATGTGTTGTGGGAGGAAAATACCTATAGAGAATATCACCTAAGCTAAAGGAAGGTGATGTCCCAACAATTTTTGAGAATGTGTCAAAATATTGTGAGTGCAGTGCCGTTTAACTCTCAGCCTAAAACAGCTGAGGCAGGTTGAAAATTTTGAAAAAACAATTAGAGAAAGCTTGGATGCACAAAACCAATAATGTAATAGATGAAAAAAAACTTGCCAAATGGTTACGAAATTTGTTTTTTTCTACTTATCTCCAAAAATGCCTTTCATTATATTATAGAACTAAGTTGGTCACGTGACTACGCGATTATGCGTTAGCGCCGTGGCCTGTCTTTATCGTTGGCCTCGCTTTTGTCGAAGTGACGTAGGCGAGCAGAAGAGTTTAATTTTAGTACTAAGTAAAAATCTAAGTAGGCTGCGAGCATGGAACGGCACAATTTTTTTTTATAAATATGTCCATAAAAAATCATCGTTTGGTTTGGAAAAATTAAGAAACGCGACAAAACGAGAACCGCCCAGTTTGCGGCATTCAACTTTTCTAGAAAATCGAGCACTGTACAGGGTGGGCCAAATTGGACACTTTTAAAGGGAAACTCCTATTTTTGACGGAGATAGACGAAAACTGATATCGGTGTCTGAGGCTCATTTTTTAAAGCGAAAACCGAAAATCGATATCTGCCACCGTTCTTGAGTTACAGGGCGTTTTTCGAAAATGTGCGTTTTCGAAATGTGGCCGTAACTTGTTTCGGGTTGAAAATTTTGTGTTTCTGTGAAAACATTCTTAAAGCACTTTTTTACATAGAATCCAATGCTGCTACTACTCTTTTCTTTCTAGTCAATGGTTTAGGGGTTACATATAAAAAATATTACTTTTTAAATGGAACACCCTGTATATTTTTGCATTTTTTAATAGAGCAAAAAATTACCATTCCAAAAATATATAACACTTAGTGATTTACTTAAGTAGTTATCGATTACTAATAGCTTTTATGATTTCATGTGTATAATTGGTATATACAGGGTGTTCCATTTAAAAAATAATATTTTTTATCCGTAACTCTTAAACCATGACTAGAAAAAAATGTAGTACCAGCACTGGATTCCACGTAAAAAAGTGCTTTAAGAATGTTTTTACAGAAACACAAAATTTTCAACCCGAAAAAAGTTACGGCCACCTTTCGAAAACGCACATTTTCGAAAAACGCACTGTAACTCAAGAACGGTGACAGATATCGATTTGCGGTTTTCTCCATTAAGTTTATCATAAAAAATGAGCCTCAGACACCGATATCAGTTTTCGTCTATCTCCGTCAAAAATAGGAGTTTCTATTTAAAAGTGTCCAATTTGGCCCACCCTGTACACCTGCTAAGCTATTTTTTCTTCAGGAAATAGGAGAAACCCCTCAAAAGTGTCCAATTTGGGACACCTTATATAAAAAAAATGTTTCAAAATGATAAAAATTTATTTATTATAATAAATAACTTGTCCTCTAAAAATTATAAAAAAATTCAAGTACGTAGGTATTCTTACGTCAATCTGGGGAAACACCTATTATATTTTCGCCGAATCTCTACATTATTTATTTTCCATGTAGCTATTATTTATACTAACATGGCATGTTAAAATGACAAACCATTTGTACTAATAATGCACAAGCAGAGAAACTCGAGACTCGGAAAAATTAAAAATGCCGCAAGTAGTTTTACAACCTACCAAGATTAATTATACATTTTAGGTTTAACAGAAAGTAAAAGCGAAAGAAATTGCGCGAACAGCCATTTTAATTCTTCTGGTAGCAGTAAAATCCGAATTTCACACGTATTTGCCGCGTACATGATAGAAAGCGGTATTGTTTTGCCTAATTGGAAGAAATGCTTCGATTACACTTTCAACCTTTGAAGGTTCACGATGCCATAAATGTGCAAGCTACTTTGGTCTGTCTTCCGGCCTTTCTTTGCACATTTGTCTCTTGATATTTTGTTATGGGGAATATCCCTGATATTTGTAATGGAAAAATAAACAACAAACAGTTGTAAAGGGGAAAAATTTGTAAGTTGTATTAATTCAAGAGCCGGCCGCATGATTTCAACTCTCATAAGATTATAGAATAAGATGTTATGTAAAATGTAGAGAGTAGGTATATTTCTTTACTTGAGGCCTCAGATAATATGGACCCGATCATTATTATTTAAAGAAGTTGTGGATAATTTTTAATTTTTTAATAGGTATTTACTACTTTTTCGCAAAAGTCTTTTGATAAATTCGAAAAATGCCGTTCTAACACTCGAAGGAGGTGGTAAATTTTCTTAATTGGGTCTTGTATTTTCCTCCAGTACCGAAAAAAACCTCGAAAATCCGATATTTAACGAAATTTGCCGACTCCCGATTTTCAAGTTTCGAGAAACGGGACGGCTGTAGAATTAGCGAAATTGACGGGAAATCCTGAGGAACCGCTCTTAGAAATTGCGTGTTTTTTCTCATTTTTTAATTTTTCGGGGGCACCGGAAGCAACTGCACCTCTCCTGAAGACTTGAGGGAATCTTTAAAAATTCCGACCCCAGAGCCCCGAGCTGAAAATAACTTATATTAGCTTTAGCTCGGCGAAAAAGGGCAATTTCTGACAGTTTTCGGACTTTGGCTTTTAGGTGACGGGAAATTCCGACCATTCACGAAAAAAGATGCGTCCCACTTGCGTTGGTCGTTTTTTTTGCCGAAAATCTTTAATAACTCGAAAACGGGAAATAATTTACCTGAAAAAGTTTCGTTAAATATGTTGACCCGTTCTCCGGCCATCTCGCCGTACCGTCAGATCTCCCGAAAAACGCGTTTGAAAAAATTTTTGCCTGTGCATCAAGCGATACCCCGAAAATACGCCTATCGAATTTCTAAAGGACCAATTGACCCTTTTTTATTGTTGCTCCATGGGCCTTCTTTCCTATTTTTTTCTATAATCATATGAGAGTAGATGTGCCTAAAAATTAACCACAACTTCTTTAAATAACAATGATCGGGCCTATATTATCTGAGGCAACCTACTCACTTCAAATAAAGAATTATACTGCCTACAATTTACATAACATCTTATTTTATAATCTTATGAGAGTTGAAATCATGCGGCCGGCTCTCATACTATATTTCTGAAATAAAACTGGAAACTAGGAATTTTCATTATTTGTATTTTTTTTTTTTGAAGAATATGGGTTACCTACCTATATTATATTCGTTGGGAACATAATATAGGGGAGGAAAGGGACATACTGCTATTGCGGACATTAGATAGGACTAGTTTATCCTTTTTTACGTATTTACAGTTTGAATGATCAATTTTGACCAATATTTTCGCAGGCAATAACTATTGCACGGCTTGTTAGAATCTCAAAATATTTTAGGGGTTTATTACACTAGCAAGTGTCAACGTACATGTATAATAAAAAGTTAAAACTTCCATTGCCGGATTCAGCACATTAATTTCACCCCTATACCCTACACGATTTTTTGATAATCCAATGCGGTGATATAAAACTACAAAAATAGTATTGAATGCCACCTATTTGGGTTTTTTGCCACCCTTTCAACGGGCTTCAAATAAATCATCGAAATTAAAAAAAGTAAACCTCTCATAACGTCTTTGAAGCTCCCTAAGAAAGTTATAGCAAAGTTCATGATATTATAGATATCATATAGATATACAGGGTGAGTTTTTTTCGATGCCCACTATGGGGATCTCGGAAACTAGCAGAGCTAGAACAAAGGCTAAATGGGGAAAGAATTGCAGTTTTGAATGCTCAATCCAATGCCCCTTTTGGATTTTTAAAAAAGTTCATGGCTCACTAGATATTTTGAAAAAAGTTATTTTTTGCTATTTCGTCAGATCTCTGTAGCTCCGTTATTTCTAATTATACAGAAAAACTGTAGAGACAAAAATTGTAGATAATTTTGAGCATAATAAGATAATCTTATCCAATATTTTATATTGTTTGTGATTTTTGAGATATGACATAAACTTCTGTTTTTTTAAAGTGTAAATCATAGTTGGCTGTGGCCTTATAAAATATATATAATATAATATATATAATAATCAGACACACTGCAAACTTTCTAATATTTTGTTTTTAGCTGGTAACAAAATAAAACAAAAATAAAAAAAACAAAAATTCAAATTATTATTATTTTAAAAGGTCATCTTTTAAAATAAAAAAGGTGTTCAAACAATCCACCATTCTTATTTATGCATCTTTTTAAAACTGAATTTGTCGCCTTTCTTAGTTTTAACCTGTCAATACTGGCAGTTGCTTCTAAAACAGCTGCTTTTAAATCAACAATTGCCTCATACTTTATTTTGTACTGTTACCCACAAAAAGAAATCCAAAACAGACAAATCGGGGGATCGGGGCTGGCAGGAAAAAGGTCTATTTCTCCCTATCTGACTATTTGGATAGAGCTGATCTAGGTAATTTCTTACGGGCAAATAATTATGTGGTGGAGCTTCATCACGATAATTTTTGTTTTATTTTGTTACCAGCTTAAAATAAAATATTTGAAAGTTTGAAGTATGTCTTATTATAAAATAGAACGTAATTATGAAAATATTCCATGGCTGACTATCTGAAAATTAAAAAAAAATCAGAAAATTAGACATAGCTCTTTGATTTTTTATAATAACTTTGCCTAGTATAATATCATTGGAAAGCTCAGAAAATGGCCGATTTTATAAGGCCACAGCCAACTATGATTTACATTTAAAAAAACACAAGTTTATGTCATATCTCAAAAATCACAAATCACATAAAATATTGGATTAGATTATCTTATTAAGCCAAAAATTATTTATAAATTTTGTCTCTACAGTTTTTCTCTATAATCAGAAATAACGGAGCTACAGAGATCTGATGAAATAGCAAAAAAAAACACTTTTTTCAAAATATCTAGTGAAATCCAAAAGGGGCATTAGATCGAGCGTTCAAAACTGCAATTCTTTCCCCATTTAACCTTTGTTCTAGCTCTGCTAGTTTCCGAGATCCCCATAGTAGGCATCGAAAAAACTCACCCTGTATATTATGATCTTTGGTTATAGCTGGTTAAATTTCGCAAAAAAAAACAGAAATATTTTTTATTTCTCTGAAACTAATAAAACTTTAGAAACCAAATTTGGTAGGTACCTACTCTTATTACTGGTACAGATTGACACAAAATGGTGAAGCATACACCGGATCGAGAGACCAGTGGCCGCGATATGGGAAATTAGTTATGCTAAATATGTTTTCTGGAAGATGCGGGAGATTTATTTTACGAGGTATCCCTCTCTCATCAGGAAATGGTTCTGTCAAAAATCGAAAGCACGAAGGCCATTTTCCAAGGATCTAAGCTATGCCATGCTCAGCCCATTACATTAATCAAGCCTCGGACGTTTTCTTCGTTTTAAATCTAAATATCACGATTCCTATAATAGATTTTAACAGTAGGCCTGCGAGTCTAACAGTAGATCCTTGCCTGGTTTCTTCTCGATGCATGGCTGTCATTAAGTGCATAGCCAAAGCCCATGAAGAGAACTGTAAATTAATAATAGCGCGAAAGGTCATATTATATAACGTTATTTTTTCTGTTATGTGGGTTGAAAATTGCAAAATATATAGTTCGCCAATAATAGATTTGCCCATAATAATTGATGACCCGCTGGTTTCCCAGAAATTGTATGTTATGTGAAGCCTGAATCAGCGCTTCATTCTAATAAATCCTTGTTGGAGAGGCAAAAAGAGTAACTTCTAAAACGTAAATCATAGAAACGGCCAAACTTCAAGAATATGATACTTGCCCATTTTTAAAAGTAGCTTGCAATTTTTTTTCACGTGAAAACCAAAATAGCGTTGAACTTGTTAACACCTCTGACTTCACTGATTTGGAAATGGGGTACATTCGTTAAAAAACTTTTTTTCCAGGTATTCTAGGCAGATTTTCAAACGTAATTTATGTTATTATTGTAAATTAATATTGTTCTTGCTATAATTTTTACTGTTTTCTCAAATTCATCAGAAAAATAATAAAATGGTGATTCTCTAATAGACAGGAAGATAGTGACAGATTTTTGGACGTGATTTTACTCAGTATGGCTGTCATGTTGCGTATATTCTCGTATGTAATATCACAAGTGCCGGAAATTTTATCTATATTTAAATGGAGACGGAGGTCTAATAACAACAATTTAGCAATGTTAAAGTTATATAAATTCATTGATACAATGCTTAATAATACCGCAACATAATTGCTGCATAATTTAGAACAGTGTAAAACACACCATTTTTAAGAAGTACCTACGAGTTTGTGTCCAACAGATTCGCGGTTGCTAAGCAACGAAGTGATAATTGCACAAGTGGTATTACCGCTTTGGTTTTGCACAAGTGCAATTATTATCGCTAGCAGAGGCATATGATTGGTTGGATTTTTATGGAAGGAGCTACCTTATTAGATGCAAGCAGTATGAAGGAAATAATCACAATAATAAGGTATGAATCAGAGAGTCATGCTGGATTCTTCATATGGAAAAGTGTTCAAAATATAAAATTCGTCGGAAAACCATAGGCATACCGTTAAGGTGGACCCAAAAGGCTACTATTGCCACTTGAACTTGTATTTTTGTGTTTATTTTGAAAACCATTATGTTTTTCAAAAAACCAATGCTTAACCCAAATACTACATTATATTGCCCACGCTTTGCCAAAAAATCAGCCAATTCCGATGTACCGTTTGGAAAAAGAATATACTTAAAGTTTTATGAGGCTAGGAAAAATTATTTTATACTTTTTAATCCATTTTTTATATTATTATATTATATTATTATATTATTTTATTATATTTTTAGCCCTTTTTAAAAACGTGGTATATAAAAATATTTAAATTTTATTGCTTTAAATAAGACCATACCATGTGTCATCATTGGTAGGATTTCTCTTTCGCTATCATACTTTTGTATGTAAAAAAACATAAAATTCAAAATTCAGATTTGAAATTTTGAAATAAGACTTTACTTTGGATTATGAACATAAACATTTTTTATAAATATAAAAAAATGGTAATTGATGGACAAAATATCAGGGTGAGGACAAAACAACAACATATTTATTTTTTAGAAAGTGCGGCACTTTCTTAAAAATACACGCTACATTTCCACGATAATGGTAATGTATTTTCATGTTTTCTTGTTCTGAGTTTTAATATAATTTACTTTACTTATTTAATCAGGGTTACAATAATAACGATAGCAAAAAAACTTAAAAAAATAAAGAAACAAAATGTAATATTTTTGAAAAGCTTTGCCACCCGAAGGCTTTGGATAAAAAAGTGTATGCCGCAAAACAGTTTTATTTTGTTTTGCAACCCTTAAAAGGTTCTAAACATAAAAAGTTGACCACCCTGTATAAAACCGTTTTATGCTTCACCAAAAGTTAATTTGTCAGTCAAAACCGTGGGCGTTATAACAGTAGTCCTCAGTCCTCACTGAATATCAAACAATAAAAAAGGTTTCTAATTGACTAAAATAATGGCCAATCCCGTAGGCGCGCGCCCATTTACAAATAAAACCATAACGTAGGTATCCGAAGACGTATTCTTGATGTGCGTTTTGCAATCTAAAACGCTTATTAATTATTACGCCGCAATCAAAAATGGTAGCCGTCGTTCCTCTTATGGAGGCGATGTTACATAACCTGGCTCACATAAAGTTCGTATTTTACTGACCTCAAATCTTTGAATACCGAATGCCTCCGTGAGACGTGACTACGTTTTAAAAAATTACCTGCTTAACTAAATCAATTACGTTAACTAATGATGTTTGAGCTCGCCGGCGAACTAACCACGCATGGAATTGGAGATATACAGGGTGTAATATAAATGATGGTTAATATTGATATGGCGTGTTCTAGAGTAACAAATTATTACACTTCTTCATAATATTTTTTCCTGTGGGCTACGATTTTACTTTAGAACATACTTTATCAATATTGACTATCATATCTGATATACCCCCTCTAAATAAAACACTGTATTAATTCTTTCATACGGTAAATGTATAGGGTGAGTTTTTTCGATGCCCACTATGGGGATCTCGGAAACTAGCAGAGCTAGAACAAAGGTTAAATGGGGAAAGAATTGCAGTTTTGAATGCTCAATCTAATGCCCATTTTGGATTTTCAAAAAAGTTCATGGCTCACTAGATATTTTGAAAAGAGTGATTTTTTGCTATTTCATCAGATCTCTGTAGCTCCGTTATTTCTCATTATACAGAAAAACTGTAGAGACAGAAATTGTAGATTATTTTGGGCTTAATAAGATAATCTTATCCAATTTTTTATGTTGTTTGTGATTGTTGAGATATGACATATACTTGTGTTTTTTTAAATGTGAATCATAGTTGGCTGCGGCCTTATCAAATCGGCAATTTTTTGAGCTTTCCAAAAATATAATACTCTGCATAGTTATTATAAAAAATAAAATAGCTATGGCTAATTTTCTGATTTTTTTTTTAATTTTCACATAGTCAGCCATGGAATATTTTCATAATTATTACGTTCTATTTTATAATTAGACATACTTCAAACTTTCTAACATTTTGTTTTTAGCTGGTATAGTATTTCTAAAGTCACTTGAAACAGTATAAAAAAACTCTAATTGCATAAAAAAAACTCTAATTTCGGACATAAGCGTCACCCAGTTTTTTAAAGATGTACATTTTCTACAAGCAACATAATATTTCACTTTTAAGGTTTTTTAAGGTTGTCGTCGTCGTCACACACAACGTAAAGGTTAATGCACCATACAATATTGTCAAAAGGTCTCTAAAAAGCCATATCGATTACAACTATTTACGCAAGTATATCCAAAAATCTGTGAAATTATCGCACGCCTATCCACCGCATTTCGCTGTAAAAGTGGCCAGCCGTCGAACAGTGTAGCCCATGCAAGTATTGGTGATATATTATATTACACTTAATATAGTGTTGGTCCAGTATTAGGCGAGCATGCAGTCAGTTGTTTTTACTACAATATCTATCGTCTCTGTCTCCTTCATCTCCTTTTACTTATAATACCAGGTGCGGTTTAATACGGTTAAAAAGTGTTTTGTGTCGTATTTTATTGCCGAAAGCTCCTGTTCTCGAGCTCCCCGGTAAAATATAAATGAACTCACTTGGAACACAGTGATATACGAGGCACGATCTATTTCATACCATTTACCACGCTCTGCTACTGGTAAAAATACCAGACTTATCAGCAGAAATCACCCGTATAAAATTCACAGGTTTTTAGGCTGTTCCAAGTGACTTTAGAAATACTATAACAAAATTTAACAAACTAAAACAAAAATTATCATGATGGATCTCCACCACATAATTATTTGCCCGTAAGAAATTACCTAGATCAGCTCTATCCAAATAGTTGGAGAGGGAGAAATAAACCTATTCCCTAGCAGCCCCAATCCCCCGATTTGTGTGTTTTGGATTTCTGTTTTGGGGAACAGTACAAAATAAAGTATGAGACAATTAATTGTCGAATAAAGAGCAGCTGTTTTAGAGTTTTAGTATTGACAGGTCCTCTCAAAAAGGCGACAAATTCAGTTTTAAAAAGATGCAATATTTGCATAAATAATAATGATGGATTGTTTGAACACCTTTTTTATTTTAAAAGGTGACCTTTTAAAATAATAATAATTTGTATTTAAGTTTTTTTAATTTTTATTTTATTTTGTTAAATTTTGTTACGAGCTAAAAACAAAATGTTAGAAAGTTTTAAGTATGTCTAATTATAAAATAGAACGTAATTATGAAAATATTCCATGGCTGACTATGTGAAAATTTAAAAAAATCAGAAAATTAGCCATAGCTATTTTGTTTTTTATAATAACTATGCCGAGTATTATATCTTTGAAAAGCTTAAAAAAATGGCCGATTTTATACGGCCACAGCCAACTATGTTTTACATTTAAAAAAAACACAAGTTTATGTCATATCTCAAAAATCACAAACAACATAAAAAATGGATAAGATTATCTTATTAAGCCCAAAATTATCTACAATTTTTGTCTCTACAGTTTTTCTGTATAATCAGAAGTAACGGAGCTACAGAGGTCTGATTAAATAGCAAAAAATCACTCTTTTCAAAATATATATTGAGCCATGAACTTTTTTAAAAATCCGAAAGGGGCATTAGATTGAGCATTCAAAACTGCAATTCTTTCCCCATTTAACCTTTGTTCTAGCTCTGCTAGTTTCCGAGATCCCCATAGTGGGCATCGAAAAAAACTCACCCTGTATATTCACCAGGTAGAACTAAAAATAAAAATACGCGCGCTGACGACTCTGTTGGACGAAATATTTCAGATCGCAGATTCCTATTCTTCTGATGATAACAATCTGTAATAAGTATCTATCAGCCAAAACCCGTGCAATCCATTCCTTTCCATCGCCAGATATCGCACTTCCTCAATAACCAATCTAAAAAAGAATTAGTAGGTCGATTGAGTAATTTGCAGCGAAAAGTAAGACATCATAACAATACTAAAAGATAGATTTCCAGTCATACAATCTATTAAGTAATTTTTACGGATGTGGGTATCATCAAGGCCAAGATCAGAACCTGTAAAATGTAGTAGCCATTCTACTTATTCACGACAGGTGCCTGTAGGTTGGATACATTTTTGTCAATTAAACCATACAACTCAAGGTAACGAAAGTATTTGAAGACATTTGTTTCCAAAATGAATATTTTTCCTTATTCATCAAATTTCACATCACGTTTTTAAGAGAAAATATTCCGAACAGACACAGTGGTAGATACCTATATAATACACTGAAATAGAAATAAATTTTCTAGCTTGCCTGAAAGCCAAATAAACATCAGTGGTCTGGTCTTGACCATAATAGTTTATTACACAACTACTGACATTTAAGGGATATTCACCAGAGGATTAAGGATTAAGTTTACAGCAGCATTTACAGTCAAGCAAAAAGTAAATAGGTGAAGGTATATGTAATTATTTAACAGGTAACCATAGCAATGGTACTCCAACTATAACACAGCACAGAGTAGAAAATAGCTTTGTAAATCACATTTTCTAAAAAAATCACATATGTATGTAAAAACTTAAATTTTCCTTACAAATACAAATGGACAGCCTTATAATTTTCTAATAATTAACTTGTAATTTTAAATTTTACTTTTTATGTCGGCGTCCATGTATTGTGTTGTTAAAGTGAAAGGTAAACATTTACATTTGAAAGCAAGTCATCTGTTTAAAACGATTATAATAACAGATTATCATTGTAATGTGTTAGATGCGCATACCTTTACCTACACTCGGCGTATCTGTAACATTAGAAGATTGAAAGGTTACCTAATATATAAAAAATTAAAAGTAAAAATTTTTTTTTAAAAAAAGCTTTTATTTAAATGCGCTAAAAAGAATAAAATAACCTTTTCTTTTAAAACTTTTACTATCAACTTATAACGTCATTCCACAATTTATATGATATAAAAGCTTGTCGCGAGATTTAAGTAGTGGTATTTACTTAGTTTGAAAACTTAAATCTCGCGACAAGCTTTTATATCATATAAATTGTGGAATGACGTTATAAGTTGATAGTAAAAGTTTTAAAAGAAAAGATTATTTTATTCTTTTTAGCGCATTTAAATAAAAGCTTTTTTTAAAAAAATTTTTTTACTTTTAATTTATTTTGTAATTTTTAGTTTGGCCAGGTGTCTGAGTCTATTCATCTCAGTTAACGCATCATTGTTGCAAGGTCGTTTGCCGGTTAGTTTAGAACAGTCTAGCTCTTCAATGAGGAGACCTTCTAATGACCATCTTGGGTGTTCCGCCATGTTGGATTTAGAATGACGTCACACATATAATCATGCATTGTCATCCAAATTAAACGTGTGTACAAAATTTCAGCTCGATCGGTTGAAATTTAACTAGTCCGCCATCTTGAGTGTTCCGCCATGTTGGATTTAGAATGACGTCACACATATAATCATGCATTGTCATCCAAATTAAACGTGTGTACAAAATTTCAGCTCGATCGGTTGAAGATATCTGCTTCAAAATTGAGTTGCAAGATTCCACCCGAACAAATTACATACATACATACATACATTGCAAGTTAAATAAAAGCTTTTAAAAAAATAGCTTGAAATCTGCATCTTGGAGCTTGGAGGTCTGTCAATCATTGGAGACCAAGAATCAATTTGTTTTTCCAAAATCCGCAAAACCTTTTTTGCAAGGTTGAAGGAAAGAGTTCATTACAGGAAACTGACGAAACGCTTGAAATATCCTTTGTTATTAAGTAATCTTAATTATTGTTGGGCAAAATTTACGCTTCTTGATTGGATGAAAGTATAAACACCCTTGAATTTTATAACACTTTTCTTAACCTTTTAACTAAAAAAAAAGAATCTCCAAGTATCTCCTATTGTTTTTAGTAATATGTACAGGGTGACCGGTGAAAAAATGTTGCTTGGTTGAAACAATCGAAAGTACAGTTATTTTTTCGATTTAATATACGGGATATTAAAAAAAGTAATGAAGAGTAAATTACCAAAAATCTTACCGCTATGCACAGGCTCACTGTAAATTGACACCCCCTTAAGTTGGCATAAACACACGTGGCATTAAATACTACCAACCCAAGTGAGTTTTTTGTGTTTATTTTGAAAATCATTATGTTTTTCAAAAAACCAATTCTCAAATCAAATACTGCATTATATTGGGCATATTTGGACAAAAAATCAGCCAAATCTGATGTCTCGTTTAGAAAAACAATATACCTAAAGCTTCTTGGTAATTTTTTATTAGAGAAGAAGAAGAAAATACATTTCAGGTATATTGTTTTCGCAAACGAAACATCAGATTTGGCTGATTTTTTGTCCAAATATGCGCAATATAATGTAGTATTTGAGTTGAGCATTGGTTTTTTGAAAGACCTAGTAATTTTAAAAACAAACACCAAAAACACACTTGGGTTGGCACTATGTGTGATAATGCCCCCTTAACTTGTTAGTTTTTGAGGTTAGAAAAAAAGTTTTTTACAAAAGTTTTGGATAGTGATACAAAGTTTTTTGTGACGCTATTGGAACTTATACAGTGTGTTCTAGAAAGCCGTGGCAGACATAACTTATGTTTTTTTTAATGAAACACCTTGTATATTTTTGGATTATTGAATTCTACGCATTTTTCCAATTCCAACGAAGTATACTCGTATACAGTGTCCTCCAAAAAGTTCGCACCATAGGGGGGAAATTTTTAGTTAACGTTTTATTTTGAAATTTAATTTTGGGGTTACCTTTTGCATTAAAAAAGATGAAAAATGACCCAGTCAAACGAGGTCACGTGACTCTCGTTATCTGTCAAAAATTACATTTAAAACAATATATCGCCAAAAATGAGGTTAGTTGTTAAAATATCAAAAAGTTTTACTTGAAAAAGTTGTTTCTTTTTGAATTTTACGTAAGTGTGCCAAATTTGAACGCTCTACTAAAATATTTAGTTTTTTGAAAATTTTTAATATTTATGAAATTTCTGAAAATTTTAAAAACTCGAAACTTAGTAAAAACTATTTTATATCACTAGCTTTATCATTCTATTAATTTTTTATTACTAATTACCGATAAGAATAGGTATTTTTCAAAAGAAAATGATATTTACGATTTAAAATTCTGTTATGCTTGTTGCAAAGTTGATGTACCGTCTAGCATTTGGGGTATAGATTTAGTTACATTACGTTTCCCAGTTCTAAATTGATGCCAAAATAATAATAAATTAAAATATCATCAAACCATTTTCCGTATCTAAGCAAAATTCTTGACTTTTATGGAACAAATAATTATTACCTTTGAGTTTAATTTCACATTAATCGATATTGATGAGTAGGTCATGGAGAGAATAGAAGCAATGGAATAGAACACACTGTAAAAAAATTTTTTCTAACCTTAAAAACTAACAAGTGGGGTGTCAATTTATACTGAGCCACCCTGTACCAATGTGAAGAGTTTGAAGGAGGTTTCCCAATAACAGTTATTTAATTTTGTTATTGGTTTTAAGAATTTCTCAGTTTTTCATCTCGAACAGCTTTCCTTAGTCTTAGTAAGATTTTAACGTTTATTGTGAAAGCTACAGAAACGACACCTTTTTTAAAAAAGGGAATCAATCTAAAAAATCAAAGTAGGCCTATAGGTTTCTGAAATGCACACCTTCTCGGTTTTCACTCCGATAACATTTTGTCGTTTTTGAAACTTCAATTATGTCAAAAATTAGTTTAGAAACAAGCAAGGCTAAACCTTAGATTAGAAGATCAAATTTCAAATTGATTTTTTTTATAGATTATAATAATAATGAAGGTTGCTGCTGGTGGAGGTAGACAGTCGATTCCTACCTACTGTAACTAACCTACATCCAAGTTCAATATACCTATTGAATTGCACATTTAATATGAATTTATAGGCTTAGCCCATACCATTACCTTAATAAATGCTCATACATTATCACATAAAAAGTTGAAATTGTAGCAATTTCTAATAAGTAGAAATCAATAATTTGCATGCAAACTGTATACGCAACATAAGTCGAGCAACAAAAATCTCACCGAGCGAGCAATATCCCGATTTCTACGTTGCCCATAGGTACAAACCATATATTTCGAGTTTGTAAACGTTTGCAAGCGTTGTAATTAATCTAAATATTTCATTAATAATAGTATATTATATTCCGAATTTCCTAATGTGGAATTGTTGCAACATATTAACCTGGAGGTATTGTTTTGTGTGTACACGAACGTCGCAAAAACTATATCAGTTGAAAAATGAAGGACAAATGAAATAGCACTGGTTTTTAACATAGATACGTGAATGGTTTTGTTATCTGTGGAATATATATTATTATTTCGGTCAGATATCCTTTGTTAGTCAGATTTTATATTGTTTGCATTTCTGGTGAAAGCACTGGTGTTACTATTATTTAACCATTGTAAAATAAATAACATATAAATTTGAGTATCACTGAGCAAATGATGCTTGGATAGATGGAAAGAAGATTTTACCTAGCATCAGGCTCAAGATTACATTGTCACAGATTAATCTGTGACTAGTAATAGTTATTTATGTACCAAGGCACTGAAGTTCAACTTTTTATAACTCATGTGGAATTTAGTTGCCGATGCCTCTGGCCGAGGCAAATAAACCACATGAGTCATAAAAAGAACTTCAGTGCCGAGGTACCTACATATATATTTTTTTGAAATCGAAAAAAAAAATGTTTCATTAGGCAAGAAAATAATCATACGGGATCACCCGTCCATGAACCGACTGCGCGCGGCATTGCCTGACTTTGACGATCGCTCTACCTACATAGGTCAAGGATGACAAGACACGGCGCCTTCGAACAGAAGAACCAAACTGCTGCTTGTTGTGCAGCATCCATAACAAATCCATCGATATTCAAACCTACTAAAATATTTATACTGAAAGATTGCGGTGCTATAGGTAACAATTTCGCAATGTGTACGAAAAGTTAAATGGGCCTTTGTTGGCCGGGTTTTGAATATTTGGTCACTTTTGACGGGCGATGGCGCCTCGTCTGACGTTTGATGTTTACATCTCGCCAAGGCCTACTTACTTATTGAAAAAATCGTACAATAATGAGCTACTTCAGTGCCGATTTCTGAGCTTTTAATGACGATTTTGAGACACTTCACTGCCGATTTCAAGAAAAATATATTTTTTTAATGAACAATAAGTATAAATTAGCATTTTATATTATTTTATAAAGGCAATCAATGAAAAGAAATTGTTTAGCTTATTCACTAACCGTCTTCATGATTTTAGATTTCTAAAAGAAGACATGTTATATTCTATGATGTTAGTAATAAATAAATGGCTGAGTACTTAGCTAGAAGCAGTAGCAACCACTCCACCACAAAAAAATATTGTGGATGGATATGCATCAATGATGGAGAAAACAGTAGAACATGAAGAATTCGTTGCAAATAATTTGTTGTGTTGAAAATAATGAAATTGAGAATAATTTTCTATTTCGTATTTTGTGTAAATTCTCAAATATTTAAATCTTCTTAGCTAATTTATAGTTAGTATTTAGTACTGGTGGCTATTGGTAGTGGTAGGTAGGTAATATGATGGAAATGTGCTGTTAATACTATCTGGTTCTTTTTCTACATGCGACTCTATGTTGTTTTGTTATAAAATAAATTAATGGGTTCCTAATTTCTAGTACCTATACATTTTTGTAAACATACAATCACTTATTGTTTATTTGATCGATGCAATTAGATTAGAAATGTCTACTCTTGGAATTTCCGTGTTGCCGTTAACAATAATAATTGGCTATCGACCACCAAACAAAATGAAAGCAAACTATACCTACCTTCCCACAAAATATGTTCAAACTGTAAACAATTTAAATCGAATTACTAGACGGTGCGGTTTTAGACAATACCACAGCCCCAGTTTTTTTATTCACAGGATGGTTATTCTGTTCACATTGTGTTGTAACTATGTAACAATATCAATTTCAGACGTGTTACGAAAAATATGATTTGTATTGTTTGTTGGCGATCGACAACCGATGGTACAAATAATTTAAACCCACTTTTGGGTTGCAGCAAAGAGCCAGAAGAACAAATAATATGAAAATTTATTATATAAGGTATGTCCGCGGGATAATAAGAGATGAATGAAATGGGCCAAAAAGTGAAAGATACGAAAAAAGTCATTCTTGATAAAAGTTTTTGCTTGCTTAGAAAATACGATTCACCATGAGAAACTTAAATTTTGTTGTACAGGGTGGGTAAAAAATAAAAAATGTTATTTTTCGTAAGAAAATACCGGAGTAGGCATACCTTACCTGTTTCTACTTTGCATTTCTGTAAGAATTTTATTTACATGGTTTTATGATTGATACTTTATCGATTTTTGTTAGAAAATTGGAAATTGGTGAGCACATCTATTCTAAGGAATATAAATATTTAATACGTAGGTACCTAAAGATTTAAAAAATGACAAATAAAAATTTCAAGCAGGATAAGGGAATAAGCGCGACAACCTATTTTAATTTTTTTTGGGCATTTTTACCACAAACCGCAATCATATAATAGAAACTATTGTTTATTTTTTTTCATAGAATTTCTATGCAACATAATTTTTAACCTTTAGTGACGATTTTGTTGTAAAAACCCAAGCAAACTCATGGTGGGGCGATGACTTTCAGCAGAATATTCACATTGCGTTTGGGGTTTGGTTATAACATAGAAGAATCTCGTAGTAAATTCTTCAATTCAGTGTGGATTCGGGACAATTTACCTTTCATCTTAATTATTGTTTTAGACTAAAACTGTGTTAAAATTTTCTTAAAAAGTGCTGATTAAACCAAAGTGTCTGTGAAAGGCAAGCTTTAGATTGTGATTGTTTTTATCACATGCATGTTGGGAAGTTCATTTGCGAGTACCTAAATCAAGTAAGGAAAATGAACCGCCAAAGAAATTTGTCAATTGAGGATGCAGTGCGAGCATCGACTCTCCTGAATGAAGGATATTCAATGCGATATGTTGCTGGTTTGTTAGGAAGACATCATTCCAGCATCTGCCGCATGGTGAGACGACATAATGAGACGGGCTCGTACCATCGAAGACCAGGGCAAGGGCGAAAACTTTGCATTGATGATCGGCTTTTGAGTCACCAGCAATCTGCTAAAACATGAATTAGCAGATGTTCGAAATATCGCTATATCGTCTCGAACGGTTAGAAGACGTTTACATGAAGCAGGATTGAGCAACAGAAGACCGGCCAAAAAACCATTGCTTACTAGAGAACACAAAGTTCAGATATTGAATTTTGCAACATTACATCAGAATTAGACCATCAATGATTGGAAACAAGTGATGTTCTCCAATGAAACTAGAGTTAGCCTTATAACTCCAGATGGACATGAGCGTGTCTGGCGAAGGCGAGGAGAAAGGTTTGCCAGCTGCAATATCTCTCCTAAGTACCTTTTGGTGGTGGCTCTATAATGTTTTGGGAGGAATTTGCTTCGATGCTCGTACGGAGTTCGTTCCTATTCGTACGAGGTCTATGAATGCCCAATATTACGTAGTTAACATTATTGTCGAACATGTAATGCCTTTTGCTCCGTTTGTTGGACCTAATTTTTTATTCAACGCTCGTCCCCATGTAGCTGATAGGTTATTGGGTACCTAAATATCCATTTATTACAGTGGCCACCTAATAGTCCTGACATGGATCCTATAGACCATCTATGGGACTATCTCAAAAAAAAGATTCGATAATCACAACCTCGTTGCTAATCACAACCAACTCATAGAGGTCACTATTGAAGAATGGGAGAATATTCCGCAAGCTTTTGTTGAAGATTTGATATCAAGCATGCCTCGACGCATGAATGCAGTGATAAGTGATAATTTGGAGTTGTGCTAGCTTATTTATGCATTTATGCAAAAACACATTTTTAATCAAACATTAAGGCAAATTAAGGTCACGTTAAGGTAATGTTTGACTAATTTGTAGGTGATGTAAATGTAACTAAGTTTTATTTTGTGTTTTTATGGTAAATATTTTAATTAAAGTGGTGCGTTAATTTTGTCCAGGAGTTTATTATTAAAAAACCGCTTAAAAAATAAACTTTAACACCCTGTAGGTATATTTTTATGAAGTATTTCACATGACCTTTTTGCTCAAATAAAATTCTTTATCGTTTATATCAAAATGGTGGTTTACAACTAGGACACTCTGTACCTATATCTACGGATATCCTATAATGAGACCGTCAGATAGTGACATATTTAAGTACTCCATTTTCGGATAACATGGAAAATTAGATTTTTCTATAATAATATGTATATAGTATACAGTGTCCTCCAAAAAGTTCGCACCATAGGGGGGAAATTTTTGATTAACGTTTTATTTTGAAATTTAATTATGGGGTTACCTTTTGCTTTAAAAAAGAAGAAAAATGACCCACTCAAACGTGGTCATGTGACTTTCGTTATCTGTCAAAAATGACATTTAAAAAATTATATCGCCAAACATGGGTTTAGTTGTTAAAATATCAAAAAGTTTTACTTGAAAAAGTTGTTTCTTTTTCAATTTTACGTAAATGTACCAAATTTGAACGCTCTACTAAAATATTTAGCTTTTTGCCAATTTTTAATATTTTTGAAAATTTTAAAAACTCGAAACTTCGTAATAGTATATTTCATTACGAGTCTGAAAATAAAGATTTTTCCGTGCGCGCGTGACAAATTCCCGTGTGAGGCGCAGCCGAAGACGGGAAGTCATGCAAGCACGGAAAAATCTATTTCTGGACGTGTAATGAACGATATTTTTTTATTATACTTCTTCAAAAACGGAAACTTAAAACATTTTATCGGCATATTATAATAAATTTAATTGACAAAAAATAAACAATGCAGACAATATAGTGTTTGGTATGTATGATGCGTTTCCATGGTTACTCTCAAGTTATTTCAAAGGTGCTTTGTTGTAAATTAGTTATTGTCAGATAAGGTGAATAAAACGTCAAAAATATTATAGAAATGTATCTAAATATTGAAACACTTACGAATTAAAATACAAAATAGGTATGTACATGTTAAATATCAGAGAGCATATAGAGTTTCTTAAATTTAGTTTACTTTGCTGTATATTTCTATTTTAAAGCCATATATTCGGTATTTTTATTCAGCGCACGGAAAGTTTTTCCGTGCGCTGTTTCCGTGCGCTAGCTCGAAAAACCCCATCTTTCATTATTGCTAAAACAGATGAAAATAAGGTGCTTTCAAAGAAATATAATAAAAAATAATTTCTCTTCATTTTACTCAATATCGATGTACTTTTCAACCCTCTTCGAGGCGAAAATAAGTATTTTTTTTCAAATATGGTTTGAACCTACATCTGTGGGGACGGGGACCCTATATATTATTATTATTATTATTATTATTATTATTAACAATTCATTGTTAATTTGTCTGAATGTCTCTTCATATAAAATAGCGGGACGACTTCCTCCGGCAGCCAATACACCCAAGACACCGGACGAATATTGAAAGCGATAAGGCAGAAACCGAAAACGATTTTCCCGTCTATCTTCGCATGGTGTTCGTTCTTTCGCTACATACATACAACGTGTGACAGACATGCGACAGGATGCCACGACGCAACCGCGGATGCAGAAAACAAATTACTTGACGTAGTTATAGGCCTACTAGATCGGGTTACAGGGTTATCGTCTCGGCGTTGTCTGATGTCTGTTGCCCACAGGGAACTTGTTGGAGTCGTGAGATCTCCAGGGGCGCCCCGCATCTGAAAAAGTTTAGAATATGAATATTCGCAACATTTAATAATAAGAAAACATATTACTTTTAGTTTTGAAGAGAGTTTTTGTAGAAACGCTAAATTTAACTTTGGGGTTAAAAACTTTTCTTTAAAAATCTGAAAAATGATACTCAATCAAGTCTGCCAAACATGGCATTTAAAAAAAATCGCAAAAATGTGCTCATTTATTCAAATTTCAAAAAGTAGTACAACAAAGATGTAAGATTGTTAGTGTAAATGTAAATACAAGAAAAAGTGATAATGGGCATAAGCACTCAAAGTTAGAAAACAAAAAATATATAATATTTACATTTACACTCACAATCTTACATCTTTGTTGTCATTGTATCTTGGGCTATGGAGATTTCCACGCAGGTCGCTTTAGCAGCCTCCGTGGCGATGTTAGTACAAGCCCCAAAATAGGGGATGGGCTGACTGAAGCTGCAAATGTGCTGTTGGCTTCTGCCTGGACTTCATTTGTTGCTTCCCAAATCGTTCCTATCTTTTTGATTTGGTTGATGTTACACCGTACTGATGATTGCCAAATAGCATGAAATACGTGTATGCGGTTACTAGTTTTTTTGTTTTGTTTTCTAACTTTGAGTGCTTATGCCCATTATCACTTTTACTTGTAAAAAGTAGTACTTGAAAAAGTTGTTTTTTAAGTTTTACATAAATATACCAAAATTTGAATGGCTCTAGAGTGTAGGTTCTAAAATATTTACTTTTTTGCCACGTTGTAATACTTTTTCTAAAAATTTTAAAAAATTGTAGAAACTGTTTTATACCTATATACCACTAGCTTTGTTATTCTATTAACCTTTTCATTACTAAATACCTATAAAAATATGTCTTTATTTATTAAAATTATTATTTTTTAGTTTATTAATTAAAATTAAAAATATATATTAACGCTTTAAAATTCTGTTATGTCAGATGTTGCGATGTTGATGTAGGTATATACTGCCAAGCATTCAGGATATAAATTTATTTAAATTTAATTTCCAGTATTAAATTGATGCCAAAATAATAATGAATTAAAATATCATCAAACTATTTTACATATATTTATGTGTCACAGAAATAAAAGAAATCACATAGGGGACAAACGACAAACGAGATTCAAATAATAGTTATTTACGTACCAATTCACTGAAGTTCAACTTTTTATGACTCATGTGGAATTTACATATACAGGGTGTTCGAAAAATAGACGGAGATATTTTAGAGGGTGATTCCCTGTTAAGAAATATGAAAAAAAGTTTCTATAAACATGGGTCCGGAAATGCAGAGTTTTCAAGATACAGGATGTTAAATAAAAAAAAATAAAACATGAAATTATTAATGTCTTAAAAATTATTTACTCGATTCTGTTGAAATTTGGCAATGTTATTTGTTGTATTAAGAGGCTAATTTCGCCCTAACTAGATTAAATTTATTAAGTCCAGTGGCGTCCCGGGGGGCACCTTAGCGAATATTATTATCAAAAAAATGTACGCCACTACCTTTTTTGTAACTTTAATATTTTTTGTTTGATTAAGCATCTAAAAATACAACTTCTTTCCCTCTTGTATTGTTTTCCTATCTCACTTCGTTTTCGAGAAAAAAAAAATAAAAACCGTTTTTTTGCATGTCACTGGACAAAATTGGTTGTAGTGTACTTTATGTTATGATATTGGAAAAGTTGCAATAACACTCTTTCCTAGAAATGCTTTTGATTATTTGTTTTCCAAGGCACTTGTGATTTTTTTTGCAAAAATTGATAAACCAATTTTGTCCAGTGACATGCAATATATTTAACATCCTGTATCTTGAAAACTCTGCATTTCCGGACCCATGTTTATAGAAACTTTTTTCATATTTCTTAACAGGGAATCACCCTCTAAAATATCTCCGTCTATTTTTCGAACACCCTGTATATATAAATAAACCACCTGGGTCATAAAAAGGACTTCAGTGCCGAGGTACATATCATATATGTATATTTTTTTGAAATGGGAAAAATGTTTTATTAGGCAAAAAATAATCATAATTCATCATCCGTCCATGAACCGACTGCGAGCGGCTTTGCTTGACTTTGACGATCGCTCAACCTAGGTCAAGTATGACGAGGCACGGTGCTTCCCAACAGAAACTCCAAACTGATTGATATGCAAACCTACTAAAATATTTATACTGAAAGATTGCGCTGCTGCTAACGATTTCGCAATGTGTACGAAAAGTTAAATGGGCCTTTATTGGCCGGGTTTTGAATATTTGGCCACGCTTGACCGGCGATGGCTCCGATTCTGACGTTTAACGTTTACATCTCGTCAAGGCCTACTTATTGAAAAAAATCGTACAATAATGGGCTACTTCAGTTTCCATTTCTGACATTTAAATGACGATTTTGAGACACTTCACTGCCGATTTCAAGAAAAAATGTTTTATGCATTTTTTTTAGAAAACTATCGATAGTATCCCAAAAAACTTTATTGTAAAATGCTTTTTAAAAAAAAGGAAAAATACTGTACTTAAAATACAAGTAACATTTTGGTGAATTCATCCGAGTTGTCCCCTCTTAATAAAAAAAATCCCCCTATGATGCGAACTTTTTTTGAGAAGACTCTATGTTGTATTATACATAGGATGTGGGATGTGGGGTTCTAGCAAGTTAATTTAAATAGCAAAAATATTCAACAATTCGTTATTTTTCTTCTATAAAAATAGCTGGACAGTTATCTTAGTCTAGGTACTTGATGCTAGTTTAGCTACTTTTCTACATTTATCCACCTTCTGGTTTTCATAAGTTATTAGTTTTTTGAGATACAAGATACAATATAGTCGATTTCTTTCTAGGATTTTTTCGCTTGAAAAATTCGGAAAGTAAACGTGGTTCACCCTGTATACTGTATATGCCACTAAGTTTGATTAGTAGAATCATTATTAACCTACTTAAATAAAACGGGTTCGTTACGTGGTTTGATTCACTCGATCTGAATCATACAGTAAGTTCCAGGTCCACACTGACGTAATAATTAGTGATTTCCTGAATTCATACCTAAATGATAATATTAATTATTATTTTATATAGCTGATTTAAAAATATACAGGGTGAGTTACGTAAGCTGCGGTGGTCTATATCTTCTACATTGTTAATGCTAGAAAAAAAAGTATTGACAAAACTTGTAGAGAAACATAAGTACCTACTACGTTCCGAAGATATTTTCCAATATACAGAGTGATCCAATAAGTAGTGGCGACCCAAAGTTATGTTTTTTTAAATGGAACACCGCGTATTTTATTACATTCTTAGAAAGCCCTTAAAGAGTATGTTCTTTTTGGTACAGGGTAATAAGGGTCTATCTTTAAAGGTTAGCGAGTTATTTTAATTTTAAACGAAGAAAGGGACCACATTTGGAAATGTATTACTCAAAAACCAAATAAGATTTTGGGCTATAACTTGGACTGGAGATTGCCTGTTACGCCTAGATAACAATTTTGGACACATATTGAGAAAAAATTTTGAAGAACATACCGGGCGATTCACTCACGCAAATCCTAAGTTTCCTCGCTAATTTTAAATGGAACACCCTATATTTTATTACATGTTTGGAAAGCCCTTAAAGAGTATAAACTTTTTGGTATGGGTATTATAGGTCTAACTTTAAAGCTTAGGGAGTTATTTCCATTTTATTCTAAGAAAGGGCTTCAAAAGAGACGATGATATGATTAGGGTGTCAAAATGTCACTTTTTAAGCTGTAAAAAATAAAAAGACATATTCTTGTTAATTTTTGTTGTAATGGAAATAGTTAAAAAAAAAATTAACAAGAATATGTCTTTTTATTTTTTTACAGCTTAAAAAGTGACATTTTGACACCCTAATCATGTAATCGGCCCTTTTAAAGCCCTTTCTTAGAATAAAATGAAAATATCTCCCTAACCTTTAAAGGTACCGTATACCGAAAAGTATCTACTCTTTGAGGGCTTTCCAACCATGCAATAAAATATAGGGTCTTTCATTAAACTTAGGATTTGCGTAAGTGAATCGCCGGTATATGTTCTTAAGAACTTTATTTCAATATCGGGCTAGGCGTATCAGGCAATCTCCAGTCCCAAGTTTTAGCCCAAAATATTATTTGGTTTTTAAACAATACATTTCCCAAAGTGGCCCCTTTTTTCGTTTAAAATTAAAATTACTCCCTAACCTTCAAAGATAGACCCTTAATACCCTGTACCAAAAAGAACATACTCTTTAAGGGCTTTCTAAAAATGTAACAAAGTTACATTTAAAAAAAAAACATAACTTTGGGTCGCCACTGCTCATTGGATCACCCTGTATTTGGAAAATAATTTAGGAATGTAGTACTCATGTTTCTCTACAAGTTTTGTATACATATGTACTTATTTTTTCTAGCATTAACAATGTAGAAGATGATATAGACCACCGCGACCTACGTAACTCACCCTGTATACTTCCGTTTGTGTTTAGGTATAATTATCAAAATATAATTTATAGGTACAGGGTTATTTACTGAGAATTGATCCCCCACCTAACTTTTTTGTTTTTTAAGATAAAAGGGTGATTAAAAAACAAAATCAATGGTTTGGCGAATACTTTTTTATGCCATGACTGATTATGTACAGGGTGTTCCAAAATAAGGAGGACCAATGGCAACTTAATTTTTTTAAATGGAACGCCCTGTATATTATTGGATTTTTGAAATCGGCTCATCAAGGCAATCAAAGTGATATCAAACTTTGTGGCATTATCTTTTTCCGTTTTTGAAAAATTCCGTATTCAAATTTTATACTAAATTTATTTAACTCGAATTTGTGGATCTCGTGATAAAGATAGACGATCAATGTAATAACGAAAAACATTTGTTTTAAACAAGAGAGTAATATAGTGAAACTCCAAAATGTTTAGGAGCCTTTTCAAATTTTACTGATTATATTCTCGAAATAAAAAATTTCAGGAAAATCGTAAAAGCTCCTAAACATTTTGGAGTTTCACTATAATATTCTCTTGTTTTAAAAAAATATTTTTCGTTATTACATTGATCGTCTATCTTTATCACGAGATCCACAAATTCGAGTTAAATAAATTTAGTATAAAATTTGAAAACGGAATTTTTCAAAAACGGAAAAAGATAATGCCACAAAGTTTAATATCATCTTGATTGCCTTGATGAGCAGATTTCAAAAATCCAATAATATACAGGGTGTTTAATTTAAAAAAATTAAGTTGCCATTGGTCCTACTTTTTTGGAACACCCTGTACACTAAACGGTCATGGCATAAAAAAGTATTCGCCAAACCATTGATTTTGTTTTTTTAATCACCCTTTTATCTTAAAAAACAAAAAGTTAGGTGGGGGGTCAATTCTCAGTGAATAACCCTGTACAGATACAAAATAAAGTACATTTGTTATAATACTAATATGTATAAAGTTTTATATGTAATCATTTGATTCAGGGACCCTTTAAAAAGGGTCCCTGATTTGATTTTTACTATTTATTGAATTCGTTTAATTATATTTTGATATATATTGTATTGTCAATGCAAGTTGTAAATATTATACCTAAGTACAAATTTCTAGAATGCAGCTAGTTTAGGAATTAATAGAATAGGCACTTAATGGCTCACCTTATCACCCTGATGATCACAAAAAGTAATTAATTTTTAATGCCATCAAAAGACTCTAAATAGCCTCCAAATTAAATAAGTATGTCAAATATAAAAAATATATATATTTTCTGTAGAAGAAAAACGGGAAAGTGTCTGTAGTAGCGCCAAATTCGCCGTTTCTATTTTGCATTAATTTTAAAATCAGTGAACTATTGTCCTCCAGTATTCGAATTGGAACGTTTTGTCGTAATAGCGATTTTCCCCACAGTCTACGACAATGAACGTAACAATTCGTTAATGGTACCTACTTGGCAACGTTAAATAACCCTAGCATATGGAGGACGGCCCCACGCTGGGGACCTGTTTTTTGTAGGAAGCGTCGGCCCCGTTTACGTGTGGAACCGACCGGAATGCCTTTAAAATCGGGAATGGCCGGTATCGGTAAATATTTGTAAATAGAGGTAAATAGGCGGTAAACAAATGTGACGGTGTCGAGTGTTGGAAAAATTAGTCGAGTGTCTATTTTTAACGCGAAGAAATTTGGAACCGCGGGAGGTATCGGAAGCAGCTCCGCTATAGGTCTGATGAAATAACAGGAAAAATAAACGATAGGCACACCTAATAATATTTACGTATGAGCTTTGAGTACCTATATTTTTTTATTTCCAAATAATTGTATAACCTTGATAGGGCAATTCGTGGAGACTAAAACATAGATTTACGTGGAATTTGTAGTCCAGAACTCTCATAGCATATCTACTAGTCTAATGCCTCACATATATTGCTGGTTTAGTTTCTAAGGGACACAAGTTGTACTTCCTTTTAAATAAAGTTTTGCTTGTCATGGTTGATAAAATATAAAAAATGTGACAAGCCACCAATAGTAGGTACCTACAGGGTTTTCACGCTAAAACTCCGACCCCCCTATTATTTCCCTAATTTTTTCACATAGGAAAAAAGTTTTATATAAAAGTTGAAAGATAAGTATCGGGCTTTAGAAAGGTAGACTTTATTCCGGGTGTATCGTAAAAGTGGGACAAAATATATTTTTTGTTTTTATGATAAATAATCTGTATATTTTTGGATATTTTAAAAATGATAATTTTACTTATTACAACGATATATAACATGTTGATATTTGCGTTTGCCTTTAGCAAGTTATGTAGACTTAAATTTACAAAAAAATCATTTAAGAGATCGCAGTTAGCCATGGAATTAAGTCGGATTTTTGATAGTTATGCTAGATTATCTCTTACTTACTTTAGTAAATCAAAATAACAACAAAATGGCAAATAAATTTTAAAAAATTACATATGTGACTTTTTCTTTATTAATTGCAAAACCAAAATACAGATATTGCCGAAAGTTGATGCATGTTCAATAATCATATTAGGTGCACTTAGAATGGCTGCAAGTCAAACCGCATACAGGGTAGGTCAAAAAATATAAAAATTTTACAAGAGTAAAGGACCCTTATTTCAAAACATTGAGCAAAAAGTTATTAAGAAAAGTTGTTAAGAATTAAAAGCTATGCCTAAATACCAAAACATGGCCTCCTAAGAGAAAAAAAAATTCGTCTATTGATTTCCACAGTTTCTTAATAAACATTTAAAATAAAAATTTTGCACCTAAAATGAGAGTTTTTTAATATGCGCATTATCATTACTAATGTCATAGAAGAATTTACCGTAGTAAATTCTTCTATGCTAATGTTTTACCTTGTACCAGAAAAATTTTTTCGAAATTTTAAAGTTTTGTTTAATATGGTTGCAACAAACATTAAGTTGGTGATTCCCTAAACAATTAAAAATCTAAGTTAATTTTACAAATATGCTTGAATGTGAACAAAGTTGTGCGAAATTGATTTAATTTTGATTGATTTATGAAATTGTTTAGGGTGAATATTAAAACAAATATTGAAACAAAAATGAAATTATTAGGTTTAAAAAAAAAAGTTTTTCCTATAGGAGGCCATGTTTTGGTATTTGGGCATAACTTTTAATTCTAGACAACTTTTCGTAATACCATTTTGCTGAATTTTCTGAAATAAGGGTACTTTACTCTTGTAAAATTTTTATATTTTTTGACCTACCCTGTATGTTGTATGACTTGCAACCATTCTAAGTGTGCCTAATATGATTATCGAACATGCACCAACTTTCGGGAATATTTGTATTTTCGTTGTGCAATTAATAAAAAAATCCCATATGCACACTTAATTGACCACACCGTATATCCTGGAGAGACAAAAAAGTAAAAATGATTGTTATTGAATATTTATTGCCATTTTAATATTATTTTGATATACTAAGTAAAGTAAGAGATAATCTGGCATAACTATCAAAAATCTAGATCCACATAACTTGCTAAAGAGAAACGCTAATGTCAACACGTTATATCGTTTCAATCAGAAAAAGTATATCTTTTAAAATATCCAAAAATATACAGGATATTTATTATTAAAAACAAAAAATATATTTTGTCCCACTTTTACGATAAACCCTGTATAATCCACAAGTCTACCTTTCTAAAGCCCGATACGATACTTACCTGGCAACTTTTATATAAAACGTTTTTCTCTCTGCAAACATTAGGGAAATATACTTTAAACTAATTACCTACTTAGGTATTTCTAGTCAAAAAAATTCCTATCTACTTTGATTGTTGTGATTTTTCAAGGTTTATAGGTAAATAGATATTGAAAAACTTTATAAAAAAATGTTGGCCCACTTTGTGTGATTAAAAAACTACTAAATATAAAAGGATCCTATATGAAATGCCAATCAAAATTATATTATATTATCGACTTTTCTCAGGATTTTCTCTCACTTATAAATGCACTTTCATTCTTTTTTTGGATCTTTATCATATTCCCAGGATGTTTTATAATTTCTAATAATCCACTTGACTGTCTTGACTCCGAGATTAACATACAAATCAGACGATAATTAGCTGCGATTTTCCTGGGGCGTCAGACAAACTGCACGGATGGCTCAACATATGGCTCAAACCCAGAGTAAGGTACATTAAATGTTCCCTAAATGAATATTTACTGTAATTATAAATAATAAAGGATGTTTCAGTGGCATATTAATTGAACAAAAAAAGCGCTGAGATATGCTACTAAAACATCCTTTATTATTTATAATTACAGGTAATTAAAAAACTTTCTTTGCTAATATTTTTGTCTTGACATTTGAATTTCCACGTTCGGTACTTGCATTACGTCGGTTGGCGGAAAAAAGGTCGAAAATCAAAAGGTCGAATCACAATCGACCGAATCACAAAATGTCGAAAACAAAATATATAGAAACTACAAAAGGTCGAATCACAAAAGGTCGAATCAAAAAAGATGGAAAGGCAAAAGGTCGAAACTACAAAAAGTCGAAACACAAAAGGTCGAATCACACAAGGTCGAATTACAAAAAGTCGAATCACAAAAGGTCGAATCGCAAAAGGTCGAATCACAAAAGGTCGAAGTACAAAAGGTCGAATTGATAAAAACAATAATTATAATTTTTAGCGAGTAATTGAAAATTATGAATCGCGGCAACACCATAATTGTGGATTGGCGGACAAAAGGTCGAAACACAAGAGGTCGAATCACAAAATATAAAAACTGCAAAAGACCGAATCACAAACAGTCGAATTGACAAAAAATAATAGCTGCGTTTTATTGGTGTGTCACTAGTAATACTTGTAAATCTAAAACAAGAGACATTAAAACGGGTTAACAGATGTCACCACATTCACAGTGACACCAATAAAACATACCTAATTCTAATTTGTATCCAATAATTTGAAAATAATGATTGGCGGAAAAAAAGTCTAAAATCCAAAGGTCGAAAATAAAACACAAAAGCAGGAAAAGCTTATTTTGTATAAATTTGTGACATAATTTTACTTTCGAAAAATCACGTATGCCTTGGGAATTTTGAAAAAACTAATTTTCCACATCAGTAAAGTGCCCTTTTTGTAGGTTTTACGACAAAATGTTATTAAGGAAACTTGTTTAGAATGAAGAACTGAGTAGGTTTGCGAAATTTCGAAAGTCTAGGCCTACTTTGATTTTTTGGTATTTTTTCCCACTTTTGTTCAGAAAAGTGCCCTTTGGGTAGCTTTCACATTAAAATGTTATTAAGAAAACTTGTTCACAATGAAAAACTGGATAGGTGTGAAAGAATTTAAAAAGCCAAGGTCTACTTTAATTTTTATGCGTTTTAAATTTTTTAACAGAAAAAGTCAAAGTCAACCTAGGCTTTTGAAAATTTTCACACCTATCCAGTTTTTCATTGTGAACAAGTTTTCTTAATAACATTTTAATGTGAAAGCTACCCAAAGTGCACTTTTCTGAAGAAAAGTGGGAAAAAATACCAAAAAATCAAAGTAGGCCTAGACTTTCGAAATTTCGCAAACCTAATCAGTTCTTCATTCTGAACAAGCTTCCTTAATAACATTTTGTCGTAAAACCTACAGAAAGGGCACTTTACTGATGTGGAAAATTAGTTTTTTCAAAATTCCCAAGGCATACGTGATTTTTCGAAAGTCAAATTATGTCACAAATTAGTTTAAAACCAAGCAGGGCTGATCCCGAGAAGCTCAAATTTCAACACGAAATTTTTTTGTCATGTACACCCTACGTGAACTCTATCCGTGGACACACTGTATATATTTTTGGCGTTCGTGCTGAGGCAAATACGAGTACATAATTATTATTATGTTTAAAATATGATGTTATTCACCCGCAAACCAATGAAACTAAATTAATACCTAAGGTAAGCATTGCAAATCGCAACAAAAGCTAACATTCTCCGAAAAGAAATAATCGAAGGAACCCACGACACATTCTTAGAAACAATTGAAATTTAATTTCGCAAAACGCCGCCAATTTTCACGTCGACAGCAAAAGTGGCATTTTTTCGTGGATTTGCCAGTTCATCTGTGACCCGTATTTAAAATTTCTAGTCAAAGATCGATTAAACCAGCTGTGAAACCGCAACGGAATCGCAGTGTAGCTACAACAAAAATAAATTAACGCAAGTCGGTTACCTGAAATGATCAATTGAATTTACTTTTCCGCTGCATTAGATTCAGTTGGATTTGTTTTCACGAGGAATGTTCCACCATTCGTTTATTCTGTGATGGCGGCCAAAGCGGACACAGTTCATCGTGGAAAGTGATACCTACTTCGATTTTTTTTTGCGATAAGTTTGTGCTTAATAATTTTAATATTTATTGTGGTTTGTGTGATACGTGATATATTATTATATCAACTAAATGACAGTGATAATATTGCTATGCAATGATTTTAGTGCAATCCAGATTCCATAGTTTAAATATCGAATGGAATTAAACGTAAGTGAATATCACCTAATGTTCCTTTAATCGATTCAACATAGTCGTACAATTTTTGTCTAAACTAAAGATATACAGGGAGATTCAATGGAATTTTGGAGTTTTCAGTTGCTTTTGGGCAAATTTTGCCGGTTTAAACGCAAACGGTTGATTTTATCTTTATGAAACAAGAGTACCTACTCTTTTGTTGCAGAATGAAAATACGCACTAAAATTATAACCCAGCAAAGATAACCCCAAAAAAGTACACGAGTGAATGCACGATCAAAAAAGAATGAAAGTGGCACCCTCTGTGAGATACGTATATAGAAATTGACATCTTCGGCTGATTCTTCATGCCAAAAAACACAGCAGAGCAAAATTACAGTTCAGCAGCTTGATTCTTTTGGTAGATATAGCCATAATTCAATTAAAAAAATGAAATTCAACGCTCTGTATCTCTTAAACAAACAACATTTAAGGCCTGCTATTGGCTTCAATTGTAGTATTTTGATCCCACTTCCTTCAGTTTCGGGACTTCTCATTCACAATGTATCACCCTGTAGATTAGTGCCATTGGTATATTCAGAGTAAACAATTGAAGACATTTTGAAAGTTATAAATAAATAATGGTTAAGTTTTAAACAATTAGCTAAAATATAGATAGGTGCGTTGTGCGTTGATTTATTAATTTGAAATGCCGTTCCCCTGTAAATTATTTTCGCTTATAATAGTATGCATTAAAAACAAATTGATTTTCCATGAAATTCACATTGCTAATTATATTTGACGAGGGCATTGAACTTTCCACGAAACTCACGCAGATTTAAGATTTTAGACACTATTTTGAGAGGTCAGCGGCCATCTAGGTTACCTACCTCAAGAAATAAATTCTTTTAATTGTAGCTAAATTATTAAAATTAAATTTATAAAATTTGGTTCGAATATCTTTGCCATTTTGGAAAATTAGAATACAAAATATCTATATTATTGATTAAAATTTGTATGTAAGTACCTATATATGGTTTTTGCAAGACGTCAACTTATTTAATTACAACTTCTAAATTTTCACTAAAGCGGCTTTTAAAATATCTTCTAATGTTTGATTTCCATTTTCTTTATAAAATTTTTATATTTATTAACAAGCGAGACGTTTTCAGCCAAATACACAAAAAATAGCAGGTTCAAGACATTATGAAAGTTCCAATGTTCCAGTCCAAAGTTTATTGCACTCAATGTGCTACGAACCCACTTGTTAAACAACCTAATGTTATTGTTGTTGTTATTAAAGAGCGCCTGCTAAGTAAAAATAAAGAGTGCGTTATATTTCTTTAGGTGAACAACCGCATAGTAGGTAGCACATAAAGTCCATTCACAAATTGAAAAGATGTCGATGTGAACCACATGAAGGTGACAAATCCCAACCAAAATTTTTAAAAATTGACAATCTCTCCTTAGTGTCAGAGTCTCAGACACAAAGGCGGTGGTAGCCAGATTTCCAAGATAATGAAGAAATTGAGAAATGGAATACGATTGCAGAAGTTTAAATACAATAATGCGCTAGCTTATGTTGCTGTACTTAGAGGTATTACATAACAGTTACATACCTAACAAATAAAATAAAAGTTTGTTCAAAAACACACTTGTAGAAAATTTCTGTGTCAAAGGAAAAGTTTGGGCGCTCCCTTCTTGTCATTTGGTGACTTTTCCATGGAAAGTAGTTTTGATTCTCAAGCTTAGAACCGTCGAGTGAAATACACTTCCAATGCTTCCGTCAACGCTGGAACCTCAGACAAATAATAAACATAGACTAATAATTCAATACAGACCCTGCCAAGATAAAAATATTTAGTAACATTATATGACTTAGTAATAGAAGTCTAAAACAAAACAATGCAATGATTGCACCATTGCCAAACTTATTCATAAATTTATCTTGTACTTTCGAAATAAATACAGGGTGAGTTTTTTTCGATGCCCACTATGGGGATCTCGCAAACTAGCAGAGCTAGAACAAAGGTTAAATGGGGAAAGAATTGCAGTTTTGAATGCTCAATCTAATGCCCCCTTTTGGATTTTTAAAAAAGTTCATGTCTCACTAGATATTTTGAAAAGAGTGATTTTTTCTATTTTATCAGATCTCTGTAGCTCCGTTATTTCTGATTATACAGAAAAACTGTAGAGACAAAAATTGTATATAATTTTGGGTTTAATAAGATCATCTTATCCAATTTTTTTGTTGTTTGTGATTTTTGAGATATGACATAAACTTGTGTTTTTTAAATGCAAATCATAGTTGGCTGTGGCCTTACTAAATCGGCCATTGTTTTACCTTTCCAAAGATATAATACTCGGCATAGTTATTAGTTATTATAAAAAATAAAAGAGCTATGGCTATTTTTTTTTAAATTTTCACATAGTCAGCCAGGGAACATTTTCATAATTACGTTCTATTTTATAATTAGACATACTTCAAACTTTCTAATATTTTGTTTTTAGCTGGTAACAAAATGTAACAAAATAAAACAAATATTAAAAAACTCAAATTCAAATTATTATTATTTTCAAAGGTCACCTTTTAAACTAAAATGCAAATATTGCATCTTTTAAAACTGAATTTGTCGCCTTTCTTAGAGAGCGCCTGTCAATACTGGCAATTGCTTCTAAAACAGCTGCTCTTAATTCAGCAATTGTCTCATACTTCATTTTGCACTGTTCCCCACAAAAAGAAATCCAAAACAGACAAATCGGGGGATCGGGGCTGCCACGAAATATGTCTATTTCTCCCTATCCAGCTACATATTTGGATAGAGCTGATCTAGGTAATTTCTTACGGGCAAATGATTATGTGGTGGTGGTAGAGCTCCATCATGTTAATTTTTGTTTTATTTCGTTACATTTTGTTACCAGCTAAAAATAAAATATTTGAAACTTTAAAGTATGTCTTATTACAAAATACAACATAATTATGAAAATATTCCATGGCTGACTATGTGAAAATTTAAAAAAACCAGAAAATTACACATAGCTATTTTATTTCTTATAATAACTATGCCGAGTATTATATCTTTGGAAAGGTAAAACAATGGCCGATTTAATAAGGCCACAGTCAACTATGATTTGCATTAAAAAAAACACAAGTTTATGTCATATCTCAAAAATCACAAACAACAAAAAAATTGGATAAGATTATCTTATTAAACCCAAAATTATCTACAATTTTTGTCTCTACAGTTTTTCTGTATAATCAGAAATAGCGGAGCTACAGAGATCTGATGAAATAGCAAAAAATCACTCTTTTACAAATATCTAGTGGGCCATGAACTTTTTTAAAAATCCAAAAGGGGCATTAGATTGAGCATTAAAAACTGCAATTCTTTCCCCATTTAGCCTTTGTTCTAGCTCTGCTAGTTCCCGAGATCCCCATAGTGGGCATCGAAAAAAACTCACCCTGTATATAACTAACGTTAAAAAAACATCAATTTGGAACATTTAGTTGATATCTGCAATCTAAATTTTGTGAATTTACTTATCCTACTTGGTTAATAAATAATATCCTTAATAAATTGCTTATTCTGGCTAATGTGGCAACCTTGCAAGAGCTCCTTGTGATAGTTGCGCATTTGCTTTATTGTACCCCGACAGCTGATCCAGAGTTCGTTGAGATTTCGCCGCTGTGTGTTGACGTGTTTCGAGTGTTTACTTTTCCGTTATTCTAGTTTTTTTGAGGAGATTTTGGGGCTATTGGACAAAAGATATTTATTTAAGTTAGTAATTATTGAATTGGTGTAGTTTTAAGAACGATGGAAAAAGTAAAGTGTTGGATTTGTGGCATAGGAAACGTAACCTCTGGTTATCATATGATGCAGGCTTAAGTGTGAAATTTGTTGTTTTTGTTTTGAGTAGGCATTTTTTTATGTTGGTTCATTACAATGCAGCCTTTAGGTTAGATTAGTCTATGTTTATTATTTTAGTTCAGTCAAACGGAAGATTAAAGTGGACAGTTTTGGTGTAATTGTTTTTAGTGGTTTATTTTATGTTTTTGGGCGCTGAACACGAATCTAAAGTTGTCCAACACAAAGTTTGCCCGCAAATATGACAGATCACCAAAAAAAAAACTTAATTCCAAATACTTCCTATTTCTAAACATATTTCCAACCCCATTCCTCATGATTTTTTCTATTTCCAAGTCATTGTTATACTTGAAAGTATATCTACTCTCAAAGAATGTTGCTACTGTGCTGTAGCATAGGTAGGAGGTAGAGCCAAAGTCTAGAGAATATCTACTATTGATGATATTGTTCTGTATGTTGAAAGGCAAGGAAGCACAGATAAAATAATTCAGTTAAAGGGAAAGTTTCATTTCATTTATTTTTTTTGCTATTTGCCATAAACTACGCATTTCCCTGATATTTCAACACTCTTTTGCGTAGAAACCATACGACGTAAAAAAAATATTAAGAGACATAAATAGCAGATAATTTTCTTTTCTTTATTTTACTACAGGATCACTTTTTGCATAAATAGCTTGCTTTGCAAGTTATATGCTGAAAATCACTAAAAAAACATAATTTTTAGTGTTTTTTTTAAGGTTTCTCATATTTGCCGCGAACATTTTTGTTGGACAACTTCAGATTCGTGCTCAGCACCTCAATATACATAAAATAAACTACTAAAAACAATTACACCGGAACTTTCCACTTCGAGCCCTCCTTGTGTACCATTTTAGTACAGTAAAATTGGGCCAAAACCCAAACATCCAAGAAAAAGTTCTTTCTAGCGCGAAATAATTCCATACCCTCCTAAGAGTTAGTACTAAAAAGTTACACCACCACCAGCGTCGGGTTTCGGGGGGAGGGGGTGAAAAGGGCAGGAAATTCTTATTTTTCACAGTTTTGCGTGAACATCTAGTAAACTATGAGGTTTAGCGCAAACGTCATCCTATACGCAAATGATATACAATAAATTTCGAACAAGAATTGTTATATACAGAATTATGGTAAACTGAACGGTTTCCATGATATAGAGGGGTAAAGATTTCTTTGTTTTTATTTCACGTAGGTAGTTTTTGTTGAAAAAACTTAAAATGAGAACAGTATAAATTAGTAACTGAATAATGTATGTAGAATATATATAGATATATCTATGCTACATATTACACTCATAGGTTGTTATTTTTTGTCACAACATAACCTCATAAGTAAGGTAAGTGTACCAAAACCTGACACTTTAAGAATATTGGAGGCAATTGTAAGTATTTCACACGAATATTTAACTTGCCATTGTTGTCATAAAACCATTTTAGGTAGAAAACAACTTCAACGTGCTGAAAAAATGCCAAACATTTAATAAAATGTTATATTTAAGTGTAAAATATTAACTTTTATTTAAAACCTACGCCTGCACCAAAAGCTGACAGTGTTTATCAACGGTGTTCCTAAAGCTGAATATGTTTGTTCTTAAACCTGATATAGGTTATTATATGTTGTTATCTATTAATTAATTATTGTTTTAATTGTTGTTTTTGCTTTAAATGAATAGATAATGTTTTTGCTTATTATTTAGATGCTTACAAATTATTTTGGAACTTTTCCCACAAAGTTTTTTGATTTTTAGAGGGCAAGCATCATAACCATACCACGACGGTTCATGACAAATTTAGTAATAGGTAAGTAAGTAAAGGTAAGTAGTAGGTTAAGCAACTTAATAAATAAATTTAATTATTATTTCAGACACCTAATGTTTTTTTCAGGACTGTACGAGTAATAATACACTACACACACAAATATTATTAAAACCTGTATTGTTATTTTTAAGAAACATTCTGTTACATTCGTTAATAAGTATTTCAAGAATATTTTATTAGACAAATATAAATTTAAAAACTTTCTTTGTATTTTTTCATTTCTTTAATTTTGAAACACCCCCTTTGAACAGGTACTGGCTCTGAAATCAACTCAACAATATCACCTGGGGCATAAAGGATTTCGTCTTTACATTTGGGCCATTTATATAAAAATGGACCACTAGCTTCATAAGCACTAACCATGTAACCTTCATTAGAACTCTTTGTAACTTTGCCTGGATAATAGTTTGAATCATATTTAACAATAACATAACTATTTTCAACAATATCATTGAATACTTTTTTGCATCCTACGTCACTGTTAGTTATTTTTTGCTCTTCTGAAACTGACGAGGCAAATTTAGCTCCAGGATTTTCTTTGCTGGCATTTTTATTCTGTGATTTATCTTTCCTTTTCATTTTATTTTCTTCTCTTTTCTTTTTGCGTTCTTGTTTCTCAACTTCTTTTTGCTTCTTTTCAGATTCCTTTTTCTTAAAATATGTTTGCCATTGCTCTGAAGTTGCAACTGTGGGAATTTTATCTTTTAAAACTCTCTTTGCATCTGCTGTCTTAGGGGTATCAGGCCAAAATAAACATTTTTTGAATGGAGTTGGCACATTTAAATGATTTATTGGTGTTGTGGGTTCTTCTGGAGTTTTTTCCATAACTTGTATAACTTCTGTTTTTTTAGCAAGATTGATTTCATTTCTATTTTCTTTGTTCTCCCTTAAGACATTACATTCTTCTGGAATTTTTTCTATAACTTCTGCTTCTTTATCAAAATTGATTTTATTTCTATTTTTTTTGTTTTCGCTTGTGATATTACAGTCTTCTGGAGTTTTTTCAACATTTCTTATAATCTCTGCTTCATTATAAACATTTATTTTTGTATTTCCTTTGTTCTCGCTTATGACATTTTCTATCCCAGGTAATTCATATTCGTCTAGCTCCATGTCTATGTATTTTCTATTAATCTCAGTAAAAGTTTCGTCTTTTACCTGATGGGCTTGAGCTTCATCATTTAAAACATAGTCTTTCCCAGTAATATTTTTTTCTGACAAGGAGTGTGTAATATCTATTAAATAATTCTCCATATTTTCGGCGGCATTAATCAATTCTTCGTCATTTAAGAAAGGAATACTTTCATCATTATCAGTGAGGTTCCATATCGGTTCATATTCACTACTTGATGCTGTTTCACCTTTATCTTCAGAACATGCTAATCTTTGTTCTTTCTCTAATTTAACTTTGTACCAAAAGTTAAAGAGAGACGTGTCTTCAACATTTCCTTGCCAAGATGGACCGGAATTTTTAAATAGTTTTAATTTATCTGGCTCAATTGAAGAGTCCATATAATTCAAAATTGTATAAATTTCTTGAACAGAAAATACTGGAACTGTGTTCTGACTGGCAACATCTTTACTTTGGGAAGAAAACTGTTTAATTTTAGAATAATCTACTGCATCGGCATTAAGAGGGCACAAACCACACACCCTAAAACCATTTTTCAAAGTTTCGCTTTGAATGTTTGATCTTAGAACGGAATTGAAGAGAGGGGCGAAATTCTCTCTTTTCAACTTAGCACCCCCATTTTCAATTCGCCATTTGTGTATTGCTTTCCGCCACGCTGTCTTAAGTGGATGAAATATAGCAACATCCATTGGCTGCAGTATGTGTGTGGAATTTGGGTATAAAGCGATAAGCTCAATTTTATTTTTGGTACAAAATTCACTTAATGGCAGAGTGAGGTGAGATGCGTGTCCATCAACAAATAATAAGATTGGAAAAGTATACTCATTTTCAACTAGCCATGGGTAAAATGAGTTTGTGATGTACTCAAAAAATGTCTGAGAAGTCATCCAACCTGACTCTGATTTACCGAGGCAATATCCTTTAGGCAACATATGAACAACTGCCATTGGAATTCTTTCGTAAGGATAAATGGTCATGGGTGGAGCTATAGCACCAGCTGCATTTCCTAAAATAAAGTTAGGACAGAATTATTAGAAGGCAACCTATTAGGAATAGAACTTTTTACCGCATACAAGAGTTGTTAAGCATTCTTTTTCATCGTTAGCTATAAAGCTGTATACGGACTTTTGTCCTTTTCTAGCTAGTACTGTTGATCCCTTAGGACTTAAAAAAAAAGCGGCTTCATCCGCATTGAACACTCGCGTAGGATCATTCGCAATTTTGAGCAAATCTTTGCTTTTGAAATAGTCGGTTACTTCTTTAAACCAGCTTCTGATATTTTGTTCAGAAACCTTCGCCCTTCCACTTGTTAAATTTTGGGTTATTCTCTCTGCAATCTCCGGGTGTCTTTTTAAAAAAAGCTCATACCAATGACGGCCAGGACGATTATTACTGAATTTAGAATCTCTCTTCAATTTCTTTAAAATCATTTCAATGCTATCAAGGAGTTGGGTTTTTGTGGCTGGAAAACCTGTATCTGATAGGTGCAGCATCCAACTGACCAAGGCAGTTTCTTCATTGGAAGACAAAACTGTAGGGGAACCTATTTTTCCTAGCTCTGGATATTTCCCAGTTTTTTTATAGTAAAGGGTAGTACGAGGAATGTTATATGTTTTTGATACCGTGGCTAATGGTATTCCATCTTTAATATCCCTCATTGCATTTTTTAATGCTTCTTCAGAATAATTTTGAATTTTCTTGGGAGGCATCTTTGGCTAAAAAGGTAGGTACATACAATATCAGGATTAGGAACAAGAATTATAATGTAACATTCTTAATGCTGACATTACTGTCAGGTTTAAGAAAAACGCAGATTTTTGAACCTAAACCTGACATGAGTTGTATTTTTTACAATTTTGAGGTTATAAAATTATTCTTACAAAATTTTAGTTATTTTAAACCTCCCTAATGATTGTACACATGCCACTTCAACAAAACTTTCAAAATATTTAAAGAAATGTACTTACCAGGGACTCTAAGCCTTAAGAAATTGTTAACGAAAAATGACTTTCTTAAAGAAACAGAACACCTTGAATTTTAGGTTACACTGAATTAAAATGTTTTAGCTTGAATGATTGGTTGCCTATGTCAGTGTCGACTAGAATATTGAAATAATAATTGCAGATGGTGGGTATAGACCCATCTATATGAATAAGCTTGTTTTTGTTAAAAAAAAGAAACGTGTCAGCTTTTAGGACTATGTCAGGTTTTGGTGCACCTACCTTATATGACTGTAAACTGTAAATATGTCCAATACAAGTTAGTAGCCTTAGTTAATTTGTACTCACTTTTTGCCCTCATTCATTATAGCGTTCTGATTTCCATTCGTTCTTTTATGTCAAATCATTCCCATATCTAATTTGTCCTTAGCTTGTAAAAATGAGAAAGTCATGAATAGGAAGCAATAAAAACAGTATCTCTATTGAGACATGCAAGTCCTAAGCAATTGCTGCACATACTTGAACAATTGAGACCAATTCTTCGACACACGCAGTTTTGGACGCATCAATCTGCAGAAGCATACGATGAGGATTGTTTAATATATATTTTCTTGTTTTTCACATGAGCTTCCTACTGTCTCATTTTTACAAGCTAAGGACAAATTAGATATGGGAATGATTTGACATAAAAGAATGAATGGAAATCAGAACGCTATAATGAATGGGGGCAAAAAGTGAGTATAAATTAACTAAGGCTACTAACTTGTATTGGACAATTTACAGTCATATACTTATGAGGTTATGTTGTGACAAAAAATAACAATCTATGGGTGTAATATGTATCTATATATGCATAGATATATCTATATATATATATTCTACATACATTATTCAGTTACCAATTTATACTGTAATCATTTTAAGTTTTTTCAACAAAAACTACGTGAAATAAAAACAAAGAAATCTTTAATCCTCCATATCATGGAAACCGTTCACTTTACCATAATTCTGTATATAACAATTCTTGTTCGGAATTTAATGTATATCATTTGCGTATAGGATGACGTTTGCGCTAAACCTCATAGTTTACTAGATATTCACGCAGAACTGTGAAAAATAAGAACTTCCTGCCCTTTTCACCTCCTCCCCCCGAAACCCGACGCTGGTGGTGGTGTAGCTTTTTAGTACTAACTCTTAGGAGGGTATGGAACTATTTCACGCTAGAAGGGACTTTTTTTTGGATGTTTGGATTTGGCCTAATTTTGTGTTAGTTTTACTGTACTATTTGGCTGAACTATTTGTCTGAGGCTGGAGCCGTAGTTAAATACCCGCCGTGCAAGTTGTCCCCGCCCGTCCCGATACGAGGTGATTTCGGTGGATACACACCGCGCGCATCCGCGCTCCACTAGTAAAGCGACGGGCGGCAAAACACACATGCGATAATTATAGTGTGCTCGACTTAATATAGATCGGTACGGCACTGCGTTGGCCGCGCGCGAACCTCGCGTTATTCCGATTTTTAACAATACGAAAAAATCGGCTCGGGCCGCGAGTGAGGTGCCAGTTTTTTGTGATCTTGTGACCGAGCAGAAAAAGTTGGTTTAATGTGTCCTGGTAAAATGCGCGAGATTTCTGATTTCATTTATTTTGATGTCACGTTAATACGGCCGTGAATTTTGATCCATTCTCCTTGAAGGAAAACGCGAAAATATTTGTTCTCTTTATTTGTTTACGCATTAGCTGAAAATAGGTTATACTCGCTCTCGCAGGTTTGCCCGCACTATGAAAATCTTGTTAAAGTTAAAGTCTTTTTAGTTCGTAATCGTTAGTTGACCTTTATCGATCTACTATTCAAGAAAAGAAGCTCGTTTTACAAGCAGTTTTTTTTATTTTTGAATGTATATTTTTATACTCAAATTATGTGATTTCGAAACAACAACAGGAAGCTGAGAGGAGTTATTTATTAGTCTACACTGAAAACTGTATGCCACTAGGAAAATTCGAATAAAATAGACAACACTTTAGGTATATTTCAGCATTACAAACAAATATTATTTAGTTTTTAACCTGGCGCAAAAATAGTATATTATACACCGAGCATTTTTATAAGGATATACCTAATATGCGAGGTAAATAATGGCCTTCTCAACCTCAGTGTATATATAATTTTTTTTACTACTAACCTGAGAAATCACCATTATTTACCTCATTCCTCTAATGATAAGTAATATTTCTCTCCCTAGGTAAATAATGATAATAAAAAAATACCTAGGTAAATAATGAAAAATTTTCTATGACATTTAAAAATTTGTTTCATTTTATCAGCTTGACAACTGAACTCCCAGGCTACTTGATATTTCGAAGTATTTGAAAAAAAGCGAGAAATGACTATAAAATAAACTAAAATATGGCAATATTTCAATGTTAGTAGTAAAAAAAATCTATATACACTTCGGGCGAGAAGGCTATTATTTACCTCGCATATTATATCCTTCGGCGCTACGCGCCTCAGGATATAAAAATGCTCGGTATATAATGGCTCACTTCTCAACCTAAGTGTATAATATACTATTACTACTACCATATTTTACATATTTCCATATTTGAATAGATTTAGCCTGCGAGTTCAGTTGTCAAGCTGACAAAATGAAAATAATTTTTAAATGTCATATAGAAAATGTTTCATTACTTACCTAGGTATTTTTTTAATATCATTATTTACCTAGGTAGAGAAATATTACTTCTCATTAGAGGAATGAGGTAAATAATGGTGATTTCTCAGGTTAGTAGTAAAAAAAAATTAGTTAATAATAACTCTGTAGCATCCGTGATTGGCCACATTATAAAAAAGAAATTGAGGAGCGCTATAGAAAATTGCTTTAAATAAACTTACTGATTTTATTACTTTAGAGATATTATCTACATAGACGATCAACACTACCAGCATTTAACTTTTTAAACTTTATTTGCCAAATACCGATTTCGTACTCAAAATGGACACGCACATAATAAGAGTTGTGCTACAGCATGTGACAATTTTTGTTGTCGGTAGCGGATTCATGGGTAATGAATCAGATCGTTGAATCTCAACGACCAGATATAATAACTGCAATAAAAAATACGGCCTGTGCAAATATAAAATAATATCCAACGTGCGGGAGAACTAATTAGTATACTCACTAATAAAAAAAGTTGTAGATATAGAATTCACCAGAGTACTTGATCTTGAGTCTAGATTTGAGTAAATCCCATGCTATTTCTAACCGAAAAACTTGTCTCTAATAATAGTAATTGCTATCCTTCTCCCGCACGAGCATGTGGTTGCTCTAAGTTTGGCGTATTTTGAGGATGAGAACTTATTATTTTACACATTTTTTCGAAAAAGTAACTCTTCAAGAAAAAGTTTTGCTATAGCTAAAAAAAGACTCGAATTGCGACAATCCACCTTAGGTGTGGTCCTATTTATATTTAAAGAAAAAATTCCACCCCTAAGGGTAGATAAATAGGGGATGAAAGTTCATATTGGATCGATTTGGATGATTCTTATTTTATTGGAAAGGGGTTACCTTAGGGGTGGTCACATTTAAATTAGAAAAGAAATTAAATTTGAAGAAAAAAATTCCTAAGGGTGAACAATAAATAGGGGATGGAATTTAATATTGGACCGATTTCGATAATTCTTAATAATTCACTAAAAAATAAGAAATAAAAAAATGTTAACAAAAAAATTAAAACCGACTTCAAAAATTTGCCCGTATGCACACTCCACAAAAAATTTAAAAAAAAATTAACAAAAAATAACACCGACTTCACAAATTTGCCCGTATGCACATTTCAACTAAAATTTTAGAAATAGTTTTCTCTTTCTAATTTGAGTTATCTTTGGAGTCGGTGACAGTAAGTTTTGATGTATCACAGCACAGAATATCCAAATATTCTGTAGATGTATGTAGGATATGATGTATTCATACTAATAGATTTAAATTCCTTGCCTTGACTGTCACCAAATCCAAAAATAATTTAGAAAGAGAAAAATATTTCTAAAATTTTAGTTGAAATGTGCTTACGGGCAAATTTGTGAAGTCGGTATTCTTTTTTGTTAATTTTTTTTTAATATTTAGTGGAGTGTGCATACTGGCAAATTTTTGAAGCCGGTTTTAATTTTTTTGTTAAATTTTTTTATAAGTAAGGTCCTTGCTTCGTCCGAGTTGCTAGGCAATACTTTTTTACCTAGCCACCACTTTTGCAGCTAGCAACCAAAATAACAGGGCACCTCGAACATTTCAACAATATTTTTGATCTTTATTAAAAAAAAGGCCCACTAAGAAACATCGAATAAGTTTTCCTTTTATAATTACATACTAAATGTGGTGAAGATATTCCAAATGAACAAAAGTCGTGTCGGTTAAGATTTTTTTTTTTCAAAGAAACCGTCCTGTATTATAATGATATCGACTCCCACGGCAAGACTATTATTATATGTAAAAAATATTTTTTTTGATGGTGTTATCTTTTGAGCAAATTTCACACTTCTTAATTTTTATATAAAATTTTGCTTTATGACTTATTTTTTTGGCAAAAGAAAAACTTTATGAGAGTTACTTAAAAAAAAGGAGAAATAAATCTAAAATATCACTGTCACACATTGCTGATATACATACAAATTATTGTCCTACAGTCATTGGGATTACTAATAGTAATATTTGAGCGAATGCCATTCGAGCACAAGCATTTAGTTGCTTCTGGGGTACCTACTTACTTCTAATTTGAAGTATTGTGAAGGTGAGAAATATTATTATTATTATTTGGATCGAGTATATAGTAGATATTTTTAAAGTCAGACAACATTAATCTTTTATTGTACAATATTTTACTAATTATTACCTACATTTCCGACAAATTATATTAATTTTTATGGTACTTTGTATCATCACATGATATGGAAATCATTATCATCATTTATATTTTGAAATATAATTTCGAAATTTTTTGCCAATCCCTTTTCGGAAACAGCAAAATTTTCAGAATAATTATTAAAGAAAAATGATGTAATCTTTTATTTGATGTGGAAGTGGGGAATCTACAATACGCTCTGACATCATTTTCTGCTAAATACATGCAAATTGTGTTATGTAATGGCAGGATTAAATAATGGAAATTGAAGTTGCAGAATTTATTTATTTTCGTGGCAATTAAATTAGTAAAACTACGAATGTAGGAACCCATATTTTCGTATCGTCTATATAATTTCGTTCGCCAATGCCCAGAAGCCGCACAATTAGATAAAAATGCACGACAATGTTGAACGACCTTCCCAATAATTTACCTGTCGACTGAACAATCTAAACGCGTATTCCCCTCTCTCTCTGTCATTCGGACGACTTTGAACGGCAATGTTTGCTGCTGTAAACTTCGAACCTTTTCGCAATTTACGTCACACATTAAACTAACAATTTCTCCCGTTTAGTTCTAGTTTAACGGTTAGACACGGCGCGCCGTGACACATCCGTCCTTTTGTAAAAAAAATGTGACAATGAAAAAAATCTGCGACAAAATCAACAAACAGCAATGGCGACTGACCGTCCCACTCAACACCGGCATATTCAAGAGATCGGCCGGCAAGGACACTGAATCGTCCGACAGGGATTCCAAACGGTCGTCGTCCGGATTCTACGATTTCCAAGAAGCCCAGCAGGAGTTCGACAAGACCAGGAGCCTAGTTTACGTCGACAGCTCCTCGTCCACAACCGACACCGAGGAGGAGTTCGAAGATGCCAAAGCAATGTCGGACAAGAGCAGCAACGCCGGCAAAGAAGCTAACGCCGAGAGCGAGATGGAGCTCTACGCCGACGTGCTCAACGAGATAAAATCGAAGAATATCGACAACCTGAACGGTAAGTTCGAGTACGACGTTCCGAGGATCAGCTTCAAGTTTAATAACGATCAAGAAAAAGACAAGGACGACGAGTCCATTTACGAAAACGACACATTAGAAAAGGTAACCACGAAACATATTGTTAAAAGCGAAGTCAAGATAGTGCTGAAGGCACCGGCCGAAGAGGAGATGCGTTTAAGCAATGGAGAAAGACCTGACGAAGCACCTCCTGAAAAATACGTAGCTCAGACCGAGATCCTCGTAAGGAAAAGTTACGAGGACATTCAGGTGGCTATAGTTAGGTCGGGAAGTGACCCTAACCTAAGTTTAAGAGGCAGTCAAGACGGGGACGACAACTTTTATAAGATCCCTAGAACCTTGAAAATATCCCCTCGTCTATCTCAGTCTTTAGATGACTTGGATTCAGAGGAAACCCAACAAGACCCACCTACCTCATCTCATTCAAGTATCGAACATATTTCCTGCAGCCAACACAATGTAAATAACATTGAGGAGAGGAACGCTAACGCACAGTCGGACAAATTAGATTATTGCCAGGTTAGAAGTAAGCTGCCTATTACCACCCGGCGGCCTACGTTGTTGAGAAAACCGAACAAAGCCGTGGACACGTGGAACAACTTCAAGAGCAAGATGAACAACATAATCATAGAGCACGCGGCGCAACAGCGGGTCGGCGCCTTCGGTGACAGAGACAAGGTGACGGTGAACTTCGAGGAGATGTACAAAAACTCGAAAACCAAATGCAAGAAGGTGCTGCAGAACGCCGAGAAGATATTCAAGAAGAAACCGGGAGAATATTCCGACGTGGAGAGCGGGAATAATACGCCGACAAGCGCGAAGAATAACGCGTTTTTCGGGAAGAAGTTCAAAGCTAGTGATATAGAATATAAGCTGAATACAAGTGATAATAGTGAGAGTAAAGACTGCTTTAGTGACGGTGAAAATGAACTGAACGGCATTATAGCGCACAGTCCGACGGATGAAGGTCAAGAAGATTTTCCGTCGCTCAGAGCTGCTTTTAATAGGCGGAAGCTGTTCGTTCCAGAGGTAAGATTTATATTTCTAGTTTCTCATCATTTAGACACATGTTGTTACAATATTTTTTAATCGAATTAATTATTGTAAGTCAAAATTTGTTGTTCGACAGCTTGTTGAATTATATTTGCACTTGATTAACATTTTACTCAATGTTGCATACAATATTTTTTCTACGATCGTGCACTTTATACTAGTATTTCGTTAAGGGGGGGGGGGGTTGCCGACAGAGAAAGTGAGGTTAGATTTCGTATTTTTTTAAGTTGTATAGCATAAAATCTAATAACATTTTACCTGGCAAAAATTTAGTACAAACATCTCTGTCTTTATTTTAATCATAAGATCTTACAAGCAGTGTTTTGATTTATAGGTTATGAAAACCTTGGGAAAAATAATAATTCCAGTGCATATGCTTTTAAGATCTTATGATTAAAATGAAGATAGAGTTGTTTGTACTAAATTTTTGCCAGGTAAAATGTTATTAGATTTTATGCTATACAACTTAAAAAAATACGAAATCTAACGTCACTTTCGCTGTCGGCAACCCCCCTTAACATCTCGTTTTTTCTTTCTATGTTTTATTTATTGGATGCTCTCACTTGTTTAAATGCACTGCATTTCCTTGGTTTCTACCAAGGAAATGCCTTCTGGCAATTATTTTTACTTTTTACTGTAAGTCGAAACAAAAACATACTCGTATTATGTTTGTGACATGAATTTATGAGTTACAGATGTTAAAGATAATGATACACAAAATAAGTATCTTCTGGGCTGACACTTAACAAGATGACATACAAATTATTGATAACGTTTCCCCACATAATCAAAAATTTCCTCACATGACATTGCCATTGAATACTATCAACTCAAATGTGTTTTTAGTGTTTACTTTTAAAATTACAAACACCCAAACATTACATTGTAGTGCCCATATTTTCATAAAAAATCATATATTTGATTTGATACTTGATATTTATTATAACAGGTTGTATAAAACCATCAGAATTATTATTGTCAACTCTCAAATTCATATTTGATCGGAGCTCAAATTCCTTTCCGGTTCTTTACGATGTCAATTTTGAAATTGTAGAGAATTAGATAGGTACCTATGTTACAATACAATAAAAACAAAATAAAAGATAAAAAACTTTTTTAAAAACAAGCTTTTATTCAAGCCATGTACTAAAACGAATAAAATAAGTTTAGGTTTTTGTTAAGATAATTCAATGTCAAATTGCGACAAGCTTTTTAAAAGCTTGTCGCGCGAAATGTTCGTAGAAGTAGGTACCAATTAATTTTATTGGACAGCGATTGGTTGATAAGCAAGTATACCTACTTGCCAAAGTAGATATGTATTTTCTTTACAATTCACGGGACAAGCTTTTTGATTTACAAAAACATTTATTTTATTTTGTGCTTTTTAGTGCCATTAAGTACCTATTTTATTCCCATGTCAGGAGGGTGATAAAGAAATTTAGTCCGCCATCTTGGACCATCCGCCATATTGTATTTAGTATGACGTCACTTATCTTATTATTTTGTATTCGCTTTCATTTGATACCCATGTCAATGTCAATAGGTTGTGAAGAAATAGATAATCCGCCATGTTAGGGCGCCGCCATATGGGATTTAGTGTGATGTCACCCACGCTTTATCGTTTTTCTACTCTTCAAGTCCTTTCATTTGATACCCGTATTAAGAGGGTTGAAAAGAAAATGTAATCCGCCATCTTGGAGCGGCGGCCATATTGAAAGTATTACAATATCTATTGAGTAATGCATATTGTATTGTCACCAGAACTAAAGGTGAATACAAAATTTCAGCTCAATCGGATGTCAAGAATGTTTCTAATTCAGCTTGCAAGATTTGACCTAAACAAACCAACATAATATATGCATGCATACATGCATACATACATACATGCGAACATACATACATGCATACGTACATACATACATAATAAATAAAAGCTTGTAATAACAAATTATATACAGCTTATACAATATATTTGTACATACATGCCGCCAGTGAATAAAATTTAATAGGAGACAATAATGATAGTAAAACTTTATTCAGCAATTTTGCTATTTACATACACAATAACTCTACGTCTACATATATATATATATATATATATATATATATATATATATCCTATAATATACATCCAGTAGGTAAGTAATTTACGTTTTATAAAAATAAACTATAAAGTTTAATACTGACATTGATTATTACTACCGAATAATTTGCTTTGGAAAAGAGTATCTACTGCTATTTCAAGAATACCATTGTCTTCATTTCTTCCGTGTGACCAAATTCTAACATCCCAGTACATAACAATAATGACCCAGAGCCTTCAATGTTATAATTAGAGCAAAAATTTGGCAAAACAAACCAATTTTATAACAGCATAAAATTATTTATGATCAGTATTGGACTGTATGGGTGCGGGTATCTACTATCCACAAATCACAGTATACCCCGAAATTAGATTTAAGGGTATATTATAGTTTCGTTGACTTTTAAACAAAATCTGCTGGTTTTTTTTTGTGGGATTGTCAAGATTTCTTGATTACAATATCATCAGAATTTCAAAAGAAGGTAAAAGTGAAGGTTAGTTTATAGGACCAACCTTGCTAAAAGTAGCATGAATATGACCTTGATATGTGATGTCACATATCACAAGCATCGAATTGATAAGTACTACTTGTCAATTCAATGATCACAAGGTATTATACAAATGTTTTTCAAAATGTAAATACATATTCCAGAATAGCACTTGTTCAAAAAACTTTTAAAATTACTGTGACTTCCTTTCAAGTGGTATAACAAATATTTAATTGCTAATTTACATATTTGCTCACGCCAAATTTAGACTTCAAAAAGCAGATATATAGCGATAAAATAAAACTTATAAAATAATAAAAAGTTAGCAAAGAAAAACTAGGGATTATTATGCAATAAAGCATTTCCTGCGACAAAACTGATTTAATAGAACAAGTTTTTCCAATAGCCATTTTGTCACTTCAAAGATAACCTTTAAAGTTCTCATCTTCTCCTTGACTTTGACATCAACGGAAAGTACTTTTTGAGTGGATGTATCTACATAATATTCCCTTCCGGAGAGTGCACTGAATGGATAAAATGGTATATATATATTAACTTATTAAATTGCCGTGTTTTTTTATTATTTCAAGTCTGTCTATATTTTACCTATTTTATCTCGATTGTAAGAAAGAAATAGGAATTTAGGATATGTTTGAAGTTAATAGACAATGCCTACCACATTTCCGATTTGCGGCCTTGACGTCATTTACCGATATTTTAACTTGCGCATAGTTCTCAACAATGTTTATGTATTGAATTACCAGGCATTTTGAGTAAATCCAAATATACATTTAAAAATCTATTTAGCACAAAAATAACTACTAGGTACCCATAAATGAAAATAAAAAAAAATGTTATGATGCAATGATGTAAGTGTTTGTAAACAAATATAATTGTAGCAAAATGACTCTATACCAAGGTACCGGGGTAGCACAGTTTATTTACCAATCATCTGCCTATATTAAAATACTTATATGTATATTGGTCGAAAGGGACAAGCACCCGTTGTAGTACCTACCTATAAGTCTAGTCATTTATAAAATAAAATTAGTTCCGTAAAGAATGAGAATATTTCGGAAACAAAATTTAATTTAGGGAAAAAGCATTGCATGCAAAAAATAATAATATAGAGGAAACTGAAATCTGACTAATTATTATCTCTAACATATTTTGATGTAAGTGTTTGTGGAAAGAGATACATATACACATATACCATAAAGAATTGAAGAATGAAACCATTTTTGAAATATTAACGATTTCAACGATTATTTCCCTCATACTGCTTGCATCCAATAAGGTAGCTCCTTCCATAAAAATCCAACCAATCATATGCCTCTGCTAGCGATAATTGCACTTGTGCAAATTATCGCGGTAATGGCACTTGTGCAAATTATCTCTTCGTTGCTTAGCAACCGCGAATCTGTTGGATACAAACACGTACCTACTTCTTAAAGTTTGTGTGTTTCACACTGTTCTAAATTATGCAGCTTGTAAATTATGTTGCGGTACTATTAAGCATTCTATCAATGAATTTATATAACTTTTACATTGCTAAATTTTGGTTAATGGACCTCCGTCTCCGTTTAAATTTATGACACATTCAGAAAATAAACCAACGCTGACAGGGTGTAGGTATAATCGCATTTGCCTTGGATATCCAAGCGTCATGTTTGTTTACTCGAACGCTACAGTCGAAGCTGTCAATAAACTCGTTCAAAATGAATCGTTTTGGAAATGTAAACATCGAAAAAATTAATACAAAAATTATTAAATCGTATTCGAGAAATAATCTCGACAAATACCACTCGTGCCGGAAATTTTTCTAGATAATTTTATTCTCAAGCCCTATTTTGCCCATTAACAAAACCACTCGTACAAATTGGGCTTCTATTTTCAGAGAATTTATCAGAAAATAAAAGACCAATTTATACTCGTGATCTTTCTAGGCAAAATAGCGCTTTCGAAAAAATTATAGATAAAATGTTCGGCACTTGTGATATTACATACAATAATACCACGAGTGTGGTATTTTCGCTGAAATACTATGATCTAGTTCGCTAAACCATAGCCGAATATAACGTATCGTTCGGCTATGGCTAAACCAATATTGTGGTAGGTAGCTATAGCTAAAACTGATTGGTAACCCGACAACTTATTCTTTGATTTAGGACTAGAAGATACAGTTTCAGTTAACACACTGATCGTTAAAAATCTATTAACACAATAAATATATTGCAAACTAAAGGTTAATGACAGCTATCAAATAGACTTCAAATTTTATGCACGGCAATTACATTTAAATGGGCTATTGGCTATTAGTTAAGTAAATTTTATATGGAAGCACAAGTGGTCTAGTGGCATGAATTTCGCTTTGGGTGCAAGAGGTCCCTTGTTCAAATCCCGGTTGTGGCGACTTTTTTTATTTTTTAAATCAGGATTTCGAAGAGACAAAATATTTTTAATTTTATAATTAATTTATTTAATAAGTTTGGCTGTCAAATTACACCTAGACAGTTGTGGTATTTTCCGCTTTAGGATTATAATTCGTAAAATTAACGAAAGGTATCGATAATAGGCACACCACTTGACCACTTGTTATATTATATTACCTAAGTACTCCCGATATTATTATGAATAATTATTGTAGAAAACTTTAACATAAAAATAATGTTATAAGGTTTTTAGCATTGTTTTACTCATATAGCAATAAAGTGAAAACTCGCATTTATATGCGCTTTTTCGTGATTGTAGTAAATTAAAGAAAGCGTTAATTGCCTTTAGCTGAATATTTATAATTATTATCATTCCTAAGCGTGAACTCTAGTTTGCAGAAATCAGTAGAGACATTAATAAATGTGCCATAAAGGTTGTCTACTTGATTTTCAAACTTCGTTTTTCGTGAAATCGGTACCTACAATACAGGCAAGAAAATATAAGGCACATTTATTTCTTTAAGTTTAGGAATCCTTGATAATGCAGCAATTCTAATTTTAAATTTCCAATTATGAAGAAGTAGGTAGGTACCTACACAAACGCCTATGCCACTTTGGTGCGTGACCTCAAAAGTTAATTTAAATTACAAAATTAGTCACCGATAGATTATTATCCTCAAACATTTTAGTTTTGGCGGACAGGGAAGTGCCGCAAACCGTACAGCAAAGCATAATAAGTCGAAAAAGTATAAATACCACATACTGACACATATCACTGTAATATTAAAATATTGTGTCAAAACTTGGTTACTACTCAGGACGATTTTCGTCTCACGTATTTTATAATACACGCATAGAGCTTTGACTCCTTCCTGGGATTCTTTATTCAAGCATTATACAGAGTTCTCCAAAAATTTTGCATCATATGGGCACAGACCTATATAGCTTAGCGAAGCTATATAGGTCTGTGATATGGGGAACATTATCAAATAATTATCATATCAAAATTCGTCCTTACAGCACGAGAAATCGACAAGGATGTGATCCATTAGGTATAGTACGATTTTTTTTGCGAGATGAAAAATTGTTAAAAAATTCCAAAGCAAATAACTTTTCATAGTAAATAGTTTTTATATTCTAAGATATACGAGCCCCTTCCCATTTCAGTTGGCCCAGTCCAGCATTTTTGAAAAAATAATCTTTAGGTCGAAAAAACCAAAAATTGCATGCACTTTAAAGAAATATTTATTCACTTATCAATATTTCTAGCATATGTATTAGACAAACACTAACTCTCAATGCCAGAAAACGATAATAAATAAAAAAATACTAGAATCGAACATTATACGAACAAATATAGAAAATTATTTATTAAGAGGAGGGGTAGTCGTGGCTTGACTAGTTAAACAACAAGAACCAAATTTAGTGGGAAAGAAGCCAATTTTTAAGTGTGAAGACTCTTTTTATTGGTGAAAGCTTTCGCAGTAGTTTAACTGCTTCTTCAGTCACTCTAAAATTACATTAAAATAGTTTTTATGATATAAATTTCAAAATTACTTACAATTAAGTGAGTTCCTAATATAATGTAAAGATGTTAATGTTTGAATTTTGCATTGGACAGGACAAAAATACAAAATTTTTTAAATTTAATTTTGACAAAAATCTAGTTCAATATGACACTTAAAAAATAGAAAATTATTTATATACACTTTTAATGTTTACCACTGGGTGACATCACCCTTTTTGTAATGACATCCGAAATTCTTTGAGGCACAGTATTAACCAAGTTTTGGCAAAATTCCAGTGTAAATGAATCCCTTATTTCCTGGAGCTTTTGCTTCAGTTCGGGGATTGTCCTGGCGGGATGTGCCGGTAGCACCTTTTTCATCTCATGTCACAAAGTTTCTATTGGAGACAAATCGGGACTACTAGAAACCCATTTCAACAATGGAATACCGAAGTTTTCCATCAATTTTTGTGTTTTTGTTAGGTTTGGCATCCAGCACCATCTTGTTGGAATATAAAATCTTGTCCTGTTGTCAAATATTCTTCCATAATTGGTAAAAGGGACTCTCCCAAAATTTTCAAATATTTGTCTGTGTTAACGATTCCGTTAATAAAATGCAATTTTCCTATTCCTTTTGCTGACATGCTGCCCCAGATCATAACTGAAGCAGGAAATTTTACTCTCCTTTTGAGACAGTCAGGATGAAATGCCTCATGATTCCTGCGAATCACACGACTTCTACTATCTCCAACTCCAACACACACTTCCAACCGGCCCTCATCGATCCATTTGATTGCACCCCATTGCTGAGTCGTCCAATACTTATGTTCTTTGGTCCATTTTAATCTATGTTTATTTTGCAATGTTGTTAAAAGTGGCTTTTCTTTAGCCTAAAGCAAAATTTGAAATGTTACTACCATTGTGCAAAATTCTTTTATTTTAAAATGTGTACCTTGCAAGTGCCAAGTCCTATTTTGTGTGCTTCCCTGTGAGAAGGGGATCTCGAAATCCCTCTTCCAACAGCACCACTCCACAAAGCACTCAATTCAAGATAATTGGAGTGCCGATTTTTCTTGATAATTCTTCTTAATGGCCTCCTATCAGCATCTGCAACTTTGCTTTTTCTCACATATCAGGGCTTCGCGACAACTGAACCAGAAGTGTGATATACTTTAACTATATTTCTCACACTATACACTGTGTCCCGGATAAGAATGAACAGCATGGGGATATTGCAAACGGTGAGAGATAGAGCAACGGTTAAATGGGGAAAAAGTTGCGCAATTTCGAGGTCAATAAAATGGCACAAACAGATTTCTAATTTCTTTTTTCGTTTTTGAGTTATTTTGAAAAAAGTAAAATTTTGCCTTTTCGATTTTATTTTTTTCTGAAGTTGTTATCACAGATAGAAAAAAAAGGAAAACACTTTCTTATGGCACTTTTTAACGGGCTTTAAGATGGCGTTTTTAGATTTGTTCTACAACATTTCGTTTTTGAGAAACCATCTTCAACTCTATTTTTTTAAATACGGACCTGGATTTTTTTTTGCAGATTTTGAAAGCACTTTTCTTCATTGCAAATACCATGATGTACGACACAAAATATTTTTAAATTGTTTTGAAACAATTATTCTGAAAATTCCCTTTTTTTCATTCATTTTTCTCTAATGCGGCCCTGTATTTAATAATAAGAAGTCTAAATATTAATCAGTATTGTCAACAATTTAACTTACAATTTATCTTTCGATTATTGGAGAACCACAAAAAGGACGGCAAAGACTAATAACAGTCACATGCGATAATAAAAAATAAATAAAAACCCCCACCTAGAAGGCTTTGAAACAACGAAACCAACCCCTTGTCATTTGTCATAACTCCCACTGTATCATTTAGTTAACAATTTGTATCATTAGAAATGGAGGATGCTTTTTCAAATGGGGACAAATTTAACATGTCAGCATGTTATATCTTGCGTCACAGAAATAGTGTAGAGGCCGAACGAATGTATTGTTGCAATTAATAAATAGCAAAAGTTATTGATTTCGTTGGCTTAAAGCTTTCTTCTGACAATTAGAAAAAGCTAAGAATTTACTCCAAAACACAATGCGTCACTGTTTGCTGTACAACAACAGAGGAAAACACTTACCAGACAGGGCCGTATTTAAAAATATTAAGTTTTCGAAGTAAAAATAAACTGTAAATAAATTGTTGTCAATACTGATTAATAATTAGACTTCTTATTATTAAATACAGGGCCGCAATAGAAAAAAATGAATGGAAAAAAAGGAATAATCAGTATAATTGTCTCAAAACATTTTAAAAATATTTCGTGTCATACATCATGGTATTTGCAATGAAAAGTGCTTTCAAAATCTGCAAAAAAAAAATCCAGGTCCGTATTTAAAAAAATAAAGTTGAAGATGGTTTCTCAAAAACGAAACGTTGTAGAACAAATCTATAAACGCCATCTTAAAGCCCGTTAAAAAGTGCTATAAGAAAGTGTTTTTCTTTTTTTTCTATCTGTCATAACAACTTCAGAAAAAAATAAAATCGAAAACGCAAAATTTTACTTTTTTCAAAATAACTCAAAAATGAAAAAAGATATTAGAAATCTGTTTGTGCCATTTTATTGACCTCGAAATTGCGCAACTTTTTTCTCATTTAACCGTTGCTCTATCTCTCACCGTTTGCAATATCCCCATGCTGTTCATTCTTATCCGGGACACAGTGTATAATGATAATCCTAACAAATTTCCAATTTCCGAGTTTGATTTCCCGGAATTGGAGAGTCTAATCATAATTGAGAGAAGTTTTTCATCGATAACCTTTCCTCTGACCATTTTATAGAATACAGATAACTTCAAGTCTTAAAAATACCTTCTGACAGGTACTAATTATTTTGAAATCCTTTTTGCGAAGCCACCTCCGAGTATAGACTTACTCTGTCACAAACTAAGAATGGGTTGGGGAATTTAAACCCTGTCTTATTTGTGTTATCTTTCCCCCTTAGGCCAAAAATTTAAAAATGTAACAGTAATATATATTTTTTCTATTACATATTCAGTGAATATTCTTTGTTAAGTAATTTTATAAGTAAATAAATGCATAGCGTTGGTTAATTTTTGACATTACAAAAAAAAATTCAGTAGGTGAGCCTACTGAAGTGGGAAGGGGCTCGTATACCCATTTAAAGCTATTGCTTTGGAAAAAAATAGCTAATTATTGCGAGTTTCCAAAAAGTCAAAACGACACAGCTATAATTCCAAAATAAGTTAGTTTCCCATAATTATGATAGGATGTGTTTGAGAGACTTATTAATGTTTTGTAGATGGCTGTGGTTTGTAGATGATTTTATTTAATGTAGTAGTAATAATTATAATGTTCTAGTAAGGCATTTTTTACATCGGCTGTGCTCATTATAACATTTTTGTTGCAGGGTCAAAATGGATTTGAAGATTTGCGAAGATATGTCAAACAGGGAGGCGACTTTTGCAAGGAACTGGCAACTATTTTGCAAGAAAGGTGAGTTTCCGCGATACAAAACCCAGACATTTTTTTACAGGAAACGCTAATGATAACAAGACGATTAATACAAAAAATTGCGGGCGCGAGATAACCAGGCGGTAAAATATTATTCATTTTTTCCGTAATAATTCAACGTCATGAGGTGAAGCTTGTGATGGCCACCATAATCAATTATGTATTATTTTATGAGGTGTAAATAATTTCGTCATTATTTACCTCGTTTAGATTGTATGTAACGACTAATTTACAGGCAATCAGCTGGTATAGTTTTAAAATCCGGAGCGGAGCATTTCTAACAATAATAATAATTCTCACCCTCACAATACTGCAAACTAAGAGTACGCGAGGGTGCAGGAGAGGGATGGCAATTACTATTATTTAGGCAGAGCACCTGGTAGCGCCATATACAGAGGTCTCACATAAGAGTGAAACAACCCTATAACTTCTTTAATTTTTAACCGACCAGAACGAATTTTTTTCCAAAAGTAGATGGCATTGTTGCCTACTTATTTCCAAAAAATTAGTTGCCTACTCCAAAGTCGAAGCCACCTGCGATGCCACAATGGAGGCTAAAAATCCGAAAGTTATTAGGCAATTTTTTTTTCAAAAGAATCTACTAGAAAAATTGTTCGGAATCGATTCAGAACCCTAAATCCAAAATTTTGTCAAAATCAAAAAATATTAATTTAAAAAAATTAAATTCCAAAAACAGCAATTTAATAATTTTCTGCATTTAGAAAAGTGTGCCATGGAAGTTTTGAAGGCAAGTTGTTTTCATAAAGTAATTATTTTAAAATAAAAGCTACAAAACAAATTTTAAAAATTTAAATCTTAAATTTTTACCTTAAATTTATTTATTTAATATTTTTTGATTTTGACAAAATTTTGTATTTAGTGTTCTGAATCGATTTTAAACAACTTTTTCTAGAAAATTTTTTTGAAAAAAAAGCCTATAATGACTTTCAGATTTTTAGCCTCGTTTGTGGCATCGCAGGTGGCTTTGACTTTGGAGTAGGCAACTAATTTTTTGGAAATAAGTATGCAACAATGCCATCTACCTTTGGTACAAATTTCGTTCTGGTCGGTTAAAAATTAAAGAAGTTATAGGGTTGTTTCACTCTTAAGTGAGACACTCTGTATACAGGATGATTTTTTAGGACTACCGCACCGCAAAAAAACTAAGAAACAAAAACGTGGCAATTATTGTGGACAGCTAGCAGGTGACTTAAATTGGACAAAACTAGGTATTACTAAACGTAACATGTTTACTTTAAGAGATATCAGAATTACAAGACCCTCTATACATATATATATTTTTTTAAAAAAAGCTAGTTTTTACTCAAGGATAAAACAAGTTTATTGAATTCTTTAGTTTTACCTAATTCGTCTTCCTCTTAATTGCGATTTTCTTATCTGGATCCGAGGTTCTGCCAGATGAAGTCCTTCTCACAAAGAAAAAATAAAAGCGTAAGTATAAGCATAGAAGAATCTGTAGTAGATTCTTCTATGGTATAAGGCTAATAATTAACAATCGATGTACAAGATGACTCAAAATACACACCGCGTTGGATTTTCAGAAAATCTAGAGGACATTTTTAAACAGTGGCATGGTGGTATGAAATGCCTTCAATATTCAACGAGTTGTGTGCCATTTCATGTAGGTTTAGAAAAAAGGTTTTATGCAAATGTTATAGATACTTATACCTGAAGTTTTTTTCCAGGAAACCGTAACTTATGATTATTTAACCAGAACCTTACGTATATTTTTTTATTTTCGTACCCTAAATTTTGCTCTTGAATTGAGTAACTAAGTTACTCACCGTATTTCAAAACCTGTGAAACCTGCATTAGATAAGTTTATATCAACGAAACGTGAATGGTTGGATTCACGCCAAAAATAACATATTTCTTTATTTACATTATTTATTTTCTCATGATTTATAGGACACTGAACATTAACAAATTTCTTATTCAGTCCAAATTCTTAGTTGACAATGATAGATAATGTAAAACTTATGACAATACAGGGCTGTCTATACTATAGACAGCCAGAGAGGCAGAGCTTTATAAATTCTCCAAAAAATATATGCCTTGTGGTCGTGGTTTACACAGGGTACCTACTCCGGAAAATACAATTTTTTGAACTTGGGGGCCTGTATAACTAATTTAGAATAATGAAATTTTGTCCAAAGGGTTTCGAACTATATGGCCAATTCGATGGAACTGTCAATTTCCATCTTAAAAAATACCTAATTTTGTTTTGTGATTTTTGGGTGTCTTCTTTTAATAACAGTAGGCCATGGAATAGAACTATTTAAAAAATACATTATTTATTATTTATTTTCTCATGATTTATAGGACACTGAACATTAACAAATTTCTTATTCAGTCCAAATTCTTAGTTGACAATGATAGATAATGTAAAACTTATGACACTACAGGGCTGTCTATACTATAGACAGCCAGAGAGGCAGAGCTTTATAAATTCTCCAAAAAATATATGCCTTGTGGTCGTGGTTTACAGAGGGTACCTACTCCGGAAAATACAATTTTTTGAACTTGGGGGCCTGTATAACTAATTTAGAATAATGAAATTTTGTCCAAAGGGTTTCGAACTATATGGCCAATTCGATGGAACTGTCAATTTCCATCTTAAAAAATACCTAATTTTGTTTTGTGATTTTTGGGTGTCTTCTTTTAATAACAGTAGGCCATGGAATAGAACTATTTAAAAAATACATTATTTATTATTTATTTTCTCATGATTTATAGGACACTGAACATTAACAAATTTCTTATTCAGTCCAAATTCTTAGTTGACAATGATAGATAATGTAAAACTTATGACACTACAGGGCTGTCTATACTATAGACAGCCAGAGAGGCAGAGCTTTATAAATTCTCCAAAAAATATATGCCTTGTGGTCGTGGTTTACAGAGGGTACCTACTCCGGAAAATAAATAATTTTTTGAACTTGGGGGCCTGTATAACTAATTTAGAATAATGAAATTTTGTCCAAAGGGTTTCGAACTATATGGCCAATTCGATGGAACTGTCAATTTCCATCTTAAAAAATACCTAATTTTGTTTTGTGATTTTTGGGTGTCTTCTTTTAATAACAGTAGGCCATGGAATAGAACTATTTAAAAAATACATTATTTATTATTTATTTTCTCATGATTTATAGGACACTGAACATTAACACATTTCTTATTCAGTCCAAATTCTTAGTTGACAATGATAGATAATGTAAAACTTATGACACTACAGGGCTGTCTATACTATAGACAGCCAGAGAGGCAGAGCTTTATAAATTCTCCAAAAAATATATGCCTTGTGGTCGTGGTTTACAGAGGGTACCTACTCCGGAAAATAAATAATTTTTTGAACTTGGGGGCCTGTATAACTAATTTAGAATAATGAAATTTTGTCCAAAGGGTTTCGAACTATATGGCCAATTCGATGGAACTGTCAATTTCCATCTTAAAAAATACCTAATTTTGTTTTGTGATTTTTGGGTGTCTTCTTTTCATAACAGTAGGCCATGGAATAGAACTATTTAAAAAATACATTATTTATTTTCTCATGATTTATAGGACACTGAACATTAACAAATTTCTTATTCAGTCCAAATTCTTAGTTGACAATGATAGATAATGTAAAACTTATGACAATACAGGGCTGTCTATACTATAGACAGCCAGAGAGGCAGAGCTTTATAAATTCTCCAAAAAATATATGCCTTGTGGTCGTGGTTTACAGAGGGTACCTACTCCGGAAAATAAATAATTTTTTGAACTTGGGGGCCTGTATAACTAATTTAGAATAATGAAATTTTGTCCAAAGGGTTTCGAACTATATGGCCAATTCGATGGAACTGTCAATTTCCATCTTAAAAAATACCTAATTTTGTTTTGTGATTTTTGGGTGTCTTCTTTTAATAACAGTAGGCCATGGAATAGAACTATTTAAAAAATACATTATTTATTATTTATTTTCTCATGATTTATAGGACACTGAACATTAACACATTTCTTATTCAGTCCAAATTCTTAGTTGACAATGATAGATAATGTAAAACTTATGACAATACAGGGCTGTCTATACTATAGACAGCCAGAGAGGCAGAGCTTTATAAATTCTCCAAAAAATATATGCCTTGTGGTCGTGGTTTACAGAGGGTACCTACTCCGGAAAATAAATAATTTTTTGAACTTGGGGGCCTGTATAACTAATTTAGAATAATGAAATTTTGTCCAAAGGGTTTCGAACTATATGGCCAATTCGATGGAACTGTCAATTTCCATCTTAAAAAATACCTAATTTTGTTTTGTGATTTTTGGGTGTCTTCTTTTAATAACAGTAGGCCATGGAATAGAACTATTTAAAAAATACATTATTTATTATTTATTTTCTCATGATTTATAGGACACTGAACATTAACAAATTTCTTATTCAGTCCAAATTCTTAGTTGACAATGATAGATAATGTAAAACTTATGACAATACAGGGCTGTCTATACTATAGACAGCCAGAGAGGCAGAGCTTTATAAATTCTCCAAAAAATATATGCCTTGTGGTCGTGGTTTACAGAGGGTACCTACTCCGGAAAATAAATAATTTTTTGAACTTGGGGGCCTGTATAACTAATTTAGAATAATGAAATTTTGTCCAAAGGGTTTCGAACTATATGGCCAATTCGATGGAACTGTCAATTTCCATCTTAAAAAATACCTAATTTTGTTTTGTGATTTTTGGGTGTCTTCTTTTAATAACAGTAGGCCATGGAATAGAACTATTTAAAAAATACATTATTTATTATTTATTTTCTCATGATTTATAGGACACTGAACATTAACACATTTCTTATTCAGTCCAAATTCTTAGTTGACAATGATAGATAATGTAAAACTTATGACACTACAGGGCTGTCTATACTATAGACAGCCAGAGAGGCAGAGCTTTATAAATTCTCCAAAAAATATATGCCTTGTGGTCGTGGTTTACAGAGGGTACCTACTCCGGAAAATACAATTTTTTGAACTTGGGGGCCTGTATAACTAATTTAGAATAATGAAATTTTGTCCAAAGGGTTTCGAACTATATGGCCAATTCGATGGAACTGTCAATTTCCATCTTAAAAAATACCTAATTTTGTTTTGTGATTTTTGGGTGTCTTCTTTTAATAACAGTAGGCCATGGAATAGAACTATTTAAAAAATACATTATTTATTATTTATTTTCTCATGATTTATAGGACACTGAACATTAACACATTTCTTATTCAGTCCAAATTCTTAGTTGACAATGATAGATAATGTAAAACTTATGACACTACAGGGCTGTCTATACTATAGACAGCCAGAGAGGCAGAGCTTTATAAATTCTCCAAAAAATATATGCCTTGTGGTCGTGGTTTACAGAGGGTACCTACTCCGGAAAATAAATAATTTAGAATAATGAAATTTTGCCCAAAGGGTTTCGAACTATATGGCCAATTCGATGGAACTGTCAATTTCCATCTTAAAAAATACCTAATTTTGTTTTGTGATTTTTGGGTGTCTTCTTTTAATAACAGTAGGCCATGGAATAGAACTATTTAAAAAATACATTATTTATTATTTATTTTCTCATGATTTATAGGACACTGAACATTAACACATTTCTTATTCAGTCCAAATTCTTAGTTGACAATGATAGATAATGTAAAACTTATGACACTACAGGGCTGTCTATACTATAGACAGCCAGAGAGGCAGAGCTTTATAAATTCTCCAAAAAATATATGCCTTGTGGTCGTGGTTTACACAGGGTACCTACTCCGGAAAATACAATTTTTTGAACTTGGGGGCCTGTATAACTAATTTAGAATAATGAAATTTTGTCCAAAGGGTTTCGAACTATATGGCCAATTCGATGGAACTGTCAATTTCCATCTTAAAAAATACCTAATTTTGTTTTGTGATTTTTGGGTGTCTTCTTTTAATAACAGTAGGCCATGGAATAGAACTATTTAAAAAATACATTATTTATTTTCTCATGATTTATAGGACACTGAACATTAACAAATTTCTTATTCAGTCCAAATTCTTAGTTGACAATGATAGATAATGTAAAACTTATGACACTACAGGGCTGTCTATACTATAGACAGCCAGAGAGGCAGAGCTTTATAAATTCTCCAAAAAATATATGCCTTGTGGTCGTGGTTTACAGAGGGTACCTACTCCGGAAAATAAATAATTTTTTGAACTTGGGGGCCTGTATAACTAATTTAGAATAATGAAATTTTGCCCAAAGGGTTTCGAACTATATGGCCAATTCGATGGAACTGTCAATTTCCATCTTAAAAAATACCTAATTTTGTTTTGTGATTTTTGGGTGTCTTCTTTTAATAACAGTAGGCCATGGAATAGAACTATTTAAAAAATACATTATTTATTTTCTCATGATTTATAGGACACTGAACATTAACAAATTTCTTATTCAGTCCAAATTCTTAGTTGACAATGATAGATAATGTAAAACTTATGACAATACAGGGCTGTCTATACTATAGACAGCCAGAGAGGCAGAGCTTTATAAATTCTCCAAAAAATATATGCCTTGTGGTCGTGGTTTACAGAGGGTACCTACTCCGGAAAATAAATAATTTTTTGAACTTGGGGGCCTGTATAACTAATTTAGAATAATGAAATTTTGCCCAAAGGGTTTCGAACTATATGGCCAATTCGATGGAACTGTCAATTTCCATCTTAAAAAATACCTAATTTTGTTTTGTGATTTTTGGGTGTCTTCTTTTAATAACAGTAGGCCATGGAATAGAACTATTTAAAAAATACATTATTTATTTTCTCATGATTTATAGGACACTGAACATTAACAAATTTCTTATTCAGTCCAAATTCTTAGTTGACAATGATAGATAATGTAAAACTTATGACAATACAGGGCTGTCTATACTATAGACAGCCAGAGAGGCAGAGCTTTATAAATTCTCCAAAAAATATATGCCTTGTGGTCGTGGTTTACAGAGGGTACCTACTCCGGAAAATAAATAATTTTTTGAACTTGGGGGCCTGTATAACTAATTTAGAATAATGAAATTTTGTCCAAAGGGTTTCGAACTATATGGCCAATTCGATGGAACTGTCAATTTCCATCTTAAAAAATACCTAATTTTGTTTTGTGATTTTTGGGTGTCTTCTTTTAATAACAGTAGGCCATGGAATAGAACTATTTAAAAAATACATTATTTATTTTCTCATGATTTATAGGACACTGAACATTAACAAATTTCTTATTCAGTCCAAATTCTTAGTTGACAATGATAGATAATGTAAAACTTATGACAATACAGGGCTGTCTATACTATAGACAGCCAGAGAGGCAGAGCTTTATAAATTCTCCAAAAAATATATGCCTTGTGGTCGTGGTTTACAGAGGGTACCTACTCCGGAAAATAAATAATTTTTTGAACTTGGGGGCCTGTATAACTAATTTAGAATAATGAAATTTTGTCCAAAGGGTTTCGAACTATATGGCCAATTCGATGGAACTGTCAATTTCCATCTTAAAAAATACCTAATTTTGTTTTGTGATTTTTGGGTGTCTTCTTTTAATAACAGTAGGCCATGGAATAGAACTATTTAAAAAATACATTATTTATTTTCTCATGATTTATAGGACACTGAACATTAACAAATTTCTTATTCAGTCCAAATTCTTAGTTGACAATGATAGATAATGTAAAACTTATGACAATACAGGGCTGTCTATACTATAGACAGCCAGAGAGGCAGAGCTTTATAAATTCTCCAAAAAATATATGCCTTGTGGTCGTGGTTTACAGAGGGTACCTACTCCGGAAAATAAATAATTTTTTGAACTTGGGGGCCTGTATAACTAATTTAGAATAATGAAATTTTGTCCAAAGGGTTTCGAACTATATGGCCAATTCGATGGAACTGTCAATTTCCATCTTAAAAAATACCTAATTTTGTTTTGTGATTTTTGGGTGTCTTCTTTTAATAACAGTAGGCCATGGAATAGAACTATTTAAAAAATACATTATTTATTTTCTCATGATTTATAGGACACTGAACATTAACAAATTTCTTATTCAGTCCAAATTCTTAGTTGACAATGATAGATAATGTAAAACTTATGACAATACAGGGCTGTCTATACTATAGACAGCCAGAGAGGCAGAGCTTTATAAATTCTCCAAAAAATATATGCCTTGTGGTCGTGGTTTACAGAGGGTACCTACTCCGGAAAATAAATAATTTTTTGAACTTGGGGGCCTGTATAACTAATTTAGAATAATGAAATTTTGTCCAAAGGGTTTCGAACTATATGGCCAATTCGATGGAACTGTCAATTTCCATCTTAAAAAATACCTAATTTTGTTTTGTGATTTTTGGGTGTCTTCTTTTAATAACAGTAGGCCATGGAATAGAACTATTTAAAAAATACATTATTTATTTTCTCATGATTTATAGGACACTGAACATTAACAAATTTCTTATTCAGTCCAAATTCTTAGTTGACAATGATAGATAATGTAAAACTTATGACAATACAGGGCTGTCTATACTATAGACAGCCAGAGAGGCAGAGCTTTATAAATTCTCCAAAAAATATATGCCTTGTGGTCGTGGTTTACAGAGGGTACCTACTCCGGAAAATAAATAATTTTTTGAACTTGGGGGCCTGTATAACTAATTTAGAATAATGAAATTTTGTCCAAAGGGTTTCGAACTATATGGCCAATTCGATGGAACTGTCAATTTCCATCTTAAAAAATACCTAATTTTGTTTTGTGATTTTTGGGTGTCTTCTTTTCATAACAGTAGGCCATGGAATAGAACTATTTAAAAAATACATTATTTATTTTCTCATGATTTATAGGACACTGAACATTAACAAATTTCTTATTCAGTCCAAATTCTTAGTTGACAATGATAGATAATGTAAAACTTATGACAATACAGGGCTGTCTATACTATAGACAGCCAGAGAGGCAGAGCTTTATAAATTCTCCAAAAAATATATGCCTTGTGGTCGTGGTTTACAGAGGGTACCTACTCCGGAAAATAAATAATTTTTTGAACTTGGGGGCCTGTATAACTAATTTAGAATAATGAAATTTTGTCCAAAGGGTTTCGAACTATATGGCCAATTCGATGGAACTGTCAATTTCCATCTTAAAAAATACCTAATTTTGTTTTGTGATTTTTGGGTGTCTTCTTTTAATAACAGTAGGCCATGGAATAGAACTATTTAAAAAATACATTATTTATTTTCTCATGATTTATAGGACACTGAACATTAACAAATTTCTTATTCAGTCCAAATTCTTAGTTGACAATGATAGATAATGTAAAACTTATGACAATACAGGGCTGTCTATACTATAGACAGCCAGAGAGGCAGAGCTTTATAAATTCTCCAAAAAATATATGCCTTGTGGTCGTGGTTTACAGAGGGTACCTACTCCGGAAAATAAATAATTTTTTGAACTTGGGGGCCTGTATAACTAATTTAGAATAATGAAATTTTGTCCAAAGGGTTTCGAACTATATGGCCAATTCGATGGAACTGTCAATTTCCATCTTAAAAAATACCTAATTTTGTTTTGTGATTTTTGGGTGTCTTCTTTTAATAACAGTAGGCCATGGAATAGAACTATTTAAAAAATACATTATTTATTTTCTCATGATTTATAGGACACTGAACATTAACAAATTTCTTATTCAGTCCAAATTCTTAGTTGACAATGATAGATAATGTAAAACTTATGACAATACAGGGCTGTCTATACTATAGACAGCCAGAGAGGCAGAGCTTTATAAATTCTCCAAAAAATATATGCCTTGTGGTCGTGGTTTACAGAGGGTACCTACTCCGGAAAATAAATAATTTTTTGAACTTGGGGGCCTGTATAACTAATTTAGAATAATGAAATTTTGTCCAAAGGGTTTCGAACTATATGGCCAATTCGATGGAACTGTCAATTTCCATCTTAAAAAATACCTAATTTTGTTTTGTGATTTTTGGGTGTCTTCTTTTCATAACAGTAGGCCATGGAATAGAACTATTTAAAAAATACATTATTTATTTTCTCATGATTTATAGGACACTGAACATTAACAAATTTCTTATTCAGTCCAAATTCTTAGTTGACAATGATAGATAATGTAAAACTTATGACAATACAGGGCTGTCTATACTATAGACAGCCAGAGAGGCAGAGCTTTATAAATTCTCCAAAAAATATATGCCTTGTGGTCGTGGTTTACAGAGGGTACCTACTCCGGAAAATAAATAATTTTTTGAACTTGGGGGCCTGTATAACTAATTTAGAATAATGAAATTTTGTCCAAAGGGTTTCGAACTATATGGCCAATTCGATGGAACTGTCAATTTCCATCTTAAAAAATACCTAATTTTGTTTTGTGATTTTTGGGTGTCTTCTTTTAATAACAGTAGGCCATGGAATAGAACTATTTAAAAAATACATTATTTATTTTCTCATGATTTATAGGACACTGAACATTAACAAATTTCTTATTCAGTCCAAATTCTTAGTTGACAATGATAGATAATGTAAAACTTATGACAATACAGGGCTGTCTATACTATAGACAGCCAGAGAGGCAGAGCTTTATAAATTCTCCAAAAAATATATGCCTTGTGGTCGTGGTTTACAGAGGGTACCTACTCCGGAAAATAAATAATTTTTTGAACTTGGGGGCCTGTATAACTAATTTAGAATAATGAAATTTTGTCCAAAGGGTTTCGAACTATATGGCCAATTCGATGGAACTGTCAATTTCCATCTTAAAAAATACCTAATTTTGTTTTGTGATTTTTGGGTGTCTTCTTTTAATAACAGTAGGCCATGGAATAGAACTATTTAAAAAATACATTATTTATTTTCTCATGATTTATAGGACACTGAACATTAACAAATTTCTTATTCAGTCCAAATTCTTAGTTGACAATGATAGATAATGTAAAACTTATGACAATACAGGGCTGTCTATACTATAGACAGCCAGAGAGGCAGAGCTTTATAAATTCTCCAAAAAATATATGCCTTGTGGTCGTGGTTTACAGAGGGTACCTACTCCGGAAAATAAATAATTTTTTGAACTTGGGGGCCTGTATAACTAATTTAGAATAATGAAATTTTGTCCAAAGGGTTTCGAACTATATGGCCAATTCGATGGAACTGTCAATTTCCATCTTAAAAAATACCTAATTTTGTTTTGTGATTTTTGGGTGTCTTCTTTTCATAACAGTAGGCCATGGAATAGAACTATTTAAAAAATACATTATTTATTTTCTCATGATTTATAGGACACTGAACATTAACAAATTTCTTATTCAGTCCAAATTCTTAGTTGACAATGATAGATAATGTAAAACTTATGACAATACAGGGCTGTCTATACTATAGACAGCCAGAGAGGCAGAGCTTTATAAATTCTCCAAAAAATATATGCCTTGTGGTCGTGGTTTACAGAGGGTACCTACTCCGGAAAATAAATAATTTTTTGAACTTGGGGGCCTGTATAACTAATTTAGAATAATGAAATTTTGTCCAAAGGGTTTCGAACTATATGGCCAATTCGATGGAACTGTCAATTTCCATCTTAAAAAATACCTAATTTTGTTTTGTGATTTTTGGGTGTCTTCTTTTAATAACAGTAGGCCATGGAATAGAACTATTTAAAAAATACATTATTTATTTTCTCATGATTTATAGGACACTGAACATTAACAAATTTCTTATTCAGTCCAAATTCTTAGTTGACAATGATAGATAATGTAAAACTTATGACAATACAGGGCTGTCTATACTATAGACAGCCAGAGAGGCAGAGCTTTATAAATTCTCCAAAAAATATATGCCTTGTGGTCGTGGTTTACAGAGGGTACCTACTCCGGAAAATAAATAATTTTTTGAACTTGGGGGCCTGTATAACTAATTTAGAATAATGAAATTTTGTCCAAAGGGTTTCGAACTATATGGCCAATTCGATGGAACTGTCAATTTCCATCTTAAAAAATACCTAATTTTGTTTTGTGATTTTTGGGTGTCTTCTTTTAATAACAGTAGGCCATGGAATAGAACTATTTAAAAAATACATTATTTATTATTTATTTTCTCATGATTTATAGGACACTGAACATTAACACATTTCTTATTCAGTCCAAATTCTTAGTTGACAATGATAGATAATGTAAAACTTATGACAATACAGGGCTGTCTATACTATAGACAGCCAGAGAGGCAGAGCTTTATAAATTCTCCAAAAAATATATGCCTTGTGGTCGTGGTTTACAGAGGGTACCTACTCCGGAAAATAAATAATTTTTTGAACTTGGGGGCCTGTATAACTAATTTAGAATAATGAAATTTTGTCCAAAGGGTTTCGAACTATATGGCCAATTCGATGGAACTGTCAATTTCCATCTTAAAAAATACCTAATTTTGTTTTGTGATTTTTGGGTGTCTTCTTTTCATAACAGTAGGCCATGGAATAGAACTATTTAAAAAATACATTATTTATTTTCTCATGATTTATAGGACACTGAACATTAACAAATTTCTTATTCAGTCCAAATTCTTAGTTGACAATGATAGATAATGTAAAACTTATGACAATACAGGGCTGTCTATACTATAGACAGCCAGAGAGGCAGAGCTTTATAAATTCTCCAAAAAATATATGCCTTGTGGTCGTGGTTTACAGAGGGTACCTACTCCGGAAAATAAATAATTTTTTGAACTTGGGGGCCTGTATAACTAATTTAGAATAATGAAATTTTGTCCAAAGGGTTTCGAACTATATGGCCAATTCGATGGAACTGTCAATTTCCATCTTAAAAAATACCTAATTTTGTTTTGTGATTTTTGGGTGTCTTCTTTTAATAACAGTAGGCCATGGAATAGAACTATTTAAAAAATACATTATTTATTTTCTCATGATTTATAGGACACTGAACATTAACAAATTTCTTATTCAGTCCAAATTCTTAGTTGACAATGATAGATAATGTAAAACTTATGACAATACAGGGCTGTCTATACTATAGACAGCCAGAGAGGCAGAGCTTTATAAATTCTCCAAAAAATATATGCCTTGTGGTCGTGGTTTACAGAGGGTACCTACTCCGGAAAATAAATAATTTTTTGAACTTGGGGGCCTGTATAACTAATTTAGAATAATGAAATTTTGCCCAAAGGGTTTCGAACTATATGGCCAATTCGATGGAACTGTCAATTTCCATCTTAAAAAATACCTAATTTTGTTTTGTGATTTTTGGGTGTCTTCTTTTAATAACAGTAGGCCATGGAATAGAACTATTTAAAAAATACATTATTTATTATTTATTTTCTCATGATTTATAGGACACTGAACATTAACACATTTCTTATTCAGTCCAAATTCTTAGTTGACAATGATAGATAATGTAAAACTTATGACACTACAGGACTGTCTATACTATAGACAGCCAGAGAGGCAGAGCTTTATAAATTCTCCAAAAAATATATGCCTTGTGGTCGTGGTTTACAGAGGGTACCTACTCCGGAAAATACAATTTTTTGAACTTGGGGGCCTGTATAACTAATTTAGAATAATGAAATTTTGTCCAAAGGGTTTCGAACTATATGGCCAATTCGATGGAACTAGCAATTTCCATCTTAAAAAATACCTAATTTTGTTTTGTGATTTTTGGGTGTCTTCTTTTAATAACAGTAGGCCATGGAATAGAACTATTTAAAAAATACATTATTTATTATTTATTTTCTCATGATTTATAGGACACTGAACATTAACACATTTCTTATTCAGTCCAAATTCTTAGTTGACAATGATAGATAATGTAAAACTTATGACAATACAGGGCTGTCTATACTATAGACAGCCAGAGAGGCAGAGCTTTATAAATTCTCCAAAAAATATATGCCTTGTGGTCGTGGTTTACAGAGGGTACCTACTCCGGAAAATAAATAATTTTTTGAACTTGGGGGCCTGTATAACTAATTTAGAATAATGAAATTTTGTCCAAAGGGTTTCGAACTATATGGCCAATTCGATGGAACTGTCAATTTCCATCTTAAAAAATACCTAATTTTGTTTTGTGATTTTTGGGTGTCTTCTTTTAATAACAGTAGGCCATGGAATAGAACTATTTAAAAAATACATTATTTATTTTCTCATGATTTATAGGACACTGAACATTAACAAATTTCTTATTCAGTCCAAATTCTTAGTTGACAATGATAGATAATGTAAAACTTATGACAATACAGGGCTGTCTATACTATAGACAGCCAGAGAGGCAGAGCTTTATAAATTCTCCAAAAAATATATGCCTTGTGGTCGTGGTTTACAGAGGGTACCTACTCCGGAAAATAAATAATTTTTTGAACTTGGGGGCCTGTATAACTAATTTAGAATAATGAAATTTTGTCCAAAGGGTTTCGAACTATATGGCCAATTCGATGGAACTGTCAATTTCCATCTTAAAAAATACCTAATTTTGTTTTGTGATTTTTGGGTGTCTTCTTTTAATAACAGTAGGCCATGGAATAGAACTATTTAAAAAATACATTATTTATTTTCTCATGATTTATAGGACACTGAACATTAACAAATTTCTTATTCAGTCCAAATTCTTAGTTGACAATGATAGATAATGTAAAACTTATGACAATACAGGGCTGTCTATACTATAGACAGCCAGAGAGGCAGAGCTTTATAAATTCTCCAAAAAATATATGCCTTGTGGTCGTGGTTTACAGAGGGTACCTACTCCGGAAAATAAATAATTTTTTGAACTTGGGGGCCTGTATAACTAATTTAGAATAATGAAATTTTGTCCAAAGGGTTTCGAACTATATGGCCAATTCGATGGAACTGTCAATTTCCATCTTAAAAAATACCTAATTTTGTTTTGTGATTTTTGGGTGTCTTCTTTTAATAACAGTAGGCCATGGAATAGAACTATTTAAAAAATACATTATTTATTTTCTCATGATTTATAGGACACTGAACATTAACAAATTTCTTATTCAGTCCAAATTCTTAGTTGACAATGATAGATAATGTAAAACTTATGACAATACAGGGCTGTCTATACTATAGACAGCCAGAGAGGCAGAGCTTTATAAATTCTCCAAAAAATATATGCCTTGTGGTCGTGGTTTACAGAGGGTACCTACTCCGGAAAATAAATAATTTTTTGAACTTGGGGGCCTGTATAACTAATTTAGAATAATGAAATTTTGTCCAAAGGGTTTCGAACTATATGGCCAATTCGATGGAACTGTCAATTTCCATCTTAAAAAATACCTAATTTTGTTTTGTGATTTTTGGGTGTCTTCTTTTAATAACAGTAGGCCATGGAATAGAACTATTTAAAAAATACATTATTTATTTTCTCATGATTTATAGGACACTGAACATTAACAAATTTCTTATTCAGTCCAAATTCTTAGTTGACAATGATAGATAATGTAAAACTTATGACAATACAGGGCTGTCTATACTATAGACAGCCAGAGAGGCAGAGCTTTATAAATTCTCCAAAAAATATATGCCTTGTGGTCGTGGTTTACAGAGGGTACCTACTCCGGAAAATACAATTTTTTGAACTTGGGGGCCTGTATAACTAATTTAGAATAATGAAATTTTGTCCAAAGGGTTTCGAACTATATGGCCAATTCGATGGAACTGTCAATTTCCATCTTAAAAAATACCTAATTTTGTTTTGTGATTTTTGGGTGTCTTCTTTTAATAACAGTAGGCCATGGAATAGAACTATTTAAAAAATACATTATTTATTATTTATTTTTATTGTTTTATTTATTATTTTTTGTAATTTTTTTTATAATAATATATTATTATAGTAATATATAAATGTTATGTACGAATTTTTGGAACAACCAGTGGCGGAGAAGAGAAGTGGGTTATTAGTAAAATTAATTTAAGAAATAATGTATCACCTTGTATAGTAAGTAATACAATGTATTGATTTTTTAAGTAGATTCTAATTTTATCTAAACAAATATCCATGTCCTGGTATTTTCGCGTTTTGAGTTATGGTTTAATGGCAAATTTAATTTTTTATATTTGGGGGTACCTATTTCTGAAAAATAAAAAAATGGCTCCATAGGGTCAAAGTAAAAAAAATGTGTTTCTTACTTTAAGTAAAGTAACTTTTTCCATTAAACTTTCCTATTTAAAGGCTATACTTTGAAGATACAGATTGCTTGCGTTACCTATCGAGCAAATTTTTTTTATTTAAATTTTCAAAAATACCATGATACATTATACATACCAAAAATTGCCAAGAGTACATTAAGGTGATTTTTTTCTAAAATTCAGACTTTTTCCGAATATAAAATTCAGCCTTTTTTCTCAAAATTTTGACTTTATTCTCAGAATTTTGAGATTTTTCTTGGAATTTTAAAATTAATAATAATAATAATAATAATATTTATTTGCAATATTTACATAATACAATTACAAAATATATATACATAAAAAAAATTCTGATCACTCGTATGTAGTTAAAAAAAGTACATGAATAATATTGCAAAAAGGAGCTGAAAATAATATGAAAAGATCAGGTTCAGCCCCCAATTATCCTAGACAATATCATACTATACAAAGTATTCACAGCTTCATGCACCTATGGTAGGTGCTTGAAGTACCTAGGTCACCTACCTAATGAATATTGCATTTATTTTATCTAGAACTAAACACTATACTATATGCAGCAGGGAAACGTAAGAAATACAACAACCAACTATCAACATCCCTGAATGTCAAGTCAATCATGATCTAAGCATTCATAAGTATATCTTTGGTTTTTCTTTTAAATGTCACTAGTGAGTGTGAGACTTGTGTCAACGTGTCTGGCAACTCGTTATAAAGTTTATAAATTTGATATGAGAAACTCCTTTTGAAAATCGTAGTCCTGTGAAACGGCGGCGATATTCGACCTGTAAATCTTAAATTTAAAGCATGCACGTTAGTGCGGTATCTTATTTTGTTATACAGGTAGTTAGGTGTCTTACTACATATAATTTTATGAAATAGAACTAATGAGTGTAATGTTCTTCTATTCTTCATTCTCAACCATTTAGCGGTTATCAATTTATGAGATATTGGTTCAAATTTCCTAATTCCATAGCTGAATCTTAAACAGCTTTTCTGTGCTTTCTCTATCCGATTGACATGAACCTTATCCAAACATGGCCCGTACAGCGCATCACAGAAATTGAAATGACTCAAGACAAGACAATCAGTTAAACGTAACTGATAATATATGCCGATGAGGGTATAGCATTTTGAGAGACAGATAAGCCCTACGAAGACATTGCGCAACATGCTCTCTAAATCTTAAATCACAGTCGAGGACTAAACCCAAGTTTTTTCGGACTTTTTTCTCCGAATTTTAAAATTCAGACTTTTTTCTCAAAATTTTCAACAACCAACACATTTTATTACTAACAATTAACACATTTTATTACTACAAACAAGCACAGAAAATATATCGTACTATATTTTCTGTGCTATAAGGTGATCTTTTTCTAAAATTCAGACTTTTCCGAATATAAAATTCAGCCTTTTTTCTAAAAATTTTGACTTTTTTCACGGTATTTTCAAATTCAGTCCTTTTCTCTGAATTTTAAAAATCTGAGAAAAAGTCAACATTTTGAGAAAAATTCTGAATTTTAAAATCTTGAGAAAAAGTCAAAATTTGGAAAAAATCTGAATAATAAATGTTGAGAAAAATAAAGTCTCAAATTTTTGAGAAAAAGTCTGAATTTTCAAATTCAAAGAAAAAAGTCTGAACTTTAAAATTCGTAGAAAAAGTCCGAATTTTAAAAATCTGAGAAAAAGTCAAAATTTTGAGAAAAATCTCAAAATTTTGAGATGGAAGTCTGAATTAAAAAAATACTACGTGGTCCTCATTATAATATAATAAGTTTTGAAATTACTCCTACCCGTTTTTTTTCCATCCAACGTTTTTATGTCTGGCAGTAGCTGGACCCAGTGCACCAGTGAATTAGTCAGTAAGAAAGTTAAGGATATCTCGAGTGATATCTACATTATAGTTGTAGAAAGAAACATTATAATCCGCAGTGATCATTTTATTTTTTATTCAAAAATTACTTACTTTAAGGTAGGCATATTAATTGGTACCTACATTTACAGATTGTTGACTTTTTTAAACTCATAGCAGCAGCAGCAGCATTTAGTTTTTGGTTAAAAAAAAAGTAACCGCCAATGTACCTAATCGTCTTGTCATGATTACTTTATGATTAGTAACCAGTAATCGATTACTTTTTCCCAATGTAATCGAGGGCCAATAATTCGTGAAGTAATTTTAATCGGGAATCGATCACATTTTGTGAGTACCTAATCGTCCCAGCTCTGCAGGCAAGCGACCATCAGCGCCGGTTTTAGCTTGACTACCGCCGGGTGCTAAGTTTAAAAAACGCGTTAACGTTCATCTCAATTTTATACAGGGTGAGTCGAAGTTAAACCGCCATACTCGAAATTTGAGTAGTACTTTTAAAAATAAATGGGGTTCTTCATATAACATTTTGTCCAAAAACGCTTCGTTTTCGACATACAGGGCGTCAAAGTTTTCTTTTAAAAACAGAAAAAAATTAGTATTTTCGGTTCCATTTATGCTATCGAGTTGAAAATTGGTACTTTTATGTTTTCTGGGACGGCGATTATGAATTTTCTATCAACTTTCTTCTAGCCGCTAGAGGGCGTTGGCTACGTCGTTACTTTCGAACAAAAGTGTTTTAAACTTTTTTGTCGTTGAAAAATCTGCATTTTAGACAGCGGAATATTAAATTACATTCGATTTTGAACAAAAAATGTCTCTTGTAAAAATACGAAAACCTTAACCGTTTTCATGAAAAACGCGCAATTTTGTGTCGCGGTGCGCGTGAAAATAAAATTTCGTAGTAGCATTGAATAAGGAATTCGATTTATTCATTTGGAATTCTTTATTTACAGTAGGTATTGTCCTAAATTAACAATTTTTGTGAAATTAGTAACCCACAATTGTTTTCAAAGCCTACTAAACGTTGAAGCGCTTTTTCTCTGTTTTTGCTAATAAAGTTGTCTTGGTTAAAATCAGGGACCCTTTAAAGTAAGGGGACCCAGCATTATACTTTCCAAAGTGAGGCCGTTTCTTTCCCCATTCTAATGGTCTCAATGATGCCAACTATGCAATTTTATTGGAGAATCTATGGATATAACAGGTACTTTGATTGTTAGTAAAAATTAATATGATTTCTGAAAATTATGACTTGACAATGTTCTGTCAACAAACACAGAATATGGCAAGTGCCAAATGAATCAAATTTATATTATATTTGAATTTGGTTTCCTGCAATTATTTCCAGGAATTTAAGTAATATAAGTAAGGTAAGTCAATGCTGATTTTGCTTATTTGAGAATTTGTCGCTATTGCACCTTGTTATCAGGTTCCTGAATCCATATGTAATAATATGTGTACTTGAACTTTCTTCCCTTGTTGAATGTATCTACCCAAAGAACTTTCACAGATTTCGGGATGGACTAATAAGGTTAGGTCTTGTACTTAGTTCTAATCATGTAGTTTTTCTCGGTGCTCATTTTTGTAATTTTATTTCTCTCCCAAGGTACCTCACAAACGTAAAATAAACTTATAGTTGTAGATAAAAACTGTTTAAAGAAAGACCTGACTGAAGCTACCTGCTTAATAATTTAATATTTAGGAAATACCATTTTTGTTTTGAACTACTTACTTATACGTAATGCCCACGTAATGGGAATTGTAGGATTACTAAAGGTAAGACAAGAAAAATCTGGTTGCAATTATTGGGACTACTACAGGCGGCCGCATTACCTTTAAGTGACTATCTGGAAGTTAGAAAACTTAAAAATTGTGAATTGTGATGGGAAATATTTTGCCTCCTTTGGAATCTATGGCACTGGCATGTCACATAAAACTTGATTGCACTTGGACACTGACATATAACATAACCTTGTACCAGCCCACTTATGTGGTCTCCTTGGAGATATACAGAAAACAAGGCTTCACTTTTCCTATGTGATAGACTGTGACATGCTGGGTCCCCTTATTTTAAAGAGTCCCTGGTTAAAGTTCTTTTTATTACTAATTTCACAAAAATTGTTAATTTAGGACAATACCTACTGTAAATAAAGAATTCCAAATGAATAAATCCCATTTCTCAGCCTACTACGAAATTTTAATTTTTTCGAATTGAAAACGGTTAAGGTTTTCTTATCTTTACAAGAGACATTTTTTGTTCAAAATCGAATGTAATTTAATATTCCGCTGTCTAAAATGCAGATTTTTCAACGACAAAAAATTTTAAAACACTTTTGTTCGAAAGTAACGACGTAGCCAACAACCTCTAGAGGCTAGAAGAAAGTTGATAGAAAATTCATAATCGCCGTCCCAGAAAACATAAAAGTACCAATTTTCAACTCGATAGCATAAATGGAACCGAAAATACTATTTTTTTTTCTGTTTTTAAAAGAAAACTTTGTATGTCAAAAACGAAGCGTTTTTGGACAAAATGTTATATGAAGAACCCCATTTATTTTTAAAAATACTACTCAAATTTTGAGTATGGCGGTTTAACTTCGACTCACCCTGTAGAACAACAACTGTGAGCAATAGAAATTTCGAAATTTGTTTTAGTGTGTGTCCATAAAAATCATTGCTTTTTCAACCGGCTATACAAAAGAAAGCAGAAGTGTTTGGTTACTAAAATGCGCCGTAGGCGAAAACTTTTAGAAATATAAAGCACAGATAGTTTAAAAGAGGTATAGGAAATTACAAAATCATAACAGTATAATGTATTTTTCGTCTTTTCTCAATGTAGGAGGCTTGAACCGGCACCGTCGCAATGATAAAGGCCTGCCAGCTGGCGACGCGAAACGTCACTAGGTCATCACAGGGAGGTCGGGAGGTTGCTTTTTGAAATTGTTTACGTTTACTTGTCTGGCGATTTTCCTGTCTTAAAGAACGTTTGTTGTGTGTTGGACTGTGTTTTTTTAGTAATATAGGACGTGGAGTTTTATTAATAAGGTGGTAAAACCGCAGTGGTTCATAATAAAGTGATTAAAGTTCAATTTTAGTTTATAGGTTTTAGGTTGTGTCTATAGTTTCGGACTAATTTAAATCATGCCGTGGACGTGCTCCGTTCCCAACTGCAAGGGAAACTACAAAGGCGGTCCTTATGTGTCCGCTTTTTCCTGCTCCATAAAGACCCCATTTTAAGGGAAAAGTGTTTTTTTTTACCAAATTTACCAAGCTGACATCTTGAAATTTGAATTTGGCGCCTTAAGCTCACCTCCCTTGGATGACTCATCGCTTTCAGCTGGCTTGCCTTGTTATTGCGACGGTGCCGCTTGAACCCCCAAACCATATACATCCCTGGGCTTATGTATGGAAAAGCCAGGTCTCGTGGAATCGGTAGTTAGCTACTTGACAATAATAAGTATATTTTTTAATAAATGTATCTATGTTACACATTATTAAATGACAATTTTCCAATTTATATTCAATCGATGAATCAATGTTGTATATTCTGCTTTTAGGATATTTTCACTTAGAAATTTTTTATTTCGTCCAAAAATCCAGGGGGGGGAGTAAAATCTTCAACGTACATGGTGTTCCCGTATATTTTGACCCAGCCCTAGAGGCTCTATTATTAGAGGTAGAAAAAATTACTTAAATGAAAGTTGTAGGATACCAAGGTGTATTGTCCCAAAAATAATGGATTGACAGGAATGCCCTTGCGTAAGTTGAAATGTTTTTGCATGGCAACCTTGATTAAATATAAAGATCGTATTTATCTGCAATTTGGAATATCATGCGAATGCTGAGGGCAAACATATAACATATTTATACATATTTATATTGTTGGAATCGGAAAAATGCGTGCAATTCAAAAATCCACAAATATACAGGATGTTCCATTAAAAAAGGTAAGTTTATATTTTTTCATAAATTTGCAACGCTCATTTGTTTCATCTAGTGACAGATCCTAGCGGTTCAGAAAAAACCCTACAACTTTCATTAAAGTAATTTTTTTCTAACTCCAAAAATTTAGGCTCTAGGGGTGGGTCAAAATATACGGGAACACCCTGTACATACAGATGAATAGATGATGAATAGGAGAACGTTTCAGATGTTTTGTTTGCAGACGACGATCACAAAATGAAGGCGTTGACTGACGTATTAATAGGTCAGTCAACGATGAAGGTGTTGCGTCGTGAGCGAGATATAGCAACAACATGTGATTTATTTTTAGTTATTAGACCAGCTTATACCGCCTCCCAAATTTAACCGCCCCGCCGGGTGTTATTAGCGCCCTAGCACCCCCCCCCCCCCCTAAACCCAGCGCTGCCGACCACACTTTCGGTGGCGTTTTATTTCCAGCCTGAAACCGGAAACGTCGTGTTGCAGGTCGGACGCGGAGGCGGCGTACGCGAAGAGCCTGTCGAAGCTGGGCGCGAAGCTGTCGCGCGCGTGCCGCGAGGCGGGCGCCGCGGCGCCCGGCGGCGACGGGTGGCGCGCCGTCGCCGCCGAGCTGGCCGCCCGCGCCGACGCCCACCGCGCCCTCGGCGCCGCCCTGCTCGACGACGCCGCCCGCCCGCTGCGCGCCCTCACCGAGACCCAGCACAGGTGGGTAGATACTTGGGTTGGGGTCAAGAACGTTAAACCAGACAGGATAGCTCAATCTGTAATGTTAGCTCAATCTGTAATGTTCGCGGCGCTCACCGAGTGCGTGACGTCACCGTTAGACGTCGTTAGGTCAAGGTTACATCGTACGCCCGTTGTTTACCTTTGTTTTTCTAGTTTTCTATCGTATTTCTTTCGGTTTTACTTTATTATTGTGAGTTTTTTAAGTTTTACCTGTTATAAAGTGTGTCTGTGTGTTGTTTAAGTGTGTCTGTGTGTTGTTTTTATTTGATTTTTGTGCCGTGTTTATTATTATTCAGTGACACTAAGTGCCTGATACTTGAATTTCTACAGAAGGGAAGGTGAGCATTTCTTGGCATATTATAAATAATAAAAGTACGAGGTTGATAATATACTACTTTACAGAATAGTCCTATTCACGAAAATATGCCGGGGATTAGGCCAGGGGGGACAAGGTGTGCCGTATATGGGTGTAATAACACTTATGCTACAAAAGCCCAAACTGGGCAGAATATCATATTTCATGCTTTTCCAAAACCAAAGGACCTTTTCTCTAAAACTATACAAAGTGAGTGGATATCAAGGTGCAAAAGAAAAGACAAATTCAACCCTAACACTAGCCATATATGTTCACAACATTTTGTAGACAATGACTACGAAAGAGATCTTCGAAATGAATTATTAGGTAAGTAAAATTTTCTTTCCTACCTAGCCATCTAAAAAGTGCAAGAATATAAATATTTATATATATTTTTTAATTTAAGGCTTACCTTTAAGAAAGCATTTAAAAAAAACGCAGGTCCTACATTAAAAATACCTTCCACAAAAACTATTACTGCAACAACCTCGGCAACAACTAATACATCACGTTCTGATAGACTTACCGAAAGACAAAGAAAGGAAGAAATAGAAAAATTACTTGTTGATTTGTCTGCAATAGAAGGTGGAGAAACTGCAAAATTTAGAATCTTCCCCAGCGACACTTACTGAAATTGGAATTCCCCGACAAGCAATTATTCAGGAATCAGATGAAGTTTTTAAAAAAGAAGTTAACATGTCTTGTAGTTATAAAAGATTTTTGTAAATTAAGAACTATTATTAGAATCAATTTTCGAAATTTAAAAGCACGACATACCTACTTAATAATACTTCACAAAGAAATAGTTCTGTGGATCCTCTTAGAAAAAAAAAAAACCGGAAATTAAACAAAATTATAAATTAGAATATTTATTATTTTTATGAATTATGAATAAATAAATGACTACCTATGTTTTCAACTGTGTTTTAATTTGTCTTGGAGCATTTTATCAGTGTTCTATTTTTTTATTATTGATTCATCATTCACATATTATAATATGAATATCATAATCCAAAAATGTTCTTCAAAATCAAACTAATCAAAGGAGGCCCACAATTATTAACAGAATAATTCTGTATAATATATTATAATCTGTGTACCATAATAAAAATTATTTAAGGCAAAATTCGCACCTTCTGAAAACACATTTGCTGCAATAATGCACTTTTTTCTCGTATTGGTTGGAGAAATTGTCAAAAAAAATTCGTGTTCAAAAAACAAGAGTGAACTTTATTGATTTCTATTTGTTTACAATCCTTAAAAAATAAATCCGAAAAAGCAAAAGCATCTAAAGCTCACTTTTTGTTTTTATGAACTTTTAAAAAAAAGCACAAGTCGCTTTCTGAAGGCGCGCGATTGGGTGTTTCGTGGTGCGAGTTTACGCAGTACGTCTAACTGTGACGTCATCACGTCGGGCGGCTCGGCGGACAGATTCGCGTGATTGAGCTATCCTGTCTGGTTTAACGTTCTTGGGTTGGGGTACCTCCGGCCCGTTCGAAGATGCGAGAAAGCGCCGTATATCGTACAGACGACTGAGTCATTTTCGATGGTTTTATGGGGTATCTGCGTAATTTCTATAGATAGAAAAAAACAAGGTAGGTGTTCATGAGTTAATTTTTTGAGATATTTACGATGCTCAAAACAGATCTCTGGTATCTCCAATACTTTAGGAGATACAGGGCGTTTTTTAAATTTTTGCTATTTTTTACAATTATCATAGCTCAGGGACGGATGGGGTAGGGTCAACCGGCCCGGGAAGTTTATTCGTTCCGGCCCAATAAGATATGTTGCAAAAAAAGAGGTTTATTTTTATTTAGATAGTTTATTTAAAAACTCTTGCATAATCTTATACATATAATAAAAATAAATTCTTCACCAAAAACTAAAAAACACAAAAAATTAAAACAGCCGTATTCTCTATAATACAAAAATAACATAAAAATGACAAACTAGACTAGATCTATTATTTGATTTAATTAATTATTAATGCTTTTTACCACGTTTTTATTAACTCGCTTTCTTTTCCTCCTGTTCGTCTGTTCGTCAAATTTTGCAATCGATTATAAACTAATTTTCCGATGAGTTAGAGACTTGAAACTTTATACATAACTCAGACCAGGATAACAATGCATAATTAATGGTTATATACTACATATTATTAATATGTTATTTGTTACTATAAAATGAATGAAAACCTACCTAATAAATAGAGATATTTGACTAATGGAAATTTATCAACAGATAAGCATATGCATTGGTAAGTACGAAGGATATGGAATTAATTAATAAACCTGAAATTTGCCACATGTCTCTGTCATAATCATCAAGATGTTTAAAATCGATTGCAAAATTTCAAACAAGACTAAAAAGCAGAAAATAATAAAATTTAAATATATTATTTTAAAATACCACGTTTTTAAAAGGACTAAAAAGTATAAAATAATATAAAAACTGACTAAAAAAATAAAATAATTTCTCCTAGCCTCATAAAGATTCGAAAAACGTGGGTCGCATGCAATAGATTGCAGTGTGGAGGGGTAGCTGCCGTTGAGAAAACATTATTATATATTTTATACTTTTAACTTTACTTTTAAAAAAAACTTCTTTCATCATCAATTTGATTTAAAAAAGCTTTCTCTATATTCATTATCATAAAAGGCTCCAATCTAGTATCTTGTAATCTATAGTATGTCCGCGTTTGCTTGTGAACAGTCTATAAATCTGTGAAGATATCTCACAGACACTACTATTTTGATTGAGTGATGGATTTTTTCATGGCTAACTATGTTTTTTTAAATAACCAATTTTCAGAATATGATATTCAGAATATCATATTCGTTCTTTTAAGAGTGAAATGGATGGTGCCATCGAATTGGCTATATAGCTCAAGACCCGTTGTGCAAAATATCAGTACTCTAAATTATTTATTAAAAAAATTATCAAAAAATGGATTTTACATTAGGCCTCTCAGAGGTAACTGCCAAAGATGTAGAAGCTTTGTTTTTGTTTTCATGGCATTCATGGCACACCTGATTTGATTGATATGTGATATGTTGATGAATAAATCATAGTTAAGGATGGAGGATGATGCCTCCAATTGTTAGGAAATGTTAAAATCAAGTATGTTTTCCAAGGGGGATCGACATAATGCAGTAGTATCCCGAATTTTTTCTTTAAATATTTTTTAAATAAATGATTTCATCAAATTTGATTTTTTTACGAACACCGTGTATGAGCTAGACGGGCTATAGGTACAATAATACCTCAAGACAAAGCTTAATCGATTTGCAAAAAAAGATCACCAACCTGTGCCCTGTGGTTTATACAGGGTACTCTGGAATATCTAACTTATTTTTTAAATTTTGACCCCACTTTGTGAATGCCCTATATACTGATGACTGAGTACTGATATTTTGTACAAAAGGTTTTGAGCTATGGCCACCATCCATTTTAATCTTAAAAGAATGCCTAATGATATTCTGAAAATTGTTCGTTTTAAAAAAAAAAACATAGTTAGCCATGGAATAATTACTCAGTCGAAATAGTACAGCGTCTGTGATATACCTTCCTCTAGGTGAATCTAAAAAAATATATAATGATAAATTTTACTCGGCTCTTCATAGATTTCTACAGTGACACACTGTAGGTATTCCTTAATCTATTTTTATATCTTAATGTTGAAAACGACTATTCACATTCAACTTAGAAATAGGCAATGCCAAAATGTACTGATATGCAGAAGCTAAAGCAGAAGATGCCCCTTGGAATATAGTATGCCGTATGCCCGCTAGCTGTCCAGGCCGGCCCAAGTCGGCCCGATTGCGACCGGCCCTTCGGGCATTTGCCCGACTGCCCGACCGTCCCATCCGTCCCTGTCATAGCTCATTTGTTTTTAAACCTATATATTTCGTTGAAAACGCTTTATACGCACTTTTTTACGTAGAATCCATTGGAGTAAACAGTTTTTCTAAAAAATAGTTATTTTACCTACCAAGGCACTGAAGTTCAACTTAATAATTCAACTTCAGTGCCTTGGTACACAAATAACTATTTTATAGAAAAACTGTTTACTCCAATGGATTCTACGTAAAAAAGTGCGTATAAAGCGTTTTCAACGAAATATATAGGTTTACAAGCAAATGAGCTATGATAATTGCAAAAATTTCAAAAACGCCCTGTATCTCCTAAAGTATTGGAGATATCAGAGATCTGTTTTGAGCATCGGAAATATCTCAAAAAATTAACTCATGAACACCTACCTTGTTTTTTTCTATCTATACAAATAACGCAGATACCCCATAAAACCATCGAAAATGACTCAGTCTGTACAAGTCCTCGCCCGACAAAACGACGAACCTTTTTAGCTTACAGTTGCTTTACACCATTGAATAAAGAATCCGAATACCTTACACCGGGGGTCTCCAAACGTTTTAGCCTAAGGGCCACACCAATGGTGTATCCAGGATTAACGTCTGGGGGGAGCGCAATCAGTTATAAATAACAAAACTCTGTCGATAATTATTTTAATGAATAAAAACAGAACAAAAACATTTTATCTAAAATTAATAAATACAAGGTGTCCGGAAATAAACGCACCAACTTGAAAAATTAAAAAGAAAAATGGAAAATATGACGAAAAGTTCATATATGAACATGGGTCCGCAGATGTTTGTTTTTCGAGATGCAGGGGATTGAAACTGAAATTTTATTTTCGATTTTTTTAAGTAACTTTTTGAGACGACAAAATTTTATTGCAAAATTTGGTAGCCGATGTTTTTTTGGGAAGAGCAGTCATAATTTGGTATTATTTTTGGTACAATCCGTAGAGGGCGCTGCGTACGCTATCATTATTTAATTTAATTTGCCCTAACATTTTTGACAGTAAACTTTTACGTTTTGTGAATGTATCCTCTTCCCACACGTTTTCTAAGCAAAAAAGGTATACTTGGTGAATAACGCCAAAGATGACTGTTTTCGAGAAATTTTCAAATTTCTGCATCGATGCAGGTGCATATCGACACTCGTATGCAATTACATTCAAAATAAAATTGAAATAAACAAGCACATTTATTTTTGACAGTTTAATTAACTTCTTGTTGTTTTTTTTTGCAAGAAAATTTTGTCGTCTCAAAAGTTACTTAAAAAATCGAAAATAAATTTTCAATTTCAACACCCTGCCTCTCGAAAACCAAACATCTGCGGACCTATGTCCATATGAACTTTTCTTGATATTTTCCATTTTTCTTTTTCTTTTTTTAAGTTATTACCGGACACCCTGTATAACATAAACATAATTCTTCTTCGAACCAGTAAAATCTATATCACAAAATCAAGTATTCTTTTTTTGGTCATGAGCTCGTCAAATATCTCCTCTGGAGATATGGGTATTTCGGGGTACACATAAAGGAGTGTTAACCCATTCAGTGGGTTTTCGCTAATATTGTCTCTAATATAAATTTTTAAAATTTTCAGATTTGAAAATGTTCTTTGTGGCGTGGCGGTGCACACTGTAATTGTGCAAAATATGTTTAGTAGGTTGTTTTGCCTAATTTACAGTTACGCGCTGCGACCGACGGAGTGTGTGTATAATACGAGTATACGGCGGCGCGTTCTCAAATCTACTGCACATGTTTTAATTTCGATAAGAAAAGATGAAACAAACAACAAATTGTACCTAGATGTTTGATGTAGAGCAAACTGACCCTAATAAAAGTTGTAGGGGATCAAAGTATGAACAACTTTTCTTCATAAACATTTTTTTTACAAAAAAGTAGCCCTAGTAAACTTTTCGAGCCAGAACTTTTCTCATAAATTTTGTTTCGGTCTTTAATACTTAATGATTTACAGGGCATTATAAATCGTGGTACAATGAAAAAATATATTTAATTTTTTTGCGTTGTCAACATCCTGCTACAGTATCTATCCGGCATCGTCGCAATGATAAAGGTCCGCCAGCTGGCGACGCGAAACGTAACTACGTCATCAGAGGGAGATAGCTTTTTGTAGTTGTTTACGTTTACTTGTCTTGTGATTTTCCTGTTTAAAGGACGTTTGTTGTGTTTATCGTGTGTTGGACAGTGTTTTTTAGTAATATAGGTCGTGCAGTTTTATTAATAAGGTGGTAAAACAGCAGTGATTCAAAACAAAGTGATTATAATTCTTTTAGTTTATAGATTTTAGGTTGTGTCTAGAGTTTCGGACTTATTTAAATCATACTGTGGGCGTGTCCGTTCCCAACTGCAAGGAAAACTACAAAGGCTGCCCTAAAGTGTCCGCTTTTTCCTCTCTAAAGACCCAATTTTAAGAGAAAAGTGGGTTAAGGCCATCAAAAGAGATTTTGTTCCTACAAAGCCTTCCAGGGTAAAAGTGGTTTTGGTTTGGTTTTGGTTTAGACTGTTTGGAGAGTGTTATAGCTAACAATTTTACATGATTAAACGTAACCACCTTAAAATTAGGAAGTTATGTGGTTTTATTCATTCGAATTTAATTGTATCTAGGCACGCAAATAAGAACTAATTGGCATTTACGAAAATTTTACCGATAAATATCTAAATGCACCAAAAGCCCTTCAAAATGTGATTTTCACTCTCGTAGATTATTATCCGTGTTGTAAAACCCTGAGCTATATGCAAACAATAATTTTAATGTGTTTTTTTTTACCAAACTTACCAAGCTGACATCTTGAAATTCGAATTTGGCGCCTTAGGACCACCTCCCTTGGATGACTCATCGCTTTCAGTTGCCGGGTCTTATCATTGCGACGGTGCCGATCTATCTGGCACCTACTGACGTTTTTGAGTTGTCAAAAAAATATATATTTCAAATTTGAATTCGGATGACATATACAGGGTGAATCAGTTTTTTGTAGCAGGACTTTAACAGGTCATAGATCTTCAAAAAATAACTGCACTTTCTTCTATAAACTATATCATTTTAAGGCCTTATAAAAAAGTTACAGGGTGTTAAAATTGTAAGAAATATGTGGACTTTATTAATTATTTACCAAACTAGTTGAGATATTTAAGTCATATTTGGTATACGCTATAACGGTACGGGTTAGCATAAAACCTGTTAATATCGAACATCTTGCACAACCAGTGGCGGAGAAGTGGGTAATTGGTAAAATTATTTTTGAAAAAAAAAGAAACAATCACCTTGGTTTTTAACAAAAGGTATTGAATTCCTCATGTAGATTTTAATTGCAGACAAAAATGTCCTCTTGGTATTTGTTTGCATGTGTTATAATTTAATGGCAAATTTCGTTTTTTTGTATTATTTCGGGGTATTTCTGAAAAATTATCTAAAAAAATTTCTCCATAAGTAACACTTAAAGTTGGAAAAACGTGATTGCTACTTTAAATAAAGTCACTTTTTCCAATAAACTTACCTATTTAGGACTATACTTTTGAAGTTACAGGGTCCAAAACATTTAAGGAATTACGCTCTGTATTTTGAAAAGTAAAACCTTGAATGGGTTAGTTTATTGGAAAAAGTTACTTTATTTAAAGTAGGAAACACGTTTTTCCAACTTTAAGTGTTACTTATGGAGCAAATTTTTTAGATAATTTTTCAGAAATACCCCGAAATAATACAAAAAATGAAATTTGACATTAAACTATAACACATGCAAACAAATACCGAGAGGACATTTTTGTCTGCAATTAAAATCTACATAAAAAATTCAATACCTTTTGTTAAAATACAAGGTGATTCATTTTTTTTTCCAAAAATAATTTTACCAATTACCCACTTCTCCGCCACTGGTTGTGCAAAATGTTCGATATTAACAGGTTTTATGCTAACCCATGCCGTTTTAACGTATACCAAATATGACTTAAATATCTCAACTAGTTTGGTAAATATTCAATAAAGTCCGCATATTTTTTCCAACTTGAACACCCTGTAACTTTTTTCTAAGGCCTTAAAAATATATAGTTTATACGGAAAAGTGCAGCTATTTTTTGAAGATCTATCACCTGTTAAAGTCCTGCTACAAAAAACTGATTCACCCTGTATATTGGACATATCACACAAGAATATAGGCCCAAAAATCAACATTCAAAGCAAAATTATTGTAGAAACTTGGCTTGTCCTATCAACGTGAACATTAATATAGAAAATACCTTGAAGGATGGATATGGATATAATCTACAGCAAAAAACTAAATGTAAAATGTCTAATAACAATACTATAGCAGGCGGGGGAATCAAAAGTACAATAATTGGATCCACAAAAGGAAGCGCTCCGTTCCCATCGCCTTCACCATTATCTCCCACCGACTGGACTATAGATGAACTGCGTCTTGCACGGTGGCATATTCATTTGAATACTTATTGGTTATTTTGTGTCTTATACTTTATTGTTCCTTCGCTGCTTTGGGCTTTGCGTGCGGAGAAGAATTACCAACATATATTCGTAAAAATGTGTATGGGACACTGCACCCGCTAAACTAAATATGAAATTTAAATAAAAAAGAACATAACAATACCACAAATTATCCCAGATGTTAGCCCCATGAGGGCAGGATGTGGGAGGTTTTGAACTTGAACCGAACATCTAATTAAGTCTTGTTTGTAGTTAAAGTTTTTTAATTCATCATTTTTTATAACAATAAGGTCAGTGTCCTGACACTCAGTTTTGCATTTTTCTATTATAGTTTTCGGATATGTATCGAGGCAACAACATTGAATTCATTCTGTACATTTGTCACTCGTACTATACATTTCCATGCTTTTGAAATTTTGTTAGAAAATTAAGTATCCCTTTTGTTTGAAAATTACTTACTAATTACCTTAGAGAAGGAAAGAGAGAGGACACCGCGCTTGTCTACCCTGCCGTGTATAGATTTTGTTACGTCGTTTTGAACGGCGGCCATTTTATATGTGGCAGAGAAAGCCAGTACGTTGTAAGTATGTGGCGTCCGATCTATTGCATTACTTATAATGTATTTTGCTATTTTGTATAATATCTATTTTTTATCTATTGATGAGCTAATTGCAACTATAGATGTGTGATATTTGTAGCTTTCCTAAAGACTTGGAGAAACGCAAGTTATGGGTTGCCAACATGAAAATAGACAATTGGGAACAAAAAAAAAATAAATTGCCACAAATAAATATATTTCAACACTTGGCACTAGCTTTACATTTGGGAAATTATCTGCAAATAAATACCAATATTTCAAAATTAACCATTTCATTTTTAACATTTTTGTGATATTGGCTAAGAACGCGTTTCATGCTACGCCACACATGCTAGGCGTCCTCTCTGTTTCCTTGTCTAAGCTAATTACAATAATGATAATATTTATTATCAGGGACCCTTTAAAGTAAGGGGACCCAGCATTATACTTTCCAAAGTGAGGCCGTTTCTTTCCTCATTCTAATGGTCTCAATCACAGAAAATTATATTTTCTGTGGTCTCAATGATGCCAAGTATGCCATTTTATTGGAGAATCTATGAATATAACAGGTACCTACTTTGATTGTTAGTAAAAATTAATAATGGTTTCCATGATTTCTAAAAATTAGACTTGACAATGTTCTGTCAACAAACACAGAATATGGCAAGTGCCAAATGAATCAAATTTATTTTATATTTGAATTTAGTTTCCTGCAATTATTTCCAGGAATTTAAGTAATATAAGTATGGTAAGTCAGTGCCGATTTTGCTTATTTGAGAATTTGTCGCTATTGCACCTTGTTACCAGGTTCCTCAAAGAATTTTCACAGATTTCGGGATGGACTAATAAGATTAGGTCTTGTACTTAGTTCTAATCATGTAGTTTTTCTCGGTGCTCATTATAAAATTTTTGTAATTTTATTTCTCTCCCAAGCTACCTCACAAACGTAAAATAAACATATAGTTGTAGATAAAAACTGCTTAAAAAAAGACCTGACTGAAGTTACCTGCTCAATAATTTAAAATTTACGAAATACCATTTTTGTTTTGATCTACTTACTTATACGTAATGCCCACGTAATGGGAATTGTAGGATTACTAAAGGTGAGACAAGAAAAATCTGGTTGCAATTATTGGGACTACTGCAGGTCTATCTGGAAGTTAGAAAACTTAAAAATTGTGAATTATGATGGGAAATATTTTGCCTCCTTTAGAATCTGTGGCACTGGCATGAGTGGTATGTCACATAAAACCCACGATACCCAGATACGGTATGCCAGCTAGGAGAACGAAAATTAAACTCTTCTGCGCATCTACGTCACTTCGACAAAAGCGCGGCCAACTTATAAAAAATAGTCCTGAAATTAGTCTCACTGACATACGTCAGTTATCAATTTCGCGTCAAGTTAAATCCAAAGATAGAATGTAGGCCCCTTGAGACACTTTGGTGTATATGTGGTTGCCTAGCTCACTATAAAACTAGTCAAATTTCCGTTTAAAAATGAAAGTAAGCCATGATTTTGTCGAATAAGCGTCATCGTTTACGTCACAGCACCTGCGCGCGGACATACCGTTTTCTGTTTATCCTGATAAAACCTGATGGCAGTTGGACACTGGCATATAACATAACCTTGTACCATATGTGGTCTCCTTGGAGTATACAGAAAACAAACGTCCCCTCAAGGCTTCACTTCTCCTATGTGATAGACTGTGGCATGCTGGGTCCCCTTATTTTAAAGAGTCCCTGTTTATTATGTTATTCCCTATGATTTCGATTTATATACAGGACGCGCAAGCAGTGCGAGGGCGGCGTCGAGAAGGCGGCCCGATTGCTGGCGGAATGGCGGGCGGCCGAGGCGAAGGGCAAGAAGCACAGCCACGCATGCGCGAGGGACAACGAGAAGCTGCAGGACGCCGCCCACGTCGACGGTGGAAAGTACTCGAAGCAAACGTAAGTCAGAACACGGAACACTTTCCATGTCCTACTAGTCGTTCTTTGGAATAGGCACAGAGAAATATAGCTTCGCAAATGTCTAGTGCATGATGGTCATAAAGACAACCACGCAGTGGGGGGAGTCCTACTAAAAAGGAAAATGCGAAAACATAGGGCAAATCAACCTTATTACCCCGGTAACTCGGCGCTCCGGTATGCCGTGTTGCCGCTTGTGCGAGCCGCGCAGTTATTTACGGCTTACGGCGTACCAATAACCAGCACACTCGCCGCGGACAGTTGTTCGGGCGAGCGGCGAGGCGCAATCGCCAGTAATGCCGAATCGAAGAAGGAGGGAAGAACTCTGCTTCTCTTGCCGTTTCGCGCTGTGAGCCGTAGAAGCCGCTGTTGCAGGACTCTACTCACAGTTATGCTTTTGTATACCTTGTTGCTTGGTGTACCACAGTATAAGTGGAATCGGCTTGCTACACGAGAAAATTACTACCGGTACAATCTTATGGAAATACTTTAGTGCGTTTGTAGGTTTTGTGCTCAGTTTTATAATTGATATTGTTATTTACAAAATAAGAAAAGGATTGTCATTGGAAATCGAAATGCGAGTCAAAAAGGTAATAAATGAACTTAGACCATGATGTTTTTATAGTCACAGGAGAATATTTCGATATTTTCGACATAATATCTGTGAAAACGTATAAACCTACATTTACGATATGTCGTGCAACTGGCAACTGCGCACCAGCCTTGAAGAGCAAGCTTACCAGCACGCGCTCTTTGGTAGGGGTTTTAATGCACTTCTAATGCTGTGAAGTGTCTCAAAATCGTCATTAAAAGCTCAGACGAGGCCAACGATAAAGACAGGCCACGGCGCTAACGCATAATCGCGTAGTCACGTGACCAACTTAGTGCTATTTAATGAAAGGCATTTTTGGAGATAAGTAGAAAAAACAAATTTCGAACAATTTGGCAAGTTTTCTTTCATCTATTACATTATTGGTTTTGTGCATCCAAGCTTTCTCTAATTGTTTTTTCAAAATTTTCAACCTGCCTCAGCTGTTTTGGGCACTCACAATATTTTGGCAAAAATTGTTGGGACATCACCTTCCTTTAGCTTAGGTGATATTCTCTATAGGTATTTTCCTCCCACAACACATTTGTCCACTTTAATTATTGTTTCACTTTCTTGAAAATGTGTTAGTCACACATACTTAAGGGTTTTTTAGAAATTAAATCTCAGTTGGGATTTGACGAATCCATTTTTGACGGAAATTTTCATCCCGAGGCAAAACAAATGTTTGTTATGGCGACACTTTCTTCCTGGCTTTTGTAATATGTATAAATATAATATAAACAGACCCAATATTTGGTATTTAGGTTATTTTTTACGAAATAAAAATGAAAACTAACCTCAGTAGGTAGGTATACTGCAAATATTGACGAGGTCTCAGTTGTTCGGCAGCGTGAAAGACCGAATAGATAAACCGTACCGGGGCGTGGGTCGACAACGAAAATCAACGGTTACAACACTGATTTATTTCGCACAAGGTGAATGGTGAATACAATAAATACACAAACCCGAACGTGGTCAACGGGAACGGCTTCCAGCCACCCGGACCGTCTGAACTCGCGGATCTCCCGTAAGCAGTTCACCCCTCTGTGAATCGGGCTCCACTATCCAATACGGTCCATGTCCATAATCCCTATTCTGTGGTTCGGGGGAGAATTCCCCTTTACAGCGCTCACGCGTCGGTGCGAGGGGCACCAGTACTCCTGGACGGCACGGCTCCCACCAGTTTATCGTGCTCCCACCCAGAGGCCATAATAACACCTGGGCGGTTCCCCTCCGCCAGGACACACGCGCACTAGACACAAACTTGTTTCTAAAATATAAACTAAGACGTTTAAAAACACTTTAAACATTGAAAACTTCTCAAAACCCAATCTGCCGCTTCCAGTTATGTGACAAATGACATGTAACGTCTGACTAAGATGGTCACGTGATTTTTGTGCGCCAGGGCCTGTCTTTATAGTAGGCCTTGAAGCTCAGAAATCGGCACTGAAGTGCGATGTACGATTTTTTCAATACCTTGGCGAGATGTAAACATCAAACGTCAGACGTGAAGCCAAATATTCAAAACCCGGCCAACAAATCCCATTTAACTTTTCGTACACATTGCGAAATTGTTATCTATAGCAGCGCAATCTTTCAGTATAAATATTTTAGTAGGTTTGAATATTAATCTATTTTACATGGAGGCTGCACAACAGGCAGCAGTTTGGAGTTTCTGTTGGAAAGCGCCGTGCCTCGCCATACACTTGACCTAGGTAGAGCGATCGTCAAAGTCAAGCAACGCCGCGCGCAGTCTGTTCATGGACGGGTGATCCCTTATGATTACCTTTTGCCTCATAAAACAATTTTTTTTTCCGATTTTAAAAAAATATAATATGTATTTCGGCAGTGAAGTTCTTTTTATGACTCGTGTGGTTTATTTGCCTCGGCCAGAGGCCTCGGCAACTAAATTCCACATGAGCCATAAAAAGTTGAACTGCAGTGCCTGGGTACCTAAATAACTATTATTGTTGAATTTTTTAAATTTCATATCCGTATTAAGCTACTTTTTTGTATTAATTATTGTATTTTTTTCGCTGATTACATGGTGAAAACAGAAAAAATTTAACATCGGTTTTACGAGATATTTCCAAAAATGTAGGTACTTTTTTAAATTCAACTCCCTGTATATTATTTAACAGATCGAAACATATTTCAATTCTGCACACAAAATCGTTTTAAATTGTTCATGTAAAACATAAAACGATAAAACTAGGCAGATATTTTGATATTTTTCTATAAAACAAAGAGTAGCCTGCTAAATTTGTTATTAACTAGACAATTTAAAAAATATATCAAAATAAAGCTCCATGGAACAAGTAATTAAATACCAATGCTCTATTTTTATCATAAAATATATAATCACAGTAGATAAATGTTCAAAAATACCTCCTTCTTGCTAAATACACTTCTGAGCACGATTTCTCACACTTGTGGAAATTCGCAGGCTAGTTTGTTTTAGAGTAAAATATCAAAATATCTGTTTAAGTTTTTGTCTTGCATGAAAGAGTTATAATGATCCTTATGCCGTATGTTTCGATCTGTGAAATAATATACAGGGAGATCCATTTATGAAAGTACATTTTTGGCAAAATCTCGTAAACGATACTGAAACGACTCTTATAAAAGAGAAATAAAAATAGTTGAAATTTGAGCTTCTGGGGTTCAGTTTGCAATTTGTGACAATTTTAGTTTAGAAAAATCACATATTATGCTTCTGTAATTTTGGAACAAAAAATAATTTTTCAAACCAGTAATGTGCCCTTTTTGTAGAATTTACGACAAAATCCTATTAAGAAAACTTGTTTAGAACGAAAAACTGAGTAGGTGTGAAAATTTTAAAACCCTACTTTCATTTTGCATACCTACTCTTCAGTTTCTCATTCTGTACATTCTCCTATTGATAATATTTTGCCGTAAAACCTACAAAAAGGGCACTTTACTGTTATGAAAAATTAGATTCGAAACTAGCAATGCAGATGCCCAGAAACACAAATTTGAACTCATTTTTTTTTACTTTATAAGAGTCGTTTCAACTATCCCGGACACTCTTTAGGTTTGTATATTTGTTTTGAGAATTATTCGCAAAAATGAATTGCCCATAATATGATCTAATATTAAAAATTAATAAAAATATACCATATACATATTTTGAAAATTAAAAAAAAAATCCTTGTCGGTTTCTTGAGTATTTTAATTCTTCGTTCGCAGTCGTAGAGGGTAGAGTTATAGTACAATTTCACAACGTGAAATAAATAATTAAGAAATATCTACCTGATAAAATAATATAATAAACTGGTTATACACGGATAGTTGCAAAACATTTCATATTCCAGAAAACTGGGCAAAGTGAGAGTTGTTATATGCTATAAGAAAATGTTTATTAACATAATCGATATAAAATCATGATGATTTATTTCTATGCCTCTTATCCTTCAAAACTTCAACGTTTTCTTGCGGTTATTAAGACATTATGAGTACCTAGAAACAAATTTATTACGTTCAATATACAGGAAGTCAGGGAGTTATGTTTTCAACGAAAGAGTGGTAGATAATAATGATGCATGCATATTATACAGTAAAACTTTTAAATTTAAAATTTGCGATCCATATTGCAATTTATTATTACACAATGGGCTAAAAAATGTAATGTGGAACTTGCAGAAGTAGTGATTCCAGTAGCAAAGGTTTATTAATTTTACTTGAGTAAAAGGTTTAAAAAAATTCTGATTTTTTAAAGTTTCTCAAAGCCAAAATAAATCACTTCATGTACTTTCAAATTGCAGGTTATCGAAAAGCACGAGCCTAATACACTTGACGCAAATGCACAACAAGAATTCGACAGATAAGGAAAACGCAAAGGTTAGTAGATGGTATAACATTCGTTTATAGGCGTTGTTGAAATACTTTCGTTTTTAATGCGGTATGTAAATTGCACCTCCCGGTGTAGTTGGGCAATCGCTACAATCTAAGCAAAAATTATAGGTGTAGTTCACTGATTTATAGACGTACAGGGTGTCCAAAATTGGACGTCAAAATTTGAGTTTATCATCTCTACACCAACACGTATAAATTCTACATAAAAAATAAACAAACAATGTTTTAACTGAAATCGAAAATATTCTCAAACAAATGAGAAAAAGCTTTTCTCGAAAATCGAGCTTGGATACTTTTTGTTTACCGCTTTGAGAAATTTGTATTTTAAAACAAGCTTAATTTACATTTCTTCTTTGGTTGTACGTTCCAGGAATATTTATAGTATACTAATTCGTGGCTGTGTTGTCGTAACCCAATTAGCTAATAACTTACGTTAAGTTCCCAATAAATTTTGTTGCGGTATGTTTACTAAAGGAATAAATTTATTATTTTGTGTCAATAGTAGAGACGACATGATTATATTTATTAAAGGCTTTTAGTCACAACCATATTGTAGATAATAATTTACATTACTAGCCGAAAACTACGAAAGCGTAGAAGGGCCACCTTGTAAATATTTTTTTCCCGAACTAAATTCCGACTTATAAGTCGGAATTCCGACTTACATCTCGGAATTTCGACTTACATCTCGGAATTCCGACTTATAAGTCGGAATAAGGTCATTCCGACTTACAACTCGGAATTCCGACTTATAAGTCGGAATTCCGACTTACATCTCGGAATTCCGACTTACATCTCGGAATTCCGACTTATAAGTCGGAATAAGGTCATTCCGACTTACAACTCGGAATTCCGACTTACAAGTCGGAATTCTGACTTATAAGTCGGAATTCCGACTTACATCTCGGAATTCCGACTTATAAGTCGGAATAAGGTCATTCCGACTTACAAGTCGGAATTCCGACTTATAAGTCGGAATTCGACAGTTAGTACCTAATAGGTTAGGTTAAATTATTCTAGACGCACCAATCCGCGTTTGAAAAAATTTGGCGGACAAAACTACCCCCTGCATCCCTTTAAGGAAAAAAATTGATAACTCCATTGTTTCTGCTCCGAATTTCGCCCTTTTCACAAGAACGTTCAAAAGAGTATCAGAAGTGAAAAAATTGCCAGGCAAAAAACTACCCCTTCCCAGCCCCGAAGTTGTTTTTGGTCGAGTCCTGGCAATTTTCAGCAAGGACGTTCAAAATTATCCCAGATGCATCAATCCGCGGTTGAAAAAATTTGCCGGACAAAACTACCCCCTACACCCCTTTAGGGAAACATTTGATAACTCCATAACAAAAAACCTGAAATAATATTCGGATTTGCCAGAAAATTCTCCTTTCAATTTTACTTTTAGCTCAAAAATAACAACCAGTGCAGTGGACCGCCCTTTACAACTTTTATATTGAACTTTGGTTTCTGAAGTCAAAAATAAAATAAATTAAAAGTAAAAAAATATTTTTAAAAAAAGCTTTTATTTAAATGCGCTAAAAAGAATAAAATAATCTTTTCTTTTAAAACTTTTACTATCAACTTATAACGTCATTCCACAATTTATATGATATAAAAGCTTGTCGCGAGATTTAAGTAGTGGTAGTTACTTAGTTTGAAAACTTAAATCTCGCGACAAGCTTTTATATCATATAAATTGTGGAATGACGTTATAAGTTGATAGTAAAAGTTTTAAAAGAAAAGATTATTTTATTCTTTTTAGCGCATTTAAATAAAAGCTTTTTTTAAAAATATTTTTTTACTTTTAATTTATTTTGTAATTTTTAGTTTGGCCAGGTGTCTGAGTCTATTCATCTCAGTTAACGCATCATTGTTGCAAGGTCGTTTGCCGGTTAGTTTAGAACAGTCTAGCTCTTCAATGAGGAGACCTTCTAATGACCATCTTGGGTGTTCCGCCATGTTGGATTTAGAATGACGTCACACATATAATCATGCATTGTCATCCAAATTAAACGTGTGTACAAAATTTCAGCTCGATCGGTTGAAATTTAACTAGTCCGCCATCTTGAGTGTTCCGCCATGTTGGATTTAGAATGACGTCACACATATAATCATGCATTGTCATCCAAATTAAACGTGTGTACAAAATTTCAGCTCGATCGGTGAAATTTAACTAGTCCGCCATCTTGAGTGTTCCGCCATGTTGGATTTAGAATGACGTCACACATATAATCATGCATTGTCATCCAAATTAAACGTGTGTACAAAATTTCAGCTCGATCGGTTGAAATTTAACTAGTCCGCCATCTTGGGTGATCCGCCATGTTGGATTTAGAATGACGTCACACATATAATCATGCATTGTCATCCAAATTAAACGTGTGTACAAAATTTCAGCTCGATCGGTTGAAGATATCTGCTTCAAAATTAAGTTGCAAGATTCCACCCGAACAAATTACATACATACATACATACATACATACATTGCAAGTTAAATAAAAGCTTTTAAAAATATAGGGTGACATAGCAAGATAGCAATTACCTACTACCTAATCTTTGCTACTACCCGTAGCCTAAAGTCGGAGGGTAAAATTATTGTTTACAGGCCCATAAAAACTACTATTTTATATTTTAACGAAAAATCAGGTTGTCCACAATAAAAAAGTAAAGTTTTTTTTCGCCTTCAAAAGATCTACAAAACTGGACCTCGTCCGTCAACACATATTATTTACAGCAGTGAACGTGCCCTAGGGTTCATTTCGCTAGACAGAGGGTGTGTATTTTGATATTTGGGAACGAAATGCGAACAAACTTTCTAACTTAGAACACAGAACTAATGGAAACAGAGATCTATTTTCTTTTCTTTTTTTGTAATCCAGGGCCATCTTGGCTCAAGGAAGGATAGAAAAAAAGTGCTAGATTTTAGAGCGGCGTACAAGCGTATTAAATTTTAAAAAATAGTACTAGATTCTAGTACGAACGTACTGACAGTGGTAATACCAAAGTCTAGAGAATACTATAAGTCGGCTCACTTCTTTGTTCTCTCGGAAAAAACAACAATTTTTTGCGGCTGGTCGTAAATCAGCCTCGAACCGCTCTCGGCAGTACTGTGTAAGCTTATTTTCTTATTAAATAAGATATCGATCGCCGTACTCCGATGACGGCGGGCCGAGGGAGCGGGAGAGGGCAAGGGGGAAACGTTTGTTTACACAAGGCCGAGTGCCCCGACTTATGTTATTCTCTAGACTTTGGTAATACTGCTAAGGAGAGAACCATCGATAAAAATATTATATCATTATTGGATCTAGGTACCTTTTTCTTTTTCCGGAGCAGAATACTGTAGTATCTGCATATTTTGTGGTGGTAGAATACAGTGGCGGCTCTACAAGGGCGGCAGGGTCGGCCGGGCCCGCACCCTGTCTTAAGTATGCCTTATAAAACAAAACGTATGTATAGCCACGCGTTTATGGAATTATACAGGGTGTTTCAAAACCATGCGGCACCCTTTCAGGGGCGTACTTTACTCGTTAAAATAAGACGGAAAGTTCATATTAACATGGGTTTAAAAACTATTCGTTACGAAGATGCAGGGTGATTAAACATTCAAAAAAATAACAATTAACAAGCTTTAATGCTATTATTTTTATGCCTTAGCGCCTTATTAGCAACAAAAATTACATACTCCTACTGCCATTCCATTTGAAAATCATTTCGTTTAGTTAAAATAATCATTGTTACATAATATACCCCGATTACTGTAAGAAGTCCCGATTTTGTCAGATGACATTCTCCACAAAATCCATAGGAATTTTCTGTTAACCACGGGTATAACATAGGTATATGTGTTTCAACCAGTTAATGACGTCACTCATTGATTTATGATCTGAAAAGTTACCCAAGTGATACGAAAAAGGAGCATAATAAAATAAAAGCCCTATTGCAATCACGATTATACCGCTACAAATAAAAATAACTATGACTACAACTCATTTCAATAGTAATTTCAAACGTGATTTTGGTATTTTGGTATAATCATCTGCTTGCGGCAGCGTCTATGGTGCGGGCCGGACTCAGGCAAATTTTGTTTCGTTGTGAAAGTGACAATGAAGGTTTTCCGGATCGTTCAAAGTGATTCACACTTTGGGCAGTGAAAATATTAGCGGGTTTTGTACGTTTCGTGAGTTTTAAAGTTATCTGTGTTGTTCTTGTTTTGTTACTTTTCGCGCGTGTTATTAGTAGTTATATTCATTGTGCAAATGGGCTCGTTACTGACCTGAACTTATGACCAGGTTGCATTTTTTTGCTCCATTGATGCCAACTTAGGATGTCGAAATTACCAATTGACAGTCTCAGTAAGCACTCTTAACAAAATTTGACTATAATACTTCAATCCGAAAAAATGTCCAAAAAGACCGAAAACTCAAATTTTCCGCAAAAGGGAGAGAGATATGAAAAAAATTAAATTCCAAACTGTATTGTTTATTCAACAACATAATAAATTGTTGTATTGTACAGGGCCATATTATTTTTTTTGTTTAATTTATGGTACCGATTACAATTAGCTCAGCCACTGGGTACTTTAGAGACCTGATATTATCATTTCTTATGTCACCCTATGATGGCTTTATTGTGTACCAAATTTGGTTATATAAAGAAAAATCGATATTTTTTGGAAGATTAATCACCCTGTATCTTCGTAACGAAGAGTTTTTGGACCCATGTTAATATGAACTTTTCGTCTTATTTTAATGAGTAAAGTAGACACTTAAAAGGGTGCCGCATAGTTTTGAAACACCCTGTACAATGTGCCGTGCGTATGCATCACTGTTTCGAAACAATATTTCAGAAATTCAAAATGCATTCGCCATTTTTAGCAGGGACCTTCAAAATTATTCCAGACGCACTCATCAATCCGCGGTTGAAAAAATTTGCCGGACAAAACTACCCCCTGCATCCCTTTAGGAAAAAAAATGATAACTACATTTTTTCTGGTCCGATTTTCGCCGTTTTCACAAGGACGTTGAAAAAGTCTCATAAGTAAAAAACTACCCTTTCCCACCGCCGAAGTTGTTTTTAGTCGTATCTTCGCCATTTTCAGCAAGGACGTTCAAAATTATTATAGATGCGCCAATCCGCGGTTCAAAAAATTTGCCGGACAAAACTACCCCTGCATCCCTTTAAGAACAAAATGATAACTCTATGGTTTCTGGTCCGATTTTCGCCGTTTTCACAAGGAAGTCAAAAAAGTCTCAGAAGTAAAAATATATTGCCCGAAAAAACTACCCCTTCCCACCCCCCAAGTTGTTCGCCATGTTCGCCAGTTACAGCAAGAACGTTCAAAATTATTCCAGACGCACCAATCAGTGGTTGAAAAAATTTGCCGGATAAAAACTACACCTGCATCCCCCAAAAATTTGTTTTTGAATTCTGAGACTTTAGAATCACCTGGTGAAAAGGCGACAATCTGGCCAGAAAAAATACAGTTATCAAATGTTTCCCTAAAGGGGTGTAGGGGGTAGTTTTGTCCGGCAATTTTTTTCAACCGCGGATTGATGCATCTGGGATAATTTTGAACGTCCTTGCTGAAAATGGCCAGGACTCGACCAAAAACAACATCGGGGCTGGGAAGGGGTAGTTTTTTGCCTGGCAATTTTTTAACTTCTGAGACTCTTTTGAACGTTCTTGTAAAAACGGCGAAATTCGGAGCAGAAACAATGGAGTTATCGATTTTTTTTCCTTAAAGGGATGCAGGGGGTAGTTTTGTCCGCCAAATTTTTTCAAACGCCGATTGGTGCGTCTAGAATAATTTAACCTAACCTATTAGGTACTAACTGTCGAATTCCGACTTATAAGTCGGAATTCCGACTTGTAAGTCGGAATGACCTTATTCCGACTTATAAGTCGGAATTCCGAGATGTAAGTCGGAATGACCTTATTCCGACTTATAAGTCGGAATTCCGAGATGTAAGTCGGAATGACCTTATTCCGACTTATAAGTCGGAATTCCGAGATGTAAGTCGGAATTCCGACTTATAAGTCAGAATTCCGACTTGTAAGTCAGAATTCCGACTTGTAAGTCGGAATTCCGAGTTGTAAGTGGGAATGACCTTATTCCGACTTATAAGTCGGAATTCCGAGATGTAAGTCGGAATTCCGACTTATAAGTCGGAATTTAGTTCGGGAAAAAATATTTACAAGGTGGCCCTTCTACGCTTTCGTAGAAAACAGTTGAGAAGTAGATAATTTTTACTTCCAAATATCGGCAAAAAAATCATTTCCTAACATAATAAATATGTTACATTTTCATACATTATTTTTTCTAAACATAAAATAGTATATTACATAGCGAGAGTTGTAAACAGCTTATTACGTATGAGTGGAAAAGTTGCGCACGAGCCGCGCAGCGGCGGGTGCTGTAATTCCACGAGTATGTAATAAGCTTACAACTCGAGTTTTGTATTATAATTTTTCTTCGACGAAAGAAAAACTAGGTATTATTATAGTTAAACTATACTTCTGATTATCTGGCAACAATTAGTATGTTGGTTAGTTGCTATGGTGACGCGGATGCCGCGCTAACAAGGCACCCGTGATAATTGCGTTTTACTAGCATAGGAGTAGAAAAAGTCATTTTTATTGTTCACATGCGCCTATTAATTATACAGTGTGTCCATCGATTGAGTTCGCATAGGGTATAAATAATCACACAAAAAATTCGAGTTGAAATTTGAGTTTCTGGTGATCAGCCCTGCTTGGTTTGAAAATTTTTTGAGACATAATTTTACTTTCGAAAAATCACATAGGTATGTCACACAATTTGTAGGTTTTACGACAAAATGTTATTAAGGAAACTTGTTCAGATTTCAGAATGAGCAGGTCTGCGAAATTTCGAAAGTCTAGGCCTACTTTGTTTTTTGGCATTTTTCCCACTTTTTTTTTATAAAAGTGTACTTTGTGTAGTTTTAACATCAAAATGTTATTAAGGAAACTTGTTCATAATGAAAAACTGGACAGGTGTCAAAAATTTCAAAAGCCTAGGTCTACTTTGATTTTTTCTGCTAAAAAATTAAAACGCACAAAAATCAGAGTAGACCGAGGCTTTTGAATTTGTTTCACATCTATACAGCTTTTCATTACGAACAAGTTTTCTTAATAACATTTGTGAAAGCTACACAAAGTGCAGTTTTCTAAAAAAGTGGGAAATGCAAAAAATCAAAGTAGGCCTAGACTTTCGAAATTCCGCAAACATACTCAGTTTCTCATTCTGATCAACAACATTTTGTCGTAAAATCGACAAAAAGGGCACTTTACTGATGTGGAAAGTTAGTTTTTCATAATTTCCAAGGCATACGCGATTTTTAAAAAATAAAATTATGTCGCAAATTAGTTTCAAACCAAGCAGGGCTCATACCCAGAAGCTCAAATTTCTACTAGAAATTTTTTTCTCAACTCAATCCTTGGACATACCTACTGTATATGCATGCTAATAAAAAAGTTGCTTTTCTCAAAAATCAAGTAGGCTGATGAATTTTTTTCGTATTTTTGCTTACTTTACCTATACCATCGCAACAAAAATGAAAATTTTATCTCGATTAACAATTTTTTTTTTATCTGAGGTTAAAACTAATAATTTTTTTTTGTTAATTTTCCTTTTTACCTTTGAGACGTATTTAAAGAACGAAGTCTCTATATCTGCAAATAAAACGGTTAAAGGACAAAAGTTTTATGCTTATTTTTTCTAATTGGGAGATACAACGGACTTTTCCTAGCCAGTTACGAAAAATATTTCCCTGAATGTTTTATTATTTCTACTAGTAGTTTCTGATAGCGCTGAACGGACTACTGATCTAAACAATGTTTTCCGATAAACAAAATTGCTGACACTTTTTGAGCAATTTCTCTAATTTTTGAGGGAGTCCAATAAATTTGTCTAAATTCAGTTCAGTTAATAAATTAACAATTTTTTCAAAATAATTTTCGTAATAATAACGTGAATCATAGTCTCAGGATATAGCTGGCCTCGAAGTTACGCTCTATGGTCGACCTAAGGTGCCCCTTTAGTTGCTGCAATGAAAAGTTTCGCGACTCTTGTTACCATTTCTTCTCAATACTGTCAGAATATTATGTGGATTTTTCGTTTGTCCGGATATGAAGGAATTTACTAAACTATTTGCTCTCCAATATAATATAATAGGCATACAATAGTACGTTCGTTTTTGTTTCAGTTGGAAGGCAAAAAGAAGAAAGCTGAGGACGCCGTGAAGAAAGCAGATATCGAATATTACACGTTGTGCGTGCGAGCAGAACGAGCCAGGTATAAATCAACAAAAAACAATCATTACCATATAATAATTAACGATTTCGTGTCAGGTTGGAATGGGAATCCGCTGTACTTAGGGGCGTCAACCACTTTCAGTCTCTAGAAGAGGAAAGGCTGGACAATCTGAAGACAGTGCTCATGAGTTACCTCAAACATAGTGTAGAATTAAATCCTCGGTTGGTTGAGGTAAGGCTTGACATCATATCTGTAAAATTAGCATCTTTTATAGGTACTGTGTAGAGGGGATAACACTAGGATAACCTTCAAACCTCTGTCCTTGTGGACAATTTAGCCCAGCACTCGCTTATACAATATTAGGGAAGGCACCTTTAAGGGCGTCTGAGATCCTTCCTTATCTTCATCAAACTGTATATAAAATTCCGGGAAATTTTGGAAGGCCAATAACTTTTTTTGCTTTTGGAGTTGGAACCTACCTCCAGTTAAAATGTGTGTATTAATCAGAGTTACACCCTGTATAGGGATCAAGGAAATCTTTTACGTAATTTTTCACACACCGGATAAGACCGTTTAGATAAAGATAAGATCGTTTAGACAAACTATGAAGTAGACTGCGTTATTCACTTATTATTGGTTAATTTAAAACTGAGAAAGAAGATCCACAGTGACCTACAATGGATTAATTACCGTATAAAGTTGGTCTCCATTTGACATATTAATTTGACAAAATATACCCTCTGTATTCTGGTCTTCTCCGTGCTCTGGGACAGAAAAAAAAACAATTATTGATCCAGAGATTGTAATTATTACAGGAAATTATTTATTTTAGGCAACGGAAGGTTTAAAATCACCAACGCAAGAAGCAGACGCAGCCAAAGATTTGTCCACTTTCCTGAACTTGAGGCACACATCGCAACAAGTTTCCGAACAACTGTTGCCAGACTTTTACTGCGAACACATCACGTTGGCCATGAACAGGGAGAGGCGCAAACAGGTGGGTACCTATTCAATATACAGGGCGATTGCTCGAGAGATCATAGAACTTCGGCAAACTATTTCTGTTGGTGTTAAAGGCCTCAGACAAATAATAAACAGAGACTAATAATTCAATACAATACAGACCCTGCCAAGATAAAAAAATGTTTAGTAACATTTTTTGTCTGAGTTAGTAAGATAAATCTAAAACAAAACAATGCAATGATTGCACCGTTGCCAAACTTCTTCATAAATTTATCTTGAACTTACGAAATAAATGTAAAACCAACCTTAAAAAACATCAATTTGGAACAATCTACATATAGTAGAAATTTGAATATTGTATCATTTAACAATAAATTTTACCGATTTTGTGAATTTACTGATCCTACTTGGTCTATAAATAATATCCTTAATAAATTGCTTATTCTGGCTAACGTGGCAACGTTGCACGAGCTCTTTGTGATAAATGCGCATTTGCTTTATTATGCCCCAACAGCTATCCAGAGTTCATTGAGATTTCGCCGAATTTTTTTCGTTATTCTTGTTTTTTTTATGAGATTTTGGGATTATTGGACAAGAGACATATAGTTAAGTTAGTAATTAGCGAATTAGTGTAGTTTTAAGAACAATTGGAAGAATAAAGTGTTGGATTTGTGATTTGTGGCATAGGAAACGTAACCTCTGCCCTGGTTATCATATGATGCAGGCTTAAGTGTCAAATTTGTTGCTTTTGTTTTGAGTAGGCATTTTTTTATGTTGGCTGATTACAATGCAGCCTTTAGGTTAGTCTATGTTTATACAGGGTGATTCATTGGGAATGGGAAATCCCGAAACTGGGGGTAGGGGAGACCAAAATATTGCGATTGAGTCCAACATCCCTTAAACAAATGTTGTTTGTTTGAGAGATACAGTGCGTTCAAGTTCTTATTTTTAAATTGAATTATCGCTATATCTACCAAAATAATCAAGCTGCTGACCTGAAATTTGGCACTGCTCTGTTTTTGGGGATGGAGAATAAGCTGTCAAATGTCAATTTCTACGTATCTCACAGAGGGCGCCACTTGCGCGGTTTTTGGATCGAGCTTTTACTCGTAACTTTTGTGAGGTTCTCTTTTTAGTCTTGCAGGTCCATCATTTTAGTGCATCTTTTCATTCTGCAACAAAAAGGTACTCCTGTTCCATAACGCCCAAATCAACCGTTTGCGTTTAAATTCAAATATTGCACAACGACTGTACCATTTAAAGCGATAAAAAAAAACCATATGAACAATGTCCCAAAAAATGTTCAGAACAGATTGAAACTCGACAAACTTTGGACACCCTATTTCAAGAAAACAAATGTGTTTCGACCAATGTTCATTTGGCAATTTTTTCTTCATTTTCAATGTACAGTTGATGTGTAACATTTGAAAGTAGTAGGTGAAAATTTTATTTTTCGAATGTTGGAGTCTACAGGTGTTTCGGGGCACATTTTGACAATTTCAAGGCAAACGGTTGATTTGATCGTTATGGAACAAGAGTACCTTTTTGTTGCAGAATGAAAAGGTGCACTAAAATGACGGACCTGCAAGACCAAAAAGATAACCTCACAAAAGTTACGAGTAAAAGCACGATCCAAAAACCGCGCAAGTGGCGCCCTCTGTGAGATACGTAGAAATTGACATTTTCAGCTTATTCTCCATCCCCAAAAACATAGCAGTGCCAAATTTCAGGTCAGCAGCTTGATTATTTTGGTAGATATAGCCATAATTCAATTTAAAAATAAGAACTTGAACGCACTGTATCTCTCAAACAAACAAGATTTGTTTAAGCAATGTTGGACTCAATCGCAATATTTTGGTCTCCCCTACCCCCAGTTTCGGGATTTCCCATTCCCAATGAATCACCCTGTATATTTGTCTGAGTTAAAGGCAGATATAATGTAAAATATACAAAAACTATCTGAAAGTGTTTAATGACAACAAAGGTTGATTTTCTTCAATTCTGCAGGCACTTATCAAACTGCTACATTTAATTCGACAAGACATAGAGAGGGAACGAAAATCGAAGAACGGCTTAGAAAATCTATCGAAAGCAATCAAACAAACGCCAAACTTTGGGACCGAGGATTCGCAACAAAGCGTGACAGAAAAATTGTACCATGTAAGTCTTCTAATAATTGTCTATCACCTCGAAGATATCATTATTTTTTATTTTTGCAGATGAAATCGATGTTAACTTACTTAGAAGGGGCAAGGTACAAAGTACAGAGCGCATTGGCAGAACTGGACAGTCGGCCTAGGGCTGGACATCCACTGGCGCAACATATAACTATAACTAGAGACAAGTCCGGGCTACAACAAAGCGTTCTAAAGGTACCTAACAATATTTTAACTTTATGCATTATGAAATGTTATTTAAAAAATTGTTGTAGGTGCCTCAGTGGTTACGAGAGGAGTTCTTCGAAACTGACAAGAGCCCGATGAGCGAGAAATCGATGAAATCGAACAGGTCGGACAACTCTGACCCACACAACAATGACGTGGAGGATTCTGATTGGCCAGACAGAGGGGCGGCGGACGGAAATTCGAACCAACCAGATTCAGATTTTGGTATGTACCTAATGACACAAAATAGGAGCAGTGCTTAACAGAATGATTCGCTTAACAGATATTATGGTTAATATTGTTACAGCGTGTTCTACAGTTAAAAATATTTACCTACATTTCTTCATATATTTTTGTCCTCCATGCTGCGTTTTCATGATGAAGGGTATTGAAATTTCACAAAAAATAATTTGATATACAGGGTGACCCATTTGAAATGGAGGCACACCCGTAAAATTTTTAATTTTCATCCGATTTTAGCCGGGTTTTTCTAAAGATAAGTCACAAAAACTCCACCTTGGTGCAAAATTTTATTTAAAATCTGACACCTTAGTGTTAATCAGGACACCCTAAAACCCCCATATACCAAATTTGAACAAAAATATACAGAGAGTTCCATTCTGGATGGTGTCAAAGTTGAGCAAAATAGGAATTTTAAAGACATCTGGCAAGTCAAGTGTGCCAAGGAATCCCCTTAAAACAGTTGAGTGGTCAACAGGACCACTCAAAGTGTTGGTGTGTAAAGATCCAATAGAAAATATAAAGGATAATGTCTTCTCAAAAAATGCATTTTTTGGGGTCAAAAATCGAGTATATCAAAACCGCCCCAGACATTATAAACGAACTAAGTCTAAAAATACAGAAGCCTGAGAGTTATAGGTCTATATGAGTTAAGGTGGCTGGTGTGCCACAACAGGAAACGCACAGAAAATGTATCATTTTAGACAGTGACTTTATTGAGAAAGGTCCAATAATAATTGTTTCTTATTTGTCGGTTTGGCATTTTGTAAAGAAATAAATTACTTTTGTGTTTGTTTATATTTCTTCAATGATTCCAGAGCACTCCTGACCAGTATAAAGTTTAATAAAAATTCAGCATTTTGAGATGGCCCAGAGCAAAAGGCCCTGTGCATTTTTCTATCGAATCTTTGCACATCAACACTTTGAGTAGTCCTGTCGATCATTCATCTATTTTGACGGGATTCCATGGCACACTTGACTCTCCAGATGCCTTTAAAACTCCTATTTTGCTCAACTTTGACACTCTACAGGCTGGAACTCCCTGTATATTTTTTGTAAGATTTTAAATAAAAAAACGCTAAATGGTTTTCGTCTTTTTTACTACAAAAAAAATTCGTAGTAGGCCTTGTAAATTGAGATTAGTATTTGAAATTTTGCACCAAAATAGAGTATTTGCGACCTATCTTCAAAAAAAAACCGGCTAAAATCGGACGAACAATAAAAAATTTACGGGGTGCTTCCATTTCCAATGGGTCACCCTGTAGATACGAACGAAATCAATGATAGGTCTATGTTTCACAGCTCTTTTATTTCAAAATGGCGGCTGGTTTCCAATTATTATACATTATTACATCTTCAGGCCTCGAGAATAAAAGGTAAAAGATTAAAATTTAAATCCAATATTTAAAACAAGATACTTACCTATGTATGAGTTATACAACCAACACAAAAGTCATCAAAAATAAATAATACATGAAAAACATAGGGTGTATAAAAATCAACGCAATAGGAACACAATAAAAATACTCTTTGGATGTGGTACTAAATGCTACAACCTATTTCAATCAGACCACAAAAAATACAGTGGAATGAAAAATTTCATGACAATTAAAACCATAAACATACAACTAGAAAAAATAGATTAGAAGGACAATAACTAGATCATTCATTATACAGGATGGTCCTACTTTTATGGGCAAAACTAACGACAAAAAATCTATAGAAAACGCCAAAATAAGTAGGTTTTTATCGCGGTTTTATTAACTCGCTTTCTTGTCTTCCTGTTTTTTTATATATCTAAACACGTATCGAAATCCTAACGATTTTTCTTATACAGGGCGTCAACATTTAATTTTTTTTTCTAGTTTTGTTTTACTTTGGATACTACATTTTTATTACCTCGCTTTCTTGTGCTCCTACTGCTCCTGTTTGTCTGTTCGTCAAATTTTGCAATTGATTTAAACTACTTTCCCGATGAGCTAGAGACTTGAAACTTTAAACGTAGCTCAGAACTATTTTTAATTATAAAAAATATGATTATTAAATAAAAATATGTGAATAATGAAATTTTTTAAACAGTAGATAAATACATGCATCGGTAACTAAGAAGAATCTGGAATTCATTAATAAACCTGAAATTTGTCACATGTCTGTACCTGAAATTTGTCACATGTCTGTCAGACATGTGGCAAATTTCAGGTTGTCATAATCTCATCAAGATGCTTAAAATCGATTGCAAAATTTCAAACACAAGACTAAAAAGCAGAAAAATAAAATTTAAATATACTTTTTTCAATATACCACGTTTTGAACAAGAACTAAAAAATATAAAGTAATTTTTTTGCCTTCACTATAGTTCTCAATTAATTCTAAGAAAATAACTATTCCTTACTTTTTCGAAAAATGTACCGTACTTGAAAAAATCATTTTTGTGCGTTTTAAGTTTTTGGTAGAAGAAAATCAGAGTAGGTCTAGGCTTTTCAAATTTTTCACACTTATGCAATTTTTAATTTTGTTACAAATTCCCTTATTACCAATTTGTCGTAAAACATACAAAAAGGACACTTTACTGGTGCAAAAAATTAGTTTCTTCCATAGACTTAAAAGCAAGATAAGTCTATGGTTTCTTCAAAATTTCCAAGGCATCATGATTTTAGATACTACAAGGCCATTCATGATTTTAGATACTAGAAACCCTTTTTACGACAAAATGCTATTAAGGGAATTTGTTCATAATTAATCGAAAAAGTGAATCGGGCATAAAACAATTCTGAGAGAGTTTTTATCCAAAATTAGATTTTGCATTTTGTATCGAGTTCTAATTTTATACAGAACCATATAATATTTTTTTCGTTGAATTAATTTCTCCGAACTCATGCCCCTACCACTAGTTGAATGGAAATAAACAAGTTAACACATACTGTTGCATATTTCGCATCAAAATTCATTTCATTGTCTGCATTTGTTTGGAAGATATAAAAAATATTCGATATATTTTTTGAAATGTTACTCCGTGTATCTTGGAAATGAAGCGTTTGTGGATATGGAACTTTGTATAAATTAACTATTGTCATTGTCTGCAGGAAATAAACAAAACACTTTTATCTCATTTGTAGACGAATTCTCCTCGCAATGCAGCAGCGCGGACGGCCACTCCAACGCCGCGGAAAACCTGGCCGTGGTTCAACCTATAGCCAGGTGCCGCGCCATCTACCCCTACAGCCCCAATCTACCCGACGAGTTGGCGCTACGAGCTGGCGACATTCTTTCCGTCTACCGAAAGCAAGACGACGGTTGGTGGCTGGGCGAGTGCAAAGGGAATGTCGGCATCTTCCCTGCGACCTACGTCCAGCTTATGCCTTCTTAGGGCTTTTTTTAGAACCACTTCTTCACTTCCACACGTCGCAGAGAGTTGGTCCTGGATTTTTAAATTATTCCGAATATTAGAAACAGCACAGATATTCCAAACATCTCTGGTAACAGATAAGTACAGAAGAGCTCATAACTCTTCACCGTAGTGTGGACTACACTTTTCTTCTACTACTAAAATTTTTAAATCTTTTGTTTTTCAAACTTGCAAATACAATATAACAAAGACACGAGAAAATTGTAATGATTGTTGTGGTGAGTAAGAAGTGGTAAAATTCTACACAGAAACCCCTTGAGACTGCCTAATTTTACATAACGTAATGTAACGATTGGTTGGTTTGTGGAACTAATTCAATTTCTACATTAAAATGTTCTTGCAATAATAATAATAATAATAATGATGTTTATAAAAACTCGTGATGCTAATGTGTATTTTTAATTAAGTTCATTTATTGAGACCTAATTTCGAATATGATAATGATCCTGAATTAAACAAAATGTCCATTTTTCATAACCATGAACTATTTATTTTAATTTTTATTGAGCCCGTTTTAAGCAACAATTTTATGTTATGGAATACTTACCATTATAATTTTAGAACATGTAAAATATCTACAGTAGCTTTAAATGTAATTAGTAATAATATTATTGTTTAATTTTAAAGTGTTTTTTATTTATTCCTAAAATTTCCCTACTAAATAACGTAAAGGAAAAAATGGTCAAAAAAATAAAAAAAAGTTACAGAGGTAGGAGTACTTTGTGGAGAACCCTGTATCACAGACATATAACGAAGCCTATATAACGAAGCTATATAAGTCTGTGCCTGTATATACGTACTTTGGTATATAAAATTCCTGACGAAAAGCTTAGATTCTTGTTATTTAAATTTTTACACTTGGTTGAAATATGATGGAATCAATCAAGCCAATCGCAAGTGCAGAAATTTTTGAACGGTCTAATCATATTGCATTGATGGATTGCACCACATATTTGTGTCGACTTTAAAAAACGCGCCCATCAATTCATCACAGTTGGGAGTATGTAGAGGACGGTCTAAACTCGACGCCCCAGGTCTATGGCAGGAACACGAAAACTGAAAATAAAATTTCGAACAGGGATTCTTAAGTGGGACATACTCAGGTTCAATTATGACCGAATGTTTGTTTTTTGATGTTTGGGAAAATGGCCGCTATGTAAAAACATGGAATTTTTTCTAATCACCAGGATCGGTTTTCCGAAATCTAGTTAGCCATGGAAACATTTATTGATAGTCAGATACATACGTATATGTTAGGGTGTCTTGTGCACCCTTAAATTTATTCAACTGGGATATTTTATTTAGCACCCGCAAGAATAAATTATATAATAAATAATTATAAATTATATTAATAAATAAATTGGTAAAGCTTCCAATTTCACTGTTATAATATAATAATATTAATTGTAATAATTAAATAAATGAGTAAAGTAAATAAATACATTAGCTTGCGATCCAAAAGGTTTTTATTATCTGTATGAACCAAAATAATATTTTTATATATTTTTTTAACATTTATTCCAATCTGCATAAATTAACTGTTTTTGGTGGCATCATCTCTTCCATCATTGTATTTTAATACAGTCCTCCTTATGACAGAATGCGTGCAACGTAAAGGGGAAGAACTCGTAAATATTATAGAATTAGTCACAGTTCAGGGGCGTAGGTCAATTTTGTGTAACTCACCGACTTAATTTTCATATAATTGTTATTTAATTGATGCCTTAGACTATGGAGGAAGGCAAACCCTTATAACATTGGCAATTATTTCTCGTGCTTGAGAATGCAACGTTCTTCCCTGTTTACTCATTTTGCGCACGTTAACTCCAGAACATAACGAAACGCCACTGAGCTCTCTGCCAAGCTTGCCGGCGGCCGAAAAAGTGAGCGCTGTGTGGTAGCCCAAATACGCAGTTAACTTTACGTACTATAGAAACAGACACAAAACGCGTTGGCTAACTCGCTTTGTCGGCCGGTTCGCTGGCTGAAGTGCTTTGTTGCCATATTTCAAAGGCGATGGACGACGCGACGATGTTGAAAAAAATATAATAGGTGTTTTATTACAACGCGTTAAAAATAAATTTTAAAATATAGTCTGGATATTCTATATTATTGAACTAATTTTGGCAATCCTTTGGTTTTTAGATACTACTAAGAGTACAGAGAACATTTATTTTTTACTTAGAATGTATTAAGACTTAAGACTAAGTATTAAATCACCCAGTACCTACAAAAAAATCGAAGACAATGACGAGGAGATCTCAAATCTAACTTCTAAGCTATAATGGCACAACACATTCGATATTGGAGAGATAATTTGACAAAATTCAGGATGATTTTTTTAGGACTACTACCGCGATTGTCTCGCCTATTTTGCACCCTACAAAAAAAACGTAAAAAACAAAAAATGTGGCAATTTTGGACAGCTATAGGTGGCGCTAAAAAAAAACTGACATCCATGGCCAACTTGTCGCGCAATATAAATAAACCTCAAATTGACCGAAATTATTAATAGCCGTTTATTTTAAGAGATAGAAGAAAACTTTTAAGTATATTAAAAATTTATGGCACTAACAAGCTTTATGGCACTGGGTGGGTATTCAGAAAATTCAACAGGGTCTTCGGCTCTCTTCAAGCCATGCAAATGTTTGTCTCTTTGCGGGTTTCTTAGTGTTGCTCCAAAATCGTCATATTTAGTTTTCTTACGGATTTTATGTGCGGGGCAAGCTAAGCTCAATAAGAAATAAAAACGAATTTCATAGCCTCAAGAGGGCCGAAGACCCTGTGTAATTTTTTGAAACTATAAGTACCTATCTAAGTAACCAGTTGCATAAAACTTCTTAGTGCCATAGTGCCATCAATTTTTAATATGAAAGTTTGCTCAATTTGAAGTTTTTTTTATAGTATTGCGCGACAAGTTGGCCATGGATGCCGATTTATTTTTCAGCACCTCCTAGCTGTTCAAAATTGTCACATTTTTGATTCTTACGTTTTTTTTTTGTAGGGCACAAAATAAGCGAGAAAATTGCGGTGGTAGTTCTAACAAAATCATCCTGCATAATAGTTCTTATGTTTTTAATACTAAGTAAGATGTACTAATTTAGTATAAATATTCAATAACAGTTTGAAAACTAAAAACAGATTAAATAAATTACACGAAACACACGCCAAGACCCGCACCGCACGATATACAAATTAACCGTTGGTCTAGCAAGGGCGTAGATACGGGGGGGGGGGGGGTAGAGGGGGTAATTACCCCTCCCAAGAAAACCAGAACCTTATCCAAATTTACCAATGAAAGTAAGGATCTGATAGCTGATAGTTTACTAAGCGAAATAAAACTTTGGAAAATTAAATTTAAAAATTTTAGCAAAGAAAGTCTGCCAAATTCGGCTTTTGAAACATTACCTTTGTGTGATCCTATAATAAATTGTATATCCAAAAATATATGAACTTTTGAAAATTCTGTGTACACTGCCTGTAAGTGTAGCCTCGGCCGAAAGAAGTTTTTCATCTTTAAAAAGACTCAAATCTTGGTTTAGGTCCACTATGGGACAGGAGAGGCTTGTAGGGATGGCGCTTTTACATATTCACAGGGATATAAAACCTTGCCCTGAAGCGGTGCTAAACAGATTTGCCAATAATAGTAACAAAAGGATTTTAGATTTAGTTCTATAAAAACTGGTTTATGTGAGCATATATTTTTATTTTTTATATTTTGACTGATTTTTTAAATGTTTTTTTTTAAGATTAGGGTTTTTAAAGACTGATTTATTTTTTTTCTTGTTATTTTTTTTGTTTTGTTTCTGTTTTCATCAAAGAAAAAGTATATATTTTATTTTTATATTTTTTATCATTTTTTATTTTGAGTTTGTTTCATTGTTATTTGTTTTAAGTATATAGTACCTATATTGTTATTCAATATATTACTAGTGTTGGTTTTATTTGGCTTTATAATAGTCTTTACTTATGCATACCTACCCACCTATAAAATCGCAATAAAACCTAATAATTGGGGAACAGACGAATTATAAATAGTAGGTATTACCATTACCCCCCCTGGAAGAAAAAGCTATCTACGCCCTTGTGGTCTATCGCTGACGTCACACCCGACTGCCGACTGGCGAACATTAGAGGCCCTGTATGACACGAAAAGTGACAGTTATTCGTTTTAACAGAGGTTGGACAACAGATTTTGGCAGATCTAGTAACATTGTTTTTATTATATTTTTATATTGGCAGGTGTCAGTTTGTCAACAAACTGTCAACAAATTATTGAGCATAGATCACAGATTACCCACCTAGCATAGATAAGAAATAAATATACGATTATTGAGCGTGCTAATTTTCTTTTGCAAAAAGGAGTGTTAAAAGGTAAAAATGACATCTTGCGTAATAAGAAACTGCAAGAATTCTGAGCAGGATGGATTTTTCTTAACACCCTTTCAAAAAAGCGCAGAAGAACGAGCACGATGGAAAGTGCAAATGAAATACCCTAACACATGAGAGTTGGAAATGATACGAAACTTTGCGAGGTAAGTAAATTTAATTACATAAGTATCTAGTTCCTTTTTATTTTTTGTTTGATCTGTGATTTTAATCTGCAGAATAATTTCCTTAATCTGCATCAGCAACATAACATAAGGTACCTAAATTAATATTAAATATTATAGTACCTATTTGTTTTCAATAAAAGTCCATAAGGTTATACAAACCACTTATTAGAATTCTTATGAAAATTTCCCAATGTTAAAGAGATAATTCTAAAGTTTTTGCCTTCAAGGAGGTAAAACCTATTGGGTATAGGTATTTACTGGACCAGCATAGGCATTTTTCGTTTCATGGAATAATAAAAAATGTATTTATTATATAAGTTGTGCGTGAAAACTTTGGATTGGTTTATAATATTTTGTTACTGTAAAGGAAATTTTTCTACGACAAAATTCTCATAACGAAGAGACGTATATTCCAGAAAACTATACAGGATCTTCCACATCAAAACTTCCACCTCCATAATTTTTTGACCTATTTTGTTATTTTTTTAAAATTTTCGTTGCTTCTCGAAAGGAGAAAACTAAAAAATACGAAAAAAGTTGTTTGCAATTAGAAAATTCTTCCTATCGTGAAATTTGGAAAGAGACTAATATAATTTAATCCGTAAATACTTGTTCTAATACATTTTTTCGAAACCTCCTACAGGAAAAAACGCCACGAATAGCAATAAAATACTTACAAAATCTTACTTGTAAGGATATTTTATAATTTATAATAACTGTTAGAGAGAGACAGTTTTGAAGGAGCTTTATTTTCCACTAAGGCCAACAAAATCGGACAAAAAAGAAGTTAACACGGGTGGGAATTTTATATAAAGAACCCTTTTTGTGTAGTCAGTTAAATAATGTGTGAGCTTATTTTGTATTAATATTCCATTACAAATTTCTTGCTGATAAAAAAATAGCATTTGATGGCAGCGTTTTATTATGTTTAGGTAGCTTAAATTTAGTTCTTTAACTTTCACAGGTTCACTTCTCCGACATGGATTTTGACGTGACTTTAGCAAGAAAGAACCATTAAATATGTATAAATTTCTGAGAACTTGTACTAGTTTGATTTTTCCTATTTACTTACAATATATCTTTGAAAACAAAAATACTGTTGTCTTCTTTTTTGAAATATAGATGATCTCTCTTGCATTGAAAAGTTATTAACTTTTATTTACAAAAAATGAAAGAAAGACTAATATCGATATTAAATACCTAGGTACTCATTTTTTTATTCAGCCTAATTCTATTAACCATGTTTTTCAAAAGTGGTTGATTCATATTACCAAAACAAACTTTCCAACTTTTTATTCCGTACAAATTTCAGTATTAATTGTCTTAAAATTTTGACGGTAGGTATAAGAAGAGAGTTTGAAGAAACGAAACCATACAGTTTAAACCATTTAAAAGACCTTTTTGATTTTTATTTTTAAATGAAAGGAATAATAATTATTATTGCAGCTACGATTCCTATTGAAGAAATATTCGAAAGTTTAGTTAGTTGGTATGCTAGAGCCTTGTTTAATTTTATGTATCTACATAAGTATACCACATTCCTACCAAAATTTAATAAATGTTTTTATCCTGATATCCTAAAATTGCTGTTTGCTTGGAACAAATTATATGTTTCTTCACTTTTCCATTCAAACTTCAATAATTATTATTAGTGAAGCTTTGCAAATAATATACTTACTACCTACCCAATTTATTGGTTTTATCTATATTTTTATACATTTTAAACTGTGCCCTCATCTACCTACGTTTATGGCAGTTAAATGTCGTTAGCTTAACCTTAAAATCCAATTTTGACACATCCTGCTGCTAGGGGAATGATAGAAAGAGCGAAAAAATATATGTCTGTTGCACAAAATGAATTTCATAGGGAAAATAAGACCCTCGCCAGAGAGAGAGATCCGATCGTTGTCCAACCTCTGTTAAAACGAATAACTGTAACTTTTCGTGTCATACAGGGCCTCTAGCGAACATTACGCTTATTGAGATCGAGCAATCCTGTGCGTCTACCGTTCTTGGGTGGTGGCTACGACGGTAGATCATCGTGTGTTTTTCGTATGAATTTTTAATGCTATTCCGATTACTCGATTAGAACACCCCCAAATTGGATATCGCCCCCTTTCGAGCCAATCCCAAATCCCGCAATCCTCGAGTTGGGCCGAACAACGGCGCATCGCCGACGTCCGCCGATCCTGGAAAGCCTCTCCGGACCCCGACCCGCTACAAACCCGTCGGCGTCGGAAATTGGCCGTTGCGGTGGGTGTGTCGGCCCCTGTCCTCGGTGCCCTGTGATTTCCGCGGCACGTGACCGCCCACGTGGCCCCCCACTTACATGTGTCAAACACGGTTTGGCGGGAACGCGGAGGGGACCCCGCCACCTCCCCGGCCCCGAGGCTCAATTGTTCGGAAAGATAAGCCGACTCGGATTTATTTTCCGGTGTTTGAGTTATTCATTGGCCGGACCGCGTGCGATCTTAATTTAATTTTAAGCCGATTTTTTTCGGGCGGGCCGCCGCCTCCCCCGAGGGATGATTTGTTTTTCTCAGGGCGATAATAGTTTTTATTGCGGTGGAAAGGGGGGGTGGCCCATTCGGAAACCACAATCGAGCTGTCCGAGTAAACAGATTTGCGGGTTTATCCTGTTTAGGTAGGTAGGTACGTTCGGTTTGTTTGGTTTTTTTATTGGACGATGTTCGCCCCTGAATTTTGAATGAGGCAATCGAATTTTCTCAGGCTTTGATCTGGAAATGTTGTCCCAAATAAATGCTATAAACATTTTGATACTTTAAGTTGAGAGCAAAAGTAACTTTGAATAATAATTCTACTCTAGGGGTTGTTAGCGTTATAGTCTTTTTCGAGTATGATAAGTATCTAAGGTATCTTTCACTGCTACCAATGGGATAACACACCAGTTTTTTTTTAAAAATTGTCGGCCGGAGTTTAACCGAAAAAAAAACTACTTAAAAAATTTGCGCGTATGCACACTCCACTAAAAATAAGAAAAAATAATAAAAAATAACACCGACTTCACAAATTTGCCCGTATGCACATTTCAACTAAAATTTTAGAAATATTTTTCTCTTTCTAAATTGAGTTATCTTTAGGAATTTAAATCTATTTAGATATGAATACATCATATCCTACATACATATCATAACTTTACTGCCACCGACTCCAAAGATAACTCAATTTAGAAAGAGAAAAATATTTATAAAATTTTAGTTGAAATGTGCATACGGGCAAATTTGTGAAGTCGGTGTTATTTTTTGTTTTTGTTTTTTTAATTTTTAGTGGAGTATGCATAAGGGCAAATTTTTGAAGTGAAATTTCATCCCCTATTTTTCCTCCCTTAGGGGTGGAATTTTTTCTTCAAATTTAAATGGGACCACCTCCAAGGTACTCCCTTTCTAATAAAAAAAGAATGATCGAAATCCGTTCAATATGAAATTTCATCCCCTTTTTTTCCACTCTTAGGGGTGGAATTTTTTCTTCAAATTTAAATGGGACCATTCTGTAGGTAGATAAATAGAAAACAGATAGAAAATATGAAATGAGAGAAAAAAAACAGTTGGAGCTAAATTAAATGGGAATACATTTTTACGAGAATCAATACCATTACAAAAAAAAGGTAAATAAAAGCGAATATTATTTTTAATAACATAATAACTGCGACCCCAGACAAATAATAAACATAGACTGCATTGTAATCAGCCAACATAAAAATGCCTACTCAAAACAAAAACAACAAATTTGACACTTAAGTTGACTTAAGCCTGCATCATATAAGATAACCAGAGGTTAGTTTCATACGGCATATGCCACAAATCTAACACTTTACCTATTCTTCCTATCGTTCTTAAAACTACACTAATTCACTAATTACTATAACTTAACTATATGTCTTTTGTCCAATAACTCCAAAATCTCCTCAAAAAACAAGAATAACGCAAAAGTAAATACTCGAAACACATCAACACAAACCGGCGAAATCTCAACGAACTCTGGATCAGCTGTTGGGGCATAATGAAGCAAATGCGCATAGATCTCAAAGAGCTCGTGCAACGTTGCCACGTTAACCAGAATAAGCAATTTATTAAGGATATTATTTATAGACCAAGTAGGACCAGTAAAATTTATTGTTAAATGATAACTGTCCAAATTTTTTCTATATGTAGATTGTAGATATCAACTAATAATTGTTCCAAATTGATGTTTTTTAACGTTGGTTATACGTTTATTTCGTAAGTACAAGATAAATTTATGAAGAAGTTTGGCAATGGTGCAATCATTGCATTGTTTTGTTTTATACTTCTATTACTAACTCGGTCAAATCTTGTTACTAAACATTTTTTTATCTTGACAGGTCTTGTGTTGTATTGAATTATTAGTAGTCTATGTTTATTATTTATCTGAGACTGTGACAATATAGACAAATAACAATTTTCCAAAATTGGAAACCCTAAGTTTTCTACTCAAGAATAAGTTATTATATGTTCCAGAAATGAGGATGAAATAAATAAATATTTCTACATACAATAATCACTTGTGTTTCCTTTTTAAAAATTGCTGTGACAATTTTTATAGGGTGTCAGATTTTGGGCTTACCCGATCTACTATAACTTGGATGAGTTGGGCTTAAAAATTATGAATTCTTATTTATCAAAAAGAACTCAGTTTGTGAAATTTAAGGATATAATATCTGACCCAGTGGTTATGAATGTGGGAGTCCCTCAAGGTTCAATATTGGGACCTATATTGTTTTTAATATACATCAACGACATGCCCATTTTCAGAGACTACTTGAAGTTCGTTTTATATGCTGATGATGCCACTGTGTCTGTGTCTATCAGATCACACAATTTGCACGAAGTTGAGCTGCCATCGATAGTAACTCAACTCCTGCAAAGTTTTTAGGAATCTATGTAGATAAACACTTAGAATGGAATACACAAGTAGAAAATATATGTAAGAAGCTTAGCAAAAATACTTTTCTCATAAGAAATCTGTGTGGAAGTGTTTCAATGAATGTGCTTAAAACAGCCTACTTTGCTCTATGCCAATCAGTACTCAGTTATGGAATACTAGCCTGGGGGCAATCTTCATTAACTGGGAAGGTCTTTGGTTTACAAAGAAAACTAATTAGAATAATGTCTGGATTAGCTTACAGTGCTGATTGCAGGCAAGCTTTTATTGAACTAGGCATTTTGATTTTTCCCTCACTATACATTTTGGAATGTGTAACTTATATTAAAATAAATTATTCGAAATTACTGACTAACAGTAATATACACAATTATAATACCAGAAAAAGGGTGATTTGGTTGTACCTCGATTCAGGCTTAGTAAGTCTCAAAATAGCTTCCTTTATTTGGGTATTAAAAGGTTTAATAAATTACCAAACCATTTAAATGTAGGAAACATAAAGGTTTTCAAAAACAGCCTAAAAACATTTCTATTAAGTAGGGCATTCTATAGCATCGAAGAGTTTTTGAGTTGTGATATGTTGTAGTTTGTATATGTATAAGTATATTTTTGGTCACTTCTCTATGTTTTAATGTCATTTTATTCTTTTTAATGTATGTGTGTATGTGTATACATATATGTATATTTGACTTGTGTAAGTACTTTTGTACAATTAACACCAATAAATTATTATTATTATTATTATTATCAGAATTATTTCCAGTGATGCGTCTCCTACTTACTCCATATTAAGAATCATCAATAAACGCGCCAAATCGATTTTTAGAGATTAAAATTTGATAAAGGTGTTAGGCACTGGTAAGTTTACGTTACTCATAAAAAATCAAAATACCCCTTAAGAAGTTTAAAATCGTTACGCTCTATTTCGAGTACCCAAACGTTTAATCACAATGACAAATCCTACCCCTCCATTGGCCCCTCGTTACACCCGAAGCGGAAACAATTAACGACCGCGACAAGGCCGCACCCCTGGGAACTCGGGCGCCTCTCTTCCGGCGATGATGGATCTCTGCGGACGCCGTCTCCTGCAGGAGCGGCGGCGGCGGCGGCGGCGGCCCCGAGGACTCGTGAAATTGGCGGCGGCGCTACGGCTCCGCCCACTCTTCTGGTGTCGACGGGCCGACACGCGTCGGCCCTCGGGGTGACGAAATACGGGGTACGCTCAGAAAGAAATGTCGAACTTGGTAAGTAAATGTCATTATTTATATATTTATATAATTATAATATATAATATATTATTATATATATTTATAATTCCTTAGATACAACTTTGAGGAACGAGATTGGCAACAGGGTTTTTAGCGGAAAGGTAAAGAGGTTGCTGCTTTCTAGATGATGGTGCTTTTTATATGTCCTGGACACTGTTTTCGTCGTTGGCTATAACTGTATTATATCGTTTGATACGCCGTAGTTTAATAAAATTTATATAGGTTATGTTTTGGGTAGATATAGGTAGATATAGGTAGATATAGGTTAGGGTTAGGTAAAGGTTAAGTATGAATGGCGCTTGTTGCCAGACTTCGCCTTTGTACAGGATACCTACATGTTTTGTACTGTATTCTTGCAATAAAGTCCTATTATTATTATTATTATTATTTACCTACGCTTAGTTGAGAACAACGGAACGGTGAAATCGTCAGCGATGGTTCACGCTCCAATTGATCATTTTCGAGGCCTACGATAAAGGCAGGCCATAGCGCACAAAAGTCACGTGACCATCTTAGTCCGACGTTACATGTCATTTGTCACATAACTGAAAGCGGCAGCTTGGGTTTTGAGAAGTTTCCAATGTTTAAAGTGTTTTTAAACGTCTTAGTTTATATTTTAGAAACAAGTTTGTGTCTAGTGCGCGTGTGTCCTGGCGGAGGGGAACCGCCCAGGTGTTATTATGGCCTCTGGCGCAAATTCCAACTGAGATTTAATTTCTATAAAACCCTTAATTATGTGTGGCTAACACATTTTCAAGAAAGTGAAACAATTAACACGTTAAGCCCCAGGCTGCCAAGAAACGAGTTTCACCTCAGACCAAACAACTTTTTTTGACAACTTTATGTTAAGATGGCTGTTACTGTTTGAACTTACCCTAGTTAAAATTAAATACAAACTTTTTTGGTTAAATAAAGCTGTGTACCAATATGGCACATGTGGTCCACACAAAAGATTTTTGTTTCTTAAGAACGTCCTGGACCGTGCGTGCCATATTGTGTCACAATTAAAATGTTTCTTTATTATAATATTTTTAATACCAACACGGTTTACAAAAAGTTCCTCTTCTGGCAACCCTTTTTTCCGTTCATTCATTATAATCTACTAAAATAAAGCGCAAATTATCCAACGACGTTTACGTGTCTAAAATCAACTGTCAACTAAATAACCTAACCACAAAATAATTCTTGTGAATTAACGGACTAAGCGAATTTTTTGTTTACCACCGACCGGACGATTCCATTACACCATAAGGAAATAGGCTAGCTGTGCGCCTGAGAGAGCCACACACAGCCGGCTACTGTGGCCATATAGGTACACATGGTCTACGGAGAAACTAAAGTGTGTACCTATATGGTACACATGGGGCTTAACGTGTTAAAGTGGACAAATATGTTGTGCGAGGAAAATACCTATAGAGAATATCACCTAAGCTAAAGGAAGGTGCTGTCCCAGTTGTCCCAACAATTTTTCAAGAATATGTGCCAAAATATTTGAGTGCAGTGCCGTTTAACTCTCAGCCCAAAACATGCAGCTGAGGCAGGATGAAAATTTTGAAAAAAACAATAATTAGAGAAAGCCTGGATGCACAAAACCAATAATGTAATAGATGAAAGAAAACTCGGCAAATTGTTACGAAATTTGTTTTTCTACTTATCTCCAAAAATTCCTATTTTTTTTCCTAACGCATAATCGCGTAGTCACGTGACCAACTTAGTGCTATATAATGAAAGGCATTTTTGGAGATAAGTAGAAAAAACAAATTTCGTAACAATTTCGCAAGTTTTTTCATCTAGTACATTATTGGTTTTGTGCATCCAAGCTTTCTCTAATTATTTTTTCAAAATTTCAAAAAGCTGTTTTAGGCTGAGAGTTAAACGGCACTGCACTCACAATATTTTGGCACTTCTTAAAAATTGTTGGGACATCACCTTCCTTTAGCTTAGGTGATATTCTCTATAGGTATTTTCCTCCCACAACACATTTGTCCACTTTAATTATTGTTTCACTTTCTTGAAAATGTGTTAGCCACACATACTTAAGGGTTTTTTAGAAATTAAATCTCAGTTGGAATTTGACGAATCCATTTTTGGCGGGAATTATCATCTCGAGGCAAAACAAATGTTTGTTATGGCGACACTTTCTTCCTGGCATTTTTAATATGTATAAATATAATATAAACAGACCCAATATTTGGTATTTAGGTTATTTTTTACGAAATAAAAATGAAAACTAACCTCAGTAGGTATACTGCAAATACTGACGAGGTCTCAGTTGTTCGGCAGCGTGAAAGACCGAATAGATAAACCGTATCGGGGCGTGGGTCGACAACGAAAATCAACGGTTACAACACTGATTTATTTCGCACAAGGTGAATCGTGAATACAATAAATACACAAACCCGAACGTGGTCAACGGGAACGGCTTCCAGCCACCCGGACCGTCTGAACTCGCGGATCTCCCGTAAGCAGTTCACCCCTGTGTCTCAGGCTCCACTGTCCAATACGGTCCATGTCCATAATAGTCCATTCCGGAATTCCGGGCTCCCTATTCTGTGGTTCGGGGGAGAAATCCCCTTTACAGCGCTCACGCGTCGGTGCGAGCAGCAACAATACTCTTGGACGCCACGACTCCCACCCAGAGGCCATAATAATACCTGGGCGGTTCCCCTCCGCCAGGACGCCCAGGACACACGCGCACTAGACACAAACTTGTTTCTAAAATATAAACTAAGACGTTTAAAAACATTTTAAACATTGAAAACTTCTCAAAACCCAAGTTGCAGCTTTCAGTTATGTGACAAATGACATCTGACGTCTGACTAAGATGGTCACGTGATTTTTGTGCGCCAGGGCCTGTCTTTATAGTAGGCCTTGAATCATTTTCATATGACGTCACAAATCGGCAGCCATGTTTGCTGGAGGACAAGCACCAAGCGCGAGAAACTGCCATAATCATGTTATTTTTGCTGTTTCAAAATATGGACGAATTTGTTCCAGGCATTTTAAAAGAGATACAATTTTGTATAATAAAGAATTGAGAAAATTACTTGAAGTGATAATCACAATTTGGATATTGAGAGGAAGAATTCACACTCAGGTCAAAGATATGTAGATATTATGTATAGGAGATGATATAGGGTGTATAAAGGAATAAATTTGCCCATTTAGCGATTTTTTGCAAATACGACGGTAGACGTCGCGACGCCAAGAATTATTTTGAAATCTCTCTCATTTATGCTACCTACTTTTCTTTATTATTTTCCGTTATTCTTCAAAAATGCATTAAAATATTAATTTTTTGTTATGGCTATGATTTTTTATTTTTAATAGGCCCAATTTTCATTAATGCATTATTTAGCGAATTTTTTGTTTAAAATCTGTCACTACAGCGTTAATTGGGACCCCACGGAATCCCCATATCACAGACCTATATAGCTCGAAGCTATATAGGTCTGTGCCCATATTATAATAAGTTGGAACAAAAAATATACAGGAATTTTTATTCTACAGGGTACCAAAATTTAGCAAAATGGGAATTTTAAAGGTTTCTGGCGAGTCAAGAGTCAAGTATGCCACGGAATTACCTCAAAACAGTTGAATGGTCAACAGGACCACTCAAGGTATAACCTTTTGGTGTGCAAAAATCCAATAACAAATATACGAGTTATTTTTCTCTGATGTGCCATCTCAAAGTGCTGAATTTTTTTAAACTTTATACGGGTCAAATGCCTGGAATTATTATAAATTGTTGAAAATGTATTAATAAATGAAAAAATAATTCATTTTTCACAAAATATCATCCAACAAGTAAAAAACAATTTCAATTATTGGACTTTTCTCGACAAAGCCATCGTCTAATAAAATTATACATTTTTATGGGTTTTGGTTGTGACACATTACTCGTCTTAACTCATCTGGACTTTCTGACTCGCTGGCTTCTGTAAATTTTGTACGTAGTTCGTTTATAATTTCTGCTGCGGTTTTGATATACCTAATCGATTTTTATCGCTCTTCATCCGTAAGGTGAAGTTTAAAAAAATTAGCACTTTGAGTTGGCACAGAGAGAGAATCTGTATCCTTATTTATACGTCTCTGTATAAACAAGGCCTATGTATATTTGTTATTGGATCTTTGCATACAAATACCTGGTCCGGTTGACCATTCAACTGTTTTGAGGTAATTCCATGGCATATCTACTTGTCTCGCCCTGTAGAATACAACTCTCTGTATATTTGTGTTCAAATTTGATATATGTAGGTTTTGTGGTGTCCTGATTAACGCTGTGGTGCCTGGTGCATGATTTTAAACAAAAAAAATCGCTAAATGCATTTAGTGAAAATTGGGGGTATCGTAGCCAATCCTGGATTTATATATGTTGACAACAGTAAGAAGGTCAAATGACGCAGTTTAAACATCTTTCAAGCAAATAAAAGGCCCGGGGAATATCTCCAAAAATAAAATCATTGAAAACGCTACGTCATCCTTGGTAACGGCGATTAACAAAAATTAATATTTTAATGCATTTTTGAAGAATAACTTTTTAACGGAAGAGAATAAATAATAAAAAAATTTTAACAAAAAAATTAAAACTGACTTCAAAAATTTGCCCGTATGCACACTCTAAAAATTAAAAAAAAAAAACAAAACAAAAAATAACACCGACTTCACAAATTTCCTCGTATTCACATTTGAAATAAAATTTTAGAAATATTTTTCTCTTTCCAAATTGAGTTATCTTTGGATTTGGTAACAGGCAAGGAATTTAAATCAGAGAACAATATTTCTAAAATTTTAGTTGAAATGTGCATACGGGCAAATTTGTGAAATCGGTGTTATTTTTTTTTTTAATTTTTAATGGAGTGTGCAAACGGGCAAATTTTTGAAGTCGGTTTTAATTTTTTTGTTAAATTTTTTTTTATTTCTTATTTTTTAGTGAATTATTAAGAATTATCGAAATCGGTCCAATATTAAATTCCATCCCCTATTTGTCCATCCTTAGGATTGAAAATTTTCTCTTCAAATTTAATGTCTCTTCAAATTTAAATGTGACCACCCTTTCTAAGAAGAAGAAAAAATAAGAATCATCCAAATCGGTCCAATATGAACTTTCATCCCCTATTTATCTACCCTTAGGGGTGTAATTTTTTTCTTTAAATTTAAATGGGACCACACCTAAGGTACCCCTTTTCCAATAAAGAAAGAACTTGAGAAAGAATAATCGAAATCGGTCCAATATGAAATTTCATTCAATATTTTCCACCCTTACGGGTGGAATTTTTTCTTCAAGTTTATATGGAGCCATCCTGAAGTAATCCCTTTCTAATAAAAAGAGAATCATCGAAATCGGTCCAATATGAAATTTCATCTCCTATTTTTCCACCCTTAGGGGTGGAATTTTTTCTTCAAATTTAAATGGGGCCACTCCTAAAGTAATATCTTTCTAATAAAAAGAGAATCATCCAAATCGGTCCAATTTGTAATTTCATCCCCTATTATTCCACCCTTAGGGGTGGAATTTTTTCTTCAAATTTAAATGGGACCATTCTGTAGGTATACCCTTTCAAATAAAAAAGAATTGTCCAAATCGGTTTATAAATGACGGAGTTCTGAGGTAACAAACATAAAAAAACATTCAACCGAATTGATAACCTCCTCCTTTTTTGAAGTCGGTTAAAAACGGCATTAATAAAAAATGATCTGAAAAATTATAGATCTTTCGAATTATGTACCTAACAAAAGTGGTATGTTGGCGTCGAAGTTGACACTTCTCAACTTTTAAATGAAAGTAAAAGCAAAACATAAAGCAAAAGTGTTGCCCGAACGCTTCCATTATTTTACAATATATAAGATAAAGCAAAAGCATAAAGGTAAAGATAAAGTTGCTGCATGAACCAGGCTTCAGTTACAGTTTTAGTGACTAGAGGAGTTTGTAAAACGTGTTGCATACTTACTAAGTAGGTATTTCTGCTTTTTTCTACGAGTGTATTATACGAATATTATCCCGAACACATAATGCTTATTAATACCTATCTTGATCTTGACAACTAAATTAGCAATTACATAACACTAAAAGTAGGTATATACAGATACAGACAATAACAAGTAAGGTTAGCATCGAAATTTTCATATTCTCTTTTGTTGTATCATGATCACGGCTTTGTGACAGGCGTATTACCGGTTGCCTATTTCTATTTCACTATGAGCTTTTCGTAAAAATCCTGACATAATGTGACAGACTGAAAAGCCCACAACTGCACCAAAGATCAGGATATTATGATCTTTGACTGCAGCTAGCTTCTGCGCGCGATTAAAACTCCGTTGCTAACTTCAGCTGGGTTTTTAATGAAGTCGGTTTTCAAGCGTTTTTAAAATGTAATTTTGCGCCTTGAGTTTGAGTATAGTATTTCTAAAGTCACTTGGAACAGCGTAAAAACCTGTGAATTTATAGGGGTGATTTCGGCTGATAAGTCTGGTATTTTTACCAGAAGCAGAGCGTGATAAAAGCTATGAAATAGATCGCGCCTCGTATATCACTGTGTTCCAAGCGAGTTCATTTATATTTTACCAGGGTAGCTCGAGAACAGGCTCTTCCGGCAATAAAATACGAGTCAAAACACTTTTTTAACCATATTAAACCGCACCTGGTAAAAGGAGATGAAGGAGACAGAGACTATAAGTAGATATTGTAGTAAAAACAATTGACTGCATGCTCGCCTAATATAATATATCACCAATACTTGCATGGGCTACACTGTTCGACGGCCGGCCACTTGCACAGCAAAATGCGGTGGATAGGCGTGCTATAATTTCACAGATTTTAGGATATACTTGCGTAAATAGTTGCAATCGATATGGCTTTTTAGAGACCTTTTGACAATATTGTATGGTGTATTAACCTTTACGTTGTGTTTGACGACAACCTTAAAAAACCTTTAAAAGTCAAATATTATGTTGCTTTTAGAATATGTATATCTTTAAAGAACTGCGTGACGCTTATGTCCCCCCTTAGACCTTTTGACAATATTGTATGGTGCATTAACCTTTACGTTGTGTTTGACGACAACCTTAAAAAACCTTTAAAAGTCAAATATTATGTTGCTTTTAGAATATGTATATCTTTAAAGAACTGCGTGACGCTTATGTCCCCCCTTAGACCTTTTGACAATATTGTATGGTGCATTAACCTTTACGTTGTGTTTGACGACAACCTTAAAAAAACCTTTAAAAGTCAAATATTATGTTGCTTTTAGAATATGTATATCTTTAAAGAACTGCGTGACGCTTATGTCCCCCCTTAGACCTTTTGACAATATTGTATGGTGCATTAACCTTTACGTTGTGTTTGACGACAACCTTAAAAAACCTTTAAAAGTCAAATATTATGTTGCTTTTAGAATATGTATATCTTTAAAGAACTGCGTGACGCTTATGTCCCCCCTTAGACCTTTTGACAATATTGTATGGTGCATTAACCTTTACGTTGTGTTTGACGACAACCTTAAAAAACCTTTAAAAGTCAAATATTATGTTGCTTTTAGAATATGTATATCTTTAAAGAACTGCGTGACGCTTATGTCCCCCTTAGACCTTTTGACAATATTGTATGGTGCATTAACCTTTACGTTGTGTTTGACGACAACCTTAAAAAACCTTTAAAAGTCAAATATTATGTTGCTTTTAGAATATGTATATCTTTAAAGAACTGCGTGACGCTTATGTCCCCCTTAGACCTTTTGACAATATTATATGGTGCATTAACCTTTACGTTGTGTTTGACGACAACCTTAAAAAACCTTTAAAAGTCAAATATTATGTTGCTTTTAGAATATGTATATCTTTAAAGAACTGCGTGACGCTTATGTCCCCCCTTAGACCTTTTGACAATATTGTATGGTGCATTAACCTTTACGTTGTGTTTGACGACAACCTTAAAAAACCTTTAAAAGTCAAATATTATGTTGCTTTTAGAATATGTATATCTTTAAAGAACTGCGTGACGCTTATGTCCTATATCTACTGAGTGTTTTATGCAATTAGAGTTTTTTATGCTGTTTCAAGTGACTTTAAAAATACTATACCTATACCTATACCTGCACTAAATGTGGAATGTTTAGCCTTAATTTTTTCTACGTAATTCGACCCGTGTCAAAGACACTTAGTGTCTAAATAAACCGACCCCGTAGCCTGCCACCCCACCCCATTAAACGTCCCTAATTGGTAAGCCACACTCCCGTCAGTGCCGGGCAATATGTTTGCGCCCATTGTCCCGGCGGTTAGCGCGTCCCCCGTCCAAAAACGCTATAGCCCTAGTTTAAACAGGGGTGGGCCGCGGGTCCTCGCCGGAAAGGAGCCTGGGAACTTGCGGAAACGCTATCATTATTCGTTGTTACGTATTTGTTTGCCCACACGCTCGAGCGTGAAGAAGTACCATCAATTTGTCGTGTCGACGGGGCGATACGCATCTCGTCGCGATGGGTGGTTTGATGTTTGGATATTATGCGATTTTGAGAGATATAATATGTCATGGGAGGTTTCCAGGATGGGGCAACCATGACGTTTTTTTGTTACAATAATAATTGTGAATTTTTTAATTGTTTTGAATTTTATTTTATGTTGTTTTACTTTATTTTGTGCACAACCAGGGACTCATTAAAAGGGTCCCTGTGCACAACCTACCCGCAATGTTGGCTATTTTGTCATAGCCACATAAAAGGTATTCAGAACAAAAAGGTCCTTAATCAAAGCTGTCCAATGGACTTCAACTTTTAAGAATAATATTCTCAAAAAAATGCATCGATATTGTAACGAAACATGCCTCTAAAATTGTTATATCAGCTTTTAATGACATGTTTGCACTGTTTTCTAAACTACTCAAAGATTTGGCATTAGATAAATTTTAAATTTCGGTATTGTACACAGTTTTATAATTTTTGAGATTATTTTGTAGGCATTTTCCGTCACATCTTTGTTGGCCTCAGGCTCCCAGGGCCCCATTTTCCCTTAGTTTTCATTGTTTTCCCTGAATAGCTTCCATGACTTTCTAGAAATTTGCTAGAACTTTATGACTTGCGCATGTATCATTGGCCAGGAATATTCTAGAGTAGTCTCCAGTCTTCCATTGAGTATATAAGTCCTGGGAATTTTGTGCTAAAAGAATATTCTTGGTCAGTGACAGTAATCTGACAAGTTTATTTGTGGTTTTTGAAGGGTAAACAATAAAGGTGGTAACCAAGGCAACGAGTTTGGACTGTTATTGTTGAGTACAATATTGAGGTCCACGGGCGTAGCCAGGATTTAGTTTTGGGGGGAGGGGTTTAGTTTGAGAAGTAAATAAAACAACAAAAATATACTTACATGAAATTTAATATCTATATATTCATCCGAAAAACTACGACATATTTATAAAGTTCTTAACTTTAAATGAAATGGATAAATTAATTTCGTTCCTCTGCGCTAAATCTAAAACCATTAAAGAAGAAATCTTCGGCTTTTTCTTTTAAATATATCCACTACTTCATCTGCATGAGTTTCTGTTCCATAGTGAATGTTCATTAGAGCCAAACCATTAAGTCTGTTTTCACTTGTAGTGTTTCGTAAATAGTTTTTCAGTCTCCTTAGGCTCGAGAAAGACCTTTCTGGGGTAGCAGTGGATACAGGAATGGTAGCCAAGATTTGTAGTAATGTGTAAATATTAGGATAAAGGTTTTTATCGCACATATCTAGGCATTCCAAACTAGATTTCGGGGTAGGCAGTCTTCTTATCAGCATGCAAGGTAGCTGAAGCTTTGATAGCTAAATCCAAATTTGTTTCTTTATTAGAAACCCCTTGACCTTGACTACACCACTTTTTCCAGTAGTCCATACCTTTAAGTTTATCACCCTTCCTTTTTTCCCCTCCATTTTTCGACAGTAATAATGATTCACGTATCTATCCTTAACAAGGTCATCGAATAACAGCGCACTAAAATTACTCACTTACACGGTACACTTAATTCTCTTCACTATTCGTTCACCACTTTTCACTTTTATTCGCTTCGAGTTTGCATGGAACAATACTGCCGTAAGCGCGGTCACGCGCCGCGGCGCCGCTTATATAGCAGCCCAGTAGCCGTCCAGAAACTTCCACGAACTTCCACAAAGTTCCGCTCATTTCGACCGAGGGGCGTGGCGAATAATCGAGAAACAACGCAAAGTGTCCCTACAATACAAAATAGTTCGGCTGCAACTGCGTCTGCCTCTCGTCAAAAGATGGCGCTAGGCGCTACTATTACTACATAATATATTCAAACGTAGTAATAATTTAACTCTTCACTCCTCGTATTTTTTCGGTATAATATTAGGTAATATTTTGCTTATTTCGGGGGGGGGGGGGGGGGGGTTTGAACCCCCGAAACCCCCCCTTGGCTACGCCCGTGTTGAGGTCCACTATAAGATACCAGAATTAGATGAATGTCTACAAATAATTTAATTTTCGAGCCCAAGAGGGTGTAATCCATACAACAAAACAAACGTAAAACATAAACTCTGTCGGTTCTTGCAAACAATGTTTATGCTAAATTTTTTTTTGTATGTCAAAAAATAAAAAAGTTACAGCGGTTTAAAAATTTTGAATTTTTTAGATTTTTGGACATAGTTTTCGTAGGTGGCCATTGACGGAAGCTTTCATTATAACAAATGAATTTCGCCTGGAAGGGCTATCGATCGCACCTGAAACCGATTTCTTCTGTAAAAAAATAGCCCAGATATTTTGAGTGAGCTACTTATATAAGCCACCCTGTATAGTAACCTCACGAATGTCAATAAAAGAACTTACATTGTTTTATGAAGTGTGCTTGTGTCAGATATTATCAAGGGAGCAAAAGCAATGTAGGCATAAACAATTTTTTAAAATTTTAACAAATTGAAACTTAAATTGCTGGTCGTGCACAAAGTATAGTGTTGTTCAGATCAACTGTACCTTTAAAAGTGAGAAAAGAATCCCTATGAACGATGTACCAAAAATTTAAAAATAAATTCGTTTTCAAAATGGAAAGGATTGAATTTGACAAAATGTTGAGTTGACACCCTATTTCAAGAAAACCAATGGTATTACTCAGAACTCATAACTAATGGTGTTTTGACCAATGTCCATTTGGCGTTTTTTCATCATTTTGAATGATTATTAGTCTGTAACATTTGAAAGCGGAGTTGGAGTTGGAGTTAACAGGCGGTTTGGAGCACGTTTTTGCCAATTTCAATGCAAACGGTTGATTTTATCGGTATGAAACAAGAGTACACTTTGTTGCAAAACGAAAATATTATGTACTAAAATTATGGACCCCCCAAGACCAAAAAGATAACTTCAAAAAAGTTACGAGTAAAAACAATTTCAATAATGTACCTATAGTATAGAAGATACGGTCATTATTCAATTTTAAAAAGGAATCTTGGGCTTGATCTAAGAAAGTAAACACAATAGACATATGGTCGATAAGAATTTTATTTTTATTTTTTGAAGTTCTATATGCTCCAGAAGTTATGTCAGGTTTTTCTGAAACACACTGTACAGGGTGATTCAGTTTTATTCTGCGACACTTCAACAGGTGATATATAACCAAAAAATAACCGCACTTTCTTCTATAAACTATATCATTTTAAGGCATATAAAATTAGAGGGTGTTAAAGATGCGTAATAAATATGTGGACTTTATTGAATATTTAGCAAACTAAAACTAGTTGAAATATGTAAGTCATATTTGGTACAACGTTATAACGGCATGGGTTAGGATAAAACCTGCTAATATCAAACACTTTGAACAACCAGTGGCGTAGAAGTGGGTAATTAGTATAATTGTTTTTAGAAAAAATGAACCACCTTGTAGAGTAATAAAATGTATTCAATTTCTTATATAAATTTTAATTTTAAACAAAAATGTCCTCTTGGTTTTATGGCAAATTTGTTTTTTGTATTATTTGAGGGTATTTCTAAAAAAATATCTAAAAAAATTGCATAAGTAACATTTAAAGTAGAAATAATGTTTTTTTTTTTCAATAAGGTACTTACTTATTTAAGGCTATACTTTTGAAGATACAGGGACTAAAACATTTAAGGAAGATACAATTAATCTTACGCTCTGTATCTTGAAAAGTAAAACCTTGAATGGGTAAGTTTATTGGGAAAAGTTACTGTATTTAAAGTAAGAAACACATTTTTTTACTTTACCCCGAAATAATACGAAAAAATTAAATTTGCTATGAAACCGTGACACATTATGAAAAAATGCTAAGAAAACGTTTTTGTTTACAATTAAAATTTACATAAGAAATTGAATACATTTTATTGCAGTACAAGGTGGTTCATTTATTTCTAAAAACAATTGTACTAATACCCATCTCTACGCCACTGGTTGTTCAAGGTGTATGACATTAACAGGTTTTATAGTTTTATGCCAACCCATGCCGTTATAACGTGTACCAAATATGACTTAAATATCTCTACTAGTTTGGTAAATATTCAATAGTCCACATATTTATTTCTTACAAATTTAACATCTAACCTAACTTTTTTATAAGGCCTTAAAACTATATAGTTTATAGAAGAAAGTGCGCTTATGTTTTGGTTTTCTATCACCTGTTGAAGTGTCGCAGAATAAAACTGAATCACCCTGTATATCGGACGACAAGTTGGCCATGGATTCCGATTACATTTTCGGCTTCACCTAGCTATCCAAAATTGGCCCGTTTCTGTTTCTTACGTATTTTCTTTATCGGGCGCAAAATAAACGAAATAATACAGAGATATAACCAAGGATAGAGGGAGCAACAGCATCAAAATACACACGTTTGTAGTCAACCAACATCTTATGCAAATTTACCGAAGTAAACAAACATTAGGCCCGTGTATTCAACGTTTCCCTGGTAGAGGTTATATCCTGAGAAATATCAATTTGGCCACACATCACACACTTTCTGCGTCCCATTGTATGCAAAATCAGTCACTATATCCTAAATACTAATAAATAGCCTATAAAAAACAATTGAAAACACGAAAATTCAGACGTAAACAATCGGAAAACTTGACACAAAACAAATACCGCCGAGTTAACGAACGCGGCGCTCGCGGCGGCAACGGCGGCGTTGCCATGTTGGGCGGTTTGAGGTACCTGTTGACGATTTTATTAAAATGATAATTATCTACTCTAATGATTGCACAATTTAGTTTTAGTTTAAAATTGTTACATAGGTATAAGAAATAGTTAATAAATACATTTGTTAATTTAGCGTTGTGGGAGGTGTGCCTTCATTTAATTCCATTATTAAAGCCTTCTATTTTGAAATGAAATGCTGTAAACAATGTAGTACGCTCAAAAAGATGTTGTCTCTGTTTCCTTTTTTTCTTACTCCCTCTATCCTTGGTTATTTCTCTGAGATTTTTCATAATTTTTTCACCATATGAAAATTCTCGAAATATTCTGAATTTAAAATTGTCCGTGCAAATTACGACATGGATCTTTGGAGTTTCTCCATTCAAAGACAAAGAGAGATCTAAAACGCTTATCTCCACCGTGCTCTCCCCCAAAAGCAAACCAAATCGAATGCCCCCCAAGCCGAAATTAAACGAGGGCCTGCAAGTGATGGCCTCCTTTGCCGCGTTACTACACTCCTGTCACCACCACACCACTTCCGAAGTCCTCCTGAAATCATCGACGATTTTCGCCCTTACGTCCTCTGGCATTAGGGCGCGCCCCCTCCGCCACCAATGACGACCTTTCTCTGAACACTCAATCATATCGAGCCACCCTGTTGGTTGGCGCTAAAGTGGTTGCAACCCCTAATCGATATCTGCGGATGCCGCGATGGACCTAAAGCTCTCTACCATAGGGGCTGGGGATGGTAATGGGAAAAGGAGTTGTCAAGTGAGTTGACGGAAGTATATAAAGTAAATCCCATGGGATTTTGTGTCATTGTAGAAGGGCAATTGAATTAGGTGGTCGGGTGTAAATAGTGTTGGTGTTGTTGTGGAATTAGTGGATGTAGATAGTTTTGTGGTGAAATTATAAATTTAATTATCAATAATAATGAGCAGGGGGCAGTTACCTGATTCTTCGTCTTCCCCTCCAATAAAGTAAGTACAAATAAACACAATTATAATTATTGCGCAGTTTGTATTGTCTCTACATTTGTCTGTATATGAAGGTTCAAATTAGTGTTCCACAAGACTGTTGCAAATTTCTTGTTCTTGTCTTGTTCTTGCTGCAAGAACAAGACAAGACTCTTTTAAATTTCATGTCTGGCTTTGCAGGACAAGATAAGAAATCATTCTGCAAGACTCTTGCATTTTTGCAAGAAATCTTGCAAAAATCACTAGGTATCTGTAATTATAATTTCTGTAAAACTTTAATAAGAGAAATAACTAATAATAATAATAAACCTACCATGGGCGCCCATAGGGGGGGGGGGGGCAAGGGGGGGTACGTGCCCCCCCTGGAAATTCTCAAAATCCCTTCGCGTTATATTTTATATTATTATAGTTGAGGAAAAGATTATTTTCATATCCTTCCAGGTATACAGGGTGTCCCGAAATTAGCCTGCCATAATTTACCAGCGTGTTCTACGACCTAATGGGGCTATTATAGCCCCGAAAAGGGGCAGTTTAACAAACGGTTTTTTTCCAAATTTTTCCAGAACGAACAAAGATAACATTCTGAAATTTGGTATGTGATGTACCTGTGAGATTTGACATTTAACGGGGTAGCGATAGTTAGACATTCTTAATGATAGGCGTCCTAAATGGGGGGTTAAGGGGTTAAAAATACCCTAAATATTTTGTGTGTGCTTTTTCCCCAAATTTGTTGCCAAATTATAAAATTTCAGGGTATTCTACGAAAAAATTGTGCTCTTGTTGAACTTTGATAGCGTGCACCGTTTTCCGTAAAATCGTATTGAAATTTTTTTGCAGAGGGCCATGAAAATTCGTATTAGAAATTAGCCTGCCATAATTTACCAGCGTGTTCTACGACCTAAAAAAATGAAAAAAGTTCCTATAAACACGGCCTCAAAAATGCCCCCTAATGGGGCTATAGCCCCCGAAAGGGGCAGTTTCACAAACGGGTTTCTATAAATATTTCCAGAACGAACAAAGATAAAATTCTGAAATTTGGTTTGTGATGTTCCTGTGAAATTTACCGAGGTAGCGATAGTTAGACATTCTTAATCATAGGAGTCCCAAATAGGGGGGGTTCAGGAGTTAAAATTACCCCAAAATTTTTTTGTATACTTTTTCCAGATTTCTTGCAAAATTATGAAAGTTCTACGAAGAAAAGGTGCTCTTGTTGAACTTCGATAGCATGCATCGTTTTCGAGTAAACTCGTTTTGAAAATTTTTTGCAGAGTGCCATGAAAATGCCTCAAAAAAGTCCCCTAAGAGGGCTATAGCTCCCGAAATGGACACTTTGGCAAACGGTTTTTCTAAATATTTCCAGAACGAGCAAAGATAAAATTCTGAAATTTGGTATGTGACATACCTGGGAGAATAAACCATGAAAAAAGCGCAGAAAAAATTTTGGGATATTTTTAACCCCTTGACCCACCTCATTTGGGACGCTTATGATGAAGAATGTCAAATTCTCTCTACTTCGGTAAACGTCAAATCTCACAGATAATTCACACACCAAATTTCATAATTTTATCTTTGTTCGTTCTGGAAATATTTAGAAAAAACCGTTTGCCAAAGTGTCCATTTCGGGGGCTATAGCCCTCTTAGGGGACTTTTTTGAGGCATTTTCATGGCACTCTGCAAAAAATTTTCAAAACGAGTTTACTCGAAAACGATGCATGCTATCGAAGTTCAACAAGAGCACCTTTTCTTCGTAGAACTTTCATAATTTTGCAAGAAATCTGGAAAAAGTATACAAAAAAATTTTGGGGTAATTTTAACTCCTGAACCCCCCCTATTTGGGACTCCTATGATTAAGAATGTCTAACTATCGCTACCTCGGTAAATTTCACAGGAACATCACAAACCAAATTTCAGAATTTTATCTTTGTTCGTTCTGGAAATATTTATAGAAACCCGTTTGTGAAACTGCCCCTTTCGGGGGCTATAGCCCCATTAGGGGGCATTTTTGAGGCCGTGTTTATAGGAACTTTTTTCATTTTTTTAGGTCGTAGAACACGCTGGTAAATTATGGCAGGCTAATTTCGGTACACCCTGTATAAAACAAGCCCCTGAAATATTTTATAGAAAATTTAACTGGGCCACAATCACATAAACCAATTATCGATTCAGAGCTAGGTAGTTCTAAAAAGAACAAGGTTAGATGAGATAATTTTGCCCCCCCCCCTAAAATATTTTCTATGGGCGCCCTTGAAACCTACTATTATTTGAAAGGCCTATACAGTATGTCCACGGTTAGGGTGTCCAATAGAAAAATCTTCCTTATTTTTCATTTTATCGAAAAAAGTTACTATCGATAAAAATTTTGTTAGTTTTTTAAGTAAGATTGGCATACAAATAATTAACATTCCTTGTACAGGGTGTTCAAAAAATTGAACCAACTTAACATGGAACATGAGTAAACTGTCTTTGTTTGTGAAGATATGGAAAAAGTTATTAGGAAAAGTTGTTCGAAATTTTCGAATAATTGTGTCTGAATTAGTTTTTCGTTTGAGAACATAATGTGCTGTGTGGCAGTGTTTGAGTAAATAGGTTTAAAACTTGAGCACTGTTAATTTGGAATAATTTAATTTGTATTAGGTAATTTTAATGATTACAAATAAATCAAAGTAGGCCAATTTTTTCTGGACTACCTTTTAATTCTGAACAACTATTCTTAATAACTTTTTTTATAAAGGCAGTTTACTTTTCAATTTTTTGAACACCCCGTACAAGAAATGTTAATTTATATTTCTATGCCAATTTTATTTTAAGAAAAAGCCAAAGTTTTTATCAAGAGTAACGTTTTTCGATAAAATGGAAAATAAAGAAGTTTTTCCTATTGGACACTCTAACTATAGACATACCGTACGTTTTCATTTTTCACACTTAGCGCTTACTGTAACTAACGTTTTAAAGATGTACATCTCCACAGAAAGTTATAGTCAGATGAAAAACTATTATAGTTAGACATAATTTTACTATCAAGCCACCTTATGGAAAATCCGTTAAAAAACTAGATGTTTATGGTACACTTCCGGCACTTAATAATTAATATTTTGTGCTTTAAACAAAATTGTAGATTTGTGATACCTACATCAATAAAGATCAAAGAGTTAGTAGTTTCAACGATTTTATTAGATTAAAAAGTGTATATAGTGTGTTTCAGTTTGATATTTGAAAAATCGGTATTTTTTAATGGAACTGGAACAACCGATTTATTTATTTTTGCTTTTTTAGTATATTGTCACATATTGTACTCTACTCAGTGATGTGCATTTTTTTATTTAGGCCGTTTGCATGGCTTGCCATGTTATAAAACGTATCCGTAAAAATAGCGATATCCTATTAGCACAGACTAACGTGCAAAGCTATTTATTCTGTGCTATTAGGCATTTTTTAAAGAAAAAAACTAATTGTCCAATCGATTTAGCCGCATGCATCAAAACCCTTAACGGCAATGGCTCAATGCCTTAGCGAGTTGCCAAAGAAGATTAGAAAAATGTATTCAAGTTGAAGGAGGGACAATAGAAATTACGAAAATTTTTCGATAAAAAATCGATATTTCCTTAACTTCGACTTTTTATCACGAACGCCCTGTATGAACTAGGCCAATAAAAATAGTGCAATTTCAAAGCCGTAGTACACCACTATCGAGAGAAAAAAATCAAAAAATGTTTTATGCAGGGTGCCCGCAAACATTGGTACCTATCTTTCGAAATTTGCACCTAAATTATAAATACTCTGTATAAGATGCAATTTTGACATTGGTATTAAGGGGTTTCAAGCATAGCTGGATCGATTGGACAATTAGTTTCTTCTTTAAAAAATGCCTACTAGGATTATCAAACTGAAACCCATTGTATGTCCGTACTAACACAGATAACCTAGCCCTTATCTAGTGAACCCCTGAAAAAATAATAAATGAAGCAAGAAATACAAAATGCACATTTTTTTCAGTCTTCAATTCGGATACAGCACTGGCGACCTGTCCGAAGATGAAGTCTCTGACCTGCCCAGTTGTGCATTCGCTTCGAGACCTTCTTCAAACTCAAGCTTACAGCATCATTACTTGACAGCATTACATAACGCAGGTAGTAATAATAGTACCACTTTATTTACCGTGGCGGAATAACTTCATTACGTACATTGGATCGAACAAGGCGGGTAGAAGGTCAGCGATATCTCTGGGCCCTGGGCTGTAATGAAACTTCTGCTGATGTGCTTACTAATCCAGTAAATACATTGTAATCGGATTTATATGAGTAATAATACAATTCATTGGGTAAGAAATTTTTTTTCTCATTGATAGTAAATCCGACTTTTCGACCATCAACCCCTTGCAGGTTTTCCACCATCTTAAATTTTGGTGCAAAAAAAAGATGCTCTGCAAATTTGTGCTCTTAACATTTTCTTGAACTTTGCATATATAAAACAAATTATAAAAAAGTAATGAAAAAAAGGGGTTGCAATTTTTCACATCTAATATCTTTTTTTCTGCGCGAAATTTTCAACATAACATATATAACAAAAGTTATACACTACAAAGTCACCTATGATATTTGTCTGAATAATTTTTTTATGAACAATAGTTTATTTTTATAGCGTCTCAAAGTTTCGCGCAACGTCTCCTGGCACCTCATAGCGCAAACAAAATATTATATCCTTGCCTGTACCTTGCAAAATTCCCCAAATTTTTTTATACGGGGTGACCCATTGAGTCATTCGATTTTAGCCGTTTTTTTTCTAAAGATAGGTCACACAAAACTCTTTTTTTTTACTTTGGTGCAAAATTTCAGGTCCTAATCTCAATTTTCCAGGCCTACTACGAATTTTTTTCCAATAATAAATGACGAAAACCATTTACTTAGTGATTTTTTATTTAAAATCTGACACCTCAGTGTTAATCAGGACACCCTAATCATGGGAAGTCAAGTGTGCAATGGAATCCCCTTAAAACAGTTAAATGGTCAACAGGACCACTGAAAGTGTTGGTGTGTAAAGATCCAATAGAAAATATAAAGGGTGTCTTTCTCTGTGCCATCTCAAAATAATGAATTTTTTGGGGTCAAAAATCGAGTATATCAAAACCGCCCCAGACACTATAGACGAACTAAGTCTAAAAATACAGAAGCCTGAGAGTCAGTAAGTCCATATAAGTTAAGGTGGCTGGTGTGCCACAACAGGAAACGCACAGAAAATGTATCATCTTAGACAGTGACTAACAATTTAAAATGTTTCTATTTGTTGGTTGGCATTTTGGAAAGAAATAAATTACTTTTGTGTTTATTAATGTTTTTTCAATAATTCCAGAGCACTCTTGACCAGTATAAAGTTTAATAAAAATTCAGCATTTTGAGATGGCCCAGAGAAAATGACCCTGTACATTTTTGTATTGAATCTTTGTACACCAACAATTTGAGTAGTCCTGTTGATCACTCATCTGTTTTGACGAGATTCCATTCCATGGCACACTTTTGACTCTCCAGATGACTTTAAAATTACTATTTTGCTCAACTTTGACATCCTGCAGAATGGAACTACCCTGAGCTTTTGAGACCTGTCTTCAGAAAAAAAAACCGTTGCTTAGATATAGACCTACTTACTTAAGAAGGTAGAAAATTAAGATCAGAAATGGTACTGTTTATTTTTCATTGCAATAAATCCTAGTTATAGTCAAATTATTTTAAGAAGTCCTTACTGGGACTGTCAATTGGTAATTTCGCCATCCTAAGTTGGCATTAATGCAGCAAAAAAATGCAACCGGGTCATAAGTCCAGGTCAGTAACGAGCCTATTTGCACAATGAATAAATACTAATAACACAAACAAGAACAACACAGATAACGGTAAAACTCACGAAACGTACTTTTTCGTGTTAACGCCCCCTAAACATGTAAGTAAGCTGCGGGGATTGAACGGGACAACTTTTTTATATACCTATAGATGTCCCTGAAAGCCATTGCTTGCGACAGGGACCCTTGAAAGTAAGGGGACCCAGCATTATACTTTCCAAAGTGAGGCCGTTTCTTTCCTCATTCTAATGGTCTCAATGATGCCAAGTATGCCATTTTATTGGAGAATCTATGAATATGACAGGTACTTTGATTGTTAGTAAAAATTAATAATGGTTTCCATGATTTCTAAAAATTAGACTTGACAATGTTCTGTCAACAAACACAGAATATGGCAACTGTCAAATAAATCAAATTTATTTTCTATTTGAATTTGGTTTCCTGCAATTATTTTCAGGAATTTAAGTAATATAAATATGGTAAGTCAGTGCCGATTTTGCTTATTTGAGAATTTGTCGCTATTGCACCTTGTTACCAGGTTCCTCAAACCATTTGTAATATGTAGGTATAATAGGTACGTACTTGAACTTTCACAGATTTCACAGATTTCGGGATGGACTAATAAGATAAGGTCTTGTACTTAGTTATAGTCGTGTAGTTTTTCTCGGTGCGCATTATAAAATTTTTGTAATATTATTTCTCTCCCAAGGTACCTCACACGTAAAATAAACTTATGGTTGTAGATAAAAACTGTTTAAAAAAAGACCTGACTGAAGCTACCTGCTTAATAATTTAAAATTTACGAAATACTATTTTTGTTTTGAACTAGGTACTTTCTTATACGTAAGGCTCACGTAATGGGAATTGTAGGATTACTAAAGGCACAGAATAAATAGCTCCACAACAGAAGCGTCCATAAAGACATGTGTCAAAAATAAGCGAGCCTCCATTTCAATTTACAGAAAAATATCCAATACCATATACATAAATTTGGTCCTAATACAATCTCTTTGCAATGTGGATTAATGTAAAATCAAATAAAATGCACAATGTTTATCCCTTTAGAAGATATTTGGCGTCAAAGCGAGCATCCTTTTGATACATCATGTCCTTATGGACGCTTCTGTTGTGAAACTATTTATTCTGTGCTAAAGGTGAGACAAGAAAAATCTGGTTGCAATTATTGAGACTACTGCAGGCGGCCGCATTACCTTTAATTGACTATCTGGAAGTTAGAAAACTTAAAAATTGTGAATTATGATGGGAAATATTTTGCCTCATTTAGAATCTATGGCACTGACATGTCACATAAAACCTGATGGCAGTTGGACACTGACATATAACACCTTGTACCAGCCCACTTATGTGGTCTCCTTGGAGTCTACAGAAAACAAACTTCCCCTCAAGGCTTCACTTTTCCTATGCGATAGACTGTGACATGCTGGGAGTCCCTGGCTTGCGAGATATTGTTTTGGCATTGCCACGAAAGCTTGACCTTCTGCTTTTTTCGAAAAACTCTATTAGGCATTTTTTTTATCGAAATGATATTTCGGTATTTGCAGTGATGTTTACTAAAGTACCTACCTACCTTTACAGATAGCGGACAGTGCGGCGGAGGTGGTGGAGCGGGATCACTGGGCAGTTCCGCTGACTACTACGGAACGTCCCCGTACCGGGTCCAAAGACATGCTGCCAACATCCGGGAAAGGAAGCGGATGCTGAGGTCTGCTATTGGACCCACCGGGTACTCCCGTCTTGATACGTGTGTGGCTGACCGTTTGCTGGCTTTGCTTGTGGCCTTTGCCCGTTTTTTCGATTCGCACCTAAGGTGTGTGTTTGCAGCAGTAGTGATAGTACAGTAAAACTAACACAAAATTAGTATCTAGTAAACTATGAGGTTTAGCGCAAACGTCATCCTATACGCAAATGATATACATTAAATTCCGAACAAGAATTGTTATATACAGAATTATGGTAAAGTGAACGGTTTCCATGATATGGAGGGATGAAGATTTCTTTGTTTTTATTTCACGTAGTTTTTGTTGAAAAAACTTAAGATGATTACAGTATAAATTAGTAACTGAATAATGTATGTAGAATATATATATATATATATATATATATATATATATATATATATATCCATATAAATATATACATATATTACACCCATAGATTGTTATTTTTTGTCACAACATAACCTCAGAAGTATATGACTGTAAATATGTCCAATACAAGTTAGTAGCCTTAGTTAATTTGTACTCACCTTTTGCCCTCATTCATTATAGCGTTCTGATTTCCATTCGTTCTTTTATGTCAAATCATTCCCATACCTAATTTGTCCTTAGCTTGTAAAAATGAGAAAGTCATGAATAGGAAGCAATAAAAACAAAGAAATCTTTCCCCTCCATATCATGGAAACCGTTCACTTTACCATAATTCTGTATATATAATATACTATATACTATATATATATAATACAGTATATAATTTAATGTATATCATTTGCGTATAGGATGACGTTTGCGCTAAACCTCATAGTTTACTAGATATTCACGCAAAACTGTGAAAAATAAGAATTTCCTGCCCTTTTCACCCCCTCCCCCCGAAACCCCCGACGCTGGTGGTGGTGTAACTTTTTAGTACTAACTCTTAGGAGGGTATGGAATTATTTCTCGCTAGAAAGAACTGTTTTTTTTGGATGTTTGGGTTTTGGCCTCATTTTACTGTACTATGAAATTTGCCGTTGTGGGGCTCAAAACAAGGACACGCCTTTTCAAAATTCCGACGTGCCGTAAGAAAAGCGGCGCGATTTCGCCACCTTTTCGAAGAATATGAGGAAACCAATGATGTCAAAACCTATAGACGTGGTGCCCCATTGTTAAAATGCCCTTTATTTTGACCCCAACATTAAATATATCCATACTACTCTAAAAACATGCTACAAACAAGGACAGAAAGTCAACCATCAACCAACTATACACCCGGTGATTCCCGGTTATAGTTCCTCCAGAGTCACACTTAGATATCGCATGTTTTTTCTTGTTTGGGGGCGCCGGAAGCATCGGAACCTCACCTGAAGACTCGGGGGATGGTCTAACGACGCCAGCCTTCGAGCCCAGAGTCGAAATAAGTTCGCTACGGCTCGACAAAAAGGGGCAATTTCTGACAATCTCGCGACATTTTCGGAAGAATTTAATGGAGCGCTTAGATTGTGATTAGTTCTGGGCGTCAAGGGTTTATCAAAACAAACCTGTCTATAGGTTATGACGTCATTGGAGGAAACTCTTTGACCATTCAATTCACTCAATTTTTCGTCTCAGAATTCTTGTTCGGTGTTTGTCTGCTTGCTCTGAGTGTCTTGGTCTTGGCAAATGAACTCATTTTCTATATTTATGAAAACTTTAAAGTTGGGGTATAAGAATCACCCTTCACTAATCAGGTCTTTTCCAGCAACATAAGCAAAATTTTCACAAAATTTATCAGAGACATCCCCCTTAACTTGTTAGATTTTGAGGTTAGAAAAAAGCTTTTTACAAAAGTTCTAGATACTAATACAAAGTTTTTTGTGACGTTATTGGACCCCTTACAGTGTGTTCTAGAAAGCCGTGGCAGACATAACTTATATATTTTTTTAAATGGAACACCTTGTATATTTTTGGATTATTGAATTCTACGCATTTTTCCAATTCCAACAAGTTTGCATGTTATATATGTTCGCTCCAACCGTTCGTTCAGAACTGAGCCGTTTTTTGTGAGGGATTACTCCTTGGGTCATAGGTTGCCATGGAAGATAAATGCCAAATTATAGTACTTAATAATTATTTACAGTTTGCAAGTATATTCACGCTTTGGATAACAAAATGGGCAATTTTAAGATTTTAGATAAAAATTAAGAAGACAAATTGAGAAAAATGAAAAATTTTAAATAGTAACATAGTTAATAAACTTCGTCAGATTTATTGTTTGAAATTAAATTTTTATCGAAAACGACAATAACATTTAGAGAAAGGATATATATTTTTTGTGGGGTTATTTAAAAAACAAAATTTATTATGACAGACCGGAAAGTGTAGAAACGCTGAAAGGTAGAAATCTGGAGGAAATCCACATGTTAAACACTGAACACAGCACTCAATGAACAGAAAGTTAGTAGCAAATATCAAAATTAAGCAAGATGGAGGCAATGTGGAGCATTTGTAATACGTATATATCCCTTTTCTAAATGTTATTGTCGTTTTCAATAAATATTAAATTTCAAACAATAAATCTGACGAAGTTTATTAACTATGTCACTATTTAAAAAATTTCTCATTTCTCTCAATTTCCATTCTTCATTTTTCTCAAAAACTAACAAGTTAAGAGGGGGGGGTGTCAATTTTAGTGAGACACCCTATACACGTATTGCACCCTATATTAGTACTGTGTTTTAGTTAACTTTAGTTTGAAAGAGGAGACCGGGACAAGTTGTAACATTTTCCACATTTTGATGGATTATTGGTCGAAACTATTTGTTGTACACATTTGAAATTTGGCTACATCGCACACACACAAGGTGTTCTGTAATGATGTGCAAATATTTGTAGAAGGTGTTCTACAGATGGTTCTAAGGGGGGTTTTTCATGTAAAATTGTTCGATGTAAGGCTCCCCTGCTGCAAAGTTATTCCAGCGGGACAAAAAATTTGGTTTTGATTTTTTTTCTCAAAACCGTTTAAATCTAGAAACTTGAATTTGGGAAACGTTACCAACAAGTTGGAACACACTTAGAATTACCTCTGGCATCCCAAGGGTAGAAACCCGAAACGCTTAATATTTTTAACAGTACTTTTTGTACACTATACCTAGATTATTTAAAAATATGTTTTGTAGCTGGATAATTATTAATAGTTTGTCTGAAAAAAATTAAATTACTTTTTTGTTTCGTATTTAAATGTAGTTACGATGTTTCGAGTAATAAATAAGGAAAAAATTTTACCACGCCGCCCCCCCGTTTAGATTTGCCTGGATCCGCCTCTGAGTGAGTTCATTTATAGTATATTTAAATAATACGGAACAAAAAAGGAAATGTATGTTTTTACAGACAAACCATTAAGTTAGTGAAAAAATAACTTTTTTGATTTTTTTTCTCAAAACCGTTTAAATCTAGAAACTTGAATTTGGGAAACGTTACCAACAAGTTGGAACACACTTAGAATTACCTCTGGCATCCCAAGGGTAGAAACCCGAAACGCTTAATATTTTTAACAGTACTTTTTGTACACTATACCTAGATTATTTAAAAATATGTTTTGTAGCTGGATAATTATTAATAGTTTGTCTGAAAAAAATTAAATTACTTTTTTGTTTCGTATTTAAATGTAGTTACGATGTTTCGAGTAATAAATAAGGAAAAAATTTTACCACGCCGCCCCCCCGTTTAGATTTGCCTGGATCCGCCTCTGAGTGAGTTCATTTATAGTATATTTAAATAATACGGAACAAAAAAGGAAATGTATGTTTTTACAGACAAACCATTAAGTTAGTGAAAAAATAACTTTAGTAAAAAGAGTCTCTAAATTAATTATTGAGCTACCGAATTTACAAAAAGTTCTATAAAAAAGATGAATAAGCCGTTTCAGGTTTCTACCCTTTAGATTCATAGGATGCAAAAGTGATTCAGAATGCCTTCCAACCTGCTGGTAATGTATCCCAAATTTCTAGATTTATCCGTTTTTGAGAAAAAAAATCCAAATCTTTTGTCCGTCTTTGCAGGGAGCCTTAAATTGAAAATTTTAAATGAAAAGCTTCTTACAACCACCTCTAGAACACTCTCTCCAAATATTTGCACATCATTACGGAACTCCCTGTATATACAGAATGGTCCTTTTTTCTTATAGCAGGACTTTAACAGTCGATAGAAAAATTTATTTGAAGCGGAAAATTTCATGGTAATATAGGTCCGTGAACGCTTCGTTTTAAAGATAAAACCAATGTAAATATTTAAACCGAATTCAGTGTGCAGCATCAGTTTATAGGGTAGCAGACTTGGCGATAATATGGACGCCCTAAAACAACCAATGGAGGCGTTACCTTTCCATTAATTTAAAAAATAACTAGTATGACCAAAATCAAGTTTGAAACTTTATTTCAAAAGAGCGATTAGTTTTCCACAAAAAGTGTCTCTTGACATTTTTTCATATCTGCCACATAACTTTCAATTTAATAGCTAGTGTACAATACTTTAGACGTCGGTGTGAACAAAGTGGTTTATTTTATGTTGAACATCTACTTGAAATTCATAAATTCTTAATTCCTAATTTAAATTATGTTAACAAAGAATAATGTACAATTTATTTTTAAGTATTATTATTAATTAAATTGACGTTCTACCCCAAAACAAGAATTTATTTTTGAATTTACGAAAAAATGTCGAGACACTTTTTGTCGAGAACTAATAGCTCTTTTGAAATAAAGTTTTGAACTTGATTTTGGTCCGGGCCATACAAGTTATTTTTTTTTAATTAATGGAAGTTAAACCCCACAACTCCGCCATTAGTTGTTTGTGGGCCTTCACTTTATCACCAAATGTGCCACTATATATAAAGTGGTGTTGCATATCAAATTTAGTCTAAATATCTCTATTGCTTGGCACACTATAAAAAATAAAAAAATACTTAATCGATATTTTTTTGAAATTTTTAACACGTTGTATCTTTGTCCTTTTCAAATATTTTTTTCTATTAACCGGTAAAGTCTTGCTACAAAAAAGTGGACCATCCTATACAATAAAAACAGGTGAACGAATTTGTTCAAATTTAACCTGTCTTTTGACTTTTAAAAACAGTTAAAATCAGCTGTCTTTTTATTCACCACTAACGAAGCCATAATATATATATTATACAGTGTGTCCACAAATGGACTTAAGACTTAACTATACTTGTAAAAGAATTAATTTTAAATTTTTCGCAAAAAGACATTCTTGATTAAAAAAATTCAGCTTGTCTCTAAAATAAGATTGGAAAAAGTGGGCGACCAGATAGTTTAAGAAACGTTAATTAGCATAAGAGCCAACAGCCAACTACCTCTATTTTGTAGATACTGAAAAAAGTTACGAAGAAAACTTATTCAGCGTGGTAAGTTACTTACGTTTTAGGCCTACTTTTATTGATTTATGATAGGCATTCTTTGTCTTTTAGAAAATATTGGAGGAAACTCAAAGTAGGCCCAGGATTGTCAAAACATTTTTCATCCTACACAGATTCTTACTCTGAGTAACTTTTATTTATACAGTTTTGTCGTACTGCCTATAGAAAATTATTTAATAAAAACAAGAAAAAATTAAAAAATCAAAGTAGGCTTAACGCTTTCAAATTTTGTACACCTAAGTAACTTACTACCACGATGAACAAATTTTCATTATAACTTTTTTCGATATCTCTCCAAATAGAGGCAATTTACTCTTACGCTAATTAAAGTGTCTTCAATTTTCTGGTCACCCAGTATAAGTAATGTTAACATTTTCTATGGCAATCTTATTTTAAGAACAAGCAGACCTTTTTTTATCAAGAATTTATCAAAATTTCTTTTACAAGACTTGTACTACTTGTATATTTAGTATAGTTACGTCCATCCGTGGACACATTGTACGTAGGTACCGTACATACATAATATGTCCATACCAAAATCAAATAACTCTGACTCACAAGAGCACATGAGCCACACTCATCAACCTTTATTTAATTTTACTTTTACACTGTTTACGTCAAAATATTTAGGAAAAAAATATTGGCTACATTAAAATAGTTCAAAACATCGATAAAATTATTTGTGGCAGTGTCTAAATAGCTTAGACGCATGTGAAAACAACAAGATAAATCCGCATCAATACACTTGCGATCAGTACATCCCTGTTGTCCGGCGCGCGTGATATTTTGCGACCTATTCCGCGGAACGTCATCGAACACGTGCTTCTATTTACGCCAGGCGTCGGAGTTATTTGATTCGAGTATAGTCTTGCTAGCGACGCCTCGCGCTTATCGTCGTTCTGGCAAATTGCTCAGTCAAGGTCACAGCTCATGACGTTTCGAATCGGCCCTACAATCCGCCCCGGTCTCGCCTTATTCGCTTTTCGCTTCGCCGCCGTGCTTCCAAAACTCGTCCGGGACCTAGACCACCCATAACCGCGCAACGAACCATTGGTTTGCAGCAGTATCAACTCCGCGTTCGACGAGCTGCGCATGCACGTGCCCACGTTCCCCTACGAAAAGCGGCTCAGCAAGATCGACACGCTGCGGCTGGCCATCGCCTACATAGCTTTGCTCAGGGAGGTGCTCACAGCGGACTGCGACCCGCTCACCTACGTGGAGCGTTGCCTTCGAGGAGAGATCAAAGCGGACAGGGCCAACTGGAACACCAGCGGTAAGTGGGTGACGCTTATTTATTCCAAACGGTAGCTGGAAACGAAATCCTCAGAACCATCACAGGTCACAGTCGTCACGACCTCGATGTCCCATTCATACCTGAACGTCTGAAAAGAACACAAAGACAGAAACTCTTCTTAACGCCTTGTCAGAGTTGCGACAGATCATATGACCAGTGTTTAGGTTTACTCGTTCGGCTATGATATGACCCTACCTCACAACCATCCACATAAAGATGACCCCACTTCACCATTTGTATTTCGATTTAGTCCAAGAGCGGGCCGCATGATTTAAACTATCATAAGCTTATAGAAGATGTTATGTAAAATGTAGAGAGTATATATTTCTTTACTTGAAGCGAGTAGGTTGCCTCAGATAATATGGGCCCAAGCACTGTTAAGTTGTGAATAATTTTTAATTTTTTAATAGGTACAATCCGTCCCACTAACATATTTGCTACTTTTTCGCAAAAGTCTTTTGACAAATTCGAAAAGTGCCGTTCTAACAATCGAAGTAGATGATGGTAAATTTCTTAATTGGGTCTTGTACTTTCCTCCAGTACCGAAAAAAAAAAATATATTTAATCAAATTTCCCGACTCCCGATTTCCAAGTTTCGAGAAACGGGACGGCTGTAGAATTAGCGAAATTGACGGGAAATCCTGAGGAACCGATCTTAGAAATGGCGTGTTTTTCTCATTTTTAAATTTTTCGGGGGCACCGGAAACATCTGCACCTCACCTGAAGACTTGAGGGAAGCTTTAAAAATCCGACCTCAGAGCCCCGAGCCGAAACGGAGCAATTTCTGACAGTTTACGGACTTTGGCATTTAGGTGACGGGAAATGCCATCCAATCACGTAAAAAAGATGCGTCCCACCTGTGTTGGTCGTTTTTTTCGCCGAAAATCCTTTATAATAACTCGAAAACGAGAAATAATTTACCTGAAAAAGTTTCTTTAAATAGGTTGTCCCGCTCTCCGGCCATCTCGCCGTACCGTCAGATCTCCCTAAAAACGCGTTTGAAAAAAATTTTTCCTGTGCATCGAGCGGTATATGGCACTGGCTGTATAGCGGGACTTCGCACACAACTCGCGCCCCGGAGGTCCAGACTTGACCCCGTCTTTCGCGCCGTATTTAACAGCGGAGGATTTCGGGGTCCCGAAAATACGCCTATCGGATTTCTAAAGGACCAAGGGACCCTATTTTGTTCTATAATCACATGAGAGTAGATTTGCCTAAAAATTGACCGCAACTTCTTTAAATAACAATGATCGGGCCCATATAAATTGAGGCAACCTACTCGCTTCAAGTAAAGAAATGTTACTCTCTACATTTTACACAACATCTTATTTATAAGCTTATGACTTATGAGAGTTGAAATCATGCAGCCGGCTCTCGTACTATTTCTTTTTGCTAATTTGGTGCCATAGAAACGGAGGTAAAGCGATTCGAAATAAGAGCGTTGACTGACGTATTAATAAGACTTCTCACGGCTATAGCTTCATGTCCTGGAAAGTAGATGGCGCCTATGGTCAACAATGTATTTCGTATTGTATTTTGTCTCCGGGAAGCGCATGGTGAGCCAGAGAACTGTCAAACATGACAGCCGTGAGCAGTCTTTATTAATACGTCAGTCAACGATAAGAGTCATATACCCCGATTACTGTAAGAAGTCCCGATTTTGTCAGATGACATTCTCCACAAAATCCCTAGGAATTTTTTGTTAACCATGGGTATAACATTGGTATATGTTTCTCAACCAGTTAATGACGTCACTCATTGATTTATGATGAGAAAAGTTACCCTAGCGATACGAAAAAAAGAGCATAATAAAATAAAAACCCTATTGCAATCACGATTATGCCGCTACAAATAAAAATAACTATGACTACAACTCATTTTAATAATAATTTCAAACGTCATGGAAACACTTTCGTTTTGGTATTTTGTAATAATCAGCTGCTTTTGGCAGCGTCTAGGGGCGGACTCAGGCAAATTTAGCTTCGGTGTGTCAAAGTGACAGTGAAGGTTTTCCAGATCGTTCAAACTGGTTAAAACATTCGGTAATGAAAATATTCGCGGGTTTTCTACGTTTTGTGAGTTTTACCGTCATCTGTGTTGTTCTTGTTCGTGTTACTTTTCGTGTTATTAGTGCAAATGGGCTCATTACTGACCTGAACTTATGACCCGGTTGCATTTTTTGCTGCATTGATGCCAACTTAGGATATCGAAATTACCAATTGACAGTCCCAGTAAGGACTTCTTAAAATAATTTGAGTATATTACGATCTGCACCGCGCGCGTCCTCAGTAACCCCCCCTCCAAACAAATATGCAACTAACAAGCTTGGGAAATTGTTGTATAGTTCCACGCACGAAAGAAAACGTTTCTAAAGAATGCGGGCTGCGTTGCGAGATTTCCTATACGAGTAGTCGTTAATTTTTGGCGAATACAAGTTTTAGCATATTGAAGCCAAATTTTTGAACTCTGTAATACCGAAAAAATAAAGCTCGCATCACGCGACCACTTACTCATTTTCGTTTATCATTTATTTTTAACGCGGTGTGATAAAACACCTATTATATTTTTTTCAACATCGTCGCGTCTACCATCGCCTTTGAAATCCGCAACAAAGCACTTCTGCCAGCGAGCCGGCTGACAAAACCAGTTAGCCAACGCGTTTTGTGCCTGTTTCTATAGTAAGTAAAGGTAACTGCGTATTTGGGCTACCACACAGCGCTCACTTTTTCTGCCGCCGGCAAGCTTGGCCGCAGGCTCAGACAGCTCAGTGGCGTTTCGTATGTTCGGGAGTTAACGTGTGCAAAATGAGTAAACAGGGAAGCACGTTGCATTCTCAAGCATGAGAAATAATTGCTAATGTTATAAGGGTTTGCCTTCCTTCATAGTCTAAGGCATCACCGTTAAGAATAATATTAACTATAAATTAAATAACAATTATATGAAAAGTAAGTCATTGAGTTACACAAAATTGAGCTACGCCCCTGAACTGTGACTAATTCTATAATATTTACAAGTTCTTCCCCCTTGCGTCGCACGCATTCTACCGTAAGGAGAACTATACTAAATGTAGGTACCTACTAAAAATCTAATTATTTAAAAAAACGTAAAAAATTATGCATGTCAAAAAGATATTCATATCTGATATTGGAGTTAGGGATGTTTATTGTAAATACACACAAAAATAGTGCGACTATGAACAGTTCTAGCAACTGATAATGCAAACGTATTAATGTTTTTACATTAAAAAAAAATGAATTTTTTTTTAAAATCAAACGAAAAACCTTCTTAATTTAATAGGAATTTGTCATTCAGTGCTGGGCAAGTTTGGTTTGATTTTAAACATTTTATGATGCACGCAGACATCATTTGGAACGTGAAACAATGTTACGTACTATTGGTATGTTGGAGGCTAGAATTTCACAAAGGGATGTCGCAGAAACTCTTAAAGTATCCAAGAGTGTTATTAATCGTTTAGGGATAAGATACCAATAAACACGAGACGTCAGAGAACGGCCTACAGGCCGTACAAAAGTAACTACAATTCCGGATACATTTCTGAGATTGCCAGCCTTGCGAGAGCGCAGTATCACTGCGTCGCAATCAGTGGCGACGCGTGACAATCACTCTGGGACGGGTAATAAAGGGTTGGGCTAAGTTATAGCTATATGAAAAAATAAAAAAGATTAAAACAAAAAAAATCATTTTTAATCAAAACTCTGAACATTTTCAAACACTTAAGACTACAGTCCAGTCTACACACAAGACAATCTGCAACTATTTGTTATTGTTAATATCAAACATTTTTAAGAACAAAACTTATTAAATATTTACAAGACAAAGGGTAATCTTCTTTTTTTAATTTTTGAAAATCTATCGATAACTTTTTTGGGATCGATTTTAATATCTCTATTTATATACATAAGCGCCAATCCAACTAATCTTTCTTGGTGAGTAGTTGACCTAAGCCAGATCTTTATATAGTCTATTTAAATAAGAAAAACTACGCTCTGCACTAGCAACGCTTACTGGCAATACCACCAACAAAGACAGAGCTACGTTAATTGCGACTCGCAATTGGTTATTCAGCAGCACAATACACACAATGTATGAGTTGTATGATTGACAACTTAGTTCTGAGAATGCCTCGTAGATGTATAGAGCGGTTGTTAACAGTCGTGGTGGTAATCCTCTTTATTAATTATTATTTAATGTTGCTTTATTGTTGTTAATTATGTGTTGCAAATACATGCATATTTTTTTCTGTAAACTATGTAAATTTGAAGATTTTCTTAATTCTTTTCTGAATTTTGACACATTTAGAGTACAGCTATAATATAAAAAAATATGGCAGGAAATTGTGTTATTTCATAATTTTTATTCTTGTCCCTAAGATTCTTTTGATGTGTGTAGTTTTTTGTAATTTAGTTTAGGCAACAATATACAGAAAATTCTATACATTATTCTGCACCAAACATTATTAACACCAAAATGCCCTTGGGTTCTCTATGGGGTGAACTTTATGAGGATTTTTATTGCCTCAGCCATCTGCGCAATCAAATTTAATATTTTTTCTATATTAATGGACTGAAAACTGCTGTAAGTAATGTAGCTTCAAGGCGTGATATTTATTTCGCTTTAAAATTCTTTGGAGAAATCCCCAAATCGCGTCTTGCATCAGTAATTGATTTTCTGGGTTCTTTTCAAAATTATTTAAGGCCATTGCCACATTTTCATCATTTATCGCCCACCTCCATATTGTTTTGCCTTTTCTAATGTTAAATGCATCTACTTTATTTCTTAATTTGTGTTCTAAACTTTGGATCATTTTGTAGCTAGGGGCATTTCGTTCTGAATATAATATGTATTGCAGTCCAGACTAGAATTTTTTGTAGCTTCCCCATGAATAAATAATAAATAACATGTCCAATTTTTCTATAAGACTAGCCCTTGTACTTTATGATTAGATCAGTTCCTTTTTTCTTTTTACCACTGGTTTCTAATATATTTTTTCTTTTAGCAAAGATCATACCTAATATTCTAGAGTAAAAGCGTTGACTGGCGTATTTATAAGACTTCTAACGGCTACAGCGTCATTTGCTGGAAAACATATGGCGCTGATGGCTAACAATGTATTTTGCATTGTATTTTGCCCACCGACCTCAATTCTGAGGTCGGTGATTTTGCCTCAGGATAGTGCATGGTGAGCCAAAAAAATGAAAGACGTGACAGTCGCGAGCAGTCTTTATTAATACGGCAGTCAACGGTAAAGGCAAAAATCATGATATTGGATTAAAATTAAAACTAATTGGAGCCATATTTTTATAATAATTCTTATATGGTCTATTTTTCAGACTTGACAGCAAGACTTTCTTGGATAAACTGGGAAAACTTGGGTGTTACTCCAGGCAGAAGAAGCGCTCTAACTTCATTGGCTCTGAGTTCCGACAGCATAAACTGAAGAATTTTGTACTTTTTGTATATAGAGAGGACATCACTTATACCGATTATTTATATATATTATTCTAGAATCTAGTCAGCGAACAGTGCAATATTAGAAAATGTTTCACTAAAAAGTGCTTTTGTCTTCCATGGCTATTAATTTGTAAATAAAAACATCCAGACATTGTAGATTTTTTATTTTACATTGTTACATCAAGGAAATGTAATACATGTTACTACAAAAAAATCTTACCATAAGAAATATAAACTTAGTTTCAATAATACCCTATTCCTATTCATCAAACAATTCAGTTTTTTCAGACGTTGTTTGAAATATGTTATTAATTTCAGCAATAAGTTCATCTTTCCATTTGTAATCGATATCAATATCCGACTCTTTTGTTCTTTGTACAGTTTCCGTTCTCTTGAAGTTTTGATGAACTTGGTTGTGGATATCCAACTCAATATTAGAATCAATTTTGCACATTCTCACATCCAATTTCTTGAGGGAATTGTTGACTTCTAAAGTTTCAAGCAACTTTTTTCCTGTAACCTGGAAAAAATATACTTTTTCTACTAACCGCATGAATATTTGCCGTTTTCTTCACAAACTTCAGTAGGATAAGTATAGACGATTTCAGTTAACTGAATGGATATGATTTCATATTAATATTCATAAAAAATATATTGTACTTACAACTCGAGTAGCCTATTATGGTATATGGATATTATGGACAACATATCCATATCAACGTCTAGAAAATACTATCTATAATAGACTTCGTCCATATTATCCACTCGTGTACAAACTATTATTATATTTACTACACTCTATTCAAATGCAAGTGGCGCATAAACATTTACACGATGGAAGCACGTGAACAATTCTGAGGGCTAATACGAGGCAGGGCCGCATTAAGGACGATCTCTATGAATTTTATAATATAAAATATTAAAATAATATGCCCCAGTATTAAGAACTTTAAAAACAAACTTTTATGGTACACCTAGTCATTCACTTACCTGCAAATTTCTACTTTTAACGCAAATCGTAGCTCCTACAATTAATAAACAGGGAAAGAATTATATCGGAAAAAATAAAGGTCCACTTGCAACTCAATACACCTCTCTAAGAAACACCGACTCGCTGCATTCGCCCGCCGGGTCAGACTTTATTACCGTCTAGCCAATAGCAAGCCGATCACGTGCGTATCACGCTCTAGCCATGCAACAACTTGTGTTTATGTTTCACTTGCGTTTAGTTTGATTAGAGTTTATACCTATCCATTGTTAATTTCATCTCATATAGTATTTAGCTTTGTGAATTCAAATAAAACGACCTTAAAAGTTAATTGTTTTTAAATATTAGAGAATGGATTAAATAGACACAGTAATATGACAGGTATGGACAAAAATGTACTTGGTATTTAGCTGAGGATAATTTTCTAAGAACACGAATGCGGAAGCTGCAATTCTTACGGTACCTATGTTTACGCAAGTAGGATCTAATGAATTTCTATGAAATTATTCCAAAAGCAGCAGTGTATTATTTTGGCCTTTCCGTTTTATTTCTCCTATTTGCAATGTTGGTGCATGATCAGAATAGGATTCCCAGAGCGTTACCTGGCAGTACAAAAATAAAATACCGATTACCGATACAGTAAAAGCATAAATCATAAAACTACATACATAAGTACTGGAAAATACGTGTTTGGTAACTACAAACTATTAGTGCACACTTAAGTATAAAAACAAATAGAATAGCGATGATATTTGCTTGACAAATTAGCGTTTTTTACTTAAAATAGATTCAGTCGTGTATCCTATTAAAAGACAGATTTATTAATACAAGTGGTTAACTCACGTCTCCCAAATTATTGTTGGAAATGTCAAGAAATTCCAATGTGTTATTCTCATATAACATTTCCGCGATGTTGAGGTTTTGAGAAAATCCACAACCGGATATATTGAGTGACGTTATGCTTTTCCCGTGATTTTTCAGAACATCGAGTAAAATATTGCCTGCCTCGTCGAAAATAAGGTTTAAACGTAAGTTAAGTTTTTTTAGAACACATGCTGGTTGAGAAATGCAGTATCCTAAAGCCTCATAGCCCTTCAATCCTGTAATAAAGTACTTATAGTCAGTAGGTGAAGCTTTTGTTGCTTTATACAGTGTCACCATTAAAGTCAAATTGCTTCGAATTATAGCAAAAATGACATTAACAGTTGTGGCCAAGCGATTGTGTCAAATTTGACATGTGTTGCAGAAAGTGTCGGAAAGTGTCATTTCTAAATCGAATTTGAAAAATACAGGGTGAGTCACATCTAAAGGCAGAGCCGAAAACACAATGTAGAACTCGCTAAAATAAGCATATATGCTTAATAAACATTAGCCCAAAAAAGCTTGGTTCTCCATATACAGCGTGTTGAAAATTTTCCAAAAATAACATAGTTTTTTAATTTCTTTCGATCCCATTTAGGAATTCCAACCAAATTTGGTACATATTACACACTGGACGGTTGCCATTTTGTGGAATAATTTGACCCCCTTTCCGATCACCAGCGGCGTAGGTACAAATTGTTACTGTAAATAATTGTAGAAAAAAAGTAGTACGGCCCTCTGCAAAACCAAAAATTTTGCCTTTTTTGGATAGCCCATTTAATTTGGAACAAAAAATGCCTCTTGGTATTTTTTAATTTCTGGTACAGTTTCTTCGTAATTTCGGATTTTTTAAACTAGTGTCAAGGTGATTATGCTGGCATTTAAAATATAATTATTTGTATCTACGCCGCTGCTCATCTGAACAGGACCAAATTATTGCACAAAATGACAACCCATAATATGTGTAAAATAATTCCTAAACGGGCTAGAAAAAAATTAAAAAATATTTGGAAAAGTTTCAACACTCTGTATATGGAGAACCAAGCGTTTTTGAGCTAATGTTTATTAAGCATATGTGCTTATTTTAGCGAATTATACCTTGTGTTTTCGGCTCTGCCCTTAGATGTGACTCACCCTGTATATTTGAAAAAGATGTTTCTACTGTGATTTTATGTACGTGAGCAAACATGCAATTCGTTTACCATGTCCAACTTACTGTTTTAACAATTTACTTATTACAAGAAATTATGTTTATGTTTATAGAAAAGGTGCGAAAACTAAAGTCTAATTAAAGCAGTGCCTTCTTTTGACAGTTTCCCTATATCTTACATCCATTTAATATTTTGAAAGATTAAATACTCGTCTTTTCAAGAGAACGATAAAATTATTGGAACTTTGCACCGCTCGTGTCAACATTTTTTATGGTTGCAATTTTAGTTTTTAGAAGTATGGAAAGTAAATAAAGTATTTATCATAGAACTGACATGTGACGGTAATTATTACACCAGGGACCCTTTAAAATAAGAGCATGGCCATGGCAGCACATAGGAAAAGTGAAGCCTTGAGGGGAAGTTTGTTTTCTGTTGACTCCAAGGAGACCACAAGGGGGTTGATACAAGGTTATGTTATATGTCAGTGTCCAACTGCCATCAGGTTTTATGTGACATGCCAGTGCCAATCTAAAGGAGGCAAAATATTTCCCATCATAATTCACAACTTTTAAGTTTTCTAACTTCCAGATGCTCAGATGTGTCTATTAAAGGTAATGCGGTCGCCTGTAGTAGTCCTAATAACTGCAACCAGATTTTTCCTGTATCACCTTTAGTAATCCCACAATTCCCATTACGTGGCCATTACGTATAAGTAGGTAGCTGAAAACAAAAATCGTATTTCGTAAATTTTAAATTGTTAAGCAGGTAGCTTCAGTCAGGTCTTTTTTAAAGAGTTTCTATCTACGACTACAAGTTTATTTTAAGTTTGTGAGGTAGGTACCTTGGGGGAGAAATAAAATTACAAAAATTTTATAATGAACACCCAGAAAAACTACATGATTAGAACTACTAGACCTAATCTTATTTCTATCCCGAAATCTGTAAAAATTCTTTGGGTAGATATATTCAACAAGGGAAGAAAGTTTATGTATACATATTACAAATGGATTGACGAACCCGGTAACAAGATACAATAGCGACAAATTCTTAAATAAGCAAAATCGGCACTACCGACTTACCAAGTTTACAGAATTTTAATTCTGTAAACTTTGGACTTACTATACTTATTAAATTCGTGGAAATCAATTTCAACCATAAAATAAATTTGTTTCATTTGAGGGTTGCCATATTCTGCACTTGTAGCAGTGATTATTCAATACTATAATCACTGCTTGTAGACACAACATTGTCAAGTCTAATGTTTAGAAATCATGGAAACCATTATTAATTTTTATTAACAATCAAAGTAGGTATTGTTATACTCATAGATTCTCCAATAAAATGGCATACTTAGCATCACTGAGACCATTAGAATGAGGAAAGAATAGGCCTCTCTTTGGAAAGTATAATGCTGGGTCCCCTTAAACAAATAAATTAATTGTCAGCAGTTAAGTAAACTTTGGATTTGTAAAAAATATTTTATTTGATAAAAATATCAAAAATCACAACGTCATCCTAGGCTTTTGAAATTGCACACGTACATAAAATCGCAGTAGAAACATCTTTTTGAAATATATTTTTTTCAAATTCGATTAATAATTGCCACTTTCCGCCACTTTCTGCAACAAATGTCAAATTTGACAGCTAACAACGATCGCTTGCCTACAACTGTTAATGTCATTTTTGCTCTAATTTGAAGCAAAAACTGTTCCCGACATAAAATTTTAACCAAAGCTATTTTTTTTAAATCCCATATGGTGCGGACTTTAATGGTGACACTTGTACCTATTATAAAGTAAACTTTTTATATATAAATTTGGAAAACCTAAATTTGGATGCTACACTCTTTTTAATATACGTTATGCAATTTTTCCGAATTTTTTAGCCATAAACCTGATGAAATTTTGTAGAAATAAGTTTTGAGTCTACTGGATATAGAGAAAACAGCCTTTTCACTTCTGTCATATCTTTCATTAACCTGCTCTGTTGTTGTTCAGCAATATTTCCTTTAGTGGATTCTCCAAAAGAAATTTTGATATTCCCAGAAATCCTTTATTGCCAATTTTACAATGAGAAAAATCGAGAGTATCCAATCCATGCTTTAATATTGATTTCAATATTATTATGACTTTCTCGCAATCTATATCAGAATTTCTTATCCTGAAATGATGAACCTTTATTTTGAACGTTTATAAAATTTTATAAAGAATGTTTACCTCAAAACTTTTAAATCAAGTTGCTGTAAGCCTTTGGCAAGTAGTGTTATATCTTGAGATGAAGTGTTCAAAATGCTCCATGAAAACTCCTTTTGGACATAGGTCTAAAAAAAGAAAATTTTTAATCATAATTAAGTATTTAAAATGCGAAAAGTGTCTACTTGTTTGAAACACAAAGACAGTTCCTTCAAATTCCTAAACCCGGACAAAATGGCATTAAGGGGAATTTTGTTGGCAGAGTTCTTCGAACATTGCATCTGCTCTATACTGAGCGATTTCACGTATTGGGCACATAAATCAGATAGGTGTTTAATCTGAAATAGGAACGATAAATAAATGTTTTATTATTGTCTGCGGTTTCAGTGGTCAGTGGTCGATCTTGACCTACACGGGCGTAGCCAAGGGGGGGGGGGTTTCGGGGGTTCAAACCCCCCCCCCCCCCCCCGAAATAAGCAAAATATTACCTAATATTATACCGAAAAAATACGAGGAGTGAAGAGTTAAATTATTATTACGTTTGAATATATGTAGTAATAGTAGCGCCTAGCGCCATCTTTTGACGAGAGGCAGACGCAGTTGCAGCCGAACTATTTTGTATTGTAGGGACACTTTGCGTTGTTTCTCGATTATTCGCCACGCCCCTCGGTCGAAATGAGCGGAACTTTGTGGAAGTTCGTGGAAGTTTCTGGACGGCTACTGGGCTGCTATATAAGCGGCGCCGCGGCGCGTGACCGCGCTACGGCAGTATTGTTCCATGCGAACTCGAAGCGAATAAAAGTGAAAAGTGGTGAACGAATAGTGAAGAGAATTAAGTGTACCGTGTAAGTGAGTAATTTTAGTGCGCTGTTATTCGATGACCTTGTTAAGGATAGATACGTGAACCATTATTAATGTCGAAAAATGGAGGGGAAAAAAAGGAAGGGTGATAAACTTAAAGGTATGGACTACTGGAAAAAGTGGTGTAGTCAAGGTCAAGGGGTTTCTAATAAAGAAACAAATTTGGATTTAGCTATCAAAGCTTCAGCTACCTTGCATGCTGATAAGAAGACTGCCTACCCCGAAATCTAGTTTGGAATGCCTAGATATGTGCGATAAAAACCTTTATCCTAATATTTACACATTACTACAAATCTTGGCTACCATTCCTGTATCCACTGCTACCCCAGAAAGGTCTTTCTCGAGCCTAAGGAGACTGAAAAACTAATTACGAAACACTACAAGTGAAAACAGACTTAATGGTTTGGCTCTAATGAATATTCACTATGGAACAGAAATTCATGCAGATGAAGTAGTGGATATATTTAAAAGAAAAAGCCGAAGATTTCTTCTTTAATGGTTTTAGATTTAGCGCAGAGGAACGAAATTAATTTATCCATTTCATTTAAAGTTAAGAACTTTATAAATATGTCGTAGTTTTTCGGATGAATATATAGATATTAAATTTCATGTAAGTATATTTTTGTTGTTTTATTTACTTCTCAAACTAAACCCCCCCCCCCAAAACTAAATCCTGGCTACGCCCGTGTTGACCTATAAGGATACATCTTCGGAAACACTCGTGGTTTCATTATATCTTTCAGTGAAATCAACTGTAAATAGTTCCTAGAAAACTTTTAAAGTTTGTTTTTAACAATTATAATATCGTTGTCAAGGGGATGGCTAATCAATTTAGCGTTGACTGACGAATTTGTAAAGACTTCTCACGGCTATAGCTTTATGTCCTGGAAGACAGATGGCTCTGATGGCTAACAATGTATTCTGCATTGTATTTTATCTCCGGAAAGCGCATGGTAAGCCAAAAATGTGTCAGACGTGACAGCCGTGAGCAGTCTTTAATAATATATCAGTCAACGAATTTAGATTTAGATTGGAATGAAGGTAATTAATATTATATTGAATATTTTCTATTTATGCGTCCGATAAAAAATAGGATATGTGAGATCAAAGCTAATAAAATGTCCTACCAGTTTTCAATTGACAGCCAATTAGTGACGCGATTTTCTTAAATCCAGCTTAATTGTTTTAAAAGACCTTGAAAACTCCTACAATTTGACGCCCGGCGTATACAGGGTGAGTAACTAATAATGGCACATAGTGCAACCGCATATATATTAGGTACGATTGCGGCTAATATTCCTTATAGAAATGTTGTTTCTTTAAGAGATACAAGGCGTTGAAGTTTGTTTTCTGAAATTGCATTTTGGCTACATTTCCTAATATAATGAAGCAGCTGAACTGAAATTTGGCACTGCTATGTTTTTGGGGATGTCAATTTCTACGTATCATACAGAGGGCCCCACTTGCGCTGTTTTTGGATCGTGCTTTTACTCGTAAATTTTTTGAGGTTATCGTTTTGGTCCCGCAGGTCCATCATTTTAGTGCATCTTTCCATTCTGCAAGAAAAAGGTACTCTTGTTTCATAACGATTAAATCAACCGTTTGTTTTGAAATTGCCAAAACGTTCTCCAATACACCTGTTGACTTCAATATTCGAAACATAAAATTTTCACCTACCACCTTCAAGTTTTACAGATCAACTGTACCATTTAAACTGAGAAAAAAATCCCTATGAATAATGTACCAAAAATTATTCGCTTTCAAAATGGAAAGGATTGAATTTGACAAAATTTGGACACTCTATTTCAAGAAAACCAATGGTGTTTTGACCAATGCCCATTTGGCATTTTTTTCATCATTTTGAATGCACAGTTGATCTGTAACATTTGAAAGCAGTAGGTGAAAATTTTATGTTTCGAATATTGGAATCAACAGGTGTTTTGGAGAACGTTTTGGCAATTTCAAAGCAAACGGTTGATTTAATCGTTATGAAACAAGAGTACCTTTTTCTTGCAGAATGAAAAGATGCACTAAAAACTATGGACCTGCAGGACCAAAAAGATAACCTCAAAAAAGTTACGAGTAAAAGCGTAAGATACGGTGAAATTGCCATTTTCAGCTTATTCTCCATCCCCAAAAACATAGCAGTGCCAAATTTCAGTTCAGCAGCTTGATTATTTCGATAGATGTAGACAAAATTCAATTTAAAAAAATGAACTTCAACGCCCTGTATCTCAAAAGTTAGGACGTTTACGACATACGTTCTAATCCAGGATATTTATCCAATGTGCAAAAAAATAAATGCTGGCAAGCTAATTTTTTCATGGTTGGTCGGGGACTGCCTCCTGAGTATCCAACCAAAAAATCACACTCGAACCCCTTCAGGGTTTTGTGTAATAGGGGTGGTTTCTTATTTATTTATTTTTTGCATAATAATAAGCTCTACAACTTTGCCTTATAAAACTTTTTTTATAACTTTCATATCTCACCAGTTTTCAAACATTGAACGAACGAAGCATTGGTATTAAATATTGCATTTTTAAAAAATGAAATGCGCTGTAACTGGTGAGATATGAAAGTTATAAAAAAGTTTTATAAGGCAAAGTTGTAGAGCTTATTATTATGCACAGGCTGAAAAAAAAAACCCTGAAGGGGTAATTAGCATAATAGTAAACTACCTTTATTTGTAGAGATATTGAAAAAAATTATGAAGAACATTTGTTTATCGTGGTAAGAAACTTAGGTGTACAAAATTTCAAAGCGGTTGCCCTAGTTTGAATGTTTTTAATTTTATCCTTTTTTTTTTCAAATAAATGTTTTTCTGTAAATAGTACGACAAAACTGTATTAAGAAAACTTCCTGAGAATGGAAAACTGCGCACGATGACAAAATTTAACAATTCTAGGCCTACTTTTTATTTTTCAAAATATTGGAGAAAACTCAAAGCAGGCCCAGGATTGTTAATTTTTTTTTTCATTATACAGAGTTACACTCTGAGTAACTTTTATTTATATATAGTTTGTCGTACTAATATCTACAGAAAATCATTTAATCGAAGAAAAACAAGAAATAAATAAAAAAATTAAAGTAAGCCTAACGCTTTCAAATTTTGTACACCTAAGTAACTTACCACGTTTAACAAATTGTCCTTTTATATTTTTTAATCTAATGCGAATTAACGTTTCTTCAATTTTCTGGTCACCCAGTATAAGTAATGTTAACTTTTTCATGCCAATCTTATTATAAGAACAAGCAGACTTTTTTATTATGACTTTTTTTCGAAAAATTGAAAATAATTTTTTTACAAGTATATTTAAGTCTATCCGTGGACACTCTGTATAGGTACCTACTTTCAATTTTTCCTTTGAAGATGATTCAGGATAACTCACCTTCTCAGGATTGTATTCTTCTGGTCTCAAATTCTCTAAATACTCCTTCAAATGCATCTCAATATAACATTCTTTCCATCTGCATTCTCCACCAACTTTGCTACACTCAGAAACCTCTCCATCTGATTCGGATTTCTTCTTACTTGACGCCTTAGACACCTGAGAAAATCTTCTACTAGATTTCCTGCTCTGAACTAAATTTTCCTCTTTTTCGTTGATCGTTCCAGTACTTCCGTATAGACTGCTCAATTTCCTCTTGTCGTGGCTTCCTACTATATCGCAAACTTCCACTTCTTCGGTGATATCTGGCAAAATCTTTGGCCACCGTTGTAAGTAGCATTTCTTCCAGAAAATTTCGTCTGGTATTTTTGGAATAGTCAATTCAAAAGGTAAGTCAGCGGGGAGGCTATCCAGAAGGAGGTAGCGGTCTATGGACAGTACTATTTCGTCTAGAATTGGGATGTCTGGAAAAAATAATAGCCGCTCACTAAAAATCCATAGATTTTATAGAAACATGTGCCAGTCGTAAAACCGTTTCTTACCGAAATAAATACCAAGTAGAAACAGAGAATTCGGCGCTGCTACAAAACTACAGAATATTATAGTTACCTTTCCAGTGTTTTGCTATACACTCCACACAAAGTTCGTGTAAAGTTTTAGGTATGCGTTCGTCCCATTGTTCTAGGTTGCAAGTGGGATATTTTTTGTGTATCACTTCATTTGGATAATAAGTTTTTAATGTGTTTTTGTTTATGCTACTGGGAACTCGCATTTCAAACTATTTGACGGTATGACTGGTTTGAATCGAACTGCATTCTAACAACTAGGCAACAGTAGATTGATAAATGAAAATAGTTTGGTCGATATTTGGTAGCTAACATATTAGTCCAAGAGCCGGCCGCATGATTTCAACCCTCATAAGATTATAGAATAAATGTACCTAAAATATAGAGTAGGTACATTTATTTACTTGAAGAGAGTAGGTCCCACGAACTTATTTACTACTTTTTCGCAAAAGTCTTTTGATAAATTCGAAAAATGCTGTTCTAAAAATCGAAGGAGGTGGTAAATTTCTTAATTAGGTCTTGTACTTTCCTCCAGTACCGAAAGAAACCCGGAAAATCCGATATTTAATCAAATTTCCCGACTCCCGATTTTCAAGTTTCGGGAAAGGGAACGGTTGTAGAATTAGCGGAATTGACGAGAAATCCTGAGGAACCGCTAACCGCTCTTAGAAATTGCGTGTTTTTTGAATTTCTCATTTTTTGATTTTTCGGGGGCACCGGAAGCATCTGCACCACACCTGAAGACTTGAGGGAAGCTTAAAAAATTCCGACCCCAGAGCCCCGAACAAAAATAACTTGGCTGTAGCTCGGCGAAAAAGGGCAATTTCTGACAGTTTTCGGACTTTGGCTTTTAAGTGGCGGGAAATGCCGACCAATTACGTAAAAAGATGCGTCCCACCTGCATTGGTCGTTTTTTTTTCGCCGAAAATCCGTTAACTCGAAAACGGGAAATAATTTACCTGAAAAATATATTGACCCATTCTCCGGCCATCTCGCCGTTCCGCCAGATCTCCCGAAAAAAGTGTTTGAAAAATGCCCCCGCGTCTTTCGCGCCGTATTTAACAGCGAAGGATTTTTGGGGCCCCTAAAATACGCCTATCGGATTTCTAAAGGACCAAGGGACCCTTCTTTTATTGTTGCTCCATGAACCTTCTTTCCTATTTTGTTCTATAGTCATATGAGAGTAGATTTGCCTAAAAAATAACCACAACTTCTTTAAATAACAATGATCGGGCCCATATTAATTGAGGCACCCCACTCGCTTCAAGTAAAGAAATATACTGTCTACATTTTACATAACATCTTATTCTATAATTTTATGAGAGTTGAAATCAAGCGGCCGGCTCTGATAACATGTTCACATATCACAATATTTGAAAAAGTAGGTCGAAGTCTCAACTTATATATATAGCAATAGCGTTTGTTTATTACTCTAGAAAACGATTTAGCTGTATGGTTAGCTACAGTATAGATAGCAAAGTCTAGAGAATACTATAAGTCAGCTCACTTCTTTGTTCTCTCGGAGAAAACAACAATTTTTTGCGACTGGTCGTAAATCAGCCTCGAACCGCTCTCAGCTACATATAGACCGGGAGATAGTGACAGATTTTTGGACGTGATTTTATTCAGTATGCCTTGCAAAGGTCATTATGTGGCACATATTCTCACAATAATAAGGTATGAACCAGAGAGTCATCCTGGGTTCTTCATATGAAAAACTGAGTTTTCAATTATTCGAAAAATATGCGTTTTGATATGGCTGCCATGTGTTTTATAATGAAGTTCAAAATAGAATATTCCTCGGAAAACCATAGGCATACCGTTAGCGTGGGTTCAAAGGGCTATTATTGTCACGTGAACTTGTATTTTAATAATTAGTTTTTCCACGTTTCTGAACAGGCTGCCAAGGAGAAGTATGCAAGTGCTTGTTATGAAAATGCTGAAAAAAGGATGGCATACTTTTTACGCTTGTCCAAGTACTGTTTAAATTAAATGTTATTTCATAATTTAAACGATTTATTCGATGTTAAGTGTACTTGGATATGCGCAAACGGTATGCCATCTTTTCTTCAGCAGTTTCATAACAAGAACTTGCATACTTCTCATTGGCAGCCTGTTTAGAAACGTGGAAAAATTAATTATTAAAATACAAGATCACGTGGCAATAATAGCCCTTTGGACCCACCCTAACGGTATGCCTATGGTTTTCCGAGGAATTTTCTATTTGAACTTCATTATAAAACATATGGCAGCCTGTATAAAATCATATCAAAACGCATATTTTTCGAATAATTGAAAACTCAGTTTTTCACATGAAGAACCCAGGATGACTCTCTGATTCATACCTTATTATTGTGAGAATATGTGCCACATAATGCCCTTTGCAAGGCATACTGAGTAAAATCACGTCCAAAATCTGTCACTATCTCCCGGTCTATAAGCTTATTTTCTTATCAAATAAGATATCGATCGCCGTACTCCGATGACGGCGGGCCGAGGGAGCGGGAGACGGCAGGGGGGAAACGTTTGTTTACACAAGGCCGAGTGCGCCGACTTATAGTATTCTCTAGAATTGTAGATAGTGTTCCATATCTCATTACCATCCCATACAGGGTGATTCATATCATTCACAAAAAAGTCAATATTTTTGCAGTTAAGTACCTAGTAATAGTGAATATAATATGGTCATTCCACTCTAACTGCACAGTATGTAGCTATCATAGGAATATCAATGACATCGGTCCTACCCGCCTCGGCCAATCTAACATATCCCAATGTTTTAGAATTTCTAAATTAGTAACGACGGTTAATCTTGCACTTGACTCGATTAACAGCAAACTATAATGACATAAACTATATACGCTATAACCTTCGAGGCCACCTAACACTTCCCATAATGTACACATTATCGTGACAAGGCATGCATTGGGGAAATCCAACTTAATATAGGACCTTAACATTTACCAAATAAAGCATGTTTCTTGAATAAATTCTATTGTTATGTTGACGAATTATTTATGGACAGTTAAAAAAATTGTCATATACAAAATGAAACAGTTTGAATCAGTTACTTTCTGAACTTCTGATGCTGATGCTAAAGTTGGCTATAAATGTACTTAAACTAACTTCAAAGACATTTTGAAAAATCAAACGTAGTTTTTGCGGGGAGACTTTGTTAGAAATATTATTGACCCAATAAAGGAATCTTCTAAGTAGAGAGTGTCTCACTTAAGTGTCAAACAACCATATAACTTCTTTAATTTTTATCCGACCAGAACGAAATTTTTACCAAAGGTAGATGGCACTTTTGCCTACGTATTTCCAAAAAATTAGTTGCCTACTCCAAAGTCGAAGCCACCTGCAATGCCACAATCGTGGCTAAAAATCCGAAAGTCATATTAGGCTTGTTTTCAAAAAAAAAGTACTAAAAAAAGTTGCTCAGAATCGATCAAGAACCCTAAATCCAAAATTTTGTCAAAATCAAAAAATATTAAATAAAAAAATAAGTAAAAAAATTCAAGACAAAAAATTAAATTTGTTTTGTAGCTTTTAATTTTATTTTAAAATTATTACTTTTTGAACAACTTGCCTTTAAAACTTCCATGGCACACTTTTCTAAACGCAGAAAATTCTTAAACTGATATTTTTTTTTGATTTTGACAAAATTTTGGATTTGGGGTTCTAGATCGATTCTGAACTACTTCTTTTAGAATTTATTTTTTTTGGTAAAAAAGCCTAATGTGATTTTCGGACTTTTAGCCTCGATTGTGGCATCGCAGGTGGCTTTGACTTTGGAGGAGGCAACTAATTTTCGTTCTGGTCGGTTAAAAATTAAAGAAGTTATAAGGTTGTTTCACTCTTAAGTGAGACACTCTTTATGTAAAATGCTGAATATGTAATTTGATCATGCTGTACATCCATAAGATATGCAGAGCTAAATAACTGTATGTTTTTATTGTTATTATTTTAACAGCATGTTTGAAATAACAAGCTATTGTGTTCCAGGCGTACCTGTACCTACTAAACCTCTGGGTGTAAATCTTTTACATAAGCATATTTTTTACGATTCACCAGGATGTAGCATAAATGTTTTAATTGTGTCTTTTAACGTATGATAATAAATTCTTATAATTAAAGATGATCTCCATTTAATTTACAAAGATCTGAAATTTGTTCTGACCTTGAGCACAACATATAATAATTAGAAAATAAAAAAGTGACAGCATAAAACATTCATGATATAGTCCAAAGCACGAAAGAAAACGTTTCTAAAGAATGCGGGCAGCGTTGCGAGATTTCCTATACGCGTAGTCGTTATTTATTGGCGAATACAAGTTTTATCATATTGAAGCCGAATTTCTGAACTCTGTTATACCGAAAAAGTAAAGCTCGCATCACGGGACCACTTACCCATTTTTGTTTATCATTTATTTTTAACGCGGTGTGCTAAAACACCTATTATATTTTTTTCAACATCGTCGCGTCTACCATCACAGCACTTCTACCAAGCAGTCGGCTGACAATTTTGTGCCTGTTTCTATAGTACGTAAAGTTAACTGCGTATTTGGGCTACCACACAGACCTCATTTTTTAGGCCGCTGGCAAGTTTTTTCCGCCGGCTCAGAGAGATCAGTGGCGTTTCGTATGTTCGGGAGTTAACGTGTGCAAAATGAGTAAACAGGGAAGAACGTTGCATTCTCAAGCACGAGAAATAATTGCCAATGTTATAAGGGTTTGCCGTCCTCCATAGTCTAAAGCATCACCGTAAAGAATACAATTATATGAAAATTAAGTCAGTGAGTTACACAAAATTGAGCTACGCCCCTGAACTGTGACTAATTCTGTAATATTTGCGAGTTCTTCCCCCTTATGTCGCACGCATTCTGCCGTAAGGAGGACTATACTGTATATTACATGACCTTTAGAATGCCACTAATATTTTATTTATTTAATTTAAATAATATAATTTCCAGCAATAATTTAAATTTCTTTAAAAATGCATTTTTTCGTTCGAATAATGTATGTTTTTACCACCAGACTTCGTTTACACTTTAACATAAGCAGAAAGCAGAATACAGGTACCTATCTATGGAAATAGTTCCCATTGTTGACCATTTTCTTCCTTCGATTAGTAGGTACATAAATTTTACTCCTATATGAAGTTTATTTTTGAAAAAGATATTAAATCACCAAAAATATGACAAAATTGCTCTTATACTTAGAAACATTTTTAGTGCCGCTGGTTAGAACATCCCCGACAGTCCATTGTTGCTACTACGCGCCGCCAGGCCGTCGCGACAGCTGATCGCAGCTAGCGGGTCGGGGGCAGTGACTGGAATTTGTAATAGATCGATAATAGGTGTTTGGCCACTGTTATGCCACTCGACGAGTTCGTGTAGAAGCCGCTGCGAATTAAATAAAAACTAGCCACCATGCATTAGCTAAAATAAAAGAATCTATGCAGCGAAGTGTTGAAGCTTGTGGTAGGAATGAAGAACATTTCGAACAACTTCTATGACATTGTTTACGTCGCGTCGTTAAAAAGTTGGTGAGCTGTGTCGTGATAGTATTATTATTGTGAACAGTGAAAACAAATGAATGAAGTGGAATTATCTAACAGTATGGCAACGCTGTAGCAGGAAGTCATTGCTTTGATAATGAAGGGACCTTGCGCTCAGTGGCTCTCAAACTGTTAAAAACAATTAAAATGCATGTTCTAATCGAAGTTATAGCCTGTACTTTGGCTTAAACATTATATTTGTAGTTTGCTGTGGCCGTGATCTTGTGCCATTGTCAAAGGATGATCGCTCTTTGGTAATGAGGAATGAATAATGTTAAATTCTTTTCGAGCAGAACGCATAAAATTAATTAGCAAGAACAAGGATGTGCCTACCCGAATTTAACAATGGATTTTTATTGTTGCCCAAATCGTAAATGTTTATTTATGATTCGGAAGAAGATAAGTAATCGGGTTTTTACGTGGCAATTACGACAAATCACAAAAATACGTAATTATAGGGGCACTGCGGTTCTCGGGTTTGTTCGGAATTTTGTTGATAATTATTGGACTCTAACGAGCAAAAAAATATGTGTGCGGTGAAGGTTTACCATTGAAATTCCTAATAACGGTACATCTAAATGTACCTATAATTATTATAAGTTAGGAGTAAGATGCGGGAACCATATTCGAACTAGTAACATTGAAATTTTTTTAAAATCTTCATCGAAGAATGCCAAATTCGCCATTGGTCTATATCTTCTACATTCTTAATGCTAGGAAAAAAAGTGTAGACAAAACTTGTAGAGAAACATGAGTACTACATTCCCAAAATATTTTCCAATATACAGGGTGATCCAATAAGTAGAGGCGACCCAAAGTTATGTTTTTAAAATGGAACGCCCCGTATTTTGTTACAATTTTTGAAAGCCTTTAAAGAGTATGTTCTTTTTGGTACAGGCTATTAAGCGTCTATCTTTAAAGGTTAGAGAGTTATTTTAATTTTAAACAAAAAAGGGGGCCACTTTGGAAATGTACCTATTACTCAAAAACCAAATAAGATTTTGGGCTACAACTTGGACTGGAGATTGCCTGTTACTCCTAGTTAACGATTTTTGGAGGGATATTGAGATAAAGTTCTGAAGAACATACCGGGCGATTCACTTACGCAAATTATAAGTTTACTCGCTAATTGTAAATGGAACACCCCATATTTTATTACATGTTTGGAAAGCCCTTAAGGTGGCATAAACCCACATGGCATTAAATACTACCAACCCAAGTGAGTTTTTTGTGTTTATTTTGAAAATCATTATAGTTTTCATAAAACCAATGCTCAACTCAAATACTGCATTATATTGCGCATATTTGGAAAAAAAATCAGCCAAATCTGATGTTTCGTCTGGAAAAAAAATATACCTAAAGTTTCTGGTCATTTTATATTAGAGAAGAAGAAGAAAATACATTTCAGGTATATTGTTTTCGCAAACGAGACATCAGATTTGGTTGATTTTTTGTCCAAATATGCCCAATATAATGTAGTATTTGAGTTGGTCATTGGTTTTTTGAAAAATTTAGTAATTTTAAAAACAAACACCAAAAACACACTTGGGTTGGCACTATGTGTGATAATGAAATTTTTGGTATAGGGATAGGGTATTATGGGAGGTTAGGGAGTTATTTCCATTTTATTCTAAGAAAGGGCTTTAAAAGGACCGATTACATGATTAGGATATCAAAATGTCACTTTTTAAGCTGTAAAAAATAAAAATAATTTTTTCTACAAGCGTGCGGAAAAGTACACTTTGCGTGCGGAAAAGTACACTTTTCCGCACGCATTTTAGTATAGAAAGTGTCACTTTTCCGCACTACTTTTCCGCACTAGTGCGGAAAAGTGACACTTTCTAAACTAAAATGCGTGCGGAAAAGTAAATGCGTGCGGAAAAGTGTCTTACTTTTCCGCACGCTTGTAGAAAAAATAGTGTTCCTAACTCTTGCGGAAAGTGTCTTTTCCACACTCGATTTCTTGGCTGAACTCCGCTACGCGTCGTTCAGCCAACTGAAATCGCATGCGGAAAAGTGACACTTTCCGCACTTGTTAGGAAATATACTATTTGGTGTATTGCAAATATGTGGTTGAAACCTACCTGTAACGCCATCAATAATAAAAAACCTACTGCACACGAAAAAATAAAGTTACCGCATAATAAATTATGACATCGGCTTATGTTATTTATTTATGGCGTTACAGGTAGGTTTTCAACTATTTCCAATACTCCAAAAATTAAAAAGGATGTGTCTTTATTTTTTACAGCTTTAAAAGTGACATTTTGACACCTTAATCAAGTAATCGGCCCTTTTAAAGCCCTTTCTTAGAATAAAATGGAAATAACTCCCTAACCTTTAAAGTTAGACCCATAATACCCTATACCAAAAAGTATCTACCCTTTTGAGGGCTTTCCAAACATGTAATAAAATTAGGATTTGCTTAAGTGAATCGCCCGGTATGTTCTTCAGAACTTTATCTCAATATCGGTCCAAAATTGTAACAGGAAATCTCCAGTCCAAGTTATAGCAGAAAATCTTATTTGGTTCTTGAGTAATACATTTACAAAAGTGGCCCCCTTTTTCGTTTACCAATTAAAATAACTCCCTAACCTTTAAAGATAGACCCTTAATACCCTGTACCAAAAAGAACATATCTACTCTTTAAGGGCTTTCTAAAAATGTAACAAAATATGGGGAGTTCCATTTAAAAAACATAATTTTGGGTCGCCACAACTTATTGGATCACCCTGTATATTGGAAAATATTTTCGGAATGTAGCACTCATGTTTCTCTACAAGTTTTGCCCATACTTTTTTTCTAGCATTAACAATGTAAGAAGATATACAGGGTTTCCCAACGAAAACTTGACCCCCCCCAAAAAATTAGAAAACCGGAAAATATTTCAAAATTCACCGAGAACCGTCGATTTTTGTTTTTAGATGGAGCTTTTTTGACAGTCAAGCCAACTCGATATGTTCATCAGTCTAAAGGGCGGAATATATGCAAATTGCATATGCATTTTTTGCATATTTTATTCAATTTCGCAAAACATTGCATATTTCTGGAAAAAATATTTTTTGTGCATATTTGCATGTTTTTCCTATACTTATTTATAGATATAAGATATAACCAAGATTATGAGAGCCCCAGAGACAACTCGCAGTGTGTAGTGCAAAGTCAAGAAATCCTGAAAAATGCTGATGCAGATAACCAACTTGTTTTTGTTAAAGTTAATTTTAGTTTTATCCCAGATATAATTCTTTCATTAGAAAGTAGAAATTTAGGTTTAAGCTAATAGGTTGATTTTGTTCAAACATTTTCCGCTAAATGTAGAAAGGTTCCCGATGATGTAGGTATTCAAGTTAGAAAAAAATTATAAGCTCTACTGTTGAAGAATGAAGGGTTCAAATCTTTAATGGCAGTAAAGAGTATTTTTAATGGTAAATCATCCAACGAAGTTGCACCTTGGCCATATACCTTACTATCCAAATTAAAATATTGCCCTAATACATCGGCCCTTTAAATCATCACCCTAATCCCTAGCAACCCCAACTTTAAAATTTCAAATGGAACTAACCCCCTTGTGGCTCATCATTTTAAAGCCCTTTTTATTGCGAATACAGTGATGTATCGTTTTTATAATTCTGTTGAGATTTGACAGAATTATTGGCTAAAAACGGAAAGTTGATAATCTACTGTATGCGTAGCAATTTTTACACCAATGCCCGCCACTAATAAGTTTTTTATTTACTACACACGACCAAATTACCTAGTTTTTATTGACGTGTCGATCAGTTTACAAAAAAGTCGCAAATAAAAAAGCTGAAGCAAAACAAAAAAAAAACAAAAAAATTTCATATAAATTCAAACCTTATATCTTTTTAAAATATGTAACAAAAAGTCACTGCCACGAAAAAAGTTCCCGTTTTTTTGCTTGTAACCACGAAATCGTTAGTTTTAGCCTGCTGTTGAAAGTGAAAACGTATTTTCGAAATGGTTCATTCTATCGCGAAAAGGGTAGAAATTGTTGCAATTTGTTATGGAAATCATGATTGCGCTAAAGCTACAGCACGAATTGCAACAATTTCTAACCTTTCCGCGGTGGAATAAACCATTTCAAAAACACGTTTACCCTTTCAATAGCAGGCTGAAACTAATAATTTCGTGGTTACAAGCAAAAAAAAACGGGAACTTTTTTTCGTGACAGTGACTTTTTGTTACATATTTTAAAAAGATATCTATAATTGAATTCGTATGAACTTTTTTGTTTTGCTTCAGCCTTTTCATTTGTGACTTTTTTGTAAACTGATCGACACGTCAATAAAAACTAGGTAATTTGGTCGTGTGTAGTAGATAAAACACTTATAATTCTGTCAAATCTCAACAGATTTCTAAAAACGATACATCACTAAATTGGCAATAGAAAGGGCTTTAAAATGATGCGCCACACGGGGGGTAGTTCCATTTGAAATTTTAAAGTTGGGGTTGCTAGGGATTAGGGGGATGAACATATTGGGTTGTCTTCAATGTCAAAAAAGCTCCCCCAAAAAACAAAAATCGACGTGTCTCGGCGAATTTTCAAATATTTTTCGGTTTTCTAATTTTTGGGGGGTCAAGTTTTCGTTAGGAAACCCTGTAGAATATAGACCCCCGTGGCCTACGTAACTCACCCTGTATACTTGAAAACAATTTATATCCGAAAACATTGGAGATACAGACGCACAAAAACTGCTGGACCCACAATACAGGATTCTGGAAAAAAAGTCACCACTCTGTTGTAAATATTAGCGACAAAAGGAATGCGGTTTAATCTCCTTTGCATCCTCTGCCCCTGCCTGGTGGCACATTGTTCTTTTTTCTTCGTTTTATATATCCTCATTGGAAGATATTCGAAGATGTGGGCGCAGGCAGCCTTGGCAAATGCACTGATCTTTTTTTCGAAGAATAATTTGTAGGTTAAGGAGATAGGATCTCGTTCTTTCACACACCTTGGTAATCTGACGACATAGCGGTTTTAAAGGAAAAAATCGAACAGAAACAATTTGGAAATTGATATGAATAGTGTTGTTCCACTAGCAGTACCTATGTTAGGCAAGGAACATTTTTTCTGGAATGAGCTTTAATGTTTCCGTCGATTCCAAAATAAATGTGATCTAGCTATGTGCTTTATTCATTGCAGTCAGTCTTCACTTACTTATATGCATAATATTACAAATTTCACATGAATGTCACCACAAACAAATTATAAAATCTGTGTTTGTATAAGGCAAGTGTGTCCTCGCAACACACCTCTTTAAATATTATGCGGTTAAATGAATGCATACAGGTATTGTAGCATGAATCACTTATTTATTTACTGTTTAAAAGACATTTTGAATTTATAATTTGGTAACATTTCACAGACAATTCCAAGAATCGGCCGTACAGAAACGGATGTAGACGGTAAAAGTTATTATTTATTATCTTCAAATAATTGCTATTATCACAAACGGTTTAAAGGTTTGTTGAATAAGAACCAGGAGTTCGTTACATTACAATTATTAACTGGTAATGTGTGTTAAATTGGCTCTTAATTGCCTTACTATGTCCTGGAAGGAAGTACTGATAGGTATATACCTATTTGGTTTTTAAATATTTTGAAAGTTGAAATAATGGTGCTTCATAAAGTAGGTACCTATAATATATTCAAGGATGCCTACATAAAAATTTAAAATCAAAGTACAATGACCTTAAAAAAATGCGATAACATTGTCAGCCATTCCTTTTTTATATATCAAGTACTGATTTTTTCCAAGTTTGTAAAGCAAAATTATAGATCATTTAACTCTCTCCAACTTTTATTCAGGTAATTTTTTGTAAAAAAATGTTTACAAAACCAATTCTGAGCTAAAAGAATTTTTTGTCATATAATGCCCTTTAAATACACAAAAAAATTATGAGAAAAAGTTGACCAGAAGTTTATCCTCTAAAACTTTTATTAAGGTTATTTTTTGCAAAAATATGTTTACAATACCACCCCTGCACCGTGCAGAATTTTTGTCATATAAGTTAATGCGCTGTAACTCGTTATGTAAGTATTAGAGATTCAATTTTTTTTATGAAAAAAGTTGTTTGTACTTCGATCTTCTACAACTTTTATTAGGGTCATTTTGCTCTAAAAAAATGTTTACGAACCCACCCCTATTGTTTAGGAAACCACCATATAACGCAATTCGTACCAGAAGTTCAAGTGTGATCTTTTGGTTAGAGGAGGAAGTTCTCAAGCAACCCTGAAGAAATCATGCTGTTTGGATTTTTTGCAAAACTGACACCTTTATTGGACTGTATCAAAGTCTAGAGATAGTATTCTCTAGACTTTGATAGTATCATGGGATGTAATCCACTTGAAAATGACATCAAGTTCCTGGGACTTTCTTTGGAGTCCAGTCTTTTTTCGAAACCTTAGCCATATACCATCACTAGCCACGGTACTGACAGCTTATCATGGTTACTTTGCCTCTAACATGTCTTACGTTCTGCCATAGACCAAGGATTTTTGAGAGGTGCATCAGGGTCCTAAGAAATCTTGATTACACTCAGGATATACTCAGGTTTTTATATCTAGAGTCCATTAATAAAAATAAACTTCTGAGGTGTAGAGGGTCTAGGTATCTTGGTATAAGATTTTTCAATGCCCTTCAAAGTGAGGTTATAATAGAAGCCTGCAGGAGAAGAAGTTTTCTGCTGTAATAAAGAAGTATCTGCTTGCAAGGGCACTTAAGAGGAGTACATACTTAATATCTGATTTTGCACGAGTCGGACACAGACACACTGTATACCTGGAGAAATTTCGAGAAAAAGAATGAGTAGGTACACTAACTTAAAAAAAAAACAGAACACCTATTCATTGCCAAGTAAACCTTGTAGGATGTATTACACGTTTTTACCTGAGCGGGAGAAATTAAAATAGATCATGACAAACCGCAAACCAATAAAAGAAATAATCCTGATCCAGTTCCAGTTCAGTTATTTAATAAATTCAACTCGCCTCCGTTCTCTTTCGAATAGCTACGTCATCGCTTACTCACCTCTTCACATTTTTCTTCGCAGTTGATACGTCACTGGTAAAACGACTTACGAAACTGGAAAGCCCTGCTAAAGTCGTGATAGGTTCGCGAATTGTACAACGTATTGTTTTCTGGTTAGCTAATTAAAACCGTCATTCAGTTTTGTCTGGGATAAAAATATAGACCTGATATTCTTGGAAATACTTGGAGATCTCATCTTTGGTTTGTTGATTTATTGTGGTTCTACTTTGACACTCGTGCATTAATTGAAGGAACAAATTAGAACTCGTTACTGATTATGCATTTAATTTCTGTAGAAGTAATAAATTGTGTACCATATCTATTTAGTTTAGTAAAAGAATGGAGATAAGTACTCGTCAAAATATGAAAGAAGTTCCCCCCTTCAAACATAAACATACCTTCTCAAATTAACAAAATACAGGGTGTAACTGAACTGATGGTCAAAAATGAAACCACGTATTTTTGGAGTCAAAATAAGGGCACTTCTTCATATTTTTTTTCTCCTATGGACCATAGTTTTTTTTATACAGAGCGTAGAAATTTAGAGAGAAATACACATATTTCTTAGTACCTATCTCTAGAAGTATACGAGATATTTTCTTCAAACTTGAAGTGTCACATGAGCGGATGAGCTGTCAAATTTAAGGTTGATATGAAGCTTCTGAGGCCTACAGTTGCGGAGATACAGGGTGTTATTAAAACTAATTACTTCAGAAAAATATGAATACCCTGTATAATCGCATTTTTTAAATTTGTTTTGAGTGGTAAATTCACTGGTTAACAAAAAGTATCTCTTAGTGTTTTTTCATATTCTCAGCCCTTTCTTAATTATTTTCAAAGAACGGCAATGCTGCAAAAAACAAGTCATTTTAAGAATAAATCTAACAATCTGTGGATGCTAATTATTAAACTTGGCATTATTTGAATCATTTGGCTGTCAACTTTGCACTTTAGTATCAATATTCTGAAAAATTCTATATGCACTTTTGCTATGGACTTGCCAATGGCAATGATAAACACGCGGAAACGCATAGTTGCGTGTATTGAAAGAGATGGCGGTCATTTCGAACATTTAATAATTTAATTTTCTAATAGCATTACGTTTCTTTTATCATCGTTTTTGCTTTTGTATTTTGTTAAATAAAGTTTAATTGACATCCACAGATTGCTAGATTTATTCTTAAAGTGACTATTGTTCATTGCAGCATTGCCGTTCTTTGAAAATAATTAAGAAACGGCTGCGAAAATGAAAAAATACTAAGAGATACTTTTTGTTAACCATTCTATTCACCACTCAAAACAAATTTAAAAAATGCGATTATTCAGGGTATAGATATTTTTCTGAACTAATTAATTTTAATATCACCCTGTATCTCCGCAAATGGGGGGCCTCAGAAGCTTCATGTCAACCTTATGTTTGACGGCTCATCTGCTCATGTGACACGCCAAGTTTGAAGAAAATATCTCGTATACTTCTAGAGATACTAAGAAATATGTGTATTTTTCTCCAAATTTCTACGCTCTGTATAAAAAAAACTATGGCCCGTAAGAGATAAAAATATATGAAGAAGTGCCCTTATTTTGACTCCAAGAATACGTGGTTTCATTTTTGACCATCAGTTCAGTTACACCCTGTATACAGGGTGGTTCACTTTTATGTGGTAGGACTTTAACATTAGATAGAAAAAGATAATCTAAAATGAAAATTTTATATCAACATATATCGGAGAAAGCTTAGTTTCCGAGATACAGGGCGTTGAAGTGTTGGAAAAAATATGAAGTATTTTTTACACTGTCCGAACCAGTGGAGATATTTAAACCAAATTTGATGTGTAGTACCACCTTTTTGACTACGATATTTAGTAATAATATGAAGGTCCTGAAATAACCAGTGGTGGAGTTATGGGTTTTCACTATCACTAAATTTAAAAAGTAATTAGTACGGACCTGTCTCACATCAACGTAAATTTTTTTTTCGTAAAGTTCTTTCAATTCTCTACAAAAAGTGTATCTTGACATTTTTTTTGTATCTGCCACGGTTGTGTAGTGAATAAATTATTTCGTTTCCATCTCAGCCTTTTTTGCCTAAAAATGTGTTTTCTAAGATTATTGATAAATATCGCAAATAACAGAAATTAATTATGGAACACTTATCGGATTCAGCTATTTTATTTTTAATTTTATGGAAACAATTTTAAAAATAAACTGGCACTTGGTTTGAGGTACATTACTTTATTATCATTTTAACATTTTTATCAAATCTGTATTATTTCTTAATAATTTTTATAATTCTAAATTTGTAGAATTCTAAATTATACCACGACGAGTAAAACATGATTCTTCCGCCCATAAAATGTTATTTAAAAAAATTGTCTTATTTCCTTTGACTACAAAATCCATCGGCAAAATACTAATGTCCGTTCTGCATCGCCGTACTGGTGAAGATAAGTGTGCCATGGAAAAGAAAATCTTATTGACAGTTAATAATACAATAATCTGTCATCCAGTAGATGAACGTAGCAGCGCCGCAGTTTGTCTTTGTTAATAATTAAAATGCCGTTCCAATTTACAAATGAAGAGCAGGCTGACATCCATTTTTGCTATGGAGTTGCAAATGGGAACTCTGCGGAAGCAGCCAGAGAATACCGGAGGCGATTTCCAAATAGGCGCCATCCGCGTCCCTCGGTGTTTGTTAACATGCACCGACAATTCAGAACTCGCGGTCTGAGAACTAGAATCGTCGAACGAGGAAATGAAAACAATATCCAACAAGTCAGACGCAACAATGAGATTCTTCGTGAATTCGATAGGAATCCTACAACAAGTAGCAGAAGAGTGTCAGTGGCCCTACGTGTTTCAAAGTCTGCAATTTTGCGAGCTTTAAAAAGAGATCACAGGCATGCGTATCATCTACAACCCGTACAAGGTTTAAGGCCCGGCGATGCAGAAAGAAGATTAGTGTTTTGCCGATGGATTTTGGAGTCAATTGAAGGAAATAGACAATTTTTAAATAACATTTTATGGACGGACGAGTCGTGTTTTACTCGTCGTGGAGTAGTAAACTTTCATAATCAGCATATTTGGGCACAAGAAAACCCACATGCAATCCGGCCAAGAAATTTTCAGGTCGAATTTAGTGTCAATGTTTGGATTGGACTGTACAACCTGTAACGTGTTAAAAATATTCAAACTATTTTTTTTTTAAATTTAAACACTGCTTGTTACTTTTATTTATTTAAAAACACTTTATTCTCCTTGTTCATAAATAAAAACTAATTATCTTGTGGTTCCTGATATTCACTGCTCGTAAAGCTAAAACACAATTATTAAATATATTCAATTTGCTATTTCAAATTACAAACCTATTTAAATCTCCTAAGGAACTAGTCTCTTCGTAGCCCTTGTATCCCTATTGTACCTGCATTGTGTTCGTGTTTTTATTCTACTGTGTACTTTGCCTCCGTCTTGTTTCGCTTGTTGTTTTTCTGATTGTTGGTTCGCGGTTTTTGTCGGTCTTCTTGGCTTCTTCGCAGCATTTATTTACAATAAACTTTTAATTAGCTAACAATAATCGCCTGAAAGATAAAGTAAACATCAAGGGTTAGGCCAAATAAAATAGGTAACAGTAACCATTATAAAAGCCCCTACCTAGACGTCCAAAATATCTACAAATTATTACCTCGTATCTTCTCTTTTGCGTTGTCCATAATTGTCGGCTTTCTTTATTAACCATAGTATTAATAGATTATTGGATTATCTATAATTTTCTACCACTTATTGATTTTCTATCAGCTGTTCTCCATAAATGTCATGCCCACTGTCAAATCTGAGCGACAGTCTTCCACAAAACAACAAAAATGTTGACATATGTCTTTATATTTTCTGTCAGCCCATGGTTACCAACAGAGGCCGGGGAATTGCCCCTGGTTTTGGCGCCTATTTTCCTGGTGAACATTAGTTTTTTTTTCTTCTTTTGCAAGAAAAAGTCCTTCTTTCAGTAGCTTTTACGCTGAGCCCACGTTGCGCCAATTTTGGCAGATTTTGCATCGATTTCCGTCCGTTTTCCCGTAGTGGTGTAACAAAGTTGTTTATTTTGGAACCCCGTAGCCCTAGGCTGATTTCATAAGGAAAATCATCGGATTTAACAAGAAAGTCGAGATTTTGAATTCACACCAGCCCCCCACCACCAGTGGTAAGTTTCCGGTTTCTTAAAGTTTTATCTTGGCATGTCATTTTACTTTTATCCAGCCTCCGTGATTTTCTATATCACAAAATGTATCAATTTTAGGCCTGCTTCGGGATTCCTGATTTTTGGATTCGTGATTTTTGAGTCCTGATCCCTGATTTCTGCATGGTAGCTGATGTTTTTGCTTGAGAGCGGCTTTTGGAACATCAGTTTTGGTGATCTTCTGCGTTGCTGCATATAGTTGAGATATTGGCTGCTTTAGAATAGAGCTTGAACGTCGTGGAGTACCACCATACCACCCGGTTGCATCCCCTGGAGAGCTGGCAAGTCCATTCCATTTTAATTCGTTTTATTATTTATTATTATTACTCAGTGCATGAAATTATCACACTAGAATCATTTGAATGCTGCACCACTGCACTACTACTGCAACTTATTTTGCACTTATATAATATATGCTCGTATATGCTCGTTACCTACTTTTACACCAACATTTTAATTAATTAGTCATCGGATTTTATTGCATGTTGTGCACCGAATGTAGCGCTACATAAGGGGTTGTTTTATTTTAAATATTATAAATATTTAGGTGCTAGTCGCTTGTGATATATTTTTTTTTTGTTATTATTATACCTACATGAATTAGTAGTATATATTGGTGTCGGCATAATACCTACATAAGGTTTAACGGCAAGTCCGAAGAATTTGATGCAGTAGTTTAGGCACATGATAGGGCTAGGCAAAGATTATAATGTTCTCCAGGTTCTCCACTTTTGATCAGTAAAAAGCATCTTGTTTGATGTGTTTACGCTTGCCAAGTAAATATATTACATTACCATTCATCCTAAGTTACCTGTTTTATTGCGATACTTACCTCAGGTTTTTCCCGCTTTTCTTGTAATCTTTTCAACCTCTTTAACTGATAAGGCCTTTAAAGCGGGTGGCGCTATTTTGGTTGTTTGGAGATCTTTTACTCACGCCACTCTACCGAATGATCTGAGTGGTCCGGGATAGGCCGAGATAGAGAGGGTGATTAAACCAATTAAGTAACAGTAAAATTTTGTAATCTTTGCATTTAGGCCACCTCTTTCCCAATCAACAACATTAATTGGGGTTAGGTAAGCGTTTGCCACAATAATTTACTATTTGAAAACTAGAGTTTAGTTTTTTTTTAATCAAAGATCTCCGCCTTTTTTTTTTGTCGAGGAATGTGGCAAACCATCATCTGTTTGGACCCTTTTTTTTGCCACAGCGAGTGAATGGTGACAATTTTTTGGAGTTTTTAGTAGCTGAGCATACTAATATGTGGGAAGACATTCCTTTAAACTTAAGATTGTTGGCTTGGTTCCAACTTGACGGCTGTCCTGCACATTTTCACCGAAATGTGAGGAACTGGTTAAATAATAACTTTCCAAATAGGTGGATCGGACGAGGGGGACCGGTCGCTTGGCCACCACGTTCTCCGGACATAACACCTCTGGACTTCTTCGTATGGGCATTTTTAAAAGAACAAGTCTATGCGACTCCTGTAGAAACAAGGGAACAACTTATTGATCGTATCAGAAATGCGTGCGATGAATTGAGAAATGGCAATTTAATCGATGCTGTTCAATCCGTTAGGCGTCGAAGTGAATTATGTGTGCAGAATGGATCACATTTTGAACAATTGTTGAATGTTGTACAAATTTAGAACTATAAAAATTATTAAGAAATAATACTAGATTTGATAAAAATGTTAAAATGATAATAAAGTAATGTACCTCAAACCAAGTGCCAGTTTATTTTTAAAATTGTTTCCATAAAATTAAAAATAAAATAGCTGAATCCGATAAGTGTTCCATAATTAATTTCTGTTATTTGCGATATTTATCAATAATCTTAGAAAACACATTTTTAGGCAAAAAAGGCTGAGATGGAAACGAAATAATTTATTTACTACACAACCGTGGCAGATACAAAAAAATGTCAAGATACACTTTTTGTAGAGAATTGAAAGAACTTTACGAAAAAAAAATTTACGTTGATGTGAGACAGGTCCGTACTAATTACTTTTTAAATTTAGTGATAGTGAAAACCCATAACTCCACCACTGGTTATTTCAGGACCTTCATATTATCACTAAATATCGTAGTCAAAAAGGTGGTACTACACATCAAATTTGGTTTAAATATCTCCACTGGTTCGGACAGTGTAAAAAATACTTCATATTTTTTCCAACACTTCAACGCCCTGTATCTCGGAAACTAAGCTTTCCCCGATATATGTTGATATAAAATTTTCATTTTAGATTATCTTTTTCTATCTAATGTTAAAGTCCTACCACATAAAAGTGATCCAACCTGTATAGTACCTACCTACATTGGAAATGAGACATTTTTTTATTGAGTAAAATATTTGCAAAGAGGAACAACAGCTGAACATTTTTGAACAAAATGTTGAAGGAGTAAAGAACTGTTTATGTAATATTCCTTCGGTGTCGTGTTCCAAATTTCTCTTTCCACAAAATAAAATGTAATTTTTAGCACTTATAGCATAAATTGCCATGTACTACAACGAATAAAATAAGTTTAGGTTTTCGTTAAGGTAATTCAATGACAAATTGCCACAAGCTTTTTGAATTAAAAAATCTTGTCACGCTAAATGTTCATAAAAGTACGAACCAATTAATTTTATTGGACAGTTATTGGTTGATAAGTATGTGTTTGCCGAAGTATGTATTTTTTCTCTCTAGTTCGCGCGACAAGCATTTTGAAAACAAATCTTGAAAACCTAAACTTATTTTATTCCTTATAGTACATGGCTTAAATAAAAGTTTTTTTCCCATAATCCAGGAACGATAAACATAATAACATTGAAAATAAAAAACCTTTTTAAAAACAAACTTTTATTTAAGCCATGTACTAAAACAAATAAAATAAGTTTAGGTTTTCGTTAAGATAATTCAATTCCAAATAGCGACAAGTTTTTGCAAATTGAAAAGCTTGTCGTGCGAAATGTTGATGAAAGTAGGTGCCAATTAATTTTATTGAACAGTGATTGGTTGATAAGCAAGTACCTATTTGCCAAAGTATGCATTTTTTTCTTTACAATTCGCGCGACAAGCTTTTCAATTTGCAAAAACTTGTCGCAATTTTGAATTGAATTAACTTAACGAAAACCTAAACTTTTTTTATCCGTTTTAGTACATGGCTTAAATAAAAGCTTGTTTTTAAAAAGGTTTTTTATATTTTCATTTTTATTTTGTGCTTTTTAGTACTTATATATTTGATTCCCATGTCAGGAGGGTGGTAAAGAAATTTAGTTCACCTTATTGTTTTCTACTCGTCGAGCCCTTTTATTTGATACCCATGTCGGTTATCAAATAGGAAATCCGCCATCTTGGAGCGGCGGCCATATTGAATTTAGCGTGAAGTCACTAACTTTATCGTTTTCTACTCTTCAAGCCCTTCCATTTGATACCCATATTAAGGGAGTTGAAATGAAAATGTAATCCACTATCTTGGAGCGACGGCCATATTGAATTTAGTGTGATGTCACTAACTTTATCGTTTTCTACTCTTCAAGCCCCTTCATTTTATACCCATATTAAGGGGGTTGATAAAAAATACATCATCTGCCATCTTGGAGCGGCGGCCATATTGAATTTGGTGTGATGTCACTAACTTTATCGTTTTCTACTCTTCAAGCCTTTTCATTTGATACCCATACTAAGGAGGTTGACAAAAAACACATCACCCGCGCCATCTTGGAGTGGCGGCCATTTTGAAAGTATTACAATATTGAGTATTGCATATTGTATTGTCACCGGAACTAAAGGTGTATGCAATATTTCAGCTCAATCGGATGTAAGAAAGTGGTTCTAAGTCAGCTTGCAAGATTCGACCCACACTAACAGGTGAAGTTAAATAATAATAAAAGCTTGTAAAAAAAGACGGAATAAGCGAACTTTTTTACTATGAGATTTTTTTATTTATAGTAAAGTGTAGGTTTTGAGGTCAGAAAACATATGCCACACACGCAACCACCAGCAATGTACAGCGTTTTGAGATATAGATATACAGCGCTATTCACAAAGTTTGCACCAAATGGGAAATTTTTTTTTATTCTATTTTTTAAAAATCTGATTTTGGGATTTGTTGGTGCGTGTTTTGTTTACACTATTGCGCCTAAGGAGGGTCGTGACGTCACAGCCTATGGCTGTCAAATTTGACATTTTGACAGCTTGGTACTCCTCTACACTTCTTATTATTTATTGAATGCGCTCCACGGTTTTATAATCTTTATGGGGATAGAATTTTAATCACTTTTAAAAGCGTAGTAGATATATTAAAACGTAGTAGATATATCATTTTTTTTATTTAAATCTTTTCGTTTAAATAAAGATGATCCCTTGTGCCATTCCAATGAATTTTACAAAACCGCTTTTTTCCCACATCTAGGCGTCCGTAACCTTTTCTCGGGATCATCACCAGTCCGTCAATCCGTTTTACTCTAATCACGCTTCTCGAGATTTTACGGCGGGAATGCCGTTTGGGAAATAACGACTCCAAAAAAAAAATTCGCAACTAATGTTGCCCAAACTGTTCCCAGCAGAAAAAAACGTAAACAACCGTTGCCCGAAGAGTCCTCGGAATTCCGGGCACCGCCGCGCTGCGGTGGTAGGTACCTACGAAGAAAAAATGCGCAATCTGCGATCGGCCAATTTTTTTCTACCTGTAGCCCGGCAGAACTCGTTATGCTCTTATGAATATAAATAGTTGAATCCCGAGTCGGCCTCGTTCAGTCCAAGAGTAGTTAGTTTAGTACCTAGGCAAATAATAGAGTAGCTTGACGATGGGCTACAGACTCGGTGTTTTTTCGATATTCGTTGTGACAGTTCACCTGTGTAAGTGATCGCATCTCGGGTTGCCCCCGAACCGTGATTTATTGGTGGCTTTTTTGTTGCAGCTACCGGATACAGCGTCAAGGGTGGCGGGGCACTCAGTGGAAGTTTCAGTAAGTCTTTTTAAATTATATTTTCAAAAATATCTAAAGAATTCTAGTTGGATTTTGAGAAAACTAGCTTTGCAACATATTTTATGTTTTTATTGAATAAAATCTCTGCACCAACTTTCTTTGACAACTTTACAAAAAGTCAAAACAGAATAGGGTACTTGACGAAATTTTACAAACTTGATAAAACAATTCCTGGACACTTGCCTAAGACCCTACGATTATTTAAAAAATATATATTTACGTACTTATCAAGTTTTTAGACTTTCTTCGAAATTTGGCTGGAAAGCACTTATGACGTCACAAGTGTTTTAAAAAGACAATTTGGCAATATAGCAATACCACTAAAGTGTTCTAAGACATAACCTTATTCGGCAGTGAAAGTTGCAAGGAAAGTTGAAATTTCAGAATTCTAACCTCAAACTCCCAGACTTATGATGCCCCGTGAAACCACATTTAGTCAAGAAGTGTTTTTTTTTTCGTAAATACCTATTCAATCGTTTTTCTGCAAATTTTTTGGCTAGGTTGGGCCGGAATTCGGGCTCAGTATTAAGCACTATGGCGCCTTTATAAACGCGCCTTCAAGATGGTCCCTAGGCCGAGGTTCTCTGTTTATTAATAACTCATAATACAACTGTACTATTACTACAACGTAGGTAGGTACAAACCTTTGCAGTTTTATCCCATGAATTTCGGCAGACGCCAACATCGGATTATTAGAAAAAATTGTGCTACTTAAAAAGCATCCCAATTTCGGCAAATTACGGATTTTCCTTTTAGGGTCCATGATATCTTACCTTACACATCTAACAACACGATAACTAGGTCCGCAAATAATATATATAATAGTAAATATTAATAACAAACTATAATAAATCGCACAGATATTAATATCTACTAATGTTTTGACTTAGCGATATACGGAATCGGAATGACAGTTGGCATCACGGGATGTCATCTGCCGATCAAAAAACCATACGTGTTAGATGACATGTGGATATATGCATATGGTTAGATGCCTAGGTGGGCAGGTAACGTTGCCACATAGGCGAATATTTCCCCCATTATTGATACCTGAATATTTATAGTACGTTCCGTATACAGATATTTTAACTAAACTGTTACGTGGCAGAGATGAAGGATATAGTTTCCAGCGTGTGCAGCATAAACAGACACCATTTTGCTATAGAGGAGTCAATATGCGGAATAAAAAAGTCTTTATGTGACAAAATTTGTGTGTGCAATTGCGTTAGTTAAAGCTCAAAAGTTGCAATACATTAAGTAACAGATATTCATAGGCAAGCTGGAGATATTTGAATAGAAAACTGCAATTTGTCCTTGTTCCACGAAATATTGGAAACGGGCACCGGCAACGTTACAGTTCCGTTCCTCCTGAGAGGCACAGAGTTGCCACTTTTGGCGTTCTGGACAATAGAACGACGAAACTGTAGATTTCAGCCTGAACAAAATTGTGCAACTTCGTCTTTAATTATCATGAATAAATAAGTGTTAAAAGCCGTTGTTTCATTTATTACGTGTTATGTTGGTGCATCTACTGTAAACAGAGTACAATTTTAGAGCAATTAAAAATATTGTCAAGTACCCTATTGAAAATTAGGTAGGTACCAATTTATAAAAATGTAAAATAAAATAAAGGAAAAAAACATTTATTTTGAAACAGAAGCACAATGCACATGTTTTAGAACAAACTTAAAAGCGGGTCTATACCTACTTCAGAAAAAATAATTCATAAAACTAGGTATAAGTTTACGTGTAATTCGGTGCCTAGTTACTAAGTTACCAATAATAATTTAACGATTGAGACTCACTCAGAAAACTAACAATTATCTTTAATTTTCCCTAAAAATTACAGTCATTTAATAAATAATTTGAATAGATAATTACATGTATGTTCTTGGGTACCTAACATATCTGTTGATTGTTATTTTTGTGTTCCGGTAAAGAGATTTTTCATTTTTTTCATTTTTTAATTCACTAAGACGGTTTAAAATATTCTAAAACGATGAAAATCAAAATTTGAGCAAAAAGATGTCGTGTCTGTGTGTGTTCAAAATTACTATACGAGCTGATTCATTTTTATTCTGGGACACTTCAATAGGTGATAGAAAGCCAAAAAATAACCTCCCTTTCTTGTATAAACTAGATACCTACCTAAGGCCTTATAAAAAGTGACGGGGTGTTAAATTTGTAAAAAAATATGTGGACTTTATTGAATATTTACCAAACTAGTTGAGATATTTAAGTCATATTTGGTACACGTTATAACGGCATAGTAAATTTTATTTTTTCGTATTATTTCGAGGTATTATTAAAAAATTAACTCAAAAATTCGCTCCATAAGTAAGACTCAAAGTAGAAAGAATGTGTTTCTTACTTTAAATGTAACTTTGCCCAATAAACCTAACCATTCAAGGTTTTACTTTTCAAGATACAGAGAGTAACATTAATAATTTATCTTCTTTAAAAAGTTTTAGACCCTGTATCTTCAAAAGTATAGCCTTAAATAGGTATAGGTTTATTGGAAAAAGTTACTTTATTTAAAGCTGTAAATACTATATTTCTACTTTAAATTTTACTTATAGAGCAAATTTTTTAGATAATTTTTCAGAAATAACCCGAAATAACACTAAAAATCAAATTTGCTATGAAACCATGACACAAAAAAATACCAAGAGGACGTTGTTGTTTACAATTAAAATTTAAATAAGAAATTGAATACATTTTTATTGCTATATACAAGATGATTCATTTTTTCTAAAAACATTTGTATTATAACTACCCACTTCTCCGCCACTAGTAGTTAGAGGTGTTTGATATTAACATGTTTTAAGCTAACCCATGCCGTTACAACGTGTACCAAATATGACTTAAATATCTCAACTAGTTTAGTAAATATTCAATAAAGTCCACATATTTTTTTACAAATTTAACACCCCGTAACTTTTTTTATAAGGCTTTAAAAATATATTGCTTACACAAGAAAGTGCGGTTATTTTTTGGTTTTCTATCATCTGTTGAGGTGTCCAAGAATAAAACTGAATCACCCTGCATAACTCCTGCAAATGCAAGTCTTATTAAAACGATAATAGACTAAAGTGCTTACTTTGTTCAGTTTCTAATTTTATAGAAAAATGTTTCGAATTGAATAAAGACTTCAAATCTGAAATTTCACTTATGAACTTTAAAAAAATCATTTTATCCCCTTATCTGGGTACGTTTATCACACACAATACCTGAATTTGCTTAATTTGACTTGCATTGAATTATAATTATTGCGTTTTTTTCCAAATTAACCAAATTATTATTATCATTTTACCAAACTTAACAGATATCACATTTAAATTCTTCTTGTATGATTAGATATTTAGTTCAAATTTCAGATTTGAGATTTTTATTTAATTCGAAAAATATGGGATTTTTACACTACTACTTAGACCTTAGTAACTAATATAATTTTTCAAAAACTGATTGGGATGTAGCTGCTAATAAATTTTGCTTACTCTGAACAAATATCCGGGTCAAAATTAGGTGTTAATATGATGTCACACACTTTTGTGATATACGTTGATATTATTACATTACATCAAAGATCATAATATTCAAATCATGATCTTTGATTACATTAGGTACCTATTTTGTGAAAATAAATAAAGCAAAAAGCAAAAGTGGCCGAAAGTTATCAAACGACACTACATAATCACCTAAATGGGTTAATTGAAATGGGTTCATTGGTTCCCACAGTCAATGTATCAATCCCATAATAATATGATGTATGCAATCGAATTTAACCATTTAAACAGTTTTGTTTGATTTTTATGGAACGGATTTACGCTATTGTTTTATTTAAAATATAACGTTATTCTGCCATACATAGGTACCAATGAAAGTGTGTCTTTGCAAATAAGTATAGGAAAATGCGTTTTATTATACTTCTTTGAAAACACCTTATTTTCATCTGTTTTATCAATAATGAAAGATGGGTTTTTTTGGGCTAGCGCACGGAAACAGCGCATGGAAAAACTTTCCGTGCGCTGAATAAAAATACCGAATATATGGCATTAAAATAGAAATATACAGCAAAGTAAACTAAATTTAAGAAACTCTATAATGCTCTCTGATATTTAACATATATACCTATTTTGAATTTTAATTCGTAAGTGTTTCAATATTTAGATACATTTCTCTAATATTTTTGACGTTTTATTCACCTTATCTGACAATAACTAAATTACAACAAAGCACCTTTGAAATAATTTGAGAGTAACCATGGAAATGCATCATACAAACACTATATTGTCGGCATTGTTTATTTTTTGTCAATTAAATTTATTATAATATGCCGATAAAATGTTTTATGTTTCCGTTTTCAAAGAAGTATAATAAAAAATATCGTTCATCGTTCATTACACGTCCAGAAATAGATTTTTATTTCTAGACTCGTAATGAAATATACTATTCTAGTCCAATAAAGTTGTGCTCGGCTTATAGGGGTCGCAAAAAAATGCAAACAGTGTGGTTTTTTCAGGGCTGCTATTGGGGACTGTCTCCTGAGTGTCCAACCAAAATATCACACTCGAACTCCTGGTACGAATTGCGCTATAGGGTGGTTTCTTAAACAATAGTGTTGGTTTCCTAAACATTTTTTAGAGCAAAATGACCATAATAAAAGTTGTAGGGGATCAAATTGTGGACAACTCTTCTTCATAAAATATTTTTATATCTCTGATACATACCGAATTACAGCGCATTACTTATATGATAAAAATTCTGGACGCTGCAGCGGTGGTCTTGATAATAGTTTGAGAGGATGAACGTCTGGTCAACTTTTTCTTATATTTTTTTTGTGTCTGTAATACTAAATGAATTACAGGGCATTATATGACAAAAAATTAAAAACGATTTTTTTTGTCATATAATCATTAAGTATTTGAGACACAAAAAAATTATAAGAAAAAGTTGACTAGAAGTTTATCCACTAAAAGACCACCGCTACAGCGCAGCGTGCGGAGTTTTTGTCATATACATACCCAAGTAATGCGCTGTGACTCGTTATGTATTAGATCTACAAAAACATTTTATGAGGAAAAGTTGTTCATAATTTGATCCCCTACAACTCCTATTATGGTCATTTTGCCCTAAAAAAATGTTTAGGAAACCAACCCTATTGTTTACGAAACCACCCTATACCGCAATTCATACCAGGAGTTCGAGTGTGATCTTTCGATTGGACTCTCAGGACTCTCAGGAGACAGTCCCCAAGCAAAAAATCACACTGTTTGGATTTTTTTTGCAAAATTTACATCTTTATTGGACTATTCATTTTTTTCCGAAGTTCGCATTCAATGTCGAATATTTCGGTAGTAGAACAACGTGAAGGTTTTATCGTGTCTTTGAATTATTTATTTAATTTGATGAAGTATGTGTTATTGTTTCATTCTGAAATTGTAAGTAGATATTTTTCGAGATATTTTTTGTTGATTGGTTAATTTCTCGGTCAAATTGAGAAGTTTAAATTTTTATTTTATTGCATCTACAATATATTATTTCAAATGTTTGATTTATAAGCAGAAATGTTTAAAACTTATTAATAATTCATGACTTTGTAAATAAATCCTTACCAACTAGCATTGGCCTTTTTCTAAAGAAATCAAGATCCTATATATGACAAGGTGCTATTATAGCTATATGCTATGATCTTGAATGATTATTGATCAATATAGACAATATAATTATTTATATCGAGTTTGCTTATTTAAATTTAAATAATAAACAATTTTATTACCAGTTTCAACGAATTTGTTGTTAGTGGAGACTCCAAAACCTAATATGTATTATAAAATTGATGTATGATATATTTTTATCAACAGTTATAAACGCTAATAAATATCTTAACGTGAATATGAGTGGGACATAAGGAAATCAAAATATATTAGACATTCTGTATTTTTCCATTTCATCAACAAACACACATGCTTCTATGCGTATATTTTGTCATATCACTATCTCTCTACAACAACATGTCTGCCTAGTATAACATTGACATTAGCTCCGTGTTCTTAATACGGCTACATAATAATTATTATCCTAGCATGAAAATTATGGAAATTAAGTACCTAGGTACGTATCTTTGCGGATCTGAGAACAAACAAATTTCGTTATAAAAAACTTGCTTAAGTAGTCTTTCCTGTACACAGTGAATCACAAACAACTATAGCATCTTGTCTCTTGTATGTAGGTATAATGTGTGTGTAATAATTTCATTCCCATGTTAGGGGAATGCAACTAAAAAATTAATAGATAACTAAGAAATAGTTAAAATTGTAGGCACGGGCGTAGCCAGGATTTAGTTTTGGGGGGGGGGGGGTTAGTTTGAGAAGTAAATAAAACAACAAAAATATACTTACATGAAATTTAATATCTATATATTCATCCGAAAAACTACGACATATTCATAAAGTTGTTAACTTTAAATGAAATGGATAAATTAATTTCGTTCCTCTGCGCTAAATCTAAAACCATTAAAGAAGAAATCTTCGGCTTTAATATATCCACTACTTCATCTGCATGAATTTCTGTTCCATAGTGAATGTTCATTAGAGCCAAACCATTAAGTCTGTTTTTACTTGTAGTGTTTCGTAAATAGTTTTTCAGTCTCCTTAGGCTCGACAAAGACCTTTCTGGGGTAGCAGTGGATATACAGGAATGGTAGCCAAGATTTGTAGTAATGTGTAAATATTAGGATAAAGGTTTTTATCGCACATATCTAGGCATTCCAAACTAGATTTCGGGGTAGGCAAGTTCGGCTGCAACTGCGTCTGCCTCTCGTCAAAAGATGGCGCTAGGCGCTACTATTACTACATATATTCAAACGTAATAATAATTTAACTCTTCACTCCTCGTATTTTTTGGTAATATTTTGCTTATTTCGGGGGGGGGGGGGGGTTTGAACCCCCGAAACCCCCCCCTTGGCTACGCCCGTGATTGTAGGTAAACACTACTCGTATTTGGTAACTGAGTGTTGTATGAGTAGGTAGACTCCAGAAATGACATCAAGCAAAGAACAAGCTTTTTCCATATTCAGAATAATTCAGATGATCTTACTATAGTAGGTGTAGTAAGATCTACGAAAGCCTTATTTTAAATGGTCGATATAAATGTGTTTTGCTTTCTCTGATTGTAGACTGCCGAAGGTAACTCATTATTATTCTAAGGAGATGATTGATTTCCAAAATACCGTTTTTTTAAATATTCAAAATTTTAGGCTTTGCAGTTTTTAATTTTTAACTGTCAAGGTCAAAGATACCTAAACAAGATTCGATTAATAATAATAAGTTATACGGAAGAGGTCATTAACCAGTCAATTATTACACTTTGTTATAGATCTGATAATATGATAGGAATCCATAAGCATATTGCGTACGTCATATTTTTGTTTAAATAGAAAAAAAATTAAATATGAAGCTGTAACCAAAGTCCAGAGAATACTATAAGTCGGATAACTCCTTTGAAGTCGTCGAAAAGCCGCCGATTTTTGCGATCGGTCGTAAATTAATGTCAGCTCGCCACTCCGTTATTTACGAGGGTGGACTATCCAAAACACCGTAAAGCTGGTTGCACCAAGTTATACGGGGGCACTTCTATATTGACTTTCCATTATGCGCAATAGGAGTAATAGGTATAGCGGAAAATTAAGGAGCATAATATGTACATATAATAAAAATGCACGTATTTTACTTTTTTCCGTTTAAATAACGCAAGATATACCTACCTAACTAAACATAGGGTAAGTAAAAATACACATAAGTGTGTACCTAGGAGTAAACAAAATTATTTACATAGTTTACAAATTTTGCAAAATTGTAAGTTTTGGATTTGATTTATTTTGTCTTTAGGATTTTAATTCCCTATTCGCAAATTTGTGTGTAGTAAATACGAACTCGCTTATATAATGAAACAAAATAGTCGTGGGAAAAATTTGCACACGGATATGTATTTTACTGATCGGAATTCCTTTAGTAGGCTAGAACCTAAGCCATCCTGATGCGATAAGTCATTAAATTTTGATTAGAAAATATTTTCTAAATTGATTATACACTGTGTCCCGGATAAGAATGAACAGCATGGGGATATTGCAAACGGTGAGAGATAGGGCAACGGTTAAATAGGGAAAAAGTTGCGCAATTTCGAGGTCAATAAAATGGCACAAACAGATTTCTAATATCTTTTTTCGTTTTTGAGTTATTTTGAAAAAAGTAAAATTTTGCGTTTTCGATTTTATTTTTTTCTGAAGTTGTTATCACAGATAAAAAAAAAGGAAAACACTTTCTTATGGCACTTTTTAACGGGCTTTAAGATGGCGTTTTTAGATTTGTTCTACAACGTTTCGTTTTTGAGAAACCATCTTCAACTTTATTTTTTAAATACGGACCTGGATTTTTTTTGCAGATTTTGAAAGCACTTTTCATTGCAAATACCATGATGTATGACACGAAATATTTTTAAATTGTTTTGAGACAATTATTCTGAAAATTCCCTTTTTTCCATTCATTTTTCTCTAATGCGGCCCTGTATTTAATAATAAGAAGTCTAAATATTAATCAGTATTGTCAACAATTTAACTTACAACTTATCTTTCGATTATTGGAGAACCAAAAAAAGGACGGCAAAGACTAATAACAGTCACATGCGATAATAAAAAATAAATAAAAACCCCCACCTAGAAGGCTTTGAAACAACGAAACCAACCCCTTGTCATTTGTCATAACTCCCACTGTATCATTTAGTTAACAATTTGTATCATTAGAAATGGAGGGTGCTTTTTCAAATGGGGACAAATTTAACATGTCAGCATGTTATATCTTGCGTCACAGAAATAGTGTAGAGGCCGAACGAATGTATTGTTTCAATTAATAAATAGCAAAAGTTATTGATTTCGTTGGCTTAAAGCTTTCTTCTGACAATTAGAAAAAGCTAAGAATTTTCTCCAAAACACAATGCGTCACTGTTTGCTGTACAACAACAGAGGAAAACACTTACCAGACAGGGCCGTATTTAAAAATATTAAGTTTTCGAAGTAAAAATAAACTGCAAATAAATTGTTGTCAATACTGATTAATAATTAGACTTCTTATTATTAAATACAGGGCCGCAATAGAAAAAAATGAATGGAAAAAAGGAATAATCAGTATAATTGTCTCAAAACATTTTAAAAATATTTCGTGTCATACATCATGGTATTTGCAATGAAAAGTGCTTTCAAAATCTGAAAAAAAAATCCAGGTCCGTATTTAAAAAAATAAAGTTGAAGATGGTTTCTCAAAAACGAAACGTTGTAGAACAAATCTAAAAACGCCATCTTAAAGCCCGTTAAAAAGTGCCATAAGAAAGTGTTTTTCTTTTTTTCTATCTGTCATAACAACTTCAGAAAAAAATAAAATCCAAAACGCAAAATTTTACTTTTTTCAAAATAACTCAAAAACGAAAAAAGATATTAGAAATCTGTTTGTGCCATTTTATTGACCTCGAAATTGCGCAACTTTTTCCCCGTTTAACCGTTGCTCTATCTCTCACCGTTTGCAATATCCCCATGCTGTTCATTCTTATCCGGGACACAGTGTATATTCACTAAATTCTCGTGAAGATGCTGTCAAACTGCGAAATGGTCCTGAACTGCCTTCATAGGCTCTTAGTTCACAAAATATTGTTGACTTGTCTCTGCCTGCCAGATTACGCGCATGCGAATATGCCTCTAACCATAAACTTCTGGTAATAATCATAATGGAACATAAACTTTTTTTGGACGAAGTGAATGATCGGTCATCAAAATGTGCCTTACAAATTTTTATAAGTTTATTTGCCCCTTCAGGTGCAATATTCGCAATTTTATGGTCTATGACGGACCCTAAAGCCTTCTTCCATTGCTGACATCTGCAATTATCAATATAAACATAAAAATAGCATCAATTATAGAACAGACACTGAAAATCTTTCTCATATTTATTATAATCTTAACTTAAAAATAAGTCCAAAAATAAACTTTATAATAATTATAAATTAAAAAAAAATAATATATAAAAAAAAACCAAAAACCAAAATTTTAACAAATTCCAAAACCAAATGTGTTTTTACCAACAATAACAAAACAAAATTTCAAAAATATTTATTTTCTTGCATTTTCCAAAGCCACACTGTAAAAGAGTCTTTCTTCCTCGCCTTCTTTTTATAACATTTTTTGTATCCACAAACCGCACCGAGCCTTTCAATTCGTGTCTAAATATAAAAATAATTTACTTCGTCTCCGGCAATCCTTTTGAAAGCATATTCACATATTTTTCCACAAATGCTTTCCCCCACACACCAGTACTATTATATAATTTAAAAAAAATTAAAAAAAGAAAGAATTTTGAACACATACAATGAAACTATGGAAAAAAAGACTAGTTGAATAAGAAAATTATTACAAGAAAGAAAGAACAAAAGGAGGAGGGACTCTTAAAAATAATAAGTTAGTAATGTAAGTAATAATAACTATTATTTTTTCAAAATCTATAATGTTCTAAACATAAATATTAAAAAGGAAAAAATCTTGTATTCCCATAAAAATAACAAAGAACGTCTCCTCTTTCAGATATGCTTATTATTATTTAAGATGAATTTTAAATTATGGAAAAAAAACTATCCTAGATACCTGATGATGGCAAAAATGCTGAAACACGTGTAGTGTCATGTTTTTAATAAATAAAAAAAAAATTTAATGTGTTAAAACAAAATCTAATTGGTCGAACCCCAGGAAATTCTATTCAGAAAAATTATCAATATTAGAAAGAAACACACCGATGACATGTTGGCTTTATATTATTCAACATATATACAATGTATTATGTCATATAATATTATGCATAATACCAATATTATGTAATATTATAATAATATTTCAATGAAAATAATAGAAATAATTGATTAATACATTTTTCTTAATTATAGGTTAAACAAAATCCTCGACTAAATCTTACCTTTCACGGTCTTTAGGAATTCGAAAAAAGAACACACAGAATTTGAATTGCTTTTACAGCCATCCGCACTGCAATAAGTACCGTGATAAACCATCACTACTCAAAATTGGCAACGGTATTAGATATAATTTACGCGGTACAATACGAAGCACACCGTTCCGAGATACACCGTGTAACAAAGTGACGATCGGAATCGCCCGCTCAGCGGGATATCGATCGAGGGCTAAGGCGAAGGGAGCGGGATCGGGCAGGAGGGAAAGATTTGTTGACACAGGCCAAGTCGAGCGGACTTATAGTATTCTCTAAACTTTGGTGTAACTAACTTTGAGAGGCAATTTTTTACAAAAAATATGTGCAATCCACAAAAAATCGAGTTGGATATTTACTTATATCCTTGGAATATTTAGGAGGGGGTTGCCGACAGCGAAAGTGATGTTAGATTTCGTTTTTTTTTAAGTTGTATTGCATAAAATCTAATACCATTTTACCTGGCAAAAATTTAGTACAAACATCTCTGTCTTCATTTTAATCATAAGATCTTACAAGCATTGTTTTATTTTATAGGTTATGAAAACCTTGGGAAAAATAATAATTCCAGTGCATATGCTTTTAAGAGACAGAGATGTTTGTACTAAATTTTTGCCAGGTAAAATGTTATTAGATTATTATACAACTTAAAAAAATACGAAATCTAACGTTACTTTCGCTGTCGGCAACCCCCTCTTAAGCCAAGATTTGAAAATAGTACCTAGGGTTAATTTAAAAAAAATACCAAAAACCCATGGACGTAGAACTTATTTTTGATTTGATTTACGCTACTGGTAATGACGACAAAACGCTAGTAGCTTCAGTTTATTGCATTTTATGACCGAATAACGTGTATCGAATTTAAAGTTAACATCATTTGTCGTTTTGGAGAAAACCGTTTACAAAAATAACCTTTAATAGGCTTTAACACCCTGTATCTTTTTTATAACTTTTTTGTTCAAAATAAAATTTTCCATCGTTTATTTCACAATTGTGGTTACAACTGGGATATAAAACAAATTGCAAAAGTATGAAAATTTTACATGACTAAAAAGATCTCATACAATTTATATACTAGAATTTACTGGTCATATCTGTCATCTTTTCCACAATAATAATAAGAAACAACGATGGATTTTTGTACCTGTGTAAATAAAGAGGGAAGTTTTCGTGGCATAGGTAAAGAATAACCGGGTTGAAAAATGTTAAAGTTAATTTGGAAGAAAAACATATTTAATTTGGAATTAAGTACCAGTCAAATTAAACAAATTATTACTATTATTGTTATAAATGTAGTTCTCTCTAAAATTAGTGGAGGTCTTGAATAGGGTTTCATCAAATCAAGTAGCTTGACATTTTAACAAATTACTTGACTTGACTTGAAAATCAAGCTTTTGACAAATTAAATATTTGACTTAACTTGATATTGGAAAATTACTACTTGACTTGAACTTGACTTGATTTCAAGTCAAGTCAAGTCAAGTAGCTTTGATATCAAGTCAAGCCATGAATCTCTAAAATTGGCAATAAAATAAAATTTACTTTTACTTGTGAACATGTTTATTTATTATTAACACACAAAATAAGAACCAAGTTTCCGAGAAAAATGTTTATATATCAAGAAAAAAAAAGTGCTTTGAACGGTGTTAACGTGAAACAAATAGAAGTTTTTGTTGTCTATGTTACACAGACACAGACACCCAAATAGAAGTTTTTGTTGACTATACACATAGTTTTGGTACGGACTTAAAATAGTTTATTTTTGTTCTTTCCTAGTTTTGCAAAAAAAATGTACAATGCAAAGGTATATTATTATTATTTACCTAACCGCCCTAACTGATAATAAAATTTGAAATTGATAAAAAATCAAGTAATCAAGTAGCTTCAAGAAAAACTTGATTTTTCAATTACTTGAGAAATAAATACTTGACTTGACTTGATATTGGAAAATTACTACTTGACTTGAACTTGACTTGATTTCAAGTCAAGTCAAGTCAAGTAGCTTGAATATCAAGTCAAGCCATGAATCTCTAGTCTTGAAGCATTTTCAGATTTTAGTATATTCTGGCATTACCTGAGGTGAAGCCTCCTCCTTTGTAGGATCTTTATGTGTTTCGTTCATTGGAATAGTTTCTTACAATATTTTTCTTTTATTCCCACAGGTAGTTCACACGCATCCGCTTCTTCTTCAGGTAAGACATTAGATTATAAGTTATTAGAACTACATCACAAGTGATCTTGATCTGTGCTCACTAGGACTTTTTTAAATCGTTTTGAGAAAACTCTTCCTTCTTGTACAAACTGTTTATACACTTTTATATTACCGTTGTAATTCTAAAACGTTTCTCGCCTCCTCAGCCTTCAGCAGCTCGAGCTCCTTCGGCGGCGGCTTCGGCAATGACATCACCGACGGACTGAAAAATGCGATCAAGACCGGCGCCGTCGCCAGCGCCCACGCCAGCGCCTCTGCAGGCGCGGGCGCCTCCGCGGGAGCCTCGGCGGGCGCCTCTGCCGGAGCCATAGGTGGCGCCTCCGCCGGAGCCATAGGTGGCGCCTCTGCCGGAGCCATAGGTGGCGCCTCCGCCGGAGCCATAGGTGGCGCCTCTGCCGGGGCCATAGGCGGCGCCTCTGCCGGTTCCCAAGCAGGCGCCGGATTGGACGGAACCGACAAGACTGGGGCGATCGCAGGGGGCGCTGCTGGCGGGTCTGGAGGAGCAGGTAACTTGATATGCCGAGTCCACGTGGACGAGTATTGAATCCGCTTTGTTAAAGACTTTCTTACAGATAGAAAATTCTGTGTTAGGGTTGATAACAAAAATTCTGAGTTTCGTAACATTCAGGCTGGCGTACCGCAGGGCTCGGTATTGGGACCTGTTCTATATTCCATTTTTATTAGCGACCTAATGTCATACCCAAATACGAAGATCTTCCTATACGCAGACGATACTGCAGTTTCTAGCAGTTAGTGAGTCTCAAAGGTCAATTAAAGCTTTCTTGCAGCGTGCGGTGAACATGGTCTCCGAATTTTTTGTTAAATGGAAAATAAAAATTAACGAGCGGAAAACCAAAGGTATTTTTATTTCTAAAAAAAGATTATTACCAGAAATGCAACGTATTAATTTAAATCAAATCCCAATAGATTGGAGCGACGAAGTTATATATTTAGGTATTAAGCTAGACAAAAGACTTACATGGGCTTCGCACATAAATTCAAGAACAAAAATGGCAAAACAAGCAATGTCAAAATTATATCCGCTTTTAAATAGAAATTCTAGCCTCAATGTCCAAAGCAAACTTTTGATTTATACGCAAGTGATTAGACCTTCGTTATTATACGCCTGCGCCGCTTGGTGTTTCGCCGCAAAATATAATATAAACAAAATTCAAGTTATACAAAATAAATGTCTTCGACTGGCGGTAGGAGCGGAGTGGTACACTTCAAATAGGACCATTCACAACGACCTTAACATCCCGACGATCACACAATACATAAAGACGCACGCACGTAAAATTTATGACGTAATCGTCCCAAATCATCCTAACCATTTACTCACGGACGTATGCACCTACAACGTTGACCGCAGACTACCACACAGACGACCGAGACACTTCATTGACGCTAACGACGAATGACACTGACGATAACCCGTAGTAATATAATCAATTTTAGTTTAAATATTTATTTATTATTATTATTATTTTAAATAATATTGTAAAAAGCGTACGCAAATATTTCTTTTAGGAGATACTAACTCTCCAAGTACCGTTCACCTATATGTATTTCCTTAATGTTTATTCTTACTTGGGGAAAAAGGCGTTTTACGTCGACCTTAATAAAATTCAAATTCAAAAACGAAAAACGAAACGAAACGAGTATTGAACGTGGCGTTTGTTTTAGGCTCTCAGGGAGGTTCTGGAACGTACACAAGCGCAGGAAGCGGAACAGGTAATTGCCTTGTAGTTTTCCTCGACATATTTCCGTTTCCAGTTCCAACTGCACAATGGTGTCAAGTAAAATTCAAATGGGACATTTTGCTCTTCAAAATGAGCAACTAGAATTGCTTACATTTACAGATAATTTAATTTTTGATCAAAAGATTTTCCATACTTCCATACAATTTTAGTGCCGCCCATAATATCTATGGAGTGAGCCATTTAAAACGAACATCTTGTTTATTAATATTTGTTTTTTGTATTTATTTTTTTACAAATTGGAATCGTCGTTTTCAGGAGCTGCTGGCTCCGGATGCGGCTCGGGCTCGTGCGGCAATGGAAAATTCATTTCTGGCTCTACCGACATCACCTCCGGCTCCAAAACTGAAGGTTGCTGCAAGGGACCTTTCCCGGGACCAAGCGGCAGCATCCTGGATGCCAAACCAGCTCCCATCGGCGGCGGTGCACCTGTGAGGGAATCTTCTCCAACTTACCAACACGGAGCCGGAAGTTCCTCTGGAGCACCTCACGGTTCGATACCGACACATACAACGATAGGGGCATCTTCTGGAACAACTGGAATCACTCCAGGTCTCATTGGAAGCCTGCCCGGACCTTCTGGAAGCATTTACGAGAGTAAACCGGCACATTCCGGATCGTTCAATTCTGCTGGAAGCGGTGCAACCCACGGCGGTTCAAACTACGGAGGCGCTAGCGGGTTCGGTGTTTCTGGTGGCGCCAGCCATTCTGGAACAACAGGAATTACGGGCAGTTTGATTCATTCGTTCCCTGGACCTTCTGGGGATATCCACCAGGGCAAACCAGCAACTGCGGGCAGTTCGGGTGGTTGTGGATCGGGCACAGCTTGCGGATTTGGACCTACGGTGATTAATTCGTCGCCGTCTGCTTTTGGGCCCTTTGAAGCGCCAGCACCATCACCATCAAGTAAGGTCGAAGATAAGAAATAATATTAACAATAAATTTGAACTAATTCTAGGTGGTTCTGGACTCGCAACTGGGGGCGTGCATATTCAGACACAACCCGGAGCTTCGTATAAACCAATCGACACACCTTCTCACAAACCTGCTTTCCCTGGACCGAGCGGTAGCATTCTTGATAGCAAACCAGCTTCTTCTGTGTCTGCTGGATCTGGTGCCGGTGGTTCATCGCAGTCTACTTTCGGAAGTGGGACGCCAGCAGGTATGTTTCAAGCCAGAAGAAAGAGTGTTAACAATATCTTGCTGTACCTACTATTGTATTAAATGAACGTTTATAATTCTAGCTGGTCCAGGCTTTGCAACTGGAAGCAGCGTGCACATCCAGAAACAACCGGGTGCAGCGTACACACCAGCAGACACATCAAGCTCTTCTCAAGACTCGGGAAGTTCTGGCTGTATCTCTTGCAAAGGACCATTCCCTGGACCATACGGCAGCATTCATGACAGCAAACCCGCTTCTTCTGTACCAGCTGTAACTGGATCTGGAGCAAACGCACTTGCTGGAGCAAATGCTGCAGCTAACGCTGGAGCTAATGCCGGAGTATTTGGTAAATTTGTGACACCACCCTTAGGTAGATCAAGTATTTACTATGTTCTTTCAATATTTTAGGTTCACCAAGCACTTGCTCAGGATCCTCATGCGGCGGTTCTTACTCTGGACACGATACAGCTGGCAAGACCTCGACTGGATCACAAGGAACCTATTCCGGAGATTCAGGAAAATCAAGCGATATACCATTTGGAGCAGCTCCAGGAGGTTCCTACTGCGAAGGTCCATTATGTGGTTCTGGATTAGGTGTTGGTGCTAGCACTGGTGGTGCTTCTTCGACTTCAGGCAGCAGTGCTGGGCCATCTTGCACTGGAAGCAGTTGTGGTTCTTCAGATCAGTCCGATATACCATTTGGAGCAGCTCCAGGCGGTTCCCACTGCGAAGGTCCATTCTGTGGTTCTGGATTAGGTGTTGGTGCTAGCACTGGTGGCGCTTCTTCGACTTCAAGCACTGGAAAACCAAGCAGTGCTGGGCCATCTTGCACTGGAAGCAGTTGTGGTTCTTCAGATCAGAATATACCATTTGGAGCAGCTCCAGGCGGTTCCCACTGCGAAGGTCTATTCTGTAGTTCTGGATTAGGTGTTGGTGCTAGCACTGGTGGTGCTTCTGCGACTTCGGGCAGTATAAAACCAAGCAGTGCTGGGCCATCTTGCACTGGAAGTAGTTGTGGTTCTTCAGATCAGCCCGATATACCATTTGGAGCAGCTCCAGGCGGTTCCCACTGCAAAGGTCCATTCTGTGGTTCTGGATTAGGTGTTGGTACTAGCACTAGTGGCGCTTCTTCTACTTCAGGCACTGGAAAACCAAGCAGTGCTGGGCCATCTTGCAGTGGAAGCAGTTGTGGTTCTTCAGATCAGCCCGATATACCGTTTGGAGCAGCTCCAGGCGGTTCCCATTGCAAAGGTTCACTCTGTGGTTCTGGATTAGGTGTTGGTGTTAGCAATGGTGGCGCTTCTACGACTTCAGGCACTGTATGCTCTGGTGCATCGTGTGGAGGTAAGTTCTTCATCCAACATTTGTTTTGATGATTTATAATAATTCTTTTATAGGATCAGTTCCAAGCACCGGTTGTTCCGGTTCATCTTGTGCGCCTGCCTCTGGAGGATCATCGTCTCTTGGCGTCTCCGGTCTTGGTAGCAACGCTGGAAGCGGCAGTATTACAAGCTCATACGAAAAAATCAAATCGGGCGGCATCTACCACACCAACTACGATTCAGCTCCTGGTTCTGCAGTCCACCATCCGAAACCGAGTGATTCTCTGTTAGCTCCAATTCCTGGAATAAGTGGAAGTGGAAGTGCCACGGGTTCTTCTGCATCTGGAGGTGACGGCCTGACAGGCCCTGGGACTGGAAGCTTACCGTTGGAAGAGATCAAGCCCCCATACGATTCTGGAGTGATAGTGTTTATGGATGCGTCTGGATCTGGTGTCGATGTTGGAAGTGGCTCCTATGGTCACAAGCCAATCCCTGGTAAGATTTCTTGGATGGACGGTAAGATACATTTCAACGATGATTTTCTGCTACCAGGAATTTCTGGATCTGGCAGTGGATTCGCAACCGGAAACGTAGTTATACAAAAATCCGATGGTTCTCTGTCTTCTGGCAATGACTACAAGAACTCCGGCACCACTAGCTGTTCATCTGGATCATGTGGACAAAATACTGACACGTATGTCGTAAAGGGAGGAAGTTTAACGCCATACAATCACGGAAGTGGACAAAAAACAAGTTCTGGTGGCAATTTAGGTCCGGGCTGTTCTGGTGGAGCGTGTGGGGGTTCCGGATTTGGTTTTGGTTACAATCAGGGCTCGTACAGCAAGTCTGGGAGTTCCGGAAGTGGACACAATCAAGGAACTTCTGGAACCCCGGGATCGGGTTGCTCTGGTGGCTCGTGTGGCGGCTCAGGGTTTGGTTCTGGTTCCAGTCAAGGTTACCACAGCGGGCACAAGGAAGGAAACGTTGTACCCGGTTGCTCTGGTGGGTCCTGCGGTGGCTCGGCAATTGGTTCCGGTTCCGGTCAAGGTTACTACAGCGGGCAAAAAGCGGGAACCTCTGGAAACTCGTTTGGCTCTGGCGCTGGGGCCTTCAGTAGTTCTGGAAGCTTCGGAGGAAGTGCGGACTGTTCCACTGGCGTTTGCGGGGGAAACCAGGCGTACGGCGGGTCCAAGGGTGGTTCCTTCGGAGGGTCGTTCGGGCCGGAATCGTTTGGAATTAAGGGTGGAAGTGGAGCGTCGGCGGGCGCCAGTGGGTTCGGATTTTTGAATCAACTTTTGGGATCTGCCGGATTCGGCGGATCGATCGCCAAGTCTGGAGCGTCGTCTGGAGCCCTGTCTGGAGCGGGGGCGTCGAGCGGGTCGTTCGCTAAAGCCGGCTCGTTCGCTGGAGGTTCTAGTGAGTAAATTTTTGGTTTTATTTAAACTCGAAATAATTCCAAGATGGAGAATTATGTAGGTGCTGATGGTTCTATTTGTTGCAGGTTTCTCTTCTGCCAGTTCAAGTGCCAGCGCCCATTCGGGATCGTATGGGAAGTAATTCATCATAAGCAAATCTGTGACTACTTTTACTTTTGTTAGGACTAAGTTTACTGTATTGTGATTTTTATTTTATTATAATATACGAATACTTTTTTTACAAATCATAGTTTATTATTTTTTCATCATTCATCATAAAGAAACACATTTCGGACATCTTCATAAAAACAGAAATTAAATCAAGGCTAATTTGATGGATTAATCCGAAACTGGGAAATAATTTAACTAAAGAATTTTAAGAAAATCGTGGTATAAAGAAGTTTGTAGTAACGATAACTTCTTCAAAAAATCATCACTAGCTCAGTCGAAATAGTAAATACTGTCTGTGAGATATCTTTCCTTAGGTCACTCTAAAAAAATATCGGCTCTTCATAGATATTTGGAGTTTCCACAATCAAACGCGGACACACTATATCACAGATTTAAATTTTCATTTGTTTTTGTTATATTCAAATTTTGTATTTTAATTCCATGCTCTAAACACAAAATTAAATAATTAAATCACAACTGATTTTTACTAGGTCAATATTCACATCTAGCAGAACTGTTATTCAACATAAAAGAACTAACAGTATTACCCTCAAAAACCAAAAATTTTAAGATTCAATGTACAGCACGTGCGTGGTGATTCAACATTTTGACCCATAAAATGGCTTTTTTTGTAGCGAGCAACACGCATAATTTGAAACTTTTGGTCAATACAAATTTGAATCTAAGTAATTACTCACATTTGGAGACAAAAGTCATTTAAAAATATTTATCGCAATGGCCATCATTAGCATTTGCGCAAAAAGCCTAATAACGGCAATTGTGATATATATTTTTAAAGAATTTTTGTCTCAAAATGTAAATAATTACTTAGATTAAAATTTGTATTGACCAAAAGTTTCAAATTATGCGTGTTGCTCGCTACAGATCGATAAAAGCCATTTTATACTTAGGTCAAAATGTTGAATCACCACGTAAGTACGTGCTGTAACTTTACTTATTGGCGAGTGGAATTTGGCGAAAAATAGAATTTTTGACGTTTGTTTCTCTGTATAGGTTTACACCAAAACTTAAAACTGATGCCTTGATATTTTTTTTGTATGGATCAAAATAATTCTGGTAGGTACCTATTTATCATTATTAAAAAAAAATCATCCTGTTATATAAAAATTCAGAACTCCAGACATTAAAACCACAATGAAAACTTCATCAAGAGTGTGTTTGGTTGCCTATCATCAATAGAATTTTATTTACAATTAAGTGAAGAAACTAGTAAATTTGAAAGGTTGGAAAATAAGATTGTTTTTAAAATATTCATAGCATGATACTGTTTTAAAACAGTTTATTAAAATGAACGTATCAAATTCGCTAGTTTTTCCACATTGTTGTAAATCAAATTCTATTGATACAGGCAACCAAACACACTTTTGTGACGTTTTTATTGCGCCCTTAAACTCGGATCAATAACATTAAAATATTAAAAACAAATTCTTACAAATCGTTGTTCCACTTTGTTGCTTTTTATTTGATATCGAAAACTTTAAACCGTTAAATAGTCCCTAAATAGGTAAGTATAGATGGCTGGAGCATTTATGAGCAGAAGCATTTTGAGCATTTTATGAGCATTTATGAGCAGGACATTTTTAAAAGTGTCTTGCCACTTTTGGTCACTGTCCGGCAGTTTTGGAGCATTTATGATCATTTATATGAATGTCGTCAGTTAGAGAATTAATGAGAATTTCTGGTCACTTGTGAGCATTTATGGTCATTTATGAGCATTTATGGTAATTTCTAAAAAAATCTCTCCATTTCTAACCTATAAAACTACAAAACCGTTTCTAATTCTAACCTAGAATCATAGCATCTAGAATATTGCGAACTGTGTACCTACTTTGCAAAATGGTCAAACAAAATTCAATAGTCTGGAAAAGAAGTGACCAAAAATTAAAATATGCTAAGTATTTGTGAATTTTGTAAAGCTGAATATTTTGCCCATGCAGGAAGAACGAGAAAACATTTTATTCAATATTCCAAGGCTCCAGTACAGAAAAAGAAGTTATTTAGATTTAGTAACAAAAATGTAAAAAGTATTTCTAACTAACATACATCCTACATGTACCTAGGCATTTGGGTCTTCTAAATCTGTCTTCAGTCTGTAACTAGAAACTTTTTTTTTAATTTTACATATTTTAAATTTTTTTATTTTTGTTTTACTTTATATTTTTTTAGTCAAAAGTCATACATATGACGTCTTGTTTTAAAGGTCTTTTCACAAGCAATCGAATGGCACCATTTTCAAAAATATCCATAAATGCTCGAGGCCTCGGCGTACATTTTTAAAAGTGTCCAAAATCATAAATGCTCGGACATTTGCCATCTATATAGGTAAGTATCTTTTCTAAACAACGTTTCACTTCAATGAAGAATAAACATACTTAGATACATTTCTTTCTATGACACGGGCGAAGCCAAGGGGGGGGGGTTTCGGGGGTTCAAACCCCCCCCGAAATAAGCAAAATATTACCTAATATTATACCGAAAAAATACGAGGAGTGAAGAGTTAAATTATTATTACGCTTGAATATATTATGTAGTAATAGTAGCGCCTAGCGCCATCTTTTGACGAGAGGCAGACGCAGTTGCAGCCGAACTATTTTGTATTGTAGGGACACTTTGCGTTGTTTCTCGATTATTCGCCACGCCCCTCGGTCGAAATGAGCGGAACTTTGTGGAAGTTCGTGGAAGTTTCTGGACGGCTACTGGGCTGCTATATAAGCGGCGCCGCGGCGCGTGACCGCGCTTACGGCAGTATTGTTCCATGCGAACTCGAAGCGAATAAAAGTGAAAAGTGGTGAACGAATAGTGAAGAGAATTAAGTGTACCGTGTAAGTGAGTAATTTTAGTGCGCTGTTATTCGATGACCTTGTTAAGGATAGATACGTGAATCTTTATTACTGTCGAAAAATGGAGGGGGAAAAAAGGAAGGGTGATAAACTTAAAGGTATGGACTACTGGAAAAAGTGGTGTAGTCAAGGTCAAGGGGTTTCTAATAAAGAAACAAATTTGGATTTAGCTATCAAAGCTTCAGCTACCTTGCATGCTGATAAGAAGACTGCCTACCCCGAAATCTAGTTTGGAATGCCTAGATATGTGCGATAAAAACCTTTATCCTAATATTTACACATTACTACAAATCTTGGCTACCATTCCTGTATCCACTGCTACCCCAGAAAGGTCTTTCTCGAGCCTAAGGAGACTGAAAAACTATTTACGAAACACTACAAGTGAAAACAGACTTAATGGTTAATGAACATTCACTATGGAACAGAAATTCATGCAGATGAAGTAGTGGATATACTTAAAAGAAAAAGCCGAAGATTTCTTCTTTAATGGTTTTAGATTTAGCGCAGAGGAACGAAATTAATTTATCCATTTCATTTAAAGTTAAGAACTTTATAAATATGTCGTAGTTTTTCGGATGAATATATAGATATTAAATTTCATGTAAGTATATTTTTGTTGTTTTATTTACTTCTCAAACTAAACCCTCCCAAAAACTAAATCCTGGCTACGCCCGTGTTCTATGAGCATGCCTATTTTGTGTCTCATTATCAAAATACATATCCTATTTGTTTTCTGTACTCTGGTGGAAAAAATTGTCTTCCTAATTCTTGCAAAAAGTATCACTTGTTATTAAAATGACCATTTTGTGACAACTTTGTCTAATATCTTTCCTACGTTATTTTCATTTGGGAAGATATTTCAAATTAGCAAATTGTCTGATAAAAAGATTTGAATAATATTTTTGAAATGAATCCCTGTTGATAAATTTAAGATATTTTATTAACAATGATGCATGTAGGTACGTACAGATATAATTACACCGTTGACAGTACACCTAAAATTATCCTCTGTATCCACCATATCCACCGTTGCCAAGGCTGGAACCACCTCCAGAGCCTCCTCCCAATATTCCTCCATAACCTCCTCCAAGTCCACCCCCATATCCTCCTCCAACACCCCCACGTCCATATCCTATAAGTTACAAGAATTAAGAAACTGGCAGCAGATAACTAATGTATTTATTTAGTGCCTATAAAAATCATAACTCATAAAATTATTGAGTGTATTAAAAAGTTGTACAAATTTTATGTTTACTATAACCAAAGCACGGGCGTAGCCAGGATTTAGTTTGGGGGGGGGGGTTTAGTTTGAGAAGTAAATAAAGCAACAAAAATATACTTACATGAAATTTAATATCTATATATTCATCAGAAAAACTACGACATATTTATAAAGTTCTTAACTTTAAATGAAATGGATAAATTAACTTCGTTCCTCTGCGCTAAATCTAAAACCTTTAAAGAAGAAATCTTCGGCTTTTTCTTTTAAATATATCCACTACTTCATCTGCATGAATTTCTGTTCCATAGTGAATGTTCATTAGAGCCAAACCATTAAGTCTGTTTTCACTTGTAGTGTTTCGTAAATAGTTTTTCAGTCTCCTTAGGCTCGAGAAAGACCTTTCTGGGGTAGCAGTGGATACAGAAATGGTAGCCAAGATTTGTAGTAATGTGTAAATATTAGGATAAAGGTTTTTATCGCACATATCTTGGCATTCCAAACTAGATTTCGGGGTAGGCAGTCTTCTTATCAGCATGCAAGGTAGCTGAAGCTTTGATAGCTAAATCCAAATTTGTTTCTTTATTAGAAACCCCTTGACCTTGACTACACCACTTTTTCCAGTAGTCCATACCTTTAGGTTTATCACCCTTCCTTTTTTCCCCTCCATTTTTCGACAGTAATAATGATTCACGTATCTATCCTTAACAAGGTCATCAAATAACAGTGCACTAAAATTACTCACTTACACGGTACACTTAATTCTCTTCACTATTCGTTCACCACTTTTCACTTTTATTCGCTTCGAGTTCGCATGGAACAATACTGCCGTAAGCGCGGTCACGCGCCGCTTATATAGCAGCCCAGTAGCCGTCCAGAAACTTCCACGAACTTCCACAAAGTTGCGCTCATTTCGACCGAGGTGCGTGGCGAATAATCGAGAAACAACGCAAAGTGTCCCTACAATACAAAATAGTTCGGCTGCAACTGCGTCTGCCCTTCGTCAAAAGATGGCGCTAGGCGCTACTATTACTACATATATTCAAACGTAATAATAATTTAACTCTTCACTCCTCTTATTTTTTCGGTATAATAGGTATTAGGTAATATTTTGCTTATTTCGGGGGGGGGGGGGGGGGGTTTGAACCCCCCCCCTTGGCTACGCCCGTGAACCAAAGATCATATTATGATCTTTGCTATAACTTAAAGGCGCTAATAGTGGATGTCTCATTAGGCTTCTACTACAGATGAATGATGTTACCACAGATGAACGAATAAATTTAAAGTTTTAAGCAAGAAAGAATTATTGAAATATATTTTCATTATTTAAGTACCGTTTACATAAACGTACCTCCTCCGACAGAGCCAACACTCAAACCAGGGACAGCGACAACATGTCCAACACCACCAGAGCTGCCTCCACCACTTCCTCTATGCAAGTATCCAGCTGAAGAATATAGACGAAAGTATTAAAGTAAAAACGAAACAAAAATAAACGAATTTATTCACTCACCATTAGCAACTGCTGCAGTGATGGAAAGAAGGACCAATGCAAACTGTAAAGAAGGGAAACCTTAACAAAATGGTATAGGAACACAGTGCTTTATTTCTTTAAAGTAAAAGTTAAAACAAAAACATAAATATGAAGATAAAGTTGCTGCACGAACCAGGCTTAAGAGTAATTATTATTGAAGAATTATTTTCACTTTTTAAAAAGTCAAATTGTTCCCAATAAAAAGCATTATGAGCGAAAGTTTCGATTTACTTCAAAATATTTATCGAAACACGCCTCTGCCCTACATTTTATTTTATTTAAAATAGGGACACACTGTATAACACAATTTAAAAATAATAGTAAAAATGAAACGTAGATCATATTATCTCCTATTTTTCATTTTGATTAATGCAAAAATTAAATTACTTTTCTTACCTTCATGATTACCTAATAATATAGGAATAGTTGTTGTAGGTTCTTGGATGATCTACTGAAGTTGTACTATGAAGTTCATACTGCTCTTGTGGCTTTATATAGCAACAAACGTTAGTCCATTTTTATTGTTATTGAAAATAATATGCAGGGTGCATATTTCACACTAACGCAATATTTTTGACCCAATTTGTTAGACATGCGACACCGAAGGATAGGGATACCATCTTACTTGGCGATATTTAAGAAGTTTCAGGTGCAGTAGACACTTTCCTACTTAGCCATTATTGATTACTCATTCAATGTGTGACGAATAGACTTTGTAAAAACGAAGATGCAGTTTCCGTCCTAGCAATAATTTTTATTAGAAACTAAAATGCAATTATAGGCCTTGAATGCCTGCGAATTGCTGTAATTATAAAATAAGGAGATAAAACTGAAGAATGTCTAATGTAGCTGAAATATCAGGTAATAAAATTTTTATAATATTAAATTTTTCATTAATTTCTTTAATTATTTTTGGTATAAATTGTGAAACTATTACAAAAAGCGAAATAAATAAGGGTAGTTATGTTTTTGTTAAAAAGTTAGGTTACAAAATAACAATAATGTTAATACTGGATAGAGTTGTAGGTAGGTAGATACAGGGTGAGTCACATCTAAAGGCAGAGCCGAAGACACAAGGTAGAATTCGCTAAAATAAGCACATATGCTTAATAAACATTAGCTCAAAAACGCTTGGCTCTCCATATACAGAATGTTGAAACTTTTCCAAATATTTTTTATTTTTTTTCTAGCCGGTTTAGGAATTATTTTGTACATATTATGGGTTGTCATTTTGTGCAATAATTTGGCCCTGTTCAGATGAGCAGCGGCGTAGATATAAATAATTTTATTTTAAATGCCAGCATAATCACCTTGACACTAGTATAAAAATTCCGAAATTACGAAGAAACTGTACCAGAAATGAAAAAATACCAAGATTCACTTTTTGTTCCAAATTAAATGGGCTTACCCAAAAAGGTAAAATTTTTGGTTTTGCACAGGGCCGTACTACTTTTTTTCTACAATTATTTACAGTAACTATTTGTACCTAAGCCGCTGGTGATCGGAACGGGGTCAAATTATTCCACAAAATGGCAACCGTCCAGTGTATAATGTGTACCAAATTTGGCTTTAATTCCTAAATGGGTTCGAAAGAAATTAAAAAAATATGTTATTTTTGGAAAATTTTCAACACGCTGTATATGGAGAACCAAGCTTTTTTGGGCTAATGTTTATTAAGCATATGTGCTTATTTTAGCGAGTTCTACCTTGTGTTTTCGGCTCTGCCTTTAGATGTGACTCACCCTGTATAATTTTGGACACATGTCATGCCTTAAGTACCTACTTACATTCTTTCTTAAAAAAATTGAATACTGCCACTGCCACAAACACGTGCCAAAAACTGTGGGGTGTTCTGTAACCAAAAAAAGTTTCAATTTACACAAAAATAAACAGTATTTGAAACAAAAATTTGGGTCCATTACAATATTTTTGCTATGTCGATTAACGTAAAATTAAATAAAGGCACAATGTTTACCTCTTATTACAAGATATTTTCAGGGGTAATATAACAAGTGGTGTGCCTATTATCGATAATACCGTTGACTGACGCATTAATAAGACTTCTCACGGCTATAGTTTCACGTCCTGGAAAGTAGATGGCGCCTATGGTCAACAATGTATTTTTCATTGTATTTTGTCTCCAGGAAGCGCATGGCGAGCCAGAGAACTGTCAAACATGACAGCCGTGAGCAGTCTTTATTAATACGTCAGCCAAAGCTGAAAATACCACGACTGCGCACACGGGCGTAGCCAAGGGGGGGGTTTCGGGGGTTCACACCCCCCCCCGAAATAAGCAAAATATTACCTAATATTATACCGAAAAAATACGAGGAGTGAAGAGTTAAATTATTATTACGTTTGAATATATGTAGTAATAGTAGCGCCTAGCGCCATCTTTTGACGAGAGGCAGACGCAGTTGCAGCCGAACTATTTTGTATTGAAGGGACACTTTGCGTTGTTTCTCGATTATTCGCCACGCCCCTCGGTCGAAATGAGCGGAACTTTGTGGAAGTTCGTGGAAGTTTCTGGACGGCTACTGGGCTGCTATATAAGCGGCGCCGCGGCGCGAGCCCGCGCTTACGGCAGTATTGTTCCATGCGAACTCGAAGCGACTAAAAGTGAAAAGTGGTGAACGAATAGTGAAGAGAATTAAGTGTACCGTGTAAGTGAGTAATTTTAGTGCGCTGTTATTCGATGACCTTGTTAAGGATAGATACGTGAATCATTATTACTGTCGAAAAATGGAGGGGAAAAAAAGGAAGGGTGATAAACTTAAAGGTATGGACTACTGGAAAAAGTGGTGTAGTCAAGGTCAAGGGGTTTCTAATAAAGAAACAAATTTGGATTTAGCTATCAAAGCTTCAGCTACCTTGCATGCTGATAAGAAGACTGCCTACCCCGAAATCTAGTTTGGAATGCCTAGATATGTGCGATAAAAACCTTTATCCTAATATTTACACATTACTACAAATCTTGGTTACCATTCCTGTATCCACTGCTACCACAGAAAGGTCTTTCTCGAGCTTAAGGAGACTGAAAAACTATTTACAAAACACTACAAGTGAAAACAGACTTAACGGTTTGGCTCTAATGAACATTCACTATGGAACAGAAATTCATGCAGATGAAGTAGTGGATATATTTAAAAGAAAAAGCCGAAGATTTCTTCTTTAATGGTTTTAGATTTAGCGCAGAGGAACGAAATTAATTTATCCATTTCATTTAAAGTTAAGAACTTTATAAATATGTCGTAGTTTTTCGGATGAATATATAGATATTAAATTTCATGTAAGTATATTTTTGTTGTTTTATTTACTTCTCAAACTAAACCCCCCCAAAACTAAATCCTGGCTACGCCCGTGACTGCGCAGCAGGAACATTTTGTTATTATTGTTAATTGATTGCCGTGCTTCGCGCTAATTTTTGTCAAAAACATTCTTAGATTTTTTTATGCATTACAAACACAGTTTTTTGTATACTGCTCTTGCTTCTCCCAAAAACAATTTTTAATGCCATGGACTTTAAAAAATTTATAGAGGGTGTTGGTAGCAGCTTAAAAATAAAAATCACATCAGGTAAAGTGTCTTTTCTGTGCGAAATATTGAAAAATTTTATTAGAAAAACTTGTTCAGAATTAAAATGATTTACGTTGCATCAAATTACAGAACTAAATAATTACTTTTTAATTTAGATTATTTTTTAATATTATAAATTAATAATAATTTAAATTTATTTATTCTACCCATGTTCTTCCATTTGCAGCACACATCTCAACTCTGTTCTTAAATTCTTTGTAGCTATTTTGAACGGCTTGAAGGTCAATTATTGAATTATAGCATTTGTAATTTTAATGGTTTAAGAAGAGTATGCCATGGAAACAAAAATAAAAGTGATCCGTCTTTGTGTCCGAATAATTTATTGTTGGAGGATCTGGTAAAATTCCAGTGAAAATATCTGAGGGGAGTTATTCTTTGATCTGTAGGGATGTTGACCTATAGGGTCTAACAGAGCTAGAACAAAGGTTAAATGGGGAAATAATTGCAGTTTTGAATGCTCAATCTAATGCCCCTTTTGGATTTTTAAAAAAGTTCATGGCACACTAGATATTTTCAAAATTGTGATTTTTGCTATTTCATCAGATCGCTGTAGCTCCTTATTTCTGATTATACAGAAAAACTGTAGAGACAAAAATTGTAGATAATTTTGGGCTTAATAAGATAATCTAATCAAATTTTTTATGTTGTTTGTGATTTTTGAGATATGACATAAACTTGTGTTTTTTTTAATGTAAATCATAGTTGGCTGTGGCCTTATCAAATCGGCCATTTTTTTATCTTTCCAAAGGTAAATACTCGACATAGTTATTATGAAAAATAAAAGAGTCATGGCTAATTTTCTGATTTTTTTTTAATTTTCACATAGTCAGCCATGGAATATTTTCATAATTACATTCTATTTTATAATAAAATATACTTCAAACGCTCAAATATTTTATTTTTAGCTGGTAACAAAATGTAACAAAATAAAACAAAAATTATCATGATGGAGCTCAGAACATATAATTATTTCCCCGTAAGAATATACCTAGATTAGCTCTATCCAAATAGTTGGATAGGGAGAAATAGACCTATTTCCTGGCCGCCCCGATCCCCCGATTTGTCAGTTTGGATTTCTTTTTCTGAGGAACAGTACAAAATAAAGTATGAGACAATTGATGAATTAAGAGCAGCTGTTTTAGAAGCAATTGCCAGTATTGACAGGCGCTCTCTAAGAAAGGCGGCAAATTCAGTTTTAAAAAGATGCAATATTTGCATAAATAATAATGGTGGATTGTTTGAACACCTTTTTTATTTTAAAAGGTGACCTTTTAAAATAATAATAATTCGAATTTGAGTTTTTAATTTTTGTTTTATTTTGTGTTGCATTTTGTTACCAGCTAAAAAACAAAATATTAGAAAGTTTGAAGTATGTCTAATTATAAAATAGAATATAATTATGAAAATATTCCATGGCTGACTATGTGAAAATTAAAAAAAAAAATCAGAAAATTAGCCAGAGCTCTTTTATTTTTTATAATAGCTATGCCGAGTATTATATCTTTGGAAAGATAAAAAAATGGCCTATGTGATAAGGCCACAGCCAACTATGATTTACATTTAAAAAACACAAGTTTATGTCATATTTCAAAAATCACAAACAACATGAAAAATTGGATAAGATTATCTTATTAAGTCCAAAATTATCTACAATTTTTGTCTCTACAGTTTTTCTGTATAATCAGAAATAACGGAGCTACAGAGATCTGACGAAATAGCAAAAAATCACTCTTTTCAAAATATCTAGTGAGCCATGAACTTTTTTAAAAATCCAAAAGGGGCATTAAATTAAGCATTCAAAACTGCAATTCTTTCCCCATTTAACCTTTGTTCTAGCTCTGCTAGTTTCCGAGATCCCTATAGTGGTCATCGAAAAAAACTCACCCTGTATTGTATGTTGGAAAGGAAATTTGCTTTTCTTTTCCGTGCTTCTTTTGAAAGAATATTAAATAAAAAACTGTAAGATCTAATTTTGATGATTTAAGATACAATTATTTTGTTTTAGTGTGAGAGAGGGGGGGGGGAGTGAATAATAAAAAAGTGTTTATATTTACAAAAAATATATATTACAAATTTGTTTAGAAAATTTACAAAATATTTACAAAATCGATGATCGTGTGTAAAATGGAAGTGTGTGAAAGTGTCGTTTGTGTAGTGGAAACTGTGTTTCCAAGTGGAATCTGGTGGGGCCCTAGATCAATTTTGCGTCGAAAGTCTACCACCAGCCGCTGCCACCACCACCGGATTGCCAGCCTCCGCCACCGGACTGCCAGCCACCTAGAATGAACATTTTTTTAATTTTTATATTCTACACTTCATTATACAACGATGCAGAAATATTAGCTGTTTTTTTTGTTGTGTTTTCCCTACTAGGTCTGTTTTTCGTCATATATTTTGTTGAAAGTGAAGACTGCAGATAATTTCCAACAATTATTGGACAATAATTATAAAAATAAGGAAGCCAGAGAAAATGTTCAGTCAGAAAATGAGCAATCACTTTTAGACCTACACGTAGAAGTTTAGTTGGCACCATTTTTAATAGACTAAACTCTATTCAAACTAAACGTAAGTGAAACATAAACACAAGTTGTTGAATGGCTAGAGCGTGATCGGCTTGCTTATGGCTACTCGGCAATAAATTCCCGGCGGACGAGTGCAGCGAGTAGGTGTTTCTTACAGAGGTGTATTGAGTTGTAAGTGGAACTTTATTTTTTCCGATATAATTCTTTTGCTGTTTATTAAGTGTTGGAGCTACGGTTTGTGTTAATAGTAGAAATTTGCAGGTAAGTGAATGACTAGGTGTGCCATAAAAGTTTGTTTTTAAAGTTCTTAATACTGGGGCATATTATTTTAATATTTTATATTATAAAATTCATAGAGATCGTCCTTAATGCGGCCCTGCCTCGTATTAGCCCTCAGAATTGTTCACGTGCTTCTATCGTGTAAATGTTTACGCTCCACTTGCATTTAGTTCGAATACAGTGTAGTTTCTTAGATTCTAGCTTGAAAACTTGACCGATTTTAGTTGATCCTACCATTGAATAAGGCCGAATACTTTAATCAATGATCCTACATACTCTTTGATATACAAGGTGATTCACGTAAGTGGTTCATTAGAAGTTTACGGGGAAGAGGTGCGAATTTTGATTTGAAATTTTGGTTACTTATATAACAGGTTGTAAACGTTCTTTCTAAAATGTTTTCAACTTCCGATCACTTCCGGTTATACCGGAAGTCGATAGCAACTTTGTTATTTCAAATAGAACACACTATATATTATTACATCATTTTGTTCCCTATTAAATTCCAAATCTTTTTTCTGAATATAATGTGTACCCTATTCCTAACCCTTTTCGAAATATTCGCAAACTTTTGATTTTTTTGAGTGTTGCAGCCATCGACCATAGTGATGATAACTTTGAAATTTATGAATCTGAAAAACTGAAATTTTGGACTGTCGTAGGCGAAAGTCAACTTTATTAAATGGTCTGTATGCCATTTCAAAATATTGTACAGGGTCGAAAAATTGGAAAATCTCATTTTTTTCAAATGGAACCCATAGTTTTTTATTGCACCATTGAAATGCTTGTGAAAAGACAGTTCAAAAATATATAACACACTATATGTCTAAATGAAGCGGTTGCTTCGTTATTACGCAAAATACGTATTTTTTCTGCTCTGTATCAACAAAGATATGTCATTTCTCAAGGAGCGTCACATTATAGGGGGCCATGGAAAATGAAATAACGCAATTATATGACAAGGTTAAGAGCTATTTAACAATATTTTTTCCCTGAGAAGCATCAATACAAAATTAAATAATACTAACAATTGCATAATAATTATGCATATGAAAAAACAAGAAACTACATAGGTATAAGTAAAACACTTTATTCATATTATGCTATTTACCTGTTACGTATTTACATTTGCTTCTCTTTGTTTGAACCTTGCCATGGACTATGAAATTTCCTTTGAACTTTCTGAATTTTCTTTTCGTCAAAGGTGGTAAATGTAAATGCCTTTCATTAAAAACTCTAATTGTTCTTTCTAAAATTCTTTTACACTCTCCATGAGTGTAAAACATATTCAAAATATCTTCATTAGAATAGTTAATTTGAGCCATTCTTGTAAACAGTTAATATTTTATTGTTTGGAACACAATAAATGACAATCACAAATGAAAAATCCATGGCCGCCTCTTAGAAAAGGTCCGTTGTTTCTTGATATGGAGCAGCAAAAATACGTATTTTGCGTAATAACGAAGCAACCGCTTCATTTAGACATATAGTGTGTTATATCTTTTTGGACTGTCTTTTCACAAGTATTTCAATAAAAATAAAAAAATATGGGTTCCATTTGAAAAAAATGAGATTTTTCAATTTTTCGATATTGATATTGGGAATTTTTTCCCAACACCCTGTACAATATTTTGAAATGGCATACAGACCATTTAATAAAGTTGACTTTCGCCTACGACAGTCCAAAATTTCAGTTTTCCAGATTCATATATTTCAAAGTTATCATCACTATGGACGATGGCTGCAACACTCAAAAAAATCAAAAATTTGCGAATATCTCGAAAAGGGTTAGGAATAGGGTACACATTTTATTCAGAAAAAAGATTTGGAATTTAATAGGGAACCAAATGGTGTAATAAAATATAGGGTGTTCTATTTGAAATAACAAAATTGCTATCGACTTCCGGTATAACCGGAAGTGATCGGAAGTTGAAAATATTTTAGGAAGAAAGTTTTCAACCTGTTATATAAGTAACCAAAATTTCAAATTAAAACTCGCACTCCTTCTTCGTAAACTTCTAATGAACCACTTACGTGAATGACCCTGTATAGCTACTGAAAACGCAACATAAATATTGATATCAAACCAATCAAAATTTGAATATCGTCTTACCTCCGCCTCCGCCGGACTTCCATCCGCCGCCGCCGCCCCCGTATCCGCCGCCGCCCCCGAATCCGCCGCCCCCGGACTTCCACCCGCCGCCGCCGCCGCCGCCGCTGGGGACGATGATCTTGATGATCTTGACTGTGCCGCCGCCGCCGCCGCCGCCGCCTCCGTATCCGCCGCCTCCGCCGAACCCGCCTCCGCCCGACTTCCAACCGCCGCCCCCGCCCCCGTATCCGCCGCCGCCCCCGAATCCGCCGCCCCCGGACTTCCAGCCGCCGCCACCGCCCGATTGCCAGCCGCCCCCGCCGGACTGCCAGCCGCCGCCTCCGCCGCCTCCGTAGCCGCCGCCGCCGCCGCCGCCGCTGCTAAGGTAGCCGGCTGAAAAATAGAATAATAATAATAATACCAATAATAAAAATAAAGAAGCTTTTTGTAGACACTGCCATAGTATGAGGCGCCATTTCGGACTAAATTATTATTTTTGAATATATAAATTTCTCGCGCTAATATATTTTTTAAATATGATATTTATAGAAATTAGCGTGAATAATCTTTCTTTAGTCAAATTTATATATTACGCATCGCCCAAAAGTATATATTACAGTAAACGCAAAAAATATATCAAAACACGATATATTAATTTGGTGCGCCAATATATAATAATTTAGGGTACCACTGGTCGTCACCAGAGGTCGCGCCGCGCATACCTAAAGTGCACCGGCAACGCTGCAGCAGAAAGGGCAGAAGCCCGAAATCGAAATATTTTTTTATATGATATTTATAGAAATTTGCGTGAGTAATCTTTTTTTAGTCAAATATATATATTACGCATCGCCCAAAAGTATATATTACAGTAAACGCAAAAAAAATATAACAAAACATTTGGTGCACCATTATATAATAATTTAGGGTACCACCGGTCGTCACCAGAGGGCGCGGCGCATCCCTAAAGTGCACCGGTAACGCTGCAGCAGAAAGCGCAGAAGCCCGAAGTCGAAGTGATTATGATTACCGACGTACTGGATGTTCTTTTTCTGTGTCAGGTTTGGGATTTGATGTTTTGTGGTGTATAACCCCACAATCAAAAGAAGGGGACATTCGCATCATATTGTGGCAGTCGGCAGCGATAAAAAAAGATGTGGTAATCTTTTCCAATGGTGTAACGTCGGGCGAAAATAGGGGATAGGAACCTATCTAGCCAAAATTTCAAGAAAATCGGGAGTGGGTTTTACACAGGGGCCCTTTAAAGAGCCCCTGGTTTTACACCATTCTGCGCTTTCTGCTGCAGCGTTACCGGTGCACTTTATAGGGATGCGCGGCGCGATCTCTGGTGACGACCGGTGGTACCCTAAATTATTATATATTGGCGCACCAAATTAATATATCGTGTTTTGATATATTTTTTTGCGTTTACTGTAATATATACTTTTGGGCGATGCGTAATATATAAATTTGACTAAAAAAAGATTATTCACGCAAATTTCTATAAATATCATATTAAAAAAATATATTAGCCCGAGAAATTTATATATTCAAAAATAATAATTTACTCCGAAATGGCGCCTCATACAATAGCACCGAATATTGATAACCATAGAAGTGTCACTAGGCAGAGGCACTTTAATCTCAAAGGCTTGCCGCAGATAATAGCACCAGACAAAACAAAATATACAAAAATAAAGAAGTCGGTATCTATACTATATCCAAGTTAAAGAGGCAGTGAATCAAAACGTTGGCCACCACGTGACCTGTTCTCTTATTGGTCTGGCCGTCGTAAAATCTTAAGTGTTTACGCTGCGAGCAGAATGCAGGGTCGGCTCTTCCCTCAGTCGAGATTCCTGCATATTTTAGATAGGATCGCGAGCAGTATATTCTGTAAATTTACTTTGCTACTTAATTTACGAAAATTTATAAAGATCCACGAAAGGTAGAAACACAAATTTTAGAACTTCTAAAAGAATTAGTTCAGAATTACAAGCCACTTGGAATCTCATATTAGTCCGACCCTGGTAATCGATCGCAAGGCGGTCATGTGACTTTGTTTATATCTACTGCCGCTGTATCTTGGATAGACTTTAGTTAGTTCTTTTGTTATACAGGGTGATTCAAAACTATGCGGCGCCCTTCCAGGGGCGTAATTTACTCGTTAAAATAAGACGAAAAGTTCATATCAACATGGGTCCAAAAACGCTTCGTTACGAAGATACAGGGTGATTAAGCTTTCAAAAAAAATATCGATTTTTGTTTATACCTTCCAAACCAATAAGGATATTTAAACCAAACTTGATACACAATAATACCCTCATAGGGTGACATAACACATGTTAATATCAGGTCTCCAAAGTAACCAGTGGCGGATGTATGGGTAAACAGTACCATGAATTGAACAAAAAAAATAGTGCGGCCCTGTACAATACAAGAATTTATTATCTTGTTGAATAAACAATACAATATGGAACAAAAAATGTCCCTTTCATTTTTTCATATCTCTCTTCCTTTCGCGGAAAATTGGCGTTTTTCCTATTTCTCATCTTTTTGGACTCTTTACTTTACTTTGAAGTAACTATTATTTTAAGTAAACGAAATGATTTTCAAATGGAATTGCAGTAGGAGTAGGTAATTTTTGATTATTGTTGGTTTGGAAGGTATAGACAAAAATCGATATTTTTTTGAAAGCTTAATCACCCTGTATCTTCGTAACGAAGCGTTTTTTATTAATAATTACGCCCCTGAAAGGGTGCCGCATAGTTTTGAATCACCCTGTATATCATGCTCTATAAGATTGAAAAATAAGACTTCAAAATTCATATCCACCATTGTTTGCTAAGTACCTGGATTAAATTGTTTCCGGGTACATTTCGCCTACGATAGACCTCATATTTTTTACTTACGGTGCAAATGACGATTTTGACATTTAAGGTTGGAAAATTAAATAACCGTGTAATTGATACTACCTCAACATGTTTCTCACGTGCTTCATATTTTATTTTCGCAACAATTTAAGTGAATCCGCCGTTGCGTGAATCATAATATTAAGATGTTCGCTTTTCATTAAAATTCATTAGCCGTAAAATCTCGCACATTACATTTAAATAACGACGGAAAACGATTGTCGGCAATTTGGAAGGTAAAACAGTGTAAAACGTATTTTTTTCATTTCTTTTTTTTATTGAAAAAAAAAACAATTTTCGCATTAGCAAATAGGAGACCGTAATTCCGTAAAAGGCAATGTCCTTTTCTATGTTCATCAAAGGTAGTCTGAACATGCGCGAGTACAATAATTTGATTTGATTAAAAATTCCCCTATGGATTTCTTTGCTTTATTTTTCTCCGGAACCAGAACCATTTGTAAAATATAATTCCCTTTTCTAAGATTTTCTACGGAAATACTATTATACAGGATGTTTAAAAAACAATATGCAGATTTCTAGGGCTGATAGAACATAGAAAAATAATATTAGAAGACTTAACTTTTGGATGAATCGAAATATTTGCACATAATTTTTTGGGGTTAGGAATTCAAATACTATAGCACAGCTTTCATGTGATTTATATGGGTCGCCACATTCGGTATCTATTTCTTCTTTCTTCTTTTCAAAATATTTACACTTTAAAATTTTCATGTAAAAAAAACTGTAACACCTTTATCAAAGTTTGAATTCATTCAGAGTAGGGAGAAACAACAGTAAAACGCTTTTAGATGATGAATTGTTTTTTATTTAATACACGATTTTTCAATTTTTTACTAGTTCTGTCAAAATACAATAATTATTATTACCTAATTATTGTAGTGGAAAAAATGTATAATGTATATTTCTTTAAGCCCGACTGTGGCGCCCTCTAGGAGCAGATAGCCAAAGAAAGCTCATGCGCGCAAGTGAATCGTCGATGGTCCTATTAGATTTGGATAGAGGGCGCTAAGTGAATAGATAACCGCTAGGGACTAGTCTAATTTTCATATGAAAGAATTCGAAGTATTTTTTGCTACCCTGGTTTCTCTTCAATGCGAACAAATCTTTCGCCTTTTACTAAAGATTTCCGTGGAGAGGAACAACATAAATACATAAATGGGTCTATAAATAATTTTTGTAGCCCGGCTGCGGTCGGGCTTTTGATTTAAGGAAAACAAAAATTTTGATTACAATTTCAGCTGTCTTTGTCTTCCACGATCACGATTCACGATCACGATACGATAATACACAGTACAGTACACAGATAACGGTGTGGCCGTATGCCAGCTAGGCATTAAACTCTTCTGCGCGCGCACCTACGTCACTTCGACAAAAGCGCGGCCAACTTATATTACTTATAAAAAATGATCCAGAAATTAGTCTCACCTCAGTACCTCACTGACATAGGTCAATTCAAGTATTAAATTTCATGTCAAGTTAAATCCAAGAACAGAACATAGGCACCTTTAGACACCTTGGTATTCTTGGCATATACATATGTGGTAGCCGGTGCCGGTAGCCTAAGCCTAGCTCACTATAAACGAGTCAAATTTCCGATGATTTTTGTCGAAGAAGCGTCACCGTTGACGTCACAGCACCTGCGCGCGGACAAACCATTATCTGTGTATCGTGCTGTGTTCGCTTTTCACTTTTCAGTTCCAATTTCCAATCCGAACTTCAACCGCTGAAAGCGGTTGATGATGATGTTCCTACGTATTTCGGTAAATTTTGACACCCTGTATCTTTTAGACCACAAATGAACTTTTCGTATTGTTTTTCGACGTTCTATCAGCCTTATAACTTAACTTTGCACATAACATAAATACATATAAACCTAGTAATATTCCTCACGCAACGCTAGTCGAAGCCCAAAAGGTCACATGAGTTCTAATTGCGGGATTATATACCACATCCTTACACATATTTCGAAAAACGTGTTTATTGACGATTGAGTGCAATCAACTCAATGCATAAGGAGGGTGTGGCTGAAGAAATATTATCAAATTACCACACTGCTAGAAAATTCCAGGCATTTCAGCGTTACATAATTTGGGCATATAAAATTTTTTGTACAGTTATTAAATATACAGTATGTCCCCTGTAGGGATTGCCGATAAAACCACATTTTTTTATTTTCGAGAAAAAATATTTCTTTATAAACAATTTTGCTCCCAAAAGATAGTTACTAGTTCGGGTTAATATACAGGGCGTTAAAAAGTAATTAAAAAAGTTGCTTTGGGCTTCCGCAAGCTAAACCTAAAATTTGAATTAAATCAAGTATACTTAGTTACTATAATGTCTTTTTTGTTAAATTACCTACCTACTTCACTTTTCCTTGTTTTCCATTTTTTAAACATTACATCGAACAAGTTTTTTGAGGGTTTTAAGAGTGCAAAAAACAAAGTTTTGGTGTGTGGAGTTAAGCAAAGGAAGTATTTTGGGAACATAAAGTATTTTTTAATTTTTCAGACGTAAAAAATCATAGCATGCTTTGAAAATTGATATTAAATCCACAAATTTGGCCCAAAAATACCTACACTTTATAAGAAACATTTTTGGCTGAACTCTACTTGCGATTATATTTAAGCAAAAGGTAATAGCAGTAACAAGGCTCAAACTCTACTGAAAAATAAATATGATAAAAACATATTAATGTGTAATAAATAAAATAATTTGAAAATGCACTATGATTAGAATTATTTGTTTCTTAATATCACAAAAACAAATTTTAGTTTTTTAAGCTTAATTATATCTCCCTTATACAGGGTGACCATATTTCGAGTCTATGCATGGGGATCTTAAGAGATACGAGGTCGGTTAAATTTAAAAAAAGTTGCAGAATTCGATGCCGAGTAACATGGTAAAAAGAAATTTTGGCTGGCCCTTTTCGTTTTGAAAATATACATAAGAAAAATAAAAGTTGATCGTCATATCTTTGTCCAGGGAGGCGAGAAAAAAAAATGCGAGGTCATATTTAGATCCCTTGTAAAAAAGTGCCTTAATAATGTTTAACTTAGAAATGTCCAGTGCCAATCGTTTTCGTTTAAAAAAATAAAAACGAAAACGACAATTTTCAGTTTTTTCGCATTATTTTCAAAACGAAAAGGGCCAGCCAAAATTTCTTTTTACCATGTTACTCGGCATCAAATTCTGCAACTTTGCCCTAATTTAACCGACCTCGTATCTCTTAAGATAACCAAGATCCCCATGCATAGACTCGAAATACGGTCACCTTAGTGTGGTCATTTAAGTGTGCAACATATGGGACTTTTTTTATTAATTGCACAACCAAAATACAGGATATTGCCGAAAGTCGATGCATGTTCAATAATCATATTAGGTGCACTTAGAATGGTTGCAAGTTAAACAGCATACAGGGTAGGTAAAAAAATTTAAAAATTATTCAAGAGTAAATTACTCTTATTTCAAAAAATTCAGCAAAAGGTTATAAAGAAAAGTTGTTTAGAATTAAAAGCTATGACTAAATTCCAAAATATAGCCTACTAAGAAAAAAATTAATTTCCAGTTTCTTAATAAACATTTAAAATAAAAATTTTATACCTTAAATGAGAGTTTTTTAATATACATATTATCATTACTAATGTTTTATTTTATTCAGAATAATTTTTGCGAAATTTTAAAGTTTTGTTTAATATCGTTGCAACAAACATGAAGTTTGTGATTCCCTAAAAAAATAAAAATCCAAGTTAATTTTACAAATACATATGCTTGAATTTGAACAAAGTTATGCGAAACTGATTTGATTTTGATTGATTTATGAAATTGTTTAGGGAGAATATTAAAACAATTCTAAATTATTGTTTTTTAAAAAATATATTTTTTGTCTTAGGAGGCCATGTTTTGATATTTGTGCATAACTTTTAATTCTAGACAACTTTTCTTAATAACATTTTGCTGAATTTTTTGAAATAAGGGTACTTTACTCTTGTACCATTTTTATATTTTTGGACCTACCCTGTAAGCTGTTTTACTTGCAACCATTCTAAGTGCGCCTAATGTGATTATGGAACATGCACCAACTTTCGGAAATATTTGTATTTTCGTTGTGCAATTAATTTAAAAAAATCCCATATGTTGCACACTTAAATGACCACAGTGTATACTGGAGATTTTAGAATGAAATCTTCTACACGAAGTTCAATTAAGGGCCTCTTTCACTTTTACCGAATTTGAAAAAAAATTTCGCTGAAGAATTAATAGAATGTAAGAGTAAACATTCCATTTTCTAAAAGTAGACTGAACTAATAAGTTGTCTATGCATTATTTCAAATTGACGTTAGTATCCTAAAACTTTACCCGTTTAAGACAAAATTACAAGAAAACACATTATTAACGAAATTATGTTCTTTTTTAAAGCCGGTATAACATAATTAATATTCCTCATGTTTTGTACTCTTATTATCATAAAAACATAATTGCGAAAATTTTATGTAAACTATTCATTAAAGTTTTTCATGTCAAAAATAATTTTATACTACCAACAAATTTTTCTTTAATTTAACACTAAAATACTTACCGTGAGCAAAGTTGGCGGCCGCAGCCACCACTAACAAACAAACGAACACCTGAAAATATATAAAATTATTATTATTAATATAGAACAAGATCAGTGTCGATCTAATTCTAGTAGCCATATTAATAAATTGAAATTGGTATGAATGAAGGTTTGACCGTTATTATCAATTTCAGGAACTGGCGCAGGCAGTCGGAACAATCGCACTAACTGCGTATCAAAATATATACTAATATAACAAGGAGTTTACGACACTTTCGGTGTTCGTTTGGTACTTTTCTCCGCGCAGTTAGTACCCACTTCCACCCTATCCGAATTGTGACACCACGCAATCACCCGCAACGTTTCTACTGTATTTACCTTCATGATGTTTGAGACCAAAAAAGGTGACTGACTCCTGCCCCGCGCACCACCACCTTATATACGTCGCCGCCGAACCTTGGGTACCCACTCCAGCCCGGGTGGCACCGGTACCATCTCCGCTGCATCCCCCCAGCCGATTTTTCGTACTTTTACGATTACAATATCGCGGTAATTACGAGAGATTGCGCCGCCGCGGCTAGCCGGGTCAGCGGCGACGATCTTTGAGGGGTTTGCGCAACGAGCCCGGCCCGCGTGAATCGTCTTGGAGTAGGTACCAGTGGCCACGGGCGTAGCCAGGATTTAGTTTTGGGGGGGTTTAGTTTGACAAGTAAATAAAACAACAAAAATATACTTACATGAAATTTAATATCTATATATTCATCCGAAAAACTACGACATATTTATAAAGTTCTTAACTTTAAATGAAATGGATAAATTAATTTCGTTCCTCTGCGCTAAATCTAAAACCATTAAAGAAGAAATCTTCGGCTTTTTCTTTTAAATATATCCACTACTTCATCTGCATGAATTTCTGTTCCATAGTGAATGTTCATTAGAGCCAAACCATTAAGTCTGTTTTCACTTGTAGTGTTTCGTAAATAGTTTTTCAGTCTCCTTAGGCTCGAGAAAGACCTTTCTGGGGTAGCAGTGGATACAGGAATGGTAGCCAAGATTTGTAGTAATGTGTAAATATTAGGATAAAGGTTTTTATCGCACATATCTAGGCATTCCAAACTACATTTCGGGGTAGGCAGTCTTCTTATCAGCATGCAAGGTAGCTGAAGCTTTGTTAGCTAAATCCAAATTTGTTTCTTTATTAGAAACCCCTTGACCTTAACTACACCACTTTTTCCAGTAGTCCATACCTTTAAGTTTATCACCCTTCCTTTTTTTCCCCTCCATTTTTCGACATTAATAATGGTTCACGTATCTATCCTTAACAAGGTCATCGAATAACAGCGCACTAAAATTACTCACTTACACGGTACACTTAATTCTCTTCACTATTCGTTCACCACTTTTCACTTTTATTCGCTTCGAGTTCGCATGGAACAATACTGCCGTAAGCGCGGTCACGCGCCGCGGCGCCGCTTATATAGCAGCCCAGTAGCCGTCCAGAAACTTCCACGAACTTCCACAAAGTTCCGCTCATTTCGACCGAGGGGCGTGGCGAATAATCGAGAAACAACGCAAAGTGTCCCTACAATACAAAATAGTTCGGCTGCAACTGCGTCTGCCTCTCGTCAAAAGATGGCGCTAGGCGCTACTATTACTACATATATTCAAACGTAATAATAATTTAACTCTTCACTCCTCCTATTTTTTCGGTATAATATTAGGTAATATTTTGCTTATTTCGGGGGGGGGGGGGTTTGAACCCCCGAAACCCCCCCTTGGCTACGCCCGTGCCAGTGGCGTACCCAGGATTAACATCTGAGGGGGACAATCAGTTATAAATAGAGCAACACGCATATTTTGCATATTTAGCATATTATATGCATTTTATAAATATTTGCATATATCCTTAAAATATGGCATATTGTGCATAATTGAAAGAATTTAAGATAATTTAAATCTTTGGCAGGCGTTTCCTTCATTTTTGGGAACAGGGGTCGGTGTCTAGGTAGGTACCTGGTTTCACAAAATAATATAGGTAAATTAAAATTTTATGGGCACTAATCCTGGTGATCTGAAAACGAATAAAGTAGGTATTTATACCTATTTAATAAAGTCCAATTATTGAAAAGGACAGAATAAATTATAAATAGAAAAAAGTCTTCCTTAAAGCGCCTATAAGGGTTCAGTTCTACAAAGAAAAACTACCAAACACTCCTTTTCCACCTCAACCTGTTATTACAAGATGGGGCACTTGGTTGGAAGCTGAATTATTTTATTGGAAGAATTTTTGCCAACTGAAATATCTAATTTCAGAATTTTCGAACGAATCTTCCCAGTCCCTTACAGATGTTAAACAACTATTCGAAAACAAGGAAATAAAGAAACAACTTTCCTTTCTAAAACCAAATTATAGCTTTATTTCTAAAACAATAACACAAATGGAGGAATCTAATTTGCCATTAACCCGAAGTGTAGAACTGGTAAAACAATCTGAGGTTGCTTTTCAAAATGTCACAGGTAAAATTGGGGACAAAATATTTCAAAAATTTAGAAATGTGATGGAAAAAAATAGTGGGTTTCAGTTTCTTAGCCAAGTAGCAAATATTTTAAAGGGAGATTTTACCGAATCCATCGATTTGGATCCTGTGATAGTGAGCAATTTTAAAAGCGCACCTCTTACATCGTTTCTCCATTTAGATTTTTTTTATTCTGATAGAAGACAAAATTGTTTAATTGAGATTTTTGAGCAACATTTAGGGGTTTATTGTTTTTACAACTAAATGTCAACCTGATTTTTATAATTTATAATAAATGCATATTTAGATTTAGTTCAATCGCCCTGTATGCAGAAAATTTAAAATAAAATATTGTTACTTTTACTATGTATAAATGCATTTAGAAACAATAAATTTATATTTTTAAAGTATTTCTTAATTTGCATATTTTCAACATTTTCCTGTATATTTTAATTATTTGCATATTTATGCGCATTTTTTTTAGGGTTTCGACTTGCATATTTGGGTTACTATAGTTATAAATAACAAAACTCTGTCGATAGTTGTTTTAATGAATAAAACCAGAACAAAAACATATTTTCTAAAATAAATACATACTGGGTGTCCGGAAATAAATGCACCAACTTGAAAAATTAAAAAGAAAAATGGAAAACATGACGAAAAGTTCATATGAACTTGGGTCCGCAGATGTTTGGTTTCCGAGATGCAGGGTGTTGAAATTGGAATTTTATTTTCGATTTTTTAAGTAACTTTTTGAGACGACAAAGTTTTCTTGCAAAATTTGGTAGTCGGGTTTTTTTGGGAAGAGAAGTCATAATTTGGTATCATTTTTGGTGCAATCCGTAGAGGACGCTTGCGTACGCTATCATTATTTAATTTTTTGACAGTCAACTTTTACGACATTTTGTGAATGTATCCTCTTCCCACACATTTTCTAAGCAAAAAAAGGTATACTCGCTGAATAACGTCAAAGGTGACCGTTTTCGAGAAATATTCAAATTTCTGCATCGATGCAGGTACATATCGACACTCGATTCAAAATAAAATTGAAATAAACAAGCTCATTTATTTTTTGACAGTTTAATTAACTTGTTGTTGTTGTTTTTTGCAAGAAAATTTTGTCGTCTCAAAAAGTTACTTAAGAAAATCGAAAATAAAATTTCAATTTCAACACCCTGCATCTCGAAAACCAAACATCTGCGGACCTATGTTCATACATTGAGTAAAGGAATAATGGTTCATATGAACTTTTCGTCATATTTTCCATTTTTCTTTTTCTTTTTTTAAGTTATTCCCGGACACCCATATAACATAAAAATAATTCTTCTTTGACCGAGTAAAATCTATATAACAAAATCAAGTATTCTTTTTTTGCTCTTGAGCTCGTCAAATATCTCCTCTGGAGATATGGGTATTTAAGGGTACACGGTACACATAAAGGAGTGTTAACCCCCATTAGTCGGTTTTCGCTAATATTGTTTCTATTATAAATTTTTAAAATTTTCAGTTTTGAAAATGTTCTTTCTGACACTGTAATTGTGCAAAATATGTTTAGTAGGTTGTTTTGCCTAATTTACGGTTACGCGCTGCGACCGACGGAGTGTGTGCATAATATACTGCACAGGTATTAATTTCGAGAAGACAAGATGAAACAAATAACAAATTGTAGATGTTTGATGTTCACTGCATTTTCAGATAAGGCCTGGAGTATATAATTTTTGGTATTATTAATTTCGATATTACAAATCTCGTTTATCTCGACAGATCTGCGGGGGGGGGGGGGCAATTGCCCCCTTTGCCCCTCCCCCTGAATACGCCACTGGTAGGTACCATCCAGGCAGCGCTGAAAAAAAATCTAATTAGCGTCGGATTACATTTGTTCGCGTAATGTGAACAAGCGGTAGATTAATCTCAAAACGGTTGCGGAATAATTTGATAATTATGAGGCTGCGTGTTAGGAAAAGAAGAAACCTTCGAGTTTTCGGGAGATTTATGATATGCAATGAACAGAGTTCGAAGAGTTCCCAGATTGGATGGCGTTGAAGGGTTTCTTCTATTTCCCAAAGAGGGCTTTGGTTGGTGCTCTAAAAAAATTGAGACTAGATATTTGGGAATGTTTTTTCTAAGGAAATATCTCTAAAACTAACAGTTATGGCTTATGGCATGTTTACTTGACAAAGCAATTGTTTTTATTTGACAGTTGTTTTTATTTGACAGTTATCAAACTGTCAAATAAAAGTTATCAAACTGCTTCTATTCTCTCCGTGGATTACTCATCAATATCGATTAATGTGAAATTAAACTTAAAGGTAATAATTATTTGTTCCATAAAATTCAAGAATTTTGCTTAGATATGTAAAATAGTTTGATGATATTTTAATTTATTATTTTTTTGGCATCAATTTAGGACCGGGAAACGTAATGTAACTAAATTTATACCCCAAATGCTAGACGGTACATCAACTTTGCAAGAAACATAACAGAATTTTAAAGCGTAAATATCATTTTCTTTTGAAAAATACCTATTCTTATAGGTAATTAGTAATAAAAAATTAATAGAGTGATAAAACTAGTGATATAAAATAGTTTTTACATAGTTTGGAGTTTTTAAAAATTTCAGAAATTTCATAAATATTAAAAATTGGCAAAAAACTAATTATTTCAGTAGAGCGTTCAAATTTGGTACACTTACGTAACATTAAAAAAGAAACAACTTTTTCAAGTAAAACTTTTTGATATTTTAACAAATAAAACTATTTTTGGCGATATATTTTTTTTAAATGACATTTTTGACAGATAACGAAAGTCACATGACCACGTTTGAGTGGGTTATTTTGTATCTTTTTGAAAGCAAAAAGTAACCCTAAAATAAAATTTCAAAATAAAACGTTAATTAAAAATTAACCCCCTATGGTGCGAACTTTTTGGAGGACACTGTATAAGTAATGCGCTGTAACTTGTTTTGTATTATAGATACAAAAAATAATTACTAGGAAACGTTGTTCATACTTTGATACCCTACAACTTTTATTAGGGTCATTTCGCTCTAAGAAATGCTTAGAGAACCACCCCTATTATGTTTAGGAAACCGCCATTATAGCGCAATTCGTACAAGGAGTTCGAGTGTAGTTTTTTGGTTGGACACTCAGGAGGCAGCCCCCAAGCAACTCTGAAAAAATCATCTTGTTTGGATTTTTATTGGACTAATATGTTGCTTGCAAAAATCATGTTGTTCCCTGCATGTTATTTCACTAACTAAAATCTATAGTTCAACTTTCTTTACCAACTATACAAAAGTACGTCACTGAATATAACAAAACAGATCTTCTTAGTTCAAAGATATCTACATCCAATTCAAATCATCCAAGTTTTTTATAAAAGCATTTTACTAAAGCCACTGAATAAGGAATATCAATGCTAAAGCTAAATCTGAGCTAACAATTCTTCAAGTTAAATTTTTATTTTTTACCTCGACAATATCAAAATGTCCTTTTTCATGGCAGTGTTATTATAATAGGAAGAATTAAGTACACCACCTTGACGCTCTTCATACGCAAAATTAGGTAATTACTTCCTACCAGTTCTTTTTTTATCTTCCATAAACACTTGTCTTATTAAAACAATTTCCGCATGAATGTATCTTCTGTTTTAGATTGTTAGACGGTAAGGCGGTAGTGGATTCATTCGTTGTGGGACTTGGAGGTCAACCACACCTGAGAAGCGACACAAAAAATTTCAAAAATCCATGACACAGGAATCACTCATGCAGCCAAGAATAATTTAAAACTTTTATTTATGAATTACTCTTGTGTCATTCTATGTCCTAGGTTGGACTGGAGTCAAAAGGCTTTCATTACTGTCTGCAAGGCGATTTGATAAAGTTTCATCTAAGCAGGGCCGTATCTGAGGGGGGTTTTGGGGGTTCAAACCCCCATCCGAAATACCACCATTTTATATGCATTTGCACCACCACTAGACCGAGCTCCCCGAGCATTAGTGAGTGTAATAATTTATTAAACTGGTTTTCTACTACAGTATGGAAACCCGCCCGAAAACTGTAAACAAAACATAATTTTTGGATCAATGCAGTACCGAGTTTCATCATCAGAATATGCTTTCAAATACAATGAAACAAAACTGGATTAGGAGAACAGGGGATTCCCAGAGTCTCTTTTATGAATGGATAGGTACTAATTTATATTTGAAGATTTATTTATTATTTTTATGAATGGTTCAGTTAGGCAAGTGGCGCGAAATAGTATATGTATTTCATTACGAGTCTGGAAATAAAGATTTTTCCGTGCGCGCGTGACAAGCTCATGCAAGCACGAAAAAATCTATTTCTGGACGTGTAATGAACGATATTTTTTATTATACTTCTTCGAAAACGGAAACTTAAAACATTTTATCGGCATATTATAATAAATTTAATTGACAAAAATAAACAATGCAGACAATATATAGTGTTTGGTATGTATGATGCGTTTCCATGGTTACTCTCAAATTATTTCAAAGGTGCTTTGTTGTAAATTAGTTATTGTCAGATAAGGTGAATAAAACGTCAAAAATATTACAGAAATGTATCTAAATATTGAAACACTTACGAATTAAAATACAAAATAGGTACATGTTAAATATCAGAGAGCATATAGAGTTTCTTAAATTTAGTTTACTTTGCCGTATATTTCTATTTTAAAGCCATATATTCGGTATTTTTATTCAGCGCACGGAAAGTTTTTCCATGCGCTGTTTCCGTGCGCTAGCCCGAAAAACCCCATCTTTCATTATTGCTAAAACAGATGAAAATAAGGTGTTTTCAAAGAAGTATAATAAAAAAATCTTTTACCGTGCCTATTGGCAAAGATATATACATATATCATTACTACTGGCAATTCATCTAAAGGTGTCGTCAGGCCAGGCGAAGAATGTGTAGGAATATATCCGTGATAATGAGAAAGAAAAGGGTTAGGTATAAATGTGAGAAGGAATATTCGGCTATTATAACAATTAATATTTAATATTTTTAAAGATTTAATGTTAAACTTGTCCAACTTAAACATGTTTCAGTTTTTTATTAAAAACCATTTAAAAATAGTAGGTTTTTTTAAACCTTAAAGCTATTTCAACTTCATCAGCCACTGATCTAACCCCTCCAGCCCTCCAGGGCCGGCTCTAGGCGGGTGCGAACGGTGCGGCGTACGCGGCCTGCGTTTTGATTGGCCCCGCGCCTCCGAGTCCCTTGTACAGGGTTATCCAGTCAATAGCGTATTTAAAAGGGCGGGGCCGAAACCATTTCAGAATTTGAAAATATTCACTGCAGCTTGAAAATCTGAATATATTGGCATTTCCTAAGACTAATTTTAAGTAATTTTCCTTAACATTTCTAAAAAATGTCGCCGGCGGCGCATTTTAAAGAATTATTTTAAATGTTCTTCTTTGTAAGAAATTCACAAAAATTGTCTCTCCCCACCCAAAATTAATTTCTATATACGTCACTGAAGTGATCTAAATTCATAGCCCTGGCCTACTTTTTTAAAAAGTGACATGCAAAAAATATACCATTCTTAGTGGCGTATCAATTTTCAAAAATGTGTGCCTAATGGATTAAATAATTCCTTGTTGGGGCCCCGCACTTTCATCAGGCACCCAGCTCCACAAAAGCTTGAGCGGATCCTGAACTCCCCCCCCCCCAATTTTCGCTAGATACGGCCCTGCATCTAAGTAATAAGAAATAGGAAAATGGCAGTTCTAAAACTATTCAAGTCAATAACACCATAGCCGAATCATTCGGCTATGATAACACCTTTTCGGGAGTTATATGTTTTTTTATCATCCAGTCTTCCAAAAGAAATTTTCTTCTCTTTTTATAAATTTCAAATGCAAACAGTAGGTATAATTTGTACTTACAAAAAGAATACATTTTTAAAACCTTCAAAAAACGTTCTACTAAATATGGAAGCCCCTATTTTCTACCTATACCCAAAATAAACACTTAAAATTTATACCTACCATTCTTTGTAACGTGCTAATATAAGCAAGGTGGAAATGCAACAATGTTGTTGCCTTCTTCGTCTCATTAAGATGTTCTTATTCGGCAAATGTTTACTTTAATTTCAATATCCTTCCTCGTTCCGCCTCAATGTTATGTTTGGTGAAGGGATTATCGAAATTGGTGAGCAAACAAAATAAAGGCTGTTTGTTATTCTCTAACAAGTCGTCCTTGTTTGTAAACATATCGGAATAGGGATGTTTGCGGGCTTGGCATCATCATTAGAGATGTATCTAATAAAATCTTCCAAGGTTTGTTTAAAAGTAAAGTGGTTGGGCAAACGCATTTACGCCTAATTACTGTAAGAAGGCCGCCTTTTGAGATTTTATCGGTTGGTAAATAAGAAACAATATGACGGTTCATTAAAATTAAGTGTTTCGCCAAAGACTTCTTAATTAGGAGAAAGAGCAAAGAAGACAATTTTGTGCGTTATTTTTTATGTACGAAGAACTTGTTCCTATTATTTTCTATAGCAAAAACTTTTGGTGGCAGTATGACCACATGAACCATTCGTTCACTGAATAATAAAATGCTGCTTAGGTAAAATTCCTTTATAGTTTCTATTTCTCTTTATAGCAGGTGTGTTATGCATAGAATTCGATTTTATTTAATGTGGAAGGCCTGTTGCAAAACTATAGTTAAACGCCAAACTACTCTATACATTATAAATTTATACGAAGTACCTAGGTAGGTACCTATCTATCAGTTTTCACAATTATTTGTCAGCTATTGATTAGCTAAATAGCTATATGTATATATATATATACAGTGTGTGTCACTTTAACTCGAGACAATTCATTAGGTTTTAACGGTTTGAGCTATAGACATTTTTTGTATAATATAGTACCTACCTACCATGGGATCATGTATATTTTTACTCTCCCCCCTTATTTTCTATATTTCTGAGGATAGGAAAAAAGTTTCAGATAGAAGTTGTAGAAGCCAAAGCAAGCTTTTTACAGCGTTTATTTACTTTTATACAGGGAGTTCAGAAAAGCGGAGCCAAACCAAACTTATGTTTTTTAAATGGAATACCCTTCATGTTTTTAGATATTTGAAATCTGCTCACTCGCTCACTGTCACAATTTCAATGATACATAAATGTGCTTAATTTGTTTGGAAAATATTCGACCTTGAAACATCCAATTTTGCACTTGTGATGTAATTTTTTTCGAAAATGAAACCTTTATGCGGGTATAACATTATACAGGGTGATTCAGTTCCGGTGCTCAACATGGGGATCTCGGAAACCGTAACAGATACGAAGTCGGTCAAATGGAGGCAAACTTGACCTTTTAGGCGCCTAACAATATGCCCTTGAGAAAGTTAAAATACTTTCAAGGGTTGCTGAGATATTTAAGAAAAACCGAATTTTTGAAAATTAAATTTTATTTTTTTTTCTAGCGCCATTTGCGATAATATTGAAAAATAAATTATACTTTTTCATTGCAACTTTATCTGGACTTCGTCATAGTATTTTTAGATTTTCGTGGCGACGTTTCGTTTTTGAGATAGAGGGATCATCTTAATTTTTTTAAATACGGACCTGGATTTTTTATTGCATATTTCGAAATTAATCGTTGTCCTGAGTACAACGATGTAGGACACATACATATTTTTTCTCGTTTTATCTGCTAAAATGCACATTTACTAAGAAAAAAAATTAATACGGTCCTGGACTATGCAATTTTCTGTCTTTTTTTTTCAAAGCTATTCCAATTGTAACAGGTGATCATTATTTTAATACCTACTGGATTAATTAAACTCTATGTTTGCCATATTTTGAAATTCTTTTTTATACTTTAGGTAAAATGTATCTCACTATTGTCAGTAATTATTGTTGTTATTTACGTAAAGTATAAAAAACAATTTCAAAATATGACAAACATGGAGTATAATTAATCCAGTAGGTATTAAAATAATGATCACCTAATACAATTGGAATAGATTTGAAAAAAAGAGAGAAAAATGCATAGTCCAGGACCGTATTAATTTTTTTCATAGTAAATGTGCATTTTAGCAGCTAAAACGAGAAAAAATATGTATGTGTCATACATCGCTGTATTCAGGACAACGATTCATTTCGAAATATGCAATAAAAAATCCAGGTCCGTATTTAAAAAATGAAGATGATTCCTCTATCTCAAAAACGAAACGTCGCCCCGAAAATCTAAAAATACTATGACGAAGTCCAGAAAAAGTTGGAACGAAAAAGTGTAATTTAATTTTCAATATTATCGCAAATGGCGCCAGAAAAAAATAAAATTTAATTTTCAAAAATTCGGTTTTTCTTAAATATCTCAGCAATCCATGAAAATATTTTAACTTTCTCAACGGCATATTGTTAGGCGCCCAAAAGCGCAAGTTTGCCTCTATTTGACCGACTTCGTATCTGTTACGGTTTCCGAGATCCCCATGTTGAGCACCCGAACTGAATACCCTGTATAGGATAGGGTTATTCGCCCTTAAAATATGAATAAACTTTAGGGTGTTTTAAGTGCAATGTAATTTGTTTGGCTGAATGAACAGGTTGTATACAAATTTGAACTATGGGGAAATGAACTTTTATCTGAAACTTTTTTCCTAACCTCAAAAATATAGAAAATTAAGGAGTTACGTGATCACATGGTACTTACTCCATTAAGGAGGTGTAAAAATATACGTGATTACATGGTACTTACTCCAAAAGACCTAAGTACAACCCGATATTTAATTTGAGGAAATTTACATTTTCCATGGCCTGCTATGATTAAAATAAGACGCCCCCCAAAAATGACAAAAGCGTATCAGACAATTATTTAAGGAAAAATGAATAACATAGTTGGTTTTGACATATCTACCGTTTTTCAATACCATAGCTTATACACGGTGTCCACAGGATAAAAATAAAAAAGGGGCAAAAACCCTATTTTTCCTGATTCACCTATTTCTTTTACTGGTCACTGGTCACTGGTCACTATCTCCTAAAAAAAAAAGAATTTTTTTAGCAAAATCGTAAGATTTTTTTTTTAATTTGAAATTTGAAGCTATTGTACAGAGTTGATAACACCGCTAACTTCAGACTGGGGAATCTTGTTAAACGATATTTTCGATATATTTAAAGGGTAAATTGCGAATTAAGATTTTAGTATCTATGTATTGACAATAACAATATAACGTCAACTTTGGCGACATTTAATTAAGTATGAGTACCTACATATATGAATAATTACAATAATTAGAATGGATTTTACCTTAGTTTAATTATTTCGATATCAAATATAATATTTTATCAAATGAGCTTGTGTCAAGTATTATCAAGGCCAGCAAAAGCAATGTAGGCATGAACAATTTTTTCATATATATTATATATTTGTAACAGAAATTGCAGAGGGCGTGCACAAAATATAGTGTACAACTCATTAACCAATGAATATCGCATGCTCGTACACTCGCATACAATATGCCTCATTGCTTAACTTGTTGCACAATATACTATTAATTGAGAGACCAAAATATCAAATAATAATGATAATTATGAGGAAGCAAAATGGGTTGTGGATGTAACACTTTATAGATCAAATAAGCCTTTCCAAGTTGGAAAAGAGATTTGACATTTAGCGTTAATTTCTAAACAAGCACCTGTTCTATTGGTATGGCTTTGACTTATCTGGTTATTTGTTTATATTTATAGTTTATAGTAGCAATGTGTTGTTGATATTCTGGGTTTTTCCAGATATTTTTTTGATGAAAGTATTCACAGAGTTACACAACCTACCTGTGACTGCAGGACCATAAACGATATAAAGATTAATAGCTTGTAGCCTCAAAAATGCCAGGATGAGCCCATCAAATCAAAGTCTTATTGCGACACTGATGTTGTTGATAGGACGATATCGAAGGATACCACCAATTAGAGCAATGGTGAGACCGTTACTCGATTGATTTTTTGTATAATAGAACGGTATTGACCCGTCATTATGTCTAAAATGTTTTGAAATTCATGAGATTTTAAACACTTCAAAATGTTGTTATATTTGTATAGTAGTTGCCTTCTCGTTTTATATGTACAGGGTGTTTCTAAATTATGGTTCCAACGTAATATGACAGATAGAAAATGTCATTTTGAACAAAAAGTTTCCTATAAAGATGGGTTCTAAAATGCACAATAAGAAAGTTACAGGGTGATGAAAGTATAGTTTGAAAACATGTTTATCGCAATAACTTCTACAGAAGTTATGCAATTTAAATGACACTTGGTGCAATTCTTTAGTAACTGAAGTGCAAATTTTACAAAATAATTTTACCATTTAAAGTGACAAAAAATTCCCTATGAACTATGTATCAAAAATTTTTCGCTTTCAAAATGGAACTGATTGAAGTCGACAAAATCTTGAAATCCATATTTCAGCAAAACCAGTGATGTTTTACTCAATATCTATTAGGCATTTTTTCTTAATTTTAAACGTACGATTCATCTGTAAAATATTTAAATGCTGTAGGCAATAATTTTATTTTTCGAATTTTGGAGTTAACAGGTGTTTTGGTGCACATTTTGCCGATTTCAACGCAAACGGTTGATTTTATCGTTATGAAACAAGAGTATATTTTTGTTGCAAAATAAAAAGATGCACTACAATGATGAACCGGCCAAGAAGAGAAGAGACCAAGAAGATAACCTCAAAAAAGTTATGAGTAGAAAACCCATTGTGCTACCCCGCCCCTCCGCCTCTGGTCGATGGAAATAAATCATTTTTACACAGAGTTGTTGCATTTCAGTTACTAAAGAATTGCACCAAGTTTCATTTAAATTGCATAACTTCTGTACAAGTTATTGCGATAAAGATGTTTTTCAAACTATACTTTCATCACCCTGTAACTTTCTTGCTATGCATTTTAGGACCCATGTTTCTAGGAAATTTTTTGTTCAAAATGACATTTCCTATCTGTCACATTACGTTGGCACCATAATTTAGAAACACTCTGTAGAATAGCTGGAGGACATTGTGCTTTTCTGAAATATGATTCTTTTCGACGATTGGTTTTATAAGAAAAAATGTACAGGGTATCTCAAATTGAGATCGCAGTTCACAGCAATCAAGATATTCATCTGAAGTTTTCTAAGGCTGTTTGGCTATGTCAAACTTTCTACAGGGTAAACCGTAGCGTACTACCAAGCTTATGATTTTTTAATCAGAACTCCCTGTAAAATTAAACATTATTATCGTTGTCATGTGGTCAAAAGTAGAGGCCCTGTATGACACGAAAAGTGACAGTTATTCGTTTTAAACGAATATATATATATATATATATATATATATATATATATATATATATATATATATATATATATATATTATATATATATATAATATATTCAAATGTTATTCGTTTTAAACGAATAACTGTCACTTTTCGTGTCATACAGGGCCTCTAGTCAAAAGTATTGGCACGTTGGATTGCTTGATTTATTACAGACAGAGAGTTTTTATTATCCGATGTTACGAAGTTTTAATAACTGTCAATTTTTGTGTTAATACAAAGCGCCTACTTAATACTATTTCAGATTTGTCTCTTAAAAGTGCAATAACCTAACCATTACCAAGGGTACCTATAATGAGTATCCTCTGTATGTCAAATGATGAAATCAGTGACAAGCGTTGATAATCTTATTATCATTTTACTTCTGCGAGCATAATGCCGTTCGCGAGATTAATGACTTTAAATACATTTAAAATACCAAAATTACAGAGTGTGAGAAATGAGAATCTACTCATTATCTTGTGATTCATCAATAAAATGGGACCACCCACTGGCATCTGCCTTATTTCGATCTTTAATCTAATTTTGTTATTCTGACTTTAAATATGCTATTATAAAGTATCTTGACTTTTTGAACATTAACAGAAATAAAAGGAATCAAATTAGGTAGGTAATTACAATTAAAAAATTAGAACATAATATTATGTTCATAATTTACATATCTATAGGTAATTATCAGTGTATTGAAATACTGTGGCATTTGAACGCTATGTATGTCAGATTGGCAATAATTATCTTATAAAATCCTCAAAATTAATTTAAATTCCTAGTGACAAAAGAACATTAAATATTGCCCAGAATTAAATTGCGACCGCGGCATGGTGACATCAATTTAAATGTTCTATTTCAAAATAATGTGCTCTTCGTTTTAGTTAGAAGCCCGGGTTGCTATTCTTATTGTGCGTCGGTTTTACAAAACTGCATTGTCTTCCTTTCACGTAGCACTTGCTGAAAATCTGGCGGTGTCGGGTCTCGCTCTCTTGATCACTTCCTAATGTTATTAAACATAGGCAGCTATTGCGAGATCCATTATCTTTGCTTTGTTGCTCCGACGATTTTTTAAAATGTCAACTTACCGTTACGCAAAGGGATAATTATTTCAGGAAGATTGTGTTTAATTGTACAGGGTCATTCATATAACGTTCTACCCCCGTAACTTCTTTGTTTTTAATTTTGGAAAAAAATGTAAATATAAAAATTGTATAACATTTTCTTGCGAGTTCAGTTGTGTATTCAGAAAAACAAAAATAGGAAAATAAAAAAAGCGTGTTTAAAAACAAGCTTTTATTTAAGGCATGCACAAAAAGGAATAAAATAAGTTTTTGCAAATTTAAAGCTTGTTGCGCGAAATGTGGATGAAAGTAGGTACCAATTAATTTTATTGGACAGTGATTGGTTGATAAGCAAGTACCTATATTTGCCAAAGTATGCATTTTTTCTTTACAATTCGCGCGACAAACTTTTCAATTTGCAAAAATTTGTCGCAATTTGGAATTGAATTATCTTAACGAAAACCTAAACTTATTTTATTTGTTTTGGTCATTGAGTAAACTATTATTCCTTCACTCAATGTTTTGGTACATGGCTTAAATAAAAGCTTGTTTTATAAAGTTTTTTATTTTCAGTTTTAATATTTGTGCTTTTTAGTACCTATTTGATTCCCATGTCAGGAGGGTGGTAAAGAAATTTAGTCCGCCATCTTGGGGCGGCCGCCATATTGGATTTCATATGAAGTCATTCACTTTATTGTTTTCTACCCGTCGAGCCCTTTCATTTGATACCCATGTTGGGTATCAAAAATAGGTAATCCGCCATCTTGGAGCGGCGGCCATATTGAATTTAGTGTCACTAACTTTTTCGTTTTCTACTCTTCAAGCCCTTTCATATTTGATATTGAGTTTATCGTTCCCTACTTTTCACGCCCTTTCATTTGATTTTGATACCCATATTAAGGGGGTTGACAAAATATACATCAGCCGCCATCTTGGAGCGGCCGCCATTGTGAAAGTATTACAATATTGAGTATTGCATATTGTATTGTCATCCGAAATAAAGGTGTATGCAAAATTTCAGCTCAATCGGACGTTAGGAAGTGGTTCTAATAATTCAGCTTGCAAGATTCGACTGACACGTACATACATACTAACAGGTGAAGTTAAAAAATAAAAGCTTGTAATGAATGCCAAGAGGCATTTCGATGACACTTTTGTAGAGCGGATTGGTTCAAATCACGGGCGTAGCCAAGGGGGGGGTTTCGGGGGTTCAAACCCCCCCCCCCCCGAAATAAGCAAAATATTACCTAATATTATACCGAAAAAATACGAGGAGTGAAGAGTTAAATTATTATTACGTTTGAATATATGTAGTAATAGTAGCGCCTAGCGCCATCTTTTGACGAGAGGCAGACGCAGTTGCAGCCGAACTATTTTGTATTGTAGGGACACTTTGCGTTGTTTCTCGATTATTCGCCACGCCCCTCGGTCGAAATGAGCGGAACTTTGTGGAAGTTCGTGGAAGTTTCTTGCGAACTCGAAGCGAATAAAAGTGAAAAGTGGTGAACGAATAGTGAAGAGAATTAAGTGTACCGTGTAAGTGAGTAATTTTAGTGCGCTGTTATTCGATGACCTTGTTAAGGATAGATACGTGAATCATTATTACTGTCGAAAAATGGAGGGGAAAAAAGGAAGGGTGATAAACTTAAAGGTATGGACTACTGGAAAAAGTGGTGTAGTCAAGGTCAAGGGGTTTCTAATAAAGAAACAAATTTGGATTTAGCTATCAAAGCTTCAGCTACCTTGCATGCTGATAAGAAGACTGCCTACCCCGAAATCTAGTTTGGAATGCCTAGATATGTGCGATGAAAACCTTTATCCTAATATTTACACATTACTACAAATCTTGGCTTCCATTCCTGTATCCACTGCTACCCCAGAAAGGTCTTTCTCGAGCCTAAGGAGACTGAAAAACTATTTACGAAACACTACAAGTGAAAACAGACTTAATGGTTTGGCTCTAATGAACATTCACTATGGAACAGAAATTCATGCAGATGAAGTAGTGGATATATTTAAAAGAAAAAGCCGAAGATTTCTTCTTTAATGGTTTTAGATTTAGCGCAGAGGAACGAAATTAATTTATCCATTTCATTTAAAGTTAAGAACTTTATAAATATGTCGTAGTTTTTCGAATGAATATATAGATATTAAATTTCATGTAAGTATATTTTTGTTGTTTTATTTACTTCTCAAACTAAACCCCCCCCCCAAATCTAAATCCTGGCTACGCCCGTGGTTCAAATGGAACTATTTGATGGCCTGCCAGAAGCCCAGACTTGACCCCACTCGATTTCTTTCGGTGGGGCACTTTGAAGGACCGGGCGTATGCGGAGAGGCCAAAATAATATCGACCAAGTTAAAGAAAAATTATCTCTGGAGATCAGAGAGATGAACGAAGCGGGTATCGTGGCTAATTACAAGAGAAGTTTATTAAGAAGGTATATTATGATCTCTGTGTTGCACAAAATGGAAGCATTATCGAACACCTTATATAATTTAGAACAAAAATAGTGATAGTCGACCACAAACAGTACTGTTTCGGGACGGCGATCCCTCATCAGTATGGCTCACCCGACTATCAAGTGGTATACACAAACGTGCCTAGACGATGGATTTACTATAAAAGGAATCAATTAATTACAGAAGCAGTCAATTGATCATATGTAATTTAATTCATATACAGTGTGTCCCACTTAAGGACTGACCACCCCTTTAAAATTTTTATTTATAGCTCGATTTTCATAAACTTTTTTTTGTTGGATAGAGCTTCAAAAATGGCATCAAACACATAATTCAGGTGCCTCGTGCGTTAAAGTCATGGCCCACTGAGATGGTGTTTTAGTGCTGAAATTTCGAGAAGTACTATTAGGGATTTTTTTAGAGGAAAATTAATGCTGGTTTCTTGTTCAGCGTTGTTGGAAACTCAAACGTACCAATTTGCATTACTATAGCTCCACAGGGTGGTCCAAAAAAATTAAAAGGAAAAGTAAGGCCGGATTCTTATATGCAGTGAGAGGTTCCAAACAAAAACGTACTAATTTGTAATTAATGTTCTTAATTTCTGGTAAATTGGTCACTAAAATATTCATGAGGAACTCCTCCATTTTCTAATGCAAATTGGTACGTTTGGGTTTCCAACAACGTTGAATAAAAATCTAGCATTAATTTTTCTCTAAAAAAGTCCCTAATCGTACTTCTCGAAATTTCAGCACTAAAACTTCGTCTCAGTGGGCCATGAATGTAACGCACGAGGCACCTGAATTATGCATTTAATGCCATTATTGAAGCTCTATCCAACAAAAAAAAGTTTATGAAATCGTGCTAAAAATAAAAATTTTACATGGGTGGTCACTAATTAAGTGGGACACTAAAAATTTTGAAACATCCTGTAGAGCTATGGTAATGCAAATTGGTAAGTTTGGGTTTCGAACAACGTTGAATAAGAATCCGGCATTGATTTTCCTCTAAAAAAATCCCTAATAGTACTTTTCGAAATTTCAGCACTAAAACACCGTCCCAGTGGGCCATGAATTTAAGGCACGAGGTACCTGAATTATACATTTAATGCCATCTTTGAAGCTCTATCCTACAAAAAAAGTTTATGGAAATCGAGCCATACATAAAAATTTTACAGGGGTGGTCAGTCCTTAAGTGGGACACACTGTATATAATTTAATTCATAATAAAATATCACGTTCCATCCATAAATATGCCTTTAATTAAGACTAAAATAACAGAAAAAATAAAATATAACTTCCACAGCAGTATTGGCTTTGTTGAATTTTTAATATACAGTGCGTGTCGACGGATAGAGTTCACGTAGGGTGTAAATGACAAAAAACTTTCGAGTTGAAATTTTAGCTTCTGGGGATCAGCCCTGCTTGGTTTTAAACTAATTTGTGACATAATTTTACTTTCGAAAAATCACGTATGCCTTGGGAATTTTGAAAAAACTAATTTTCCACATCAGTAAAGTGCCCTTTCTGTAGGTTTTACGACAAAATGTTATTAAGGAAACTTGTTCAGAATGAAGAACTGAGTAGGTTTGCGAAATTTCGAAAGTCTAGGCCTACTTTGATTTTTTGGTATTTTTTCCCACTTTTCTTCAGAAAAGTGCACTTTGGGTAGCTTTCACATTAAAATGTTATTAAGAAAACTTGTTCACAATGAAAAACTGGATAGGTGTGAAAGAATTTCAAAAGCCTAGGTATACTTTGATTTTTTTCTGCTAAAAAATTTAAAACGCATAAAAATTAAAGTAGACCTAGGCTTCTGAAATTCTTTCACACTTATCCAGTTTTTCATTGTGAACGAGTTTTCTTAATAACATTTTAATGCGAAAGCTACCCAAAGTGCACTTTTCTGAAGAAAAGTGGGAAAAAATACCAAAAAATTAAAGTAGGCCTAGACTTTCGAAATTTCGCAAACCTACTCAGTTTTTCATTCTGAACAAGTTTCCTTAATAACATTTTGTCGTAAAACCTACAGAAAGGGCACTTTACTGATGTGGAAAATTAGTTTTTTCAAAATTCCCAAGGCATACGTGCTTTTTCGAAAGTAAAATTATGTCACAAATTAGTTTAAAACCAAGCAGGGCTGATCCCCAGAAGCTCAAATTTCAACTCCAAAATTTTTTGTCATTTACACCCTACGTGAACTCTATCCGTGGACACACTGTATATTTGTATGTAATTGGGGGAATACAACAATTAATATAAACTGTCAAATCTCCATTTATAATATTCTCGTAATAACTGTTTTGAATTTTCCATGGCAATTTTGATTTTGTCCGACATTCAATAATTCAAAGGACGATTTTGTGCAAACTACTAAGTATAAAGCAAACATACAGTGTGTCCCGCTCTGATCTCTGATGTCAGGAAGAGGGAAAAGTTTTTTGTTCGTAAGTTTAAGTCCAAAAGTCACTCTTTAAAAAACTCCTGCTTGTTCCAAAACTGTTAAAATATTTTTTATACAGTGTGTTGAGAATTTCGAAAAATTTAGAAAAAAAAATTGTTAGTCACCAAGAGTAAAGGGCCGTTGTTTTTGACAATATCAAATATGTCGTTTAGAATCCACAGAGGGTTACAAATTTGAGGTTTCACCAATTTATGTTGATTTTTTTTAACAAGGCGGGCACCTGATCCGTGCGTACGACAACCAAAAAATGTTTACCATTTTTGAAAATATTCCTCTACACGAAATTCAAAATGTGTATAGAGAATTTATTAGATGAGTTGAAATTTGTGCAGAAGGAGGCAACAAATTTGTGTGAAATTTATTTTTGTAAATTTTAATAACATTATTCCTTGTTTAAGTAAATTTTCCATATTGTTAGCACTAAATTGATGTAATAGCATTGAAGAAATTGATTATTGTATAAATTCTGTAAATATTAAATAAAGCAGCACAAACAAATTACCTGCCCGCCTTGTTAAAAAAGATTCAACATAAATTGCTGAAACCTCAAATTTGTAATCCCCTGTGGATTCTAAATGACATCCTTGATAATAGTTTTCGATATTGCCAAAGACAACGGTTCTTTACTCTTGGTGACTAACAATTTTTTTCTAAATTTTTCCAAATACTGAACACCTTGTATAAAAAATCAAAAATATTTTAATAGTTTTGGGCGTTTTGGAACGAGCAGGAGTTTTAATAAAGAGTGACTTTTTGTCGTAAACCCACGAATAAAAAACTTTTCCCTCTTCCGGACATCAGAGCGGGACACACTACAGTATAATAAAATAATAACCTATCATTGAAACCAGAAAATGGGTAGATTTCGAAAATCGAGAAATATAAGTTTGGTCTATATCTCCGAAACGCGAAATTTATTTGTTTTTCCGAATACAATTTTATACTCTTTTCATATTTAGGTACTTTTTTTCCAAAATTAAAAAAATAAGTTAAAGGAGGTAGAATGTTTCATGAATAACCCTGTACATTTAGATATCATTTTATTATTTTTTCATCGTTATAACCACATTGTTAATTTTATGGTGAATGTGTTGCCCTATTTTTTAAATGATAGAATCTAAACAATAGATATATCTTTGAAGATTATCATCATAGAAAGCGACTTAGGGTGGGGTTACGATTACGTATACCGTATTGGCCTTTTCACATTCCTTTTTTTTTCAGTATCACTGGCTGTGAACGCTACCTTTTTCAAAAAAAAAAGTCAAGAATAGATGGATTTTTTAAATCTCATGCTTTTACCATCATTGAATATAATGGTTTATTAAACATTTTATTGGTCGTATAAATAAGTAACATAGGTATTACCTACTCTAGCCAATCAACTAACTACCTACTACTAGTCGATTCACCATCATCTTTGTTTTCAGCAATAAACCATCAAATATCAAGGTTCACTGAAAATAATTAATTTCTTCAGCTGCATCGTTTAAGGTGGGACCGATATACCGACTATAAAACCACAATTTGTATAATATCTCTTATTTATTATTTCTTGCCAGTAGTTGTAGTTACCTAATTCGCAGGAACTCGCATGAATGGATGTGTTCTACCTACTGCGCAGGATGGGCTGACCTTTCGGTTCACTTGTAAACATTGGCCTGTATTTAGTTTGCAATAATTATTAAATCCGACCCGTACGATATTTTTTTAAAGAACAACGACTGTGGTTTGTACGTTCTCTTTAAAAACGATAGCAATTATTCTTTGCTGGATTAAAATTCATTACGGAAATTACAGAGGTTGGTACATTCGATTCGCCAGGTCATAACCTACATTGGCATTTCGGTTTTGGTAATAATTGAAAACAAGGTCCTATTATAATAAATCAATATTGGGAAATAAGTAATAACAATAGCTTTCGATCAGTCTTGAATATAATATGTTTTGTTTCTTCCCTGTACCTAAGATCTGAACCCTTAACCAAAGTCTAGATAGTATTCTCTAGACTTTGCCCTAACTACCATTTTTTAAAATTACCCTAAACATATTTTTATTTAAATGTCTTTGAAAGTATAGGAATAGTATATTTCATTACGAGTCTGGAAATAAAGATATTTCCGTGCGCGCGTGACAAATTCCCGTGTGAGGCGCAGCCGAACACAGGAAGTCATGCAAGCACGGAAAAATCTATTTCTGGACGTGTAATGAACGATATTTTTTATTATACTTCTTTGAAAACGGAAACTTAAAACGTTTTATCGGCATATTATAATAAATTTAATTGACAAAAAATAAACAATGCAGACAATATAGTGTTTGGTATGTATGATGCGTTTCCATGGTTACTCTCAAATTATTTCAAAGGTGCTTTGTTGGAAATTAGTTATTGTCAGATAAGGTGAATAAAACGTCAAAAATATTACAGAAATGTATCTAAATATTGAAACACTTACGAATTAAAATACAAAATAGGTACATGTTAAATATCAGAGAGCATATAGAGTTTCTTAAATTTAGTTTACTTTGCTGTATATTTCTATTTTAAAGCCATATATTCGGTATTTTTATTCAGCGCACGGAAAGTTTTTCCATGCTCTGTGTCCGTGGGCTAGCCCGAAAAAACTCATCTTTCATTATTGCTAAAACAGATGAAAATAAGGTGTTTTCAAAGAAGTATAATAAAATAGTATACTTCATTACGAGTCTGGAAATAAAGATTTTTCCGTGCGCGCGTGACAAATTCCCGTGTGAGGCGCAGCCGAATACGGGAAGTCATGCAAGCACGGAAAAATCTATTTCTGGACGTGTAATGAACGATATTTTTTATTAAACTTCTTTGAAAACGGAAACTTAAAACGTTTTATCGGCATATTATAATAAATTTAATTGACAAAAAATAAACAATGCAGACAATATAGTGTTTGGTATGTATGATGCGTTTCCATGGTTACTCTCAAATTATTTCAAAGGTGCTTTGTTGGAAATTAGTTATTGTCAGATAAGGTGAATAAAACGTCAAAAATATTACAGAAATGTATCTAAATATTGAAACACTTACAATCAATGACACTTACGAATTAAAATACAAAATAGGTATATGTTAAATATCAGAGAGCATATAGAGTTTCTTAAATTTAGTTTACTTTGCTGTATATTTCTATTTTAAAGCCATATATTCGGTATTCACTAGCCCGAAAAACCCCATCTTTCATTATTGCTAAAACAGATGAAAATAAGGTGTTTTCAAAAAAGTATAATAAAAAAAGTATTCCCAACCGCGCTTGTAACAGTAAAATACGAGAGTGACAAAAATGACACCCGCCTACTAGGTATGTTTTTACGAAATCTTGACTAACAAAAAAGTTCTGTATCAATAGAATTTTATTTTCAACTAGCTGGAAAAGCTAGCGCCTTCGAAAGGTTTATTTATTTGAAAGGATATTTTTATTTTAAAGGATATTTTTAAATACAGAGAGTTCATCTTGTCGAATATGTCAAATGAAGTCCGACTTTAAACTCTAATTAATCCATTGTATAGGTCACTGTGGTCTCAGTTTTAAGTTAATCTATAATAAATGATAGAACGCAGTCTACTTTATAGTTTATCTGAACGATCTTATCGGGTCTATGAAAAATTACGTATACAAGTTGGGCTTCATTTGACATATTTGACAAGATGGACTCTCTGTATTCTTGTCTTCTCTTTGAAAATATATAATAAGCCATCTGGTATTTATGACATTTTTTTCATCTAAATTTGAAGCTAGATAGTCTGGGAAGGGACCCATGAATTTATAAATTCGAAATTTAATATGTATAAGTATATTTAATACTTAGTGTCATTAGTATCTATTTGTGAGTATTTTAGAAATACCTATCTACCCTTTTGGAAACCTTTCGAATTCACTAGTGCTTCCAGCTAGTTGTAAATACAATTCTATTGATGAAGGCAACCGAACAATACTTTTGGAGAAGATCCGGAATCTTAGGGAGAAGAAAAAATAACCTGTCCACTTCTCAGTGGTGTAGGGTGTAGCAGTAGATATCGGAGCAAATCCCATAAATAAGGCCTTGCTTCAACTAGGTAATTATATTAGTGCTATTATATCATATTTAAATTTTACACTCATATTTTTCATGCTCGATCACAAATCACAATGTATGTACATTATATCATATTTAAATTTTACACTCATATTTTTCATGCTCAATCACAAATCACAATGTATGTACATTGTGTCCCATTTTCGATACTTTTGCAGGTTAAATTTATATATTTTGCAATTCTTGCTTAGTAGAAAAAATCCGTGTACGCCACTAAATTCTACGTGAAAAAATTTATAGGGGTCGATTTTTATTATTTCAATAAGATAGCGTATAATCACAGACATAAATAGCTTTTTTAACATCCTTGTGAAAACGGCGAAGATCTCACCAGAAACAATGAATTTATATCTTTTTTTCGTAAAGGGATGCAGGGGGTAGTTTTGTCCGGCAATTTTTTTCAACCGTGGATTGGTGTTTCTGGAGTTATTCTGAACGACCTGGCTAAGAATAGCGAGGATCCGACCAAAAACAACTTCGGGGGTGGGAAGGGGTAGTTTTTTTCCGGCAGTTTTTTTTATTTCTCAGACTGACTTTTTTTAACATCCTTGTGAAAACGACGAAAATCGGACCATAAACAATGGAGTTATCATTTTTTTTCCTTAAAGGGATGCAGGGGGTAATTGTGCCAGGAAAATTTTTTCAACCGCGGAGAGACTCTTTCGAACGTTCTTGTGAAAACGGCGAAAATCGGACCAGAAAAAATGGAGTTATCAATTTTTTTCCCTAAAGGGATGCAGGGGGTAGTTTCGTCAGGTAAATTTTTTCAACCGCGGATTGGTGCGTCTGGGTAAACTTTGAACGTTCTGGCTGCAAATGGCGAGGATCCGACCAAAAACATTTCGGGGGTGGGAAGGGGTAGTTTTTTGTCAGGCAATTTTTTTACTTCTGAGATTTTCAGGGTGTAGTTTTCCCGGCAATTTTAAGTAAGTATATGTACATCAATATGAATCTCAAAAATCCTTACCTACCAATTCCATCTTCCTTGCCTCTTTCTGTGAACATATTATTTATATCACAGACGTATATAGCTTAGCTAAGCTATATAGGTCTGTGTTTATATACATAATACATCTGCTTGTATGCAGATGTATTTTTATCCCTAAAATGGGCCGGATAGGCGACATTTGGCAACGACGAGTGGAAAGATGTAGAACTCAGCGACCTCTATGGGACGGTAGTGGAAATATTTGTACGAATTCCCACAAAGGATGCCAACTCCAGGGACTTGGCATCCTTTTGGGTTCGCCTAAAAATATACGGCGAGGCACAGTCTGTAGCGAAGCTATAGTATAGGTCTGTGGTATAATGGATGGATGGATATGTACGAAGGCCTGGAAGGGATACTCGTATTTTTTTTCTATAGATTCGCTCCTAAAATTTCGACTTATAACTCGAAGCTTTAAAGTTTGGAGTTATAGGTCGAAATATTAGTTCAATATAATACAAAATATGTTCAGTAACTGCATATAACCATTTGTTAATCGCAGATAAAAATATTATAATATGTTAGATAATGTACAAATGTTTTTGTTTTGCATAAGAAGGGATATTTCCACAATATCTTGTGAAACATATTCCTTACTTAGTGGTTCTACAAATATTTACAAATTGAACATTGAACTTAAGTACATTACAGGCACGTTCACCGTTCACCTTAGGAATGTGCAATTTTGGAATATTGCTGGAACATGCTAAATAATATATTCATACAGCAAATATCTTATGAATGTTCACAAATGGTTCAAATGGTTGTATACAAGACATTCACGATATACTTATCTTACGACTGTTCACGAGTGACTATAACTGGAATATCATGACGTCACCGAGATTCTAGCTTACACTATTTTTAGGTAATGTCTCCAAGTACGTTGATGGCTCAGTTGGTCAGAGAGTTGAACTTGTAAATCGTTGGTTGTAGGTTCGAAACCTGCGTTAGCGATTTTTTATTTTATAATATACACGTGAATATTAAATGGATACAGTATACATAAAACATACAAAAATGCTTCTGAAGTTTTCAAATAAATCTTCAATTAATATTTATAGAACATACATTCAAGATTACTTATAATACGTGAAATAGTACCTTTAAAAGGCGAACACCTGAATGTTGTCTGAATGTTCAGATAATGTTTCTAAAGTTTTTATGAATATTCCTACAATATGCATGTTCTCTGATAAAATATCAAAAACGAACACCTGAATGTTGTCTGAATGTTCAGATAATGTTTCTACAGTTTTTATGAATATTCCTACAATATGCATGTTCTCTGAAAAAATATCTCTGTTATATTGCGTGGCCAAAGTATATCACGGTTTTGTGTAGAACCTTCTTAGATGATGTCTGATCATCCAAACAAAATTTTTAGTAAAACTTGCGAAACATAACCTATGTTTAAAATAATCTGAAAACAATATACTCGCTTCATTGTACTTTCAAGTCTTCCAATACAATCCACACAGCGGCTAAGCCAACCATCACAGATAGATACCTACTTCATTAAGTAAAAGGCGTTTATTATTTGCCTCTGCATAGGTGAACGTTATGGATTCACCTATTTTAATAATGGCCTGAAAAATGGGGCGAAAGTAGATTGCACCTAATGATACGCCTAAGTTTAACTATCATTGCATAACTCTTCATTTCCTGGATTATATGTTTCTCGCTGGGAATTAGTAAATGTTTTATATCGTCTAGATAAATCAAACTATTTTTGGTGTCAAAGGTACTTATCTTACATCATGGTATTTGCTCTGTAGCATATTGCGAGCGGGTCTGCCATCTTTTTTTATCGACTTGTTGCCAAATGCGATAATTTTGATATTCACTTTCAGGCATACGTGTAAATAAATATCTTGAGAAGGCGCTCAACGTGAGTAAGTCACGAAGTACATAATACAAAAAAATATACAATCGAGATGCCCTTCAATGCTAAAACTTAGGTACAGGGTGCCTACTATGTTGAAAGAGCCAAACATTAAACAGAGTAATGGAAAAAACCGTAAGAACGTGGAGACCTCTGCCACTGGTGGCTCGAGATTCCTTGTTTTAAATGTTTATATACCAGATATGGTTGCACTGTCTCAACTGGCCTAGAATATTTCGAAATAATACATCGTTCTTTGGGTAAAAATTTCAACACCCTGTATCTGTAAATCGAATCTTTTGCGGACATAATTTTATAAAAACTTTTTACCTACTTTAAATCTACATCCTGTACAGGGTGTCCCATTTTGGGTGTTTTTCTAAGAACTCTAGGTTATTATTAGAGCTAGAGGGTTGCGGTTTTCACGTCACTGTACCACTTTTTTGAGAGGAATTTGGTGGACCAATCAGATTTTAGATAAGTTCTATAGTTTCCGCGCATTGGCGCACGACTGAAATTTTCGATTTTTTTGAAACCTCTCTCCTGGCTACAACTTATATATATCGACAAATTTAATCAACTATTTTTAGAGATTTTTTGGCATATAATCGAATGGAACAATTAGTTTTTTGGTAGCGTCAATAGTTTTTGAGATATGAACCAAAGTTATATATTTTTTAAATGGAAACCATAGTTCATATCTCAAAAACTATTAACGCTACCAAAAAACTAATTATTCCATTCGATTCTACGCCAAAAAATCTATCAAAATAGTTGATTAAATTTGTCTATATATATAAGTTGTAGTCAGGAGAGAGGTTTCCAAAAAATCGAAAATTTCAGTCCTGCGCCAATGCGCGGAAACTATAAAACTTATCAAAAATCTGATTGGTCCACCAAATTCCTCTCAAAAAATAGTACAGTGACGTGAAAACCGCAACCCTCTAGCTTTAATAACAACCGAGATTTTTGAGAAAAACACCCAAAAACACCCAAAATGGAACACCCTGTACAGGGTGAGTTGGTTTTTTTGTCTAGCAAAACTTTAACACTGGATAGAAAATTACATTTTAAATTGAAATTTCATATCAATATAGTTCCACTGATGCTTCATTGTAAAGATGCAGGCCGTTTTACAATTTTGGGATTCAAATTACAGCCTTTTTTTATTCCTTGTACTACTTTTACATAATTAATTTTGATCGATTACATATTCCTCAGAGTTCATTTTTTCAATTTTACCAAAGACACTTTTTGTCCAAAATTAAATTTTACATGTAAGAGTGTATCGAGTTCTAATTTTAATTTTTAGAGATTTTTTAAATACTTTGAACTGACTAAAGAGCAACAACTCTTAAGAGATTACAAGAGAAAGTAGAATACCTATACAAGACAAGACACTGTCGCGATAGGCTGAGCAGATTTTGATCTAAAAATAAGGTGGTATAAAGTATGTTATGCAACATATTTTAAATGATATAGTGACCAATTAAGGTTTTTTTTATAAAACAAGATAATGCATTATGTAAATAAAACTTAACATTTATAAAGGTGGTTATCTTAATTTTGGTGACAGTCTTTCAATAATACGGAATGTTGGGTGTTCCATAGTAGTGACAGATGCTGTAAAGTATGAAGTATGAAACTTTGAGTTGTTATTTTGACAAAAGAGAACAAAAAAGAATTGTCCATTGTATTTTTCTAATCAATTATATTGCAAAATCGAGGAATAAAAAGAAACAACAAAAACGGAAAGCGGCACATTTGTTGAATATATGTTCTTGTCTGAATAAAATACGCTATAGACATACACCATTTATTGTGAAATATTTCAATGAAGATTATGGTGAATTGAATTTTCGAGGTAAATCTTAGTTGTTTTCATGGACAGTGACATACTTCGAGATTTTGTAATTTTTGAATTTATTATATACATTTAAAAGCAACTGGCCCAGTAAAATGGTACACTCTAGCTGTGCTACTAAAACAAACATACAAAACAATAGAATGTCTGAGAATTGAGAATGGTGATGGCATATTATACAGGGTGTTTCTAAATTATGGTGCCAACGTAATATGACAGATCGAAAATGTCATTTTGAACAAAAAGTTTCCTGTAAACATGGGTCCTAAATTGCATAATAAGCAAGTTACAGGGTGATGAAAGTATAGTTTGAAAAACATCTTTATCGCAATAACTTCTACAGAAGTTATGCAATTTAAATCAAACTTGGTGCAACTCTTTACTAACTGAAGTGCAACAATTTTGTGTAAAAACTATTTATCCCATTGACCAGAGGCGGAGGGGCGGGGTAGCACAATGGGTTTTCTACTCATAACTTTTTTGAGGTTATCTTTTTGGTCTCACAGATTCATCATTTTAGTGCATCTTTTTATTTTGCAACAAAAGGGTACTCTTGTTTCCTAACGATAAAATCAACCGTTTGCGTTGAAATCGGCAAAATGTGCTAAAAAACACCTGTTAACTGCAAAATTCGAAAAATAAAATTTTCAACTACCGCTTTCAAATTTTACATAATAATTGTACTATTTAAAGTGACAAAAAATTCCCTATGAACTATCTTTCAAAAATTTTTCGCTTTCAAAATGGAACTGATTGAACTCGACAAAATTTTGAAATCCATATTTCAGCAAAACCAGTGATGTTTTACTCAATATCCATTAGGCATTTTTTCTTAATTTTAAACGTACGATTCATCTGTAAAATATTTAAATGCGGTAGGCAATAATATTATTTTTCGAATTTTGGAGTTAACAGGTGTTTTGGTGCACATTTTGCCGATTTCAACGCAAACGGTTGATTTTATCGTTATGAAACAAGAGTATATTTTTGTTGCAAAATAAAAAGATGCACTACAATGATGAACCGGCGAGACCAAGAAGACAACCTCAAAAAAGTTATGAGTAGAAAACCCATTGTGCTACCCCGCCCCTCCGCCTCTGGTCGATGGAAATAAATCGTTTTTATACAAAATTCAGTTAGTAAAGAATTGCACCAAGTTTAATTTAAATTGCATAAGTTCTGTAGAAGTAATTGCGATAAATATGTTTTTCAAACTATACTTTTATCACCCTGTAACTTTCTTATTATGCACTTTAGAACCCATGTTTATAGGAAACTTTTTGTTCAAAATAATATTTTCTATCTGTCATATTACGTTGGCACCATAATTTAGAAACACCCTGTATAGAGATAAATTTTTATTGTGCTGCATATGAAAAAAAATTCATGGTAGTAGACTTAAGAAATATCAGGAAAAAAGATTGTTTAAAAAATCTTCTTAAATAGGGCAAAATAATATTTTGTTTCAAAAGTCAATCACTTATTTCCTAGTATTGTTTGCGTGACTTTAGGTTTAACAGTTGGCAAATCTTACTTTTCCGAAATGAAAAACCCTTACATAAGACAGAACAGAATGATTTCATCCGCATTCATAAACGAAAACAATGTGCAGGTATAATTATGGAAACCTGATCAACGAAAGAAGAAATGCCAAATCACGAACTATTGTTGTTGACAATAGCTTTGTACTTTTATGAAATCACAAAAATTAGCTGAACTTAAAGGTGCAATTTTTTAACGTTACGATATATATTCAAAAATTATACCGGATTCTTCATAAATATCTTTTGATGATGAGTGAGATGTCGATTACAATAATAGGACAGTTCAGTTTCCTATAAAGATCCAAAAAGTGTCATTTTGTCAATTTCTATGATATAAATATTATTTTAGAAGAAAACAGAAATGTTAAAAATGAAAAAGTAGTTAATTTTGACTTAAATGTACATAATTTGAAATATTGGTATTTATTTGCAGATAATTTCCCAAATGTAAACAGACTGGAAGATAGTGACAGATTTTTGGACGTGATTTTACTCAGTATGCCTTTCAAAGAGCATTATGTTGTGTATATTCTCACAATAATAAGGTATGGATGGAGAGTCACCCTGGATTCTTCATATGAAAAACTGAGTTTTCATTTCTTCGAAAAATCTGCGTTTTGATATGATTTTAGTCAGGCTGCCATATGTTTTATAATGAAGTTCAAAATAGAAAATTCCTCGGAAAACCATATAGGCCAAGGGCTATTATTGTCACGTGGACTGGTATTTTAATAATTAATTTTTCCACGTTCCTGAACAGGCTGCCAATGAGATGAAGTATGCAAGTTATTGTTATGAAACTGCTGAAAAAATGATGGCATACCGTTTGCTCATGTCCAAGTACAGTTTAAATTGAATATTATTTAATCATTTAAACGATTTATTCGATGTAAAGTGAACTTAATTGGACATGCGCAAACGGTATGCCATCTTTTCTTCAGCAGTTTTATGACAAGAACTTACATACTTATCATTGCCATCCTGTTCAGAAATGTGGAAAATTAGGGATTAAAATACAAGTTCACAATAGTAGCCCTTTGGGTCCACGTTAACTTATGGTTTTCCGAGGAATTTTCTATTTTGAACTTCTGTATAAAACACATGGCAGTGTGACTAAAATCGCAACAAAACGTACATTTTTCGAATAAATAAAAACTCACTTTCCCATATGAAGAACCCAGGATGACTCAATGATTCATACCTTATTATTGTGAGAATATAAGCAACATAATGCCTTTTGAAAGGCATACAGAATAAAATCACATCCAAACATATATCACTATCTCCCGGTCTAAAAGCTAGTGTCAAGTTCTGAAATATATTTAGTTAGGGCAATTTCCAATCAATCAAAATAAAATAAATAATGCACGCCCATGGAAACCAGCCCATATTTTATGAAACTATACCTAATAATCAATTAAGAAATTTTCAATAAAAACGATGTTAAAAAATAATTATATTTACAAACAAAACAATGCACTTTATCATACTAAAAGGTAGAAGGAATTTGAATAAGTTATATCGAGTTTTAGGGCATCTTTCAAAGGGAGCTTGTTAAATATTTACCTGTGAAATGAAATCCTGGGCTATCTTGCTTTTCACTTCTGCTTCTGAAACCAAACGCTGAACAATTCACCATCGTAAGAGTATATTTTCCCCTTAATCACTGTTACTTTTAATTCACAAATTCAAGAAATTAACTCACAACGTACTCGCTTTGTCTGCCACATATAAAATGGCCGCCATTCAAAACGACGTAACAAAATCTAGACACGACAGGAGAGTAGGCAAGCGGGGTGTCCTTTCTCTTTCCTTGTCTAAGGAATTTACTCTTACATAATGGATTTAAAAAGGAATGATGTTATTACATTGGCAGCTATCACAGGCTTTAGTCTGATCTTTATGGAAGTGCAGTAAAGTGATGTCCTTCTAATTAGCAAGTAAAATAGACACTATAAATCTTTATGGTGTTATTAAAGAATTAATTGTTATGTTAGGATCGGCACATTGATGTCAAGTAACACTAATAAATTTGTATTTTTCCCTGAATGGGTTCAGAATCAAAGAAACAATGTTCTTCCGCTACATTATTAGATAGTTTTATTTTAGAATGCATCTTTATACACTTCAACGCCTGTTCTACACAAAAACAAAGTCATTTATTCCAAGGAGCAGTTATTAACAAAATCCCTTCAGTTGACAGGCAGCAGTTTCCTTGTTCTGGTTGCACATTTTGGGGTAGCATGTAATTTCTGGTCATGGACATGGCCCTTTGAGAATCGTTCCCTTGTTCTTGTCTCTGAGCTCTCACTTCAACCGTCATAGGAGTTATGATGCACTGGAGTTCGTCTGGTTTGTAGCCCCTTGCGTCTATCAAAATCTGAAACGAAAAACAGCTCAGTTATGGCCTGTCTGTTCAAATGGAAGCCGCTTAACAGGCCTCGAATTTATCTGGATGAAAGAATACCGTATCCATCGTAGGAATCATAAGTTGCCTCTCGTTTACTTTCTCTGGTTTGCCCTCAACGAGTTCGGTCCATTTTATTCCTTGAATGAACTTTAAAAAAAATTCAGTGCATCTTTAGAAATCACTCACCGTTCTTCGCAAAGGTGTTTCTAGCGCTTTCGAAAAACTTATCCTGTGCGAAAGAGACACATTGCTTAATGGGCACAATAAGATATTTTGTCATGGACATCGCAGGGACGGTGATGCCATTTATTGCTTTTGTGGTCACATCGAATTTAAAAGAGGTTTCACATTTTCTGATTTTGAAACGAAAATTTATTTAATTGGTGACAATTAGACGCATGTGTCAAATGGAGACAACTAAAATTGTTATTTCTATAGATTGAAAAGTAGGCGTGGGGAATTCGGATAAATATTCAATGTTGCAAATAGGGTATTTAACCGTTTTTCAAATTTTATTTTGTTGAAAGCCTGTATTGATGCAGACTACACTAGTAAAATTCTAAACTAAAAATTTTACCTCCTTTGGGAGAAAATTGAGTTCAAAATTATTTCCGTTTTTAACGGTTTTCTTAATTTTGACGTCACAATAATTTTGAGCTATGTGAATAGGACCGCGAAGCCTTGAAGCTTTATTCGTTTATTGTACGTTGCCAACTCGTGTGATTTTTCCTTGCTGGTCGAATATTTTGTTATTAGAATATCTGTGTTATAGTATGGAAACTCAAATTGTCAACATAAAGTTGATTATACAGTTCAAATTCTCTGACTGTTTTTAACTCTGGTTATTGGTTACTAGTTTGAGATTGCTTCCTAGAACAAACCTATTAATTGCAATAAATAATAACAGCAGTTAACTTTATAAAAAAAAACACTATATTCCGTAAAGATATAATATACTTTCTCAATGTTTGTTGAAGAATAGTCGGTCTTTGGAGTACAGGATTTACTTCTGAATAAAAGTCCGAAAGGGGATCTGGCAACGGTGCAGCAAACTAGTAACGATAACGGTGCCGTCCCAACCTAATCTTAATGTTTTGTGGGTATCGAAACATAACCTAGCTTTCTAGCTTTGCGGTTTTCGCGTTTCGCGAGATTGTTTCGCTTTGGCATCTCGCTTTAAAAATTGTGAGAGCATAAATAGGTATGTCAATTTCCGGAAGATTGTCTGAACTTGCTTTAACAAAACCCACATTCACTACAGGAGGAGCCATTACTTTACTCTTTGTCAACTTCTTCGCACTGAAACAGAAAGCAAATTAAACACTCTCTCTACTCTCATACCTATATAAATGCATCAGGTAGGTAGGTATTTCTTGGAATTTAAATGATTACCTATTTATATTCTTTAGGTACCTACCTACAATCAAATTGAGAAAGAGTGCTTACTAAATTATACTTTGCTCTCAAACACTTTTATCTGGGGATTGAACTATACCTACTACCAATATCAATTTTATGGTACCTATTCATTTTTCTTTGTAATTGCAACTATAGGGTTTAGGATTGTACCATGTACATAAGTTAAGATTTGCATTTGTAATTAATTAGATTTTATTACACTATCTCTCTCAATTTCAAACACAAGCACAATTTTTAATTATATTATAAGAAAGGAGCAATGATAAAAATTTACATTGCCTACTTGCTTACCTTATTTTAATCGTTGATTTGTGAACACTTAGGTCAGGTATAAAAATGAATTAATACCTCATTTAGTCCTTTACTATTATGACGACGCGATAAACAATGGTTTTAATAAAATATAAAATTCAAAATCGTTTGGAACCCCTCAATAACTTTGATAAAATTACAAATTTTGAAATGTAAACAAAACTCCAGCTGATATTATTTGACTAGTGACATATCAAATCACAAAATAATAAGATTAGGTCTCCAGTCCAAGTCCGTACCACATGATAAAAAAACGAATGAAAATGTTCGGCTCGTTATTATGACGTCAACACGCGGTCGGGTCCCGAACGCAAATTCAAATAAATTCAAATTTTATTTTGAAAATTCTAACTTCGTGGATACTTATTCGGGAAATAAAAAATGGTTAAAGCTATCTTAGGACTTGATGAATCAAGTTATGTGCAATTTATTTGAAAATTTGATTAGAGGAAACTACCCTATTCCATTTGTTTAAGAAATGTTTTTGGAGGAAAACTATAGGTAATCCCAAGGTTAGTTTATAGGCTAACAATTTATTCCAACCAAATAATTTAGATAGTTTTTTCTTTGTTGGTTGATATTTTGGAAAAAAAACACTATTATAGACTATAATACCGGCGACTACTCCAAAACGTCAGCTAATTCTTGGTCAGAAATTATATGTTTCAGAGAGATGCCCATGTCCATCAGGGCCGTATCTAGCGAAAATTTGGGGGGGGGTTCAGGATCGGCTCAAGCTTTTGTGGGGCTGCGTGCCGGATGAAAGTGCGGGGCCCCGGCAAGGAATTATTTAAACCAAATTTTTGAAAATTGATACTCCACTAAAGTCTATCCAAGTTACAGAGACAGTGGATCAAAACATAGGCCACCACATGACCTATTCTCTTATTGGTCCGGCCGTCATAAATTAATGTCAAGTGTTTACTCGGCGAGCAGAATGCAGGGCCGGCTCTTCCCTCAGTCGAGTTTCCTGCATATTTTAGATCGGATCGCGAGCAGTATATTCTGTAAATTTATGTTGCTACTTAAGTTAAGGAAATTTATAAAGATCCACGAAAGGTAAGAACACAATTTTTAGAACTTCTAAAATAATTAATTCAGAATTACAAGCCACTGGGAATCTCATATTAGTCAGACCCTATGGTAGTCGATCGCAATGTGGTCATGTGACTTTGTTTATATCTACTGCCGCTGTAACTTGGTTAGACTTTAGAATGGTACCTATATTTTTTGAAGGTCACTTTTTAAAAAAGTAGGCCGGGGCGATGAGTTTAGATCACTTCAGTAGCGTATAATATAGAAATTAATTTCGGGTGGGGAGGGACAATTTTTGTGAACAAGTGCGCTGTAAAATGCGCCGCAGGCGAAATTTTTTAGAAATGTTACTTAAAATTATTAGTCTTAGGAAATCCCAATATCTTCAGGTTTTCAAGCTGCAGTGAATATTTTCAAATTCTGAAATAGTTTCGGCCCCGCCCTTTTAAATACGCTACTGACTATATAGATAACCCTGTACAGGGTGTTCCCGTATATTTTGACCCATCCCTAGAGCCTTTATTTTTAGAGTTAGAAAAAAATGCTTAAATGAAAGTTGTAGGTTTTTTCTGAACCGCTAGGATCTGTTACTAGATAAAACAAATGAGCGTCGCAAATTTATAAAAAAATTCGAACTTACTTTTTTTAATAGAACTCCCTGTATATTTGTGAATTTTTGAATTGCAGGCATTTTTCCGATTCCAACAATATAAGTATGTTATATGTTTGCTCTAAGCATTCGCATGATATTCTAAATTGCAGATAAATAAATACCATCTTTATACTTAATCAAGGTTGCCATGGAAAAACATTTCAACTTAGACAAGAGCATCCCTGTCAATCCATTATTTTTGGGACAGTACACCTTGTTACCCTACAACTTTCATTTAAGTAATTTTTTTCTAACTCGAAAAATAAAGGCTCTAGGGGTGGGTCAAAATATACGGGAACATCCTGTACAGGGGACTCGGAGGTGCGGGGCCCTTCAAAACGCAGGCCGCGTACGCCGCACCGTTCGCACCCGCCTAGAGCCGGTCCTGGAGGGCCTAGACCAGTGGCTTTTGAAGTTGAAATAGCTTTAAGGTTTAAAAAAAGCCTACTATTTTTAAATGGGTTTTAAGAAAAAAACTGAAGCAAGTTTAAGTTGAACAAGTTTAACATTAAAACATTAAAAATATTAAATATTAATTATAATAATAGCTGAATATTACTTCTCGCATTTATACCTATCCCTTTTCCCTTTTCTATTTATTTGATTTCTCATCATATAGGGATATATTCCTACACATTCTTCGCCTGGCCTGACGACACCTTTAGAATTGCCAGTATAGGTATATGTATACATAGACAAACTAAACATAGACTCTCAGAACCATTGTTGAAATTTCCGCACGCTACACCAAATATTTTGCATAAAATCTGATGTAAAAGCTAATAACTAAATTGAAATACCTATACCTCAACCGTTGAATGAAGGAATTTACTCAACGCCTCAACTTAGTATCCAGTCCTAAGAATTGTAAGACATTACAATTTATCTGTTCTAATTTATTTTCGCTCCAAAATTAAAGTTTGAAAGTTGGTGTAGCGGGTTTTTTTGCGGACGGTTTCAACAATGCTTTTGACTATGGCTCCTTTAATCTATGGTATATACTAAAAGATTTCTTCGAACCACTTGCCTAACTAAAAAATAAATAAATCTTCAAATACAAATTAGTACTAATCTATATAGACCGGGAGATAGTGACAGATTTTTGCACATATTCTCACAATAATAAAGTATGAATCAGAGAGTCATCCTGGGTTCTTCATGTGAAAAACTGAGTTTTCAATTATTCGAAAAATATGCGTTTTGATATTATGACTTTACACAGGCTGCCATGTTTTTTATAATGAAGTTCAAATAGAAAATTCCTCGGAAAACCATATAGGCATACCGTTAGGGTGGGTCCAAAGGGCTATTATTGCCACGTGATCTTGTATTTTAATAATTAATTTTTCCACGTTTCTGAACAGGCTGCCAATGAGAAGTATGCAAGTTCTTATTATGGAAATGCTGAAAAAAGGACGGCATACCTTTCGCGCATGTCCAAGTACTGTTTAAATTGAATGTTATTTAGTCATTTAAAGGAGTTATTCGATGTAAAGTGTACTTGGACATGCGCGAAAGGTGTGCCATCCTTCTTTCAGCATTTTCATAATAAGAACTTGTATACTTCTCATTGGCAGCCTGTTCAGAAACGTGGAAAAATTAATTATTAAAATACAAGATCACGTGGCAATAATAGCCCTTTGGACCCACCCTAACGGTGTGCCTATGGTTTTCCGAGGAATTTTCTATTTGAACTTCATTATAAAAAACATGGCAGCCTGTATAAAATCATGTCAAAACGCATATTTTTCGAATAATTGAAAACTCAGTTTTTCACATGAAGAACCCAGGAGAACTCTCTGATTCATACCTTATTATTGTGAGAATATGTGCCACATAATGCCCTTTGCAAGGCATACAGAGTAAAATCACGTCCAAAAATCTGTCACTATCTCCCGGTCCAATACATAAAAGAGGCTCTGGGAATCCCCTATTCTCCTAATCCATCTCGCACGCAGCCATGCACCACCGTACACCGTGTACTGTTGTCCAGTGTTGCCAGTTATGTTTTATTTTATTTGCATATTCTGATGATAAAACTCGGTACTGCACTGGTCCAAAAATTATGTTTTGTTGGCAGTTTTCTACTGGAAAACCAGTTTAATAAATTATTACACTCACTGATGCTCGTAGAGCTCGTTCTAGTGGTGGTGCAAAAGCATATAAAATGGTGGTATCTCGAGGGGGGGGGGGGGGGTTTGGACCCCCAAAACCTCCCTCAGATACGGCCCTGATGTTCATTATTCATTAGTATTGTATTGAAGATCATTATTATAATAAGCAAAAACGCTTGCATCTTGCATCTCTAAAAGGTGGGTAAGTCACACACAAAGTTTATCAAATAAGAATAATAAATATTGATAAGTGCTTTATAATCTCGGATGAGCCATACTGGACAGAAATAAATAAGAGATTGGGATAACATACAGTTTTAGATAGATATTACCATTACCTAGTCTTACATCTGTTTAAGAAAACAGAGAACAGGTCGCATCCTTTCCAACTACCTACCTGAAGGTAAGTAGGTAAGAAGGTATCTAGTTATTTGCTCCACCTACTTATCTCATTATGAAAAGTCTTACATTATGTACTTATATAATATGTGCATTTATTTAATTTTATTAATACCAAAGCACTGCCTTCAGTATTTATTATGGATTATTATTAACATCGATTCATAAATATGCATGCTATAATAATGGTATACCTATACCTACTAAATTTGATTACCTACTTATTGCTGAAACCAATTAGGTACTTTCTTTTAGTGGATATTCGGTTATTCTATTGCCATTGCCCCAATATCCTAATCCACCATCACAAACTCTTTGTTTTCTTATTGTTTATAATGCTAACAAAGTCTGCCTATTTTTAAAAGATTCAAGCAGTCACTAAACCGTAAAACCGTTTCAAGGTAATATATTCAAAAATTGTTTAGCAACCGAGTCACATTCGAAAACGGCTTGTTCTGTTTAAGTCTAATAAGAAAATTATTATTGTTTACAGCGTCATGCCTGCAGTACCTTTAAAACTGTCTGGATTGGATGGATTGGCTGTGTATTTGTTCATCGTAATAGTGGTAGTGCTATGTCCGTCTTCATCGTCGTGTCAAAAAGTTCAAAGACCCAACATTGTCTTCATCCTGGCAGATGATTTAGTAAGCATCACTAAATACTTTGAACTTAATTAGGTAGATTCTAGATAATTTTTTTGATTGCATTGTCTTTTACCTACAATGGAAAAATTAAACTTATGAAACACTTGAATCTTTCAAAATGAATCTCCTTTTTTAAGAATGAAGTCAGTCAAGGCATAATTACATAGGTATTATAAATAGGTAACTCGAGGCCAACGATAAAGACAGGCTATGGCGCTAACGCATAATCGCGTAGAGTCACGTGACCAACTTAGTCCTATATATAATAAATGGCATTTTTGGAGATAAGTAGAAAAAACAAATTTCCTAACAATTTGGCGAGTTTTCTTTCATCTATTACATTATTGGTTTTGTGCATCCAGGCTTTCTCTAATTGTTCCTTCAAAATTTTCAACCTGCTTCAGCTGTTTTGGGCTGAGAGTTAAACGGCACTGCACTCAAATATTTTGGCACATTCTCAAAAATTATTGGGACAGCACCTTCCTTTAGCTTAGGTGATATTCTCTATAGATACTTATTTTCCTCCCACAACACATTTTTGTCCACTTTAATTGTTTCACTTTCTTGAAAATGTGTTAGCCACACATACTTTAGGGTTTTGTAGAAATTAAATCTCAGTTGGAATTTAACGAATCCATTTTTGGCGCAAATTTTCATCTCGAGGCAAAGCAAATGTTGTTATGGTGACATTTTCTTCCTGGCTTTTGTAATATGTATAAAAATAATATAAACAGACCCAATATTTGGTATGTAGGTTATTTTTTACGAAATAAAAATGAAAACTCACCTCAGTATACTGTAAATATTGACGAGGTCCCAGTTGATCGGCAGCGTGAAAAGCCGAATAGGAACCGTATCAGGGCGTGGGTCGACAACGAAAATCCTCGAGTACGTTACAACACTGATGTATTTCGCAGAAGGTGAATGGTGAATACAAAATACACAAACCCTATCGTGGTCAACGGGAACGGCTTCCAGCCACCGGACCGTCTGAACTCGCGGATCTCCCGTAAGCAGTTCACCCGTTTGTGTCTCAGGCTCCACTGTCCATTCCGGGGGGGGGGGGGAGAATTCCCTTTACAGCGCTCACGCGACGGCGCGAGCGGCACCAATACTCCTGGACGGCACGGCTCCCACCCAGAGGCCATAATAACACCTGGGAGGTTCCCCTCCGCCAGGACACACGCGCACTAGACACAAATTTGTTACTAAAATAGAAACTAAGACGTTTAAAAACACTTTAAACATTTAAAACTTCTCAAAACCCAAGCTGCGGCTTCCAGTTATGTAACAATCGACATGTAACGTCGGACTAAGATGGTCACGTGATTTTTGTGCGCCATGGCCTGTCTTTATCGTAAGCCTCGTAGGTAACTATGACTATTATCTGTTCTGTAGGTATATTATGCATTTAGGGATACAATGACGTTGGCTTTCATGGTACAAACGACATTCCAACACCCAATATTGATGCCCTAGCATATTCCGGAATAATACTAAACAACTACTACGTCAATCCAATATGCACCCCTTCCAGAAGTGCCCTGATGACCGGAAAATATCCTATCCACACTGGTCTGTTTTCACTTACCTTTTTTTAGGTACATTTAGTCTAAACCAACATTTATAATTTGAAGGTATGCAGCATACAGTATTATTTGGTGCAGAACCAAGAGGTCTGCCCTTAACAGAGAAGCTACTACCTCAGTACTTGGAGGAATTAGGATATATTAATCATATTGTAGGCAAGTGGCACTTGGGATCGTGGAAAAAGGTGTATACTCCTTTATACAGAGGATTTGTATCACATACAGGTTAGGTTAAGCACGTATGACTGTAACTTAAGTGCGTATTGTTTTTTTGGTGTTGTAAAGGGTGATCCCAGGTGGCAATCATTTATTTCCAGGGTACTGGACTGGTCACCAAGATTACAATGACCACACCGCAGTCGAAAATCCAGGCTGGGGTCTGGACATGAGGCAAAACCTGAGCGTAGCCTACAACCTGCATGGAAAGTATTCAACGGACCTTTTCACGGACGTGGCAAAAGACATCATCAACGCTCATGACAAGGAAAAACCTTTGTTCTTGTATTTGGCACATGCCGCTGTCCACTCTGGAAATCCATACAATCCCTTACCAGCGCCTGATGCCGAAGTTCAAAAGTTTAGGTACATTGAAGATTATAACAGACAAAGATTTGGAGGTACTTACTTGATACATATATTGGATGCGATGTGTGTTTTATTTCTTCTTTTCAGGAATGTTGAGTAGGTTAGATATATCGGTAGGAGAGGTTGTCAAAGCACTTCAAGAGAAAGGCATTCTTGAAAACAGCATCATAATTTTTTCAACGGATAACGGAGGAGCAGCTGAAGGTTTCAATTTGAATGCTGCCTCAAATTATCCACTGAGAGGTGTCAAAAACACTTTGTGGGAAGGTAATAAAGGTTGGGCGTAAAATTATGGACAAATTGAAGCTTTGCCAATAAATTATAGGTGGTATCAAAGGTGCAGCAATGTTGTGGAGTCCCCTTTTAGAAAAGACATCAAGAATATCACATCAACTAATGCATATAGCTGACTGGCTCCCAACTTTGTTGGGCGCAATTGGAGTAGATACCAAGTACGTTCAATATCGTGGTAATGTATCTAAATGACAGAACATGAATGATAAATATATCTTTACAGTAATTTGAATGGCCTTGATGGAATAAACGTATGGGACGCCCTATCTAGTGACAAAGATTCGCCAAGGACTGAAATTTTACACAACATTGACGACATCTACGGCAATGCTGCCGTGATGGTGGGACCCTGGAAATTAGTGAAAGGTTAGGAAAAGGAAGACGCAAAAATAAACTGACTTATTTACTTCCTACCTCTAGGAACAACTTACGATGGAGCTTGGGATGGTTGGTACGGCCCTTCTGGAAGGAACTACAGTTTTGACATGACAAAAGTCGTTGAATCGTTATCAGGAACGGCGTTGTCAAAAATTAACAAAATGCCACCACAAGAAAAAATGATTGAATTGCGGCAAAGCGCTGAAACCAAGTGCCCCGACATTGAAGTACAAATCGAATGCAAGCCTTTGGAGGCTCCGTGCTTATTCCATGTCCAAGACGATCCTTGCGAAAGGAGAAATCTGGCATCAGCGTACGCCAATTTTTGTTTACTTTTTATTACAAATTATGATGAGTTTTTTGCAGGCACCCTGATATACTGGCAAAACTGGAAGGCACCCTCCAAGAATACAATGCCACAGCAGTACCCCCTGCGAATCTGCCATTGGACCCTAGAGGAGACCCCAAGTACTGGAATTATTTATTTACTAATTTTGGAGATGTAATCGATGATGAAACTACCCCTCAAGTTATAATTTAAGTGTAAATATGATTATTTGTTTTATAAGAATAAGAAACGAGTGTTGACTGATATCGATATTCCACCCGATTCTATAGATTCTAGTCGAATAGCGGAAAATGAAGATATTTCTATATTTTATCCAAGCGGGAAAAGTGTGTTGCAAGGAGAAATCGTCATTCAAAAAATGAGATTGTGGTAAAAGTTAAGAGGAATTCGAGGGTGTACCCGGATTTAGTTTTTTTAAATAACTTCTGGTTATAGCGGAAATGAAAGTGATTTTCTCTACTTTACAACTCACACATTTCATTTAACCATTATAGGATTCCTTTTTCATTTCATTTCTGAATCAAACTAAAAACTCTATTCAAACTAAACGCAAGTGAAATAGAAACACAAGTTGGAACATGGCTAGAGCGTGATACGCACGTGACCGGCTTGCTATTGGCCAGCCAGCAATAAAGTCTGGCCCGGCGGGCGAGTGCAGCGAGTCGGTGTTTCTTACAGAGGTGTATTGAGTTGCAAGTGGACCTTTATTTTTTCCGATATAATTATTTCGCTGTCTATTAATTGTTGGAGCTACGATTTGTGTTAATAGTAGAAATTTGCAGGTACGTGAATGACTAGGTGTGCCATAAAAGTTTGTTTTTAAAGTTCTTAATACTGGGGTATATTATTTTAATATTTTATATTATAAAATTCATAGAGATCGTCCTTAATGCGGCCCTGCCTCGTATTCGCCCTCAGAATTGTTCACGTGCTTCCATCGTGTAAATGTTTACGCGCCACTTGCATTTAGTTTGAATAGAGTGATACGTGGTCTCAATGGTCCGTGTCTGATTTTATATCGGACTAAAGGCTAAACAATAAAACCAAATTTATGACAAATCAAGTTAGTCATGATAATAAAACTGACAACTAAGTAGGCTGTATTAAGTTTAATATTTCTATTTACCTGTCAGATTAGTCTAAAATTCTAATTCTAAAAGTTTCTAGGTATCTTTTATCCTTTTTGATACCTTTTGACCTCTAAAATATCACATAGCATTTTTATCTTTCAAAAAACATTTTTTTAAACTGTGTATAACTAGTAGCAGCTTCGGCAACAACATTTTAGACTAATCTGAATGGTAAATGGAGATATTGAATTTACAGCCTACTTGATTATCAGTTTTATAATGATGGCTGACTTGATTAGACATAAATTTGGTTTTATTATTATTTGGCCTACTCCGATCGAACATCAGACCATGTGACCATGTATATTATAGTATGATGACAAATATCTCGGAAACGGTCCGAAATAAATTGGTCAAATTATATATCGTTGGATTCAGAATTAAATAAGGAATCCTATAATAGTTAAATGAAATGAGTAAGTTGTATAATAGAAAAATTTTAAATAACAAAAACTTTTTAAAAACAAGCTTTTATTGTGTACTAAAATGAATCAAAATAAGTTTAGGTTTTCGTTAAGATAATTCAGTTCCAAATTGTGACCAGTTTTTGCAAATTGAAAAGCTTGTCGCGTGAAATGTTGATGAAAGTAGGCACCAATTAATTTTTTTGAACAGTGATTGGTTAATAAGCAGGTAACTCGGCACGTACCTATTTGCCAAAGTATGCATTTTTTCTTTACAATTCGCGCGACAAGGTTTTCAATTTGCAAAAGCTGGTCGCAATTTGGAATTGAATTATCTTAACGAAAACCTAAACTTATTTTTATTCATTTTAGTACACGGCTTAAATAAAAGCTTGTTTTTAAACAGTTTTTATTTAAAATTTTATTTTGTGCTTTTTAGGACCTATTTGATTCCCATGTCAGGAGGGACGTGGTAAAGAAATTTAGTCCGCCATCTTGGGGCGGTCGCCATATTGGATTTCGTATGAAGTCACCTTATTGTTTTCTACCCGTAGAGCCCTTTCATTTGAGACCCATATTAAGGCGATTGAAAAGAAAATGTAATCCGCCATCTTGGAGCGGCGGCCATATTGAAATTGGTATGATGTCACTAACTTTTTCGTTTTCTACTCTTCAAGCCCTTTCATTTGATACCCATATTAAGGGGTTCGACAAAAAATACATCATCCGCCATCTTGGAGCGGCGGCCATTTTGAAAGTATTACCATATTGAGTATTGAATATTGTATTGTCACCGGAAGTAAAGGTGTATGCAAAATTTCAGCTCAATCGGATGTCAGGAAGTGGTTCTAATTCAGCTTGCAAGATTTGACCTCAACATACATACATACATACGTACGTACATTGCAAGTTAAATAAAAGCTTGTAATAAAAGCTTGTAATAATAATAAAAAATCACTTTCATTTCCGCTATAACCAGAAGTTATTACAAAAAACTAAATATAATATAGTTGTGTAAGTAAAAAATTAATTATTTATTTTGCAAAAAATGTTTTTTCGCCATAACTTTTTTACCGACCCCCGCATACAAAATCCGAGTACACCCACGAATTCCCCTTAATTTTTACTACAACCTCATTTTTTGAATGACGATTTTATGTTAACCTATACTGCCTCCATGTAACACACTTTATCGGCTTGGATGGGCCACCCTGTAGGTACCTATTTCATTTTTTTTTGTAAAATAAATAAGATTGTAATAGATTGGTTTCTTTATCGATTTTTCGAAATATCTACAATCATTAATATTTTTAGTGTTGGCATTAAAATAAATTCTAAAAATGTAAAAGAAGAGCAATTATTGTAATGAAAAATGGAGAAAAAGAATACACATGTTTTTATCAGCTACAATATTACCTATATTATACCGTTCCTCACTCAACGATTATACCTACTAATATCTCTCTTTAACTATAACTAGACACCCGAAATGGCATTTTTTAAATTTAGTTACCCAAAGTTGGCGGCATTGAGACGAGGGGCACATTAAGCCACGCAAGTCGACAGATGTCCGATATTTAACCTTTCGATTTTCTCTGCGTATCAAAATGAAAAAGAATTCTTTGTGATGACCACATACTTAATATGTATGTACATCACAGAAAATGTAAAGGATACTGATATTAAAACAAAATGATGCAAATATATCCTAACCAAACTTCAAATTTTCTGAGTGCGGCTCTGTCGTCACTGTCATTCTAGGGGCCTTCAGAAATTCTAGCAGAGATATGCAACATAAATCTAGGGTCCAATTAAAGAGAGATTTTAGTATACTTAGCATATAAAAACCCAAAGTATGAACAGTCTGATGCAAATGGTGACTGGATTTATTTCCATAATGAAGGATTTATATCAAACTGTTCTAGGTATGTAAAAATTTTAGTATTCAGTAACTATACCTATACCATTGAATAAGGAAGAATACCTTAATCAATGCCTATACCTAATGTAAAAAATATATTGTCATATAGTATATTGCATTTGTGTAGATATTTTGTTCTAAAATCAACCGCCACACTTCCTAACCCAGCCAGCAAAAGGACATTTCTTCTACGTTGAATCACAAAATATATAGGTGTTACGTTGAAATCGACGAAAAGTTCGACGCAGAAAACACGTAGAATCGACGGCAATATGTCACAGATAATTTACGTGCTCGGGGACGTCTAATAAGACGTGCAAAATTAAGTAATGACGACGTGTAATAGGACGTGCAAAGTAGTTCTCTGGTCAGTGGCGTAGCTTCAAATTTTGCCCCCCCCCCCCCCCCGCCAAAATTAAATTTGGGTCCCTCAAATTGGAAAATAAAAAAAAACATACATGAAGGTGAAACTATCACAAATTTCTGTTTCTTAGTAAATAAAAGCAAAAAAAAATTAAAACAAAACTATATATCTACAAGGTGTCCAATTTTAAAAGTGAAGATAATCGCCTGAACTTTTTTTTGTTTGAAATGCTTTCAAAAAACGCTTCTTCTAACCTCTTTGCCATTTTTAAAATGCAAATCTAGGGCGGGCTGTGATTTTTTTTTATAAACTCGATTTTTACGAACACCATTTAGCGATTTTTTTATTTAAAATCTGATCACACAGCGTTAATCAAAACACCCCAAAAACCCCATTATGCAAAATTTGAACACAAAATATACAGGCAGTTCCATTCTGCAGGGTGTAAAATTTTTGGAAAAATAAGAATTTTAAAGGCATCTGCCAAGTCAAGTGTACCATGAAATCCCCTCAAAACAGTCGAACTGTTAACAGGACCACTCAAAGTATTGATGTGCAAAGGTCCAATACAACATCTACAGGGTGTTATTATCTATGCAATCTGAAAGTACTGAATTTTTGGAACTTTATACGGGTCACAAATCGAGTAGGTATATCAAGACTGCCCCAGACACTACAAAACGAACTAAGTCAAAAAAATACAGAAGCCTGCCAGTCAGTAATAAGTCGATATCAGTTAAGGTTGCTGGTGTGCCACAACAGGAAACGCACAGAAAATGTATCGTCTTAGATAGTGACTTTGTTGAGAAAGTGCTAATAATTTAAATTGTTTTTATTTGTTAGTTAGCATTTTGTTCAGAAATAAATTACTTGTCTTTATTAATATTTTTTCAATGATTCCAGAGCATTCTTGATCTCTATAATGTTTTTTAAAATTTCAGCAATTTGAGATGGCCCAGAGAAAAATACCCTGTATATATTTGTATTAAATATTTGCATACCAACATTTTGAGTGGTCCTGGTGACCATTCAATTAACTATTTTGAAGGGATTTCATAATATCTCACTTGACTCGCCAGATGCCTTTAAAATTCCTATATTGCTCAACCATGCAAAATAGAACCGCTCCCTGCATATTTATTGTTCAAATTTGGTACGTGTGGTGCTATGATTAACCCTGTGGTCTCAGGTTTTAAATAAAAAAATGGCTAATAGGTTTTCGTGAAAATCGGGGGTATAAAAAAATCGTAGCCGGTCCTGAATTTGCATCCCCAAAAGAAGCGGTTTTCGAAGGCCTTTCAAACAAAAATAAGTTTAGGCGATTGATGCACAATGAGTTTGCCACCCTAACGTACAAAGAGTGCTTAATATACCTATATGTTATCATAGTCTTTAGTGTAGGAGGTAGGAGACGTCGATGAACTTTAATTAGTTCGCTTTTATCCATTGCTGCAGCTTCATCAGCTTCTATAGAAAGTAATGCTAAATTACTTATTCTGTTTTGGGACCAACAATTATTTCTCAAATAATTTTTTATTGATTTTAATTTAGAGAACTACCGTTCTGAAGAAGCAACGCAGTTACAGTTAGGGCGTTGTTAGGGTCAAAAATATAATATCAAAACAGAACAGAACCCGGAGTATACGCCCGGTCGAGGCAGCGTCCAGAGATATAGGTACTAATTTCTAGACTTTGGTCGAGGGTTCGGGGGGCCCGGCTCTGCCGGGCCCCCTTGACTGCAGGGCCCCCCCGCGACCGCGGGGTTTCGCGGTATGGTAGCTACGCCACTGTCTCTGGTTCGGTCCTACATCACAACTCCCGTCCTTGTCTTACTCGTGAATACCTATACGATGGATATCGATCCTATATTCACGAGTTAGACGTTTGTTTTCTGGTAAAACTCAAGAACGTTAAACCAGATTTAACGTTCTTGGGTAAAACTAAGCAAATACCGAAGCACGAAGCACAAACCAAAACAAACAAAATGGAAAACAAACAATTTGAGCAAGCGCTAATTTTGGTCCCTGTCAAACTGCCGCAACATTGCCGATTAGTGCGAAAAGTAATGGGTGTTCTCTACTATAACCATTTTGTCAATAATAAAACAGCTACATAATCTTTCTTGAACACGAAAAGGTTGTTTTACTTTACTGTTCCGCCTGAATTTTATAAGTGGGGGCAATTTTACGTTCAATGCATCTACTAAAGAAATTGCCGGTTTTATTTATGATATTCCTAGTTATTGTTACTCTTAAATGTGACAACATGTTTGGGGCAGGTCAGTAAGACCAATATTTGTAAACATGGGGGTAGTAATAAAATAAACAACTATATGCCTGTCAACAATTCACTTAAATTTGTAAACAAATTCGTCCCCTTTATTCATTAGTCTGAGGCTATACAAATGATTTACAGAAAATTCCTCAGGCTAATGAATAAATAAGGAACACCGCATTATAGCGTCGTTATAAACTTGGAACCGCACGAAAAACTCGATTTTAGCGTTTGTTATCTGGTAAAATTAAGCAAATACCGAAGCACACACCAAAACAAACAAAATGGAAAACAAACAAGTTGAGCAAGCGCTAACTTTGGTCGTCAAACTGCCGCAACGTTGCCGATTAGTGCGAAGAATAATGGGTGTTCTCTACTATATATCCATTTTGTCAATAATAAAACAGCTACATAATCTTTCTTTTCTTACAGTAATCGGGGTATATATTACAGTGGCGCGCGACACGCTTATTGTACGTGGGTAATTTATGCATTCTGTTGTGAGTTGTTGTGAATGGTGCTAGGCGCTACGACTACGAGTGCTACGATCGTCGAACTTCGTACTTGAATTGTAAGATATAATAAATTTTATCTTCTATACCATTAAGTACAATTATTATTGTCGAGCTTTTTTTTTTGTAAGACCCCGTTCTTCTGCATTGACAAAGGCAAGACGGAGACACAAGCACACTGCGAACTGAGGTAAAAGGGCAAGCTTGCCAATCCCGCCATCATCAATATTTGAGCATTTTCAGCATTTTGAGCACTGTGTGAATATTCTTGGGCATTTTAGGAACGTGCTCGAGAATTTTCAGAAAAATGAGAATTTTCAGAAAAAACATTTAATTATTTTTTTATTAACCTCTGACAGGAGCTGATCATTTTGCTATAATGAAACACCTATCTATGTCGTTTATTTTCGTTTATTTTCGTTTATTCTCGTTCGTGCTCGTTCATCGTTCTTGCTGAAAATGCTCGAAATATAAATGCTCGAGCATTTTACATCTCTAGCCATTATATATGGCTAATTTTGTGCGAGGTGCTGGGGCCTGCGGAGTTTGTGCGCTGTTTCGAGAATAGGAGGGAAACATTTTCGAGAGAAAGAAGGAAAATTTTTCGACTGATAGCTTGCATTCTCTTATTCTGACTCTACCCAGAGATCGTGCGTTGATCTAGAAAATGCGCATGCCAATCAACGGCATAAGTCAACTAGATATTATAAATGCGCATGTGTAATAATGGGCCCCAAAATATATATTCATTTTTGGTCATTGATTTTCCGCGCACCCCATTGATAAAAATCACTCTCCAGCACTCTATGTATATATACGATCTCTGTGGTAGGCAACCATATATGGTCGATTCAGTTAACTGTGCAAAAGACACAGAGATCGTATATACAGGGTGAGCCATTAGTAATGGCACATAGTGCAACCGCATATATTTTGGGGAAAAATATTATGATTGAGGCTAATATGTCTTATAGAAATGTTGTTTGTTTAAGAGATACAGGACGTTAAGGTTCATTTTTTGAAATATAATTATGGCTACATCTCTCAAACTAATCAAGCTGCTGAACTGAAATTTGGCACTGCTATTTTTTTGGGGATGGAGAATAAGCTGAAAATGTCTATTCCTAGGTAACTCACAGAGGGCGCCACTTGCGCTGTTTTTTTATCGTGTTTTTACTCCTAACTATTTTGAGGTTATCTTTTTGGCCCTGCAGGTTCGTCATTTTAGTGCATCTTTTCATTCTGCAACAAAAAGGTACTCTTGTTTCATAACGATCAAATCAACCGTTAAATTGCCCAAACGTGTCCCAAAACACCTGTTGACAATATTCAATATTCGAAAACTAAAATTTTCACCTACTACTTTCAAATGTTACAGATCAACTGTACATTGAAAATGAAGAAAAAAATGCCAAATAAACATTGGTCGAAATACATTTTTTGCTTTCTTGAAATTAGGGTGTCTAAATTTTGTCGCGTTTCAATCCTTTCCATTTTAAAAGTGAACATTTTTTTGGGACATTGTTCATATGGAGTTTTTTCTCGCTTTAAATGGTACAGTCGTTGTGCAATATTTGAAAGCAGTAGGTGAATACTTTATTTTTCGAATCTTGAAGTCAACAGGTGTTTTGGGACACGTTTTGGCAATTTAATTAAACGCAAACGGTTGATTTGACCGTTATGAAACAAGATTACCTTTTTGTTGCAGAATGAAAAGATGCACTAAAATGATGGACCTGCAGGACAAAAAAGATAACCTCAAAAAAGTTACGAGTAAAAGCACCATCCAAAAACAGACCAAGTGGCGCCCTCTGTAAGATACGTAGAAATTAGCATTTTCAGCTTTTCAGCTTATTACTCCATCTCCAAAAACATAGCAGTGCCAAATTTCAGTTCAGCAGCTTGATTATTTCGGGAGATGTAGCCATTATTATTGCTTCTGGGGTACTCCTAGTTTGGAGTATTGTGAGGGTGAGAATTATTATTATCATTATTATTTCAAATAAATGAACTTTAACGCCCTGTATCTCTTAAACAAACAACATTTCTATAAGGCATATTCATATAGCCTCAATCGCAATCGTAATATTTTGGCCCAAAATATGTGGTGCACTATATGTGCCATTACTAATGACTCACCCTGTATACATAGACTGGTGAAGAGTGTTTTTACACATGCGCATTTAATATCTAGTTGACTTTATATGACCTAGAGTGCATGCGCATTTTCTAGATCAAGGGAGAGACACACGATTTCTGGATAGAGACGGAATGAGTGAATGCAAGCCAGTATACCTATATAATACAGCTTTTGGTCGAGAAAAAATGTCCTTCTTTCTCTCGAAAATGTTTCCCTCCTATTCTCGGAACAGCGCGAAAACTCCGTAGGCCCCAGCGCGTCGTACAAAATTAGCCATAATGGCGGAAGCTCCAGCACTCTATGTGTATATACGATCTCTGTGGCAAACAGAGAAATGAACGTCCATATCTGGTACAAATACAAAAGACCAAACCATCAAACGTTCAGTCCCATGACCTAACTTGTATCTTTTTGGTTGTGGCAACTCCATATGGCAACTCATAGGGCATAAGCAATGAATAAAGAACCTTATTCATTGGGCATAAGGTATGGCGTCGATGGAGGTATAGTCAGAGCTGGACCGACACTATATTAAATACCCGAGCATGACGTCATAGTTCATTGTTGTTTACGAAGTGGGGTGGCGCTACTACTCGACGAAAAAAATGGCGACTTATTTATTATAGGTTATAGGGGGGTATTCTGTGGTTATTGGTATGTCAGTTTCTGACGTTTAAAATGTCCCAAATTTTAAATATTCAGTTTTGTTACGATTTACCTTCTCTTTATGGTAACGAATTGTCTTGCGTCCAGTATTTGGCAGTTTTATCCTATTAACACAGCTTTTATAGGTAGATTTGTTAGTTTCCACGCACGTGCAGAAAATAGTATGCACAGACCATTAGATGAATTGCAGATGAATAAACACTATTTTGGAATTATGGGATGATTTTATCAACCACCTGAAGCGAAATTCTAGATAAGATTTTGGAGTATTTTTGTAACGCGTGCGTATGTATGCAAAAATGTAAATAGAAAATGTTGCTTATTATAGCTCCAAAGCGAACCAATAGTCCTCCATATAAAGAAGAAACTGAAAAATCTAATGCGTTTTATGCTTACTTGCACTACAACTAGCCATGGACTTGCTGGCTTTTTAGACTCGCTTCTCTTAAGAAAATTTATGGAAATATGCCATTATGTGAACTTATATTTTATTTTATTTTGAATATTAAATTCGTTGTAATAGACATATTTGCATGTTTTTATTTTATAAAAGATTCTGCAACAATAATGCTGTTTTAACATTAAACCACCGTGTAGATTTGTTTCGTCGTGTGGCGCCAGTGGCGATCGCCTGAAACAGCGCTATGCACAGGTCTTTTAATATAGTGTTGGTCCAGGTCAGAGATATAGAGGAGGAGAATGCGCTTTGACTTAGTGCGCAGCCGATTTTTCGGCGACACATTGGGAGCCTAGACTGCGGCCATTTTAACCCAGTCTTGTCTTGTAGTTTGTTTACGTTTTGACGTGCTTACTTTTTACTTGCTTTTTTAAGGTCTTTTTCGTGTGTTCAGCGTTTTTGCTGGCGTGTTTTTGTAATCGTTTATGTTCATTAACATGTCTTGCTCTACTGTAAGAACATTCACAAATCGCAAAAGATTTATAGACCTGAAGGTATATTATCTTTTCATTGGTCATTGGTATATGTATTTTGCATTATTTAGGATAAAATGTATTGGTGGTGCTTTATTCTAGAAATTCTAGGTTTCCCAAAGACCGGGACCTCTATTTGGAATGGTTAAAAGCTTTAAATTTTCCCAACAATATACTATGGTCGAAGAACAAACTCGTTTTGTTTAACACCAAGGATTCCTCTATATCGTTGTTCAACATATTTTAAATCTGATGATTTCTTGTTGGTGGGCAATAAGAAATGCCTCCAATCATCCTCTATACCGTCGGAAAATTTATCTGACCAACAACAAAGTGGTCCGAGCTAACGACTAAGCTTCAACTTCAACAGATTCATTTATTTATTCATGTTAATTGTTTTCCAAAATATGAAATAATACCTAAACGTAAATAAATGCAACTAACATTTGAAAAAGCAAATTATTTTGAATTTGCCGCACTTTCGTGGGTCAAAATGGCGATAGGAAAATGAGCAGTCTTGCCCACGTTGACAAGCATTCTCCCCCGCTCTATATCTCTGGGTATAGTTCGTGCTGGACCGACACTATAAACATATAGTGTTGGTCCAGGTTCGTGACACCCGAGATCACAGAAATTCTATTTTTTCTGTCTCCGAAATTAACCAAAATTCTGGCTTAAGAAAATTACAGGTTTTTTTTATTTCTTCTGTTTACCAAGCCGGTAACTGGTTACCGATTAGTTAATTTCGGACCCCACCCATAATAACCGTAGTTTAGGCAGAGCTCAGATCAATTGATCGGAGAGGCAGAGCATATAAAACAACCAGCAGTATCTAATTCTTGAGAAATCATCCGCAAATTCAACGACCTTGTCGCCATATTATTGGGGGAATAGAAGTCAGAGGTGTAGTCGGGAAAATCAATTCAGAAATACAGAGTAGTATTAGTAAAGTATGTGTGGTAATGTGGTAAGCACAAGCAGGAGAAATTAGTTCAGAATTTTAATACACATAGAGCTTTGACTCCTTCCTGAGATTCGATCTTTATTTAAAGATACTAGCACAAAGCACAATTTACAAAAAAGCACACTTGAAGGCACTGTAATATTTCTCATACAGCCAAAAAGGAACTGCCCAATCGCCCCGACACTGCACCATTTGACAGAATCTATTCCCAAATGGCGGCTGCGCGAACAGGTGCGCAGAATTTTTCCGGGGTGGGGATAAAACTAGAGAGTCAGCTCTGGTTATGCTGCGGTTGTTTTATATGCTCTGGATTAGGCAGCAGACGGAGAAGAAGAACAGAACAGAATCCATGTTGAAGCTAACCTTAATATTTTGTGGTTGATGGTTGTTGCTCGTTTTCCATTCGTTAGCATTTTTTTTCGTTTGGAGTTTGAAGACCTTCATGAAGCTTTCAATTTCCAGATTTTATATAAAATAATTATAGGTATTTTGTTTTATAAATTTTGACTAAACAGCGATTCATTGATCTACAGGTAGGGAGGTAGGTATGTGCTTCATGACATTTTTTGTATATTTTCCTCAGAGAAATAATCCTTGGTTATTTTTCTGAGATATTTTCAATATTTAATAAGCATTCTCTGAATATTCTATTACATGCAATAAAAACTTTGTTATTGTTATTTTATGTAGATCCTACTGGCGTGAGATGGAAACTGAATTAAATTCTTCACCTGAAGGTAAGAAACTAGTTAAATTTAATCTTCCGGTAAATTCACCCCTTTATGTTGTAGAGGGTAAAAAAATTCGCCTGCGGAGGCTGAATTTAAATCGCAATGATGCTCCCATCAGCTTGCCAACAGCACCATTAGATCAGAAGATACAAAAGAACCTGGAACCGTTAAAGCAGAACGTGCAAAAGAAAATGATCGCACAACAATTTTTTTATGAGCGGAACCCGCAGGGCACAAGCCCAATGGTTAGAAACAGCAAGCCGCCTGTGCGACAGAGGCTCGGGAAAAGAATTCAGTTGAGAAGATTGGCGTTTACTGGAACGTCGACTTCGTCGGTGCCCCCCAAGATGCGCAGGTAAGTGGATTGACCACAAATCATAAAATGTTTGTAGTGAAATTGTTTAGAAAGTGGCTATTTATACGTCTGACGTATATGAAAGTCTGTATATGTCTTGCGCTCTCATTGGCGAGCAGAGTCACGTGACTTCTGTGGATGGCAGTGCGCATCGCTGCCGACTGCCACAATAATGGTGCGAATGCCCCCATCTTTTTTCATACGGCAGTGTCTATCTTCCAAAAAGGAGGGCATACACTCCTTATTGCAAAGATGCTGGAGAAAAATGCACTTCTTACATATCTAAATAAGTTTACTTTGGACGTGTATGGAGTTAAATGTACGTACAAAGAAGTCAATGAGAGCACAAGACATATACCTACCGACTTTTATATACGTCGGACGTATAAATAGCCACTGCCAATTTTTTTATCTATAGGCACTCAGTATAACAAACAAAATACTTATTTTTAAATCTGTACTGATTGGACGAACGTTAAGGCCATGTCCAGACATGTAACAACGCTCCGTAACGTAACATAGTGGGTAATTTTGCCGGGTATCTCCGCTGCGTAACAGCCTGCCGTTCCAATTTTGTAGTTATAATCTTTATTGAAGCCGTTTAAGTAGTATCGGAAATAAATGTTCAGTGTTCAACATATAAGTCGCTGGAGTTAATTTTGTTGTAATATGCAGGATTACATATGTATTCCTGTGTTCTATACCTCTAGCAACTTCAACATATTCTTTTTTGAGTCCATTCCATCACCCAAATTTAACAAAACAAGATCGGCGACTCCACAGCGATCAAAACTACTCTCCACGAAATTAAAATAATAACTAAATAGAATATGGTCGTGGTGAAGACACGGAGCCGACGGCGCTTCGCATGGTCTCATCCAAACAAAAAAGCGTAACATAGTGGCATATCATTTTCTTTGATCGGTGGTGAGAAAACCGACAAGGAATGCATCGCCATGTTGTTACGGTGTACCGTCTAATCAGGGACTCTTTAAAGTAAGGGGACCCAGCATTATATTTTCCAAAGTGAGGCCTCTTCTTTCCTCATTCTAATGGTCTCAATGATGCCAAGTATGCCATTTTATTGGAGAATCTATGAATTAAACAGGTACTTTGATTGTTAGTAAAAATTAATAATGATTTCCATGATTTCTAAAAATTAGACTTGACAATATTGTGTATACAAGTGTAGAATGTGGCAACTGTCAAATGAAAGAAATTTATTTTATAGTTGAAATTGATTTCCACCAATTATTTCCACGAATTTAAGTATTAAGTATGGTAAGTCAGTAGTGCCGATTTTGCTTATTTAAGAATTTGTCGCTATTGCACCTTGTTACCAGGTTCCTCAATCCATTATTTGTAATGTATACTTGAACTTTCTTCCCTTGTTGAATGTATCTACCCAAAGAACTTTCACAGATTTCGGGATGGACTAATAAGATTAGGTCTAGTAGTTCTAGATGTAGTTTTTCTCAGTGTTCATTGTAAAATTTTTGTAATTTTATTTCTCTCCCAAGTTACCTCACAAACTTAAAATAAACTTGTAGTCGTAGGTAAAAAACTCTTTAAAAAAATACCTGACGGAAGCTACCTGCTTAATAATTTAAAATTTTCGAAATACGATTTTTGTTTTGAACTACCTACCTATACGTAATGCCCACATAATGGGAATTGTAGGATCACTAAAGGTGATACAGGAAAAATCTGGTTGCAATTATTGGGACTACTACAGGCGGCCGCATTATCTTTAATTGACACATCTGAGTATCTGGAAGTTAGAAAAGTTAAAAATTGTGAATTATGATGGAAAATATTTTTCCTCCTTTAGAATCTATGGCACTGGCATGTCACATAAAACCTGATGGCAGTTGGACACTGACATATAACATAACCTTGTATCAGCCCCCTTGTGGTCTCCTTGGGGTCAACAGAAAACAAACTTCCCCGCAAGGCTTCACTTTTCCTATGTGACAGACCGTGACATGCTGGGTCCCCTTATTTTAAAGAGTCCCTGCGTCTAATCTATACGCGACGATGTTACGTGGCGGTGTTACCTTATGGAACATTGTTACATGTCTGGACATGGCTTTATGTTCAAATTTTAAACTAAATCGAGACGAGGTAAGTCTCACAGCAAATTTTTATGTGAAATGGATCCCAATTTTTTTTTACTGAAGTTGGTTTTATAAAAAATATGAAAACAAACTTGCTTATATGTCACAGGTAGGATCTGCTAGTTGAATTAGTATGGCATATGAAAATTTCAATATTTGCTTAATCCCAAATTTTCTATCGTTTATTTGTAGAGATGGGAAAGTTTCCTCTTTACGAAAATTCCCGGAAAGTTTCCGACCAAAATTTTCGAAACTTTCGGAAAGTTTCCAATTTTCTTTTTTTTAATGTTTACTTTAATTAGTCACACTTAGAGCTTTCCAAAAATACCAAATATATCATATTTTAAGTGAAATTTGCTAAAGATATTGTAGAAAAGGTATAATATCACAAAATGTAAAAGTTTTGCTTTGTAATTCGTATTTCATGATCATAATTCAAATTTCCACTTTCAGATTTTAAATTATTAGTATTATTAATTAATTACTACCTACAGTAAAAAACATAAGAAGTGACGTTTTTTGCAGACTTAGCTGGGACAAAAAACCATTACTCACGGTAAAATCGCCAGCTTCATTTAAAAAAAAAATCGGTTATTTGGCAATAACTTTTTTGTTTGAAATTAAACTGTTTTTTTTTTCTTGGCGGCATTGAATTCCTTGGAAAAACAAAAACTGCTCAAATTTAGTTTTTGAACCACCAATGTATTTTAAAAATTACCGAGATAATCCCTCATAACATCTTAATTGCGACACCCTGTACAAAAGTAAAAATAAAACATAAGGATAAAAGATAAAACCAAATACGAAAGAATAATAAATTCACATATTGTTCATATTATCATTATTTATCTAGTTTAATTTAATTTAAACTTATTAAATTTCAGAAGTCAAAAAGTCTAATAAAAAAATATATTTGATCTGTGGTCTATAGCACAGTTCATGATTCTTCTTTGTTCTTTTTTGTATTTTTTAGGTTATGTCATGAATCTTGGCCAGGCATTTATGACGGCAAATTTAAAATTTCTACATAAATTCCCGGAAACTTTCCGTGAAAGTTTCCCGGGAATGTTTCGGACACTTTCAGGGAAAGTTTCCTATACCTTCAAAGTTTCTTCCCGGAAAGTTTCCAAAAACGGAAACTTTCCCGACTTGGAAAGTTTCCGTCGCCCATCTCTATTTATTTTAAAATGGCCCTCTACAACCAGGACACCCTGGTATATTCTGTATGTAATTTGTCAATTTCAGACAAACTCTACAAAACCGTATGTATTCAGCCCAACTACGTATTAACCGCATAAGGCAGGCACAGCAAAATGGGAATAACTTCAGCTTGATGTCTCCTTTTCCGATGAGAAAATCCATCAGGCTTCGGAGGACACTTCCCAATAATCTCTTCAGTTCTCAGCCAGCGAATTTCACGGTTCAAGTCCGGAATAATAATTTTCAAGTAAGTCGGTCCAGTACGTTTTTCTTTAGTTGAAAATTGGCCTTTGCACACCTTTTATTTTATAAGTCACAATAATTATTTAAGTATGTTCCCAGTTTAAACCCCTTCCATAACGAAAAAAAAAAAAAAAGGAAAATTTCTTGATGCAATATTACACTTGTTTTGTCATTATATTACACATTACACTCAAATGGTATTATGTTTTTAGAAAATCGCAATATAATACCCTCAAACAAATAATAAACATAGACTAACCGAAAGGCTACATTGTAATCAGCCAACATAAAAAATGCCTACTCAAAACAAAAACAAAAAATTTGACACATAAGCCTGCATCATATGATATCCAGAGGTTACGTTCCCTATGCCAAAAATCCAACAATTTACTCTTCCCATCATTCTTAAAATTACACTAATTAACTAATTACTAACTTAACTATATGTCTTTTGTCCAATAACCACAAAATCTCCTAAAAAAAAAAACCAAGAATAAGGCAAAAGTAAACACTTGAAACATCAACACAAATTATTCGGCCCAAAGAATGCCCGAATATTCGACCAATTATCCGGTCTGCTCTAAGCATACCCCTTTCTTTCCTTGTTAAGTGTCATTTTTCACATTTACATATATGTGTTGAGTTATCATAGACACTCTTAGAAAACATTTTGATAAGAAATACTTTAAGTTTGATTCGGAACTTTGTATTATTTGGCCGACTAGTTTTCTGAACATTCGGCCGAATATTTTGCTGAATATTCAGCATAGGGACGAATATTGCTAGGCCGAATATTCGGTATTCATCCAATGCCACTGCAGATAACAAATACGTGTTGTAAATAAACCTTCTATAATAAACCGTAGATGCATAGTTTAATTATTCTACATAAGAAAGTAAGACCATTGTTTCCATATACAAAACTAGCCACATTTAATTGTAATTACCATGCCTAAAACTTTAAATCTCTTTGATAGCTGTCATTTAGGATGAGCCTTCCGTTTTGAATAATATATTACTTATTGTGTTAATAAATATTTAAAAATCAGTGTGTTAACTGAAATTGTATCTTCTAGTCCTATTATAAAATTTGGTATTGTGAAGAAGTTATCGGGTTATGGGTAACAGTTTTAGCTCCCATAATATTGGTTTAGGGTTTAGGGTAACTAGGGCGTAACTAAGAGAGCAGAGTTTCAGCATTAACGAATAAAGAATCCCTTGAAGGAGTCAAAGCTCTATGTGTATTATAAAATACGTGGGATGGAAATCGAGTAGTAACCAAGTTTTGACACAATGTTTTGGTATCTGTCATGGTGATTGGTGATAGGTGTCAGTATGTAGTATTTTCATACTTTTAGAGTTATTATGCTTAGCTGTGCGGCTTGTGGCACCTCACTGACCGCCAAAATTAAAATGTTTGAGGATAATAAATAATAATCCGTCGGTAAGTAATTTTGTAATTTAAATTAACATTTGAGCCCATGCACCAAAGTGGCATAGGCGTTTATAACTAAAGACGTTTATAACTTAAAGACATAAACGTGCCTTATATTTTTTTGCCTGTATTGTAGGTATTGATTTCACGAAAAGTTACGATTTCTGCCTCGATTTGTTTGTCGAAACAACTCAAAGGTGCGCGCCACGCCACTGTAAAAATGGAAACGGCATCCCGCCATATGCACAGACTGTCCCAGTCCTTCCTGGGGTTCTTTGTTCAAAGGTACTATCGCTGAAATCATCATCTGATTGGTTAGTTTTCATAAATTATGTCATTTTATCGATTCATAGTGGCACGCTAAATTCTCCATAGAATATAATAATATATTCTTTATACACATATCCTTTACTCAATGACGATATAGAAACATCATTATTCAAAGTTATTCAAAATTATAGTCTTGCATATTTGTTTAAAGCATAGACAAAGCTACACATAGACAAATATTTTGCATACAATTTTACATAAAAACTAATAACTAAATTAAAATACCTATACCTACTTCAACTTAGTATCGAGTCCTAAGAATTGTAAGACACTACAATTTATCTGTTCTAATTTGTTTTCGCTCCAAAATTAAAGTTTGAAAGTTGGTGTAGCGTGATTTTTTGCGGAAGGTTTCAACAATGCTATTGACTATCTGGCTCCTTTAATCTATGTTTAAAGCGACTCCAAAGTTATTTGCCACTTGCAATAAAGAGAAACGAAAACATCTTAAAAATATCGATTTTGCCAGGCCACCCACCAGAGACCGAAAAAATTCAAGATGTGTCTGGATCCGAGGATACAGGCCGAAATCAGGGAGTTGCAAATCCGGCACGTCAGCCACCCCTTGTGTTTGGACAGTTTGGCGGTGCCCGTGAAAAGTACCGACCAGTCGTTGCATTTGCGATTCGCCTCCTACTGAGAGTTTTTAGGTGGTAACTAATTTTGACGTGTTTGAATTTTGCCGTGCCCTTGTAACAGAATTTTGAAAAACTTCAACATGATTTTTTGCAAAATGACAAAAAATTTCCAACTTCAAGGACAAATTAACCCAAAGCTATCTATGGTGGTGGGCAGAAAAAATATCTCTCACATTTGACAATAATTATTCAATTCAATATAAATGTCACGTTGGCATTATAAATATTGCCATACTATATTTTTTCTGAAGGTCAAAATACAATTATTTCAAGAATAAATCTTGAATAATTTTTAAAATTTCGACAAAATGTGGCTTAGTAACAGTTTTCTGCTTGCTGAAAAAATCATTATCTTTCCAAATAGCCAGTTGCGGAGATATGAGTAAACCCAAATTTATTTTATCAAAAAATATCTAAAATATTTTTTCACCATTGAGTATTGTCTCTTGTAAAAATCTGGACCAAACCGATTAAAAGACAAGGTTTTCAAGTTTCCAGAAAAATAACTCAAAAAAATAACTTCAACAGCTTTGTTTTCCTGATCTGTAGGAGAATAAATCCTCCTTCTTTCTCAAAGATATTGTCAAGACAAAGTGAAATGACAGAATGAGAAATGTTAAGTCAAAATATCATAACAACAGAACAAATAACCTAGCCTCCTGTCTGATGTATAACCTGTGTTAATTTCTAATTATCTATACTAACTTCTTTTTGAATAATTGGTAATAATATTTTACTGAATTCGACTGAACATTCAGCAACACAATTGTCCGTATTTCTTAGAATAACTGCCGATTCCCCTATTTTCTTCTTATTTATTGAACTAGTGTTCACATATTTTTGAATTTGAAATTTGATTTTCTCTAATATAATTTTTGTGTTCTTTTAAACGAACATTAAATGGCCTACAAGTCTCCCCAACATAGAGTTTATTCTTTTTTACAGACAATTATGTTGTTAAATGTTCAGTGGAATTCAAAGTTAGTATTATATAATTAAACACATGACACTTGGACTTGGCAGTTCAGTTTGACCTCACAATATCTTTGAGAAAGGATGAAGATTTATTCTCCAAAAGCTGAGAAACAAAGTTTTTGAAGTTATTTTTTGAGTTAATGTTCAAAGTTTCATTCTTTTAATGTTAGTTATTTATAAATTTTCCTGTCAACAAAAGTTATATTTTAATTAAAAATTAAATGGATCTGTTCGCGCCACAAACTTTCTTCTCTTGTTAACAATAATTATATTATTTAAAGAATAACATTTTTAGATTTATATTTGGCCACATAATATTATTTAGCAGTGTTTTTGTTTTCATAATAAAGGAAAGTGTTCAAATATCGAAAACAATTTTATTTTGATCAAATCAATTTGGTGCATACCTTTGGCTAATTGGGGAACTTTGTATTGTTACATATGTTGCGACACCAAATTTCAAATAAACGTTGAATTTTAAAAAAATTTAAACCTTGTGTCTGAAGCAGCTGTCTAACAAAGAGGAAAGTTATACAACCAAATGGTCGTGCTCATTTTCTATTACTGGTTGGAAGTCTGCCATTATCATTAATTTTCTTTAAGCATAAACTTTTCTCGAAGGCCACATTTTGCTGAAAAGTTGATTTATTGTCATTTTGAAAAAATCGCTAAATTTTTCAAAATACTGCCCACTTGCATTACCAGTCGATATATGCTGTTTACTTAAACTTGATCTGTTTGTGTAGTAATTATATAACTAGAAATATAGGTTATTTTAAGAATTGCAATCTTAGGTTTATTTTTGTTGTTGTCAATAATCCTGTGAAGACTTTCAGTTATAACGCAAACCTGTAGGTACAGTATTGCTGCTAATTTTTCATTACCAACTTATGGTTACCCGTGGGAACTTAATTATTTTATGGTTATGGGAAAATTGACAGGATGCCTCTAGATAAGAAAGATAATAATAAATTTACAATGTTGCAAGAACCTTATAAATTACAAATATATTTTATTGGAAAATTTCAATACAAGAAAAGAAGTTCCCGAATTGTCACGCATTAGGAATGTTTTGAATTTGAACTTATATCAAAATAATGGTAAGCAATCTTGTATTTCATATTATAATTGAAAGACCAAATGAAATAAGAATTAAGGATTTGTTTTTTAAGGAGTTACATTCTCTTGTAAACAGAGAACAGATTTTATCTCAACAAATATAGTGTTTTGTTAAAAATTCGATATTTTTATTTATTTTTTATTTTTACCTTTGAAAATATAAATCTTGACTTCCTAAAAAGATTTAACAATGCATATAAATTTTTTTATACAAATTTACTGTAAGAAGTCCCGATTTTGTCAGATGACATTCTCTACAAAATCCCTAGGAATTTTCTGTTAACCATGGGTATATCATTGGTATATGCGTCTCAACCAGTTAATGACATCACTCATTGATTTATAGTATGAAAAGTTACCCAAGTGATACGAAAAAAAGAGCATAATAAAATAAAAACCCTATTGCAATCACGATTATGCCGCTACAAATAAAAATAACTATGACTACAACTCATTTTAATAATAATTTCAAACGTCATGGAAACACTTTCGTTTTGGTATTTTGTAATAATCAGCTGCTTTTGGCAGCGTCTAGGGGCGGACTCACGCAAATTTAGCTTCGGTGTGTCAAAGTGACAGTGAAGGTTTTCCAGATCGTTCAAACTGGTTCAAACATTCGGTAATGAAAATATTCGCGGGTTTTCTACGTTTTGTGAGTTTTACCGTCATCTGAGTTGTTCTTGTTCTTGTTACTTTTCGTATTATTAGTGAAAATGGGCTCGTTACTGACCTCAACTTACGACCCGGTTGCATTTTTTGCTGCATTGATGCCAACTTAGGATATCGAAATTACCAATTGACAGTCCCAGTAAGGACTTCTTAAAATAATTTGAGTATACATAATATGTAAGTTCAAAAAAAATTCAATATTATGTCATATTCTATGATTTTTCTTATATTTTCTGTTCGTAAAAAATTTACTAAATTTAAATGTCATTTATCATTTTGCTTTTTATACGTTATTATACATATAAGTAAAAAATCAGCTAAATATATGAGAATATTTTTGTTTGAGTGTATAATAAGGGTCAGTTTTGCTCAAATTCAATATAGACTCCACTGGTTTGGATTCTACAGGGTGTCCCATTTTAACAGAAACAGCGACATGTACAAAATTTAAAGTCAATATCTCGACTCGTTTGAACGTTTATTGTTGGAACATCCTTTTTTTGCTCAAACTTCATCCACGTTTCAGGACCTTTAAATGTAAACCCATTTTTGCAATTTGTTTCTGCAGGGAAACATATAGCTATTTAATATTTTTTGGTCAGTATACTATACAGGGTGATTCAGTTCCGGTGCTCAACATGGGGATCTCGGAAACTGTAACAAATATAAAGTCGGTCAAAGGGGGCAAAGTTGCGTCTTTGGGCACCTAACAATATGCCGTTATGATGGATTGCTGAGATATTTAAGAAAAACCTAATGTTTGAAAATTTATTTTTATTTTTTCTGGCCCCATTTGAGATAATATTGAAAAATAAATTATACTTTTTCATTGCAACGTTTTCTGTACTACGTCATGGTATTTTTAGATTTTCGGGGCAACGTTTCGTGTTTGAGATACAGGGATTATCTTCATTTTTTTAAATATGACCTTGAATTATTTATTGCATATTTTGAAATGAATCGTTGTCCTGAGTACAAGGATGTATGAAACACATCTTTTTTCTTAGTTTTGGCCGTTAAAATGCACATTTACTAAGAAAAAAAAATACGGTCCTGGACTATGCATTCTTCTCTTTTTTCAAGGCTATTCCAATCATAACAAGTGATCATTATTTTAATACCTACTGGATTAATTAAACTTCATGTTTGTCATATTTTGAAATTGTTTTTTTATAAATATTTTAGGTAAATATCGACAATAATTATTAACAATAGTGGGATACATTTTACCTAAAGTATAAAAAAGAATTTCAAAATATGACAAAACATGGAGTTTAATGAATCCAGTAGGAATTAAAATATTGGTCACCTGTTATAATTAATTATTGGAATAGCTTTGAAAAAAGAGAGAGAAATTTTTTCTCCGGGAAAATGTTTATAAATCAAGGCTCTAAAATTTACAAGAACTTCAAGCTAGGATAATCCATGCATGTACGGGAATTACTCAACAGCAAATACTTTCAACCATGGCCTCCTAGGATTTACGGCTCAGTTAGGAGGCCATGAATATCACCAAGTTATTAGAGTTTAATTTTATTTGTTTTTTTATGGCTAACTATAAATTTTTTAGTACCTAATGAGCATATTCTGATCTGGCAGTGCCAAAGGTGTTGTCTGGTGAACAATGTGTAAGAATATATCCATAATAAGAAATCGAATAAGCATAAAGGGAGATGGGTATGAAGGTGAAGGTGCCATACTACCTCCTAACGCAGTCGAAGCGGTTCAAGCCATCACGGTGGACGGGCACTAACCACAAGTAACTTCTGCAATTTGCCCGTGCTTCACCCCACCACCTACCACTACTTCATGCCCTGTTTATTTTATTATGATCACATCACATTTTCTATTCGCTTCTCCCTCCCTGGTTGTAATGTTTTATTGCTCTCAAGTATAGTAGCAACGTCGCATTTATACCTATCCCTTTTCTACTTACTTGATTTCTCATTATGGATATATTCGCTTACACATTGTTCGCCAGACGACACCTTTAGAACTGCCAGATCACTTTAATTTTCCTACAAAATCGTTATTACATGAAATTTTTTGGTAAATTTGGCACAGGCCTTGGTTAAAAGAGGTCATATTTTTGCCCAAAAAATGCAGTTTATCGAGGTCAACAATTTAAAAAATCCTGGTCAAATTAACTTTTACGGAATGGAATTTTTCAATGTTACAAATGGGGAAAATGCGTGGAAACTCAAAGTAGGCCGCCATTTAAATTTTTTTAATTTGGCATTTACCTATAATTTTTAATTCTTGAATAACTTCATCAAATAGGTATAATTTTTCGAACAAAGCAGAAAACGCACTTTATCCACTACACAGATCCTCCTCAGGGTTATAAAATCCAATGATGATAGACAGATTTTTTGAACAAAAACAATGTCTTTTCTTATGCCATTTTTATCAGAGACAGGGTGTTAAAATTGCCACATCATCATAGCTTTCTTAGCAGGTGTACAGCATAGGCTGGGACAAAAAACGCCACTTCCGGCTGAACTGGAAGTGATGTTCAAGTTTGCGGTGCCGATTTTTATTCACTTTAATAGTCTAATGAAAAATGAAACAAAATCGACATCTTGATTTTTTTGAAAAAGACGGTTATAATATGATATTTTTTTGTTGTATCAACTATTATGATTTTTAATTCGGCAAATAAAATCTTTGAATAATGAGTCCCTCATTCTGGATACAGACCACAGAAGATATACGCTATGCTAGCGTATATTTTCTGTGATACAGATGATAATAAATAGCTAGTTTACGGCTGTCTTTCAGCCAGAAAGGTATTTATAATACCAAGCTTTCGGTCTACTACTTCGTGAATTGTGACCTGCATCAGGGCTAGAAAAATTTTAAATTATAAGAAAATAAATTTCAACCTTTTTTCAATATTTTCTTATAATTTAAATTTTTTCTAGCCCTGATGAAGGTCACGAAGTAGACCGAAAGCTTGGTATTATAAAAAGAAGTTAATATATACATATCTGGCTGAAAGACTCATTATTTTATCTACTAAAGATGATAATAAATATACAGGGTGGTCCAAATTTTATCAGCAATACTTTAAAATCTGCTAGAAAATTTCGGAAAAGGAGATTTTTTCATATAAAGTTGTATCGAAATCCTAGCAATTTTTTTACGGGGCGTCAAAGTTCTTTTTTTTTTCAAGTTTTCTTTTATTTTTCCTAAAGGAAGACAGTTAAGGCAAACATACTTGGTATAGTTTAGAGACTCATTAAATACTATAAATTAAAAATGATTCAGCTCATCTACTTCTACCAGTGCCGGAGAGATGGGGGTCAGCCATTATATTTTTTAATAAAAAAATGGTACGCCACTGGAAAAGTAATTTTTTTGCCTTCACTAAGTTTTCTACATGAAAAAATCTATAACGGTCGATTTTTACCATTTAAACAAGTTAGCGTATAACGGATATAGGGGGTGCCTGAAAATGGCAAATTTTGAAAATCACCTTGTGTTTAAAAAACTAAGGAGGCCGCATGAAAATTCTATATACGAGCCTTTCTTTTTATGAAAAAGTAGGTCAGTTTCCCGAAAACCGCAACTCCCTATTTCTAAAAATAACCGAGATACCTTGCAAACTTAAACTTTGTATTGACCAACAGTTAAAAATAATGCACCTTGCTCACTACAGGTCGAAAAAAGCGATTTTATAGGTCAAAATTGATGTTGAATCACCATGGACGTTATGTACAGGGTGATCCAAACTCGACGCCCCAGGCCTACTGCGGGAATACGAAAACTGAAAATAAAATTTCGGACAGGGGCTCTTAAATGGAATGGAATGAAAAACATGGATTTTTTTCTATTCACTAGGATCGGTTTTCCGAAATCTAGCTAGCCATGAAAACAATTGTGATACTCGGAAATTATTTAAGAATATGTTAGGGTGCCTTGTGCACCATTAAATTTGTTCGACTGGAGTATTTTTAAAATTTCTGAATTATGCTTGTTACTGACTTGTTTGATACTATAGTTTGTTACAAAAACTGTTTTTTAATATTCCAGTTGAAAACATTTAAGGGTGCACAAAACAACCTATAACATTCTCTTAAATAATTTCTGACTATCAATTATTGTAACTTTTGAACAAAAAAGATACAGAAAATTTTTTCCTATAAAAGTGGTTAAGAATGATAAGGACTTTCAATATTTAGGAATATAATGGTATGTTTCTGGGGGAAAATATTGATGACGGCACAGCGGCCATTTCTCCAAACAACAAAAAAAGCAAATTTTCGGTCATAATTGGGCCTTAGGGTATGTCCCATTTAAGAACCCTTTTGTCCGAAATTTCATTTTCAATTTTCGTGTTCCCGCAGTAGGCCTGGAGCGTCGAGTTTGGATCATCCTGTAGGTACATTTCTGACTCGTCGGTTATTACGCGGCACCACATCAATCGGCTCGCATCGGAAAACCGAAATTTATGCGCCCTGCCAGAATCTTGGTGGCGGTGGGCCCCTAGCAGCTCTGGGCCCGTGTTCACCGCACACTCTGAACACCCTGTAGTTACGCCACTGCTTCATAGCATTTTGCCGTAAGAAAAAGTAGTTTCTTTTTAAATTCCCTAGAAACCTTTTTGTAGGTTTTAGGACCAAATGTTATTAAGGAAAGTTGTTCGGAATTAAAACTCAGTAGGTGTGCAAAATTACCTTTCCAGTGGCGTACCATTTTTTTATTAATACCCTGGTGGAAGTAGATGGACTGAATTATTTTTAGTTTATAGTATTGAATGAGTGTCTAAACTGCACCAAACATGTTTCCTTAGCTGTCTTCCTTTAGGAAAAAAAAGAAAAAACTTTGACCGTTAGGATTTCGATACATGTTTATAGGAAAAATCTCCTTTTTTGACATTTTCTAGCAGTTTTTAAAGTATTGCTGATAAAGTTTGGACCACCCTGTATATTACAATATGTATGCTTAATAATTATTGGCATTGGTAGCATTAAAGAAGTAATAGATACTATGTACTTAAAAAAATCTTTTGTATTTAAATTTTCCTATAGGGAGAAAGTATGCCTACCTATCACTTTCTTTTTCTTTAAAACCTGCCTGAAAGTAGGTAGGTACCTATGTATCATCTTCGCCATTATTTATAGTCTTTTAGAAGTTAACGATTTGCAGAAAAGTTTCTTTTCAGGTCGCCTCTTTAATTTAAAAAGCAAATTACTGTTTATTTGCATAACTGAATATCCGGTCAATAGTCAATATTTACCAGAAATATAATAATTTATTAATTTATTCCGAGCTGCGAGACCCAGATAAATATTTTTATAGTTTATTAATTTTTTTTTTACCAGGTAAGTATAGAGTTCTTTTATAGATTCTGGCATTCTGAGAAAGATTTCTAAACTAAAAAAACGTGCTAAGAGTATTTATTCTTTACATTTTATCAATCAAACGTGTCTTCTTCAAGTAACTTCCCATTCAAATATAATTCATGGACAACTCCTTGCTTCTTATCTGTCGAGTTGGCTTTTAAAACAGCTTTTGATTTGCCCAAGTCAAATCTCATTTCCGTTCCATCATCAACAAAATCATTTTCCGCTTCTATGTTCTCTCCATTCACCCATATATTTAGATTTTGTTTGCCTAAAAAGTGCAAAAGATCATGAGTCATTTTGCTGTAGTATTTCGTTTTTCTGTAATCACCGAAGATAATTCTATATCTTTTTCCATCTTCAAGATACGACCAAGACCTTATAGATTGTGCCTGCTTCTCCGTAAACTTCTCCAAAGGTTTACCATCTACAAACAGGCTGTAATAAAACGAGAAGTGAGGCGCTGGGTCGACGCGAAGTTCACATTTCGCTTGTTCTTGACCTATCGTAAACTTTTCTTCACCCACAAGTTTGAACATCCAGTCTCTTCGTACAATTTCCTTAAAAGAATCGCGCTATTAGTAGTACAACAGTAAAATTGGGCCAAAACCCAAACATCCAAAAAAAAAGTTCTTTCTAGCGCGAAATAATTCCATACCCTCCTAAGAGTTAGTACTAAAAAGTTACACCACCACCAGCGTCGGGTTTCGGGGGGAGGGGGCGAAAACGGTAGCAAATTCTTATTTTTCACAGTTTTGCGTGAATATCTAGTAAACTATGAGGTTTAGCGCAAACGTCATCCTATACGCAAATGATATACATTAAATTCCGAACAAGAATTGTTATATACAGAATTATGGTAAAGTGAACGGTTTCCACGATATGGAGGGGTAAAGATTTCTTTGTTTTTATTTCACGTAGTTTTTGTTGAAAAAACTTAAAATGATTACAGTATAAATTGGTAACTGAATAACGTATGTAGAATATATATAGATATATCTATGCATATAGAGATACATATTACACCCATAGATTGTTATTTTTTGTCACAACATAACCTCAAAAGTATATGACTGTAAATATGTCCAATACAAGTCACTAGCCTTAGTTAATTTGTACTCACTTTTTGCCCTCATTCATTATAGCGTTCTGATTTCCATTCGTTCTTTTATGTCAAATCATTCCCATATCTAATTTGTCCTTAGCTTGTAAAAATGAGAAAGTCACGAATAGGAAGCTCATGTGAAAAACAAGAAAATATATTAAACAATCTATATTGAAAAAATGGGAGGGAAATTAAAATGATACAAAAGGTTATAAGGAAACAAATCTTGATGTTCTTCGTCCACTTGAGAATAATCATTTAAATCGTCGTCGACGATTACACTATCTCTATTGAGACATGCAAGTCCTAAGCAATTGCTGCACATACTGAGACCACTTCTTCGACACTCGCAGTTTTGGACGCATCCATCTGCAGAAGCATACGATGAGGATTCTTTAATATATATTTTCTTGTTTTTCACATGAGCTTCCTATTCATGACTTTCTCATTTTTACAAGCTAAGGACAAATAAGATATGGGAAGGATTTGACATAAAAGAACGAATGGAAGTCAGAACACTATAATGAATGAGAGCAAAAAGTGAGTACAAATTAACTAAGTATTGGACATATTTACAGTCATATACTTATGAGGTTATGTTGTGACAAAAAATAACAATCTATGGGTGTAATATGTATCTATATATGCATAGATATATCTATATATATTATATATTCTACATACATTATTCAGTTACTAATTTATACTGTAATCATTTTAAGTTTTTTCAACAAAAACTACGTAAAATAAAAACAAAGAAATCTTTACCCCTCCATATCGTGGAAACCGTTCACTTTACCATAATTCTGTATATAACAATTCTTGTTCGGAATTTAATGTATATCATTTGCGAATAGGCTGACGTTTGCGCTAAACCTCATAGTTTACTAGATATTCACGCAAAACTGAAAAATAAGAATTTCCTGCCCTTTTCACCCCCTCCCCCGAAACCCGACGCTGGTGGTGGTGTAACTTTTTAGTACTAACTCTTTTCTTCTCTTCTTTTTTTTATGTTTGGGTTTGGCCTAATTTTGTGTTAGTTTTACTGTACTATAGATCTTACAACCAGTGGCGTAACAACAGAGCCACGGGCCTGTGTGCGAAAATTGTAACGGGCCCCCGGTCCCAAATGAAATAAAATATAATATAATATAACAGAAAAAAGTAGAGAACATATCAAAAACAATGTGTAATAAAATTAATAATTCTATTATATTATACATATGTATACATATTTATCTTATATCTCTAAGTAACAAAACTGAAACAAAATTAAAAAAATATGTAACAAAATATAAAGAAAAAATAATGGAAATAACGAAATCGGAAATACATCGTTGCCGGTCGACAATATCGATGTCTGCGTAGAGGTGAGGCATCGAGTCTTTATTCATAGTTTTATCGATTGTCGACGTAAACTTCTCTTATTCAACTTTTGTAAATTGTGAGATTTGAATAAAAAATAACACACCACATCTTTTAACAGTTGTGGAAATTTTCGTTCTTCGTTCCCGGGCCCCCGGACCCTACGCACACGTTGGCACACCGTAGTTACGCCACTGCTTACAACCAATAGAAATCAACACTAACTTACATTCCCATCAACTCTTAGCACCCTCTTCCCAGTAGTGGTCCCGTGTTCGAATTCGATGGTGTGAACCCCATCTACCAAGGGTACGCTCCAGTAAGCCACGAGATCGGTTCTCTCTTGAGAGTTGGATTTAGATGTTTGTAAAGTGAACTTTGCAGCCATCAGGCCGAAATTGGTGACCTGGATTCGGTATTGTTGCGTGGTGAAAGCCAGTGATAGAGGTTGTGGATCGAGATCACCATTTCTACAGTACGGCGGCTAACGGCAGAACCTGAAATTATAAAATTTTGCCCATGAGAGGCTCTCGTTTTTCACATGCGAGGGAATAGAAATTAGTAGAATATGAAAAAGGTGCCACATTGGACCCCACCTCAAATAAATAGATGTAGTTCTGTGATATTAGGCAAGAAAGTAGGCACTCCTTTCCATATTTTTTCCTTGGCAATAATTTTATCATTGATGTAAGATCTAGATATTTTTTTAAAATCTATAATTATCTATACTAACTTCTCTCTGAATAACTGGCGGTTATTCAAAGCAAGTAGGTACAGATAATTAGATAGGACACAGGGAACAATATCAGAAAGATTTATTCTTCGAACGCTCAGGAAACAAAGTTGTTGATGTTATTTTTTGAGTTAACGTTCAAAGTATGAATTTTCCAAACAATTTGAAAAACTTTTCTTTTAATCAGTTTGGTTCAAATTTCTGTGGCGAAAAACCAAATTAAAAAATTAAAATTTTTCTAATAAATTTCAAGCAATAATACCTTTTCCTACATTTCAGAATTTTTATTTTTTGTATAAATAAAATGAGGTAATCGAATAGTAGTAGTAATCAATAAGTAGGCCTTGGCGATCAAACGTCAGACGCGGAGCCATCGCCTGTCAAACGTGACCAAATATTCAAAACCCGGCCAATAAAAGGCCCATTTGACTTTTCGTACATATTGCGAAATTGTTATACCTATAGCAGCGCAATCTTTCAGTATAAATATTTTAGTAGGTTTGAATATGAATCTATTTTACATGGAGGCTGCACGACAGGCAGCAGTTTGGATTTTCAGTTGAAAGTGCCGTGTCTCGTCATACTTGACCTAGGTAGAGCAATCGTCAAAGTCAAGCCGCGCGTAGTCGGTTCATAGATTGGCGATCCTTTGTGATTATTTCTCTCGTGGTTTATTTGCCTCGGCAACTAAATTCCACTCGAAATTCCACATGAGTCATAAAAAGTTGAACTTCAGTGCCTTGGTACATAAATAACTATTCTTCTTCTTCTCTAATATAAAAATACCAGAAACTTTAGGTATACATACAGGGTGTTCACTTTTAAGTGGACACAAATCATTAAAAAATTGATTTGTTGGGATATTTTCAAAAAAAAATTTTTGGTACAGAGGTCTTCAAAATGCGCAACTTTCTACGTGAACACATTTGTCAAATTGCAATTCCAGGGCTATCTATTTAGGCATTTTTTTATTTAAAATCTGACCATACAGCGTTAATTAGGACCCTCTAAAACCCTTAAGTTCAAAATTTGAACTAAAAATATACAGGGAATTCGCTTTTACAGCGCCTTAAAGTTGCGCAAAGTAGTGATTTCGAGGGCCCCTGGAGAGTCAAGCGTGCCATGGAATGAGTTTAAAACAATTGAAGAATTAACAGGACCACCCAAAATATTGATGGACGAGACTGCAAGAAAAAATTATACAGGATGTTTTTCTCTACCGCTGCTGAAAGTTCAGACTTTTTTCGAATTTTATTCTGATCAAGTTTACCGTGCTTTTTGAAACAAAGTTACTAATAACAAAATTTATAAATAATTGAAGCTTGCGATTCCGTAACAATAGATGAGTTAAGACGAGTTGTTTCTAATAACAAAAAACGTCTTGAAAAATGTATTACGTTAGAAGGCGGTTATGTTGAAAAAAACCCGATAGTTTAAGATCTAAATATTTTGTTTGTTATTTTATTGTTAAGATTAAATAAATTTTGTTATTAATAACTTTGTTTCAAAAAGCACATCAAACTTGATCAGAATAAAATTCGAAAAAAATCTGAACTTTCGGCAGCGGTAGAGAAAAATATCCTGTATTATTTTTTCTTGAAGTCTCGTCCATCAATACGTTGGGTGGTCTTGTTAATTCTTCAATTGTTTTAAAATCATTCCATGGCACGCTTGACTCTCCAGGGGCCCTCGAAATCACTACTTTGCGCAACTTTAAGGCGCTGTAAAACCGAACTCCCTGTATATTTTTAGTTCAAATTTTGAACTTAAGGGTTTTAGAGGGTCCTAATTAACGCTAAATAAAAAAATGCCTAAATAGATTTTGTGAAAATCGGGGTTTAAAAAAAATCTTAGCCGGCCCTGGAATTGCAATTTGACAAATGTGTTCACGTAGAAAGTTGAGCATTTTGAAAACCTTTGTATCAAAAAAAATTTTTTTTTTAAATACTTATCCCAACAAATCAATTTTTTATTGATTTGTGTCCACTTAAAAGTGAACACCCTGTATATATTGTTTGTCCAAACGAGACATCAGATTTAGCTTATTTTTTGTCCAAATATGCCCAATATAATGCAGTATTTGAGTTGAGCATTGGTTTTTTGAAAAACATAATGATTTTCAAAATAAACACAAAAACTCACTTGGGTTGGTAGTATGTAATGCCTTGTGTTTTTATGCCGTCACAAACGACTTTTTATATAATAAATTTGTTTCGCATTTTTTTAGAAAAAAAAAATAGTTATCACGTATCAGAAATTTCTACGTGCGGAAAAGTAAGACACTTTTCCGCACGCATTTACTTTTCCGCACGCATTTTAGTTTAGAAAGTGTCACTTTTCTGCACTAGTACGGAAAAGTAGTGCGGAAAAGTGACACTTCATAAACTAAAATGCGTGCGGAAAAGTGTACTTTTCCGCACGCTTGTAGAAAAAATATATAAAACGTTTAAGAACTTATTTTGAGCGATTTTAAGAGGAACAAAAAAACCCCAACAAAGGGATATAAATAACCTTCAAGTCACCTTCAGCAGGCCTCTTGGCGTTACATTTTAAAACATGCTTTAACTGTATTGTTGGAACTTGACGTATTCGATCTTTGCACGCTTACGTCAATGTTTACTTCTACGTAATAAATGTACCTATATTGGGCTTTGCTTTGCTTTAACATAATTACGTGGGAGTGGTATACCTCGATTGATGTTATTTTATATATTATATATCCTATGATACTTCAAACAGTTTATACGGGTGTTCCGTTTATACGGGTGTTCCCCAATGATGCGCAAATATTTGGAGGAAGTGTTCTATAGGTGGTTTTAAGGGGGTCTTCCATATAAAATTTTTCGATTTACATATTTAGTGTTCAATTTTCTATTTACTTTTTGAGCTATTCTCTATTTTCTATACTCAAATGTTCACGTAAATTAAACATACCTACTTACCGCATTCACTAGATCCAATCTCTCTGGAAATTACTATTTAGGTAGGGTATAATGTGATTACTGAAATTTTACACATTCCGTGACCCCTTTATCGACTATTTTTCCAACCCTTCGGCTTTGCCCACTTTTCCACAAGTCAGTTCGCCGATGACTGAGGACGTGTAGAGCTTTCGACGAGGGCAAGGTAACGCAGTGTTTGTATTTTGGTATCAGGGGGTGTCTATTCGCCAATATAACACTTATTGTATCTATAGTGTTCAAGTTCAGTCCGTAAAAAGATACTAGTATACAGTATGTCCACGGATTGATCCATACATACACTGTGTTTCACTTTTCGTGAGTAGACCCTCGTATCTCGGAAAATAGACGGATTAATTTCAAACATTGCGGCAATTGGGGAGCTCTTAGATCTCGTAAAATAAGTGCCACAAGTTCATGTAAACTTGATTCCTAGAGCTGAATCACGTTGAATCCTGTAACTTTTGTATTGCACTACAGATTTTAATAATTTTCATGCCATTTTCAAATCAACTGGAGTTGATTTACATGGTTTGATCCCAATTCTACATTCTATGTAACCCTTAAGAGGGCTCCGGAGTAGAACCCTTGCGACATCCCGAATTTCAAAACTTTTAGGCGGTGACGATTTTTCAAAATTGAATAAGTGTATGCGGCTTATTAGATTCATAAAATATTATTGCGAAGAAAATGTACCTACTCCTGTTGGAATTTGAGAAACCCAACCGTTTTTGAGAGAAATTATATTCATCTTCATCAAGAACTTCCTTATACCGAATTTGAAGAAATGTTTTGCACAAGTTTGGTGTTGCAACAAAATCGCTATGTTGCTTTTTTCATAGTAGGTTATTTTACCATAACTTTTTTGTTTGAAGTTCAATTGTTTTTTTTCTTGGCCATATCATAGATTAAAGGAGCCACTATGGCCATATATTCAATTCCCTGGAAAAAAACTGCACGAGTTTAGTTTTTGAACCACCTGTTATTTTATCTTAAGAATTTCCAAGATAATCGCTCGTAACGTCCTAACTGGGACACCCTGTACAGGAAAAACTGCAAATTGTTAGGTGAGTACCGGGTTTGTTACGAAGGTTCAACTAATTATGATAATGCTTTTAAATAGCTCCTAAATCAAACTTTGAACTGTGGCAAATATAAGAATAAGAAACGGCATTACGGTCCCACCTCAGACAACACAATAATATATTTTATACACATTTTCAGAGAAACATGAAAATATTAATAAAATATTCCTATATTACCCAATTAATGTTTTTTAAATGTTTTATAAATTATAAGAGTGGACCAACTATAAGGTTGTTAAAATATTTTTAAAACGTTGCATAAAATATTTTAAACATATTTTTGAAATATTATGTACTTAATATCCATTGTCACCATTATCAACCTATAATACCCTAAACGTAAAGGCACGAAACAACTAAGCTGCCGGATATACGGATACGGCCTTAAAACTATGATCAGTTCCATCGGGTAGGTGCTATTTATTCCAATTAATATTAGTTAGTAGCGGTGAGATGTAGGAGACTTCGGCACTTCGGCGTAACATTTAAGCGAGTGTTTTAATAATATTTATAAAATATTATAAAACAGATTTTAAGAAATATTACTATATTTTATAAATGTGTGCAAAATTTTCAAGTACCTACTTTGGAATTATTTTTAAATATTTACAAAATATTTTGTCGTAATATTAATATAATGTGAGCAAAAATATTTTAGCAAAACATTTTCGTCATATTACCTATATGAATATTGAAATATTTTCTGAATCTTTGGAATCGTTTAAAAATATTTATAAAATATTTTGTGTTGTCTGGGACGTATTCACAGAAAACTGGCCATTTTATTTGCTATACGTCGCTGTTCAGGATTCCTCTGGTGCACAATAGAATTATGTAGATTGTGAAATTGATACAAAAAAATATAAAGTAGGTAATAAGACTTTATTACTGCCTCAAGCCAGTTGATTTTTCAACAATGGCGTGGCAGGTGTTCAAATATTGATCAAAGCTATAAATTTTTATTGCAAATGCTTCTTCGTGAAGTTCCACATGAAATTTCAAGTTGGTATCGATATCGATTCATTACAATATGTTTCTAATTGGCCTTGGCCCTGAAACGATGATCGATTGGTCATAATGGTCTCGTTAAATATTGTTTTCCAATATTTTACTAAACCAAATAGGAGACTACCAAATACTGGGTGATCCTGTTTCAATCTGAGAGACGGGAAACTTCAAAACATGTGATAGAAAATAATAAAATAACTATTTTGTGTTCCAGAGCGCAAAAGAAAATTCCCTAGAGTATTTTTCTTTTTTCTTGATAAACAAATGTATTGTGTACTCATATCTCCAAAACTGGCTGTTCGGGGAACTTAGTATTATCATAGAAGAATCTAGTAGTAGATTCTTCTATGGTCTTATGTACTCGTATTAATCACAATTTGTGACACTTGTTCAATACGAGAACTGCGTGTCGAATTTTCCTAAAAGTTTTACTTGAAAAACTTGTTTCTTTTCAATTTTCCCTTAGTGTACCAAATTTCAACGCTTTAATAAAAGATTTAGTTTTTTGACATTTTTAATAATTCTGAAGTTGATGGCATAAAAACTATTTTATATCACTCCCTTAATACATTAAAATTCTGTTGTTTGGTGCAAAGTTGATATACCATCAAGCATTTAGGATATAAATTTATTTACATTAAATCTTACAGTACCTACTAAATTGATGCGAAAACAAAGTTGAAATATCATCAAAGTGTTTCACGTATCTAGGCAAAATTCAGGACAATATACCTTTCATATGAATTATTATGTTTTAGCTGTAGAAAGTAGTGAATTTTGGTAAATTTAATTTAAATAAATGTATGTATACATATCCTAAATGCTTTAAGTTAAACTTGGTCTCAAACATACCTAAAAGTATTTAAAGCGTTAATAGGTATTATTTTCATTTGGAAAACACATATTCTTATCGATATTTAGCAATAAAAAGTTAATAAAATGATAAAGTAGTGATATAAAATAGTTTTTATACAGTTACGAAAAAGTTCAAAATTATTAAAGAATGCCAAAAAAGAACATAAAATTCAACAAATCTTTTGGCATTTTACTTTTTAATGTCATTTTTGACAGTAGCGAAAGTCCCCTTAGGTTGCGATCTTTTTGGAGGACACTGTATATATTTTTTGAAACCTAGAAATTAAAAAGTCTAAAAGCTATAAAATAGTTACTTATGTACCAAGGCACTGAAGTTCAACTTTTTATGACTCATGTGGAGTTTAGGTGCCGAGGCCTCTGGCCGAGGCAAATAAACCACATGAGTCATAAAAAGAACTTCGGTGCCGAGGTACATAGTATATTTTTTTGAAATCGGAAAAAAATGTTTTATTAGGCAAGAAAATAATAATAAGGGATCACCCGTCCATGAACCGACTACGCGCGGCTTTGCTTGACTTTGACGATCGCTCTACCTAGGTCAAGTAAGACAAGACACGGCACCTTCGTACAGAAAAACCAAACTGCTGCTTCTTGTGCAGCCTCCATAACAAATCTATTGATATTCAAACCTACTAAAATATGTATACTGAAGGATTGCGTTTTTATAGGAAACAATTTCGCGATGTGTACGAAAAGTTAAATGGGCCTTTATCGGCCGGGTTTTGAATATTTGGTCACTTTTGACGGGCGATTTCTCCGCGTCTGACGTTTGATGTTTACATCTCGCCAAGACCTACTTATTGAAAAAATCGTACAATAATGTAGCCCATTATTGTACGATTTCTGTGCTTTTAATGACGATTTTGGGACACTTCACTCCCGATTTCAAGAAAAATATTTTTTATTGAAATCGGCAGAGAAATGTCTCAAAATCGTCATTAAAAGCTCAGAAATCGGCACTGAAGTTGCCCATTATTGTACGATTTTTTCAATAAGTAGGCCTTGGCGAGATGTAAACATCAAACGTCAGAAGCGAAACCATCGCCCGTCAAAAGTGACCAAATATTCAAAACCCATTTTACTTTTCGTACACATTGCGAAATTGTTACCTATAGCAGCGCAATCTTTCAGTATAATATTTTAGTAGGTTTGAATATTAATCTATTTTACATGGAGGCTGCACAACAGGCAGCAGTTTGGATTTTCTGTCAGAAAGTGCTGTGTCTCGTCATACTTGACCTAGGTGGAGCGATCGTCAAAAGTCAAGCAACGCCGCGCGCAGTCGGTTCATAGACGGGTGATACCTTATGATTATTTTTTCGCCTAATAAAACATTTTTTTTCCGATTTCAAAAAAAATAATATGTAGTACCTCGGCACTGAAGTTCTCTTTATGACTCATGTGGCTTATTTGCCTCGGCCAGAGGCCTCGGCAACTAAATTCCACATAAGTCATAAAAAGTTGAACTTCAGTACCTTGGTACATACATAAATAACTATTATTCCCATATAACTTCACTGACGTGTGAAATAATTGCTTGTCTTTTGTGTGGTGTGGATACCAACGGTGAATTAACCAATTAATTAAATAAAGCTAGAAAGAAATAAAAGCCACTGCAGACTATAAGCAGTGAATAAAAATTTTTAAAAATTCTTTATGTGAATAATTCTTGATCACAGAAGAAAAACGCGTATAGTTGCATTCCCGGCGTTTGAGCGTCTAATTCAAGGCCTCCTCGTATTTCGCACGTCTATTCAAATCTGCGACGTGTGTGACACGTTCGGCTGGGCGCGGATGCATCAACCGGTGGTCCCGAACAGCTGTAAAATTAATTAGACGGCAAAATCCGAAGAAGAAATGCGTATAACTGTTCGGTGCCCTTGACCCCGGCGAAGAGCGTTCTTGCAAGCTTCTTCTCGGAGATCGGAGATGTGCCTTCGGACCGTCCGCTTCGCCTCACTGGGTGGACCGGTATTGGTTATAGACAGAGGTGGATCAGGAGGATCCACACTCACGTATTTTTTATTTTTAAAAATTAATAGATGTATAAAATAGTTATTTATGTACCAAGGCACTGAAGTTCAACTTTTTATGACTCATGTGGAGTTTAGTTGCTGAGGCCTCTGGCCGAGGCAAATAAACCACATGAGTCCTAAAAAGAACTTCAGTGCCGAGGTACATATTATATTTTTCTTGAAATCGGAAAAAAATGTTTTATTAGGCAAGAAAATAATAATAAGGGATCACCCGTCCACGAACCGACTACGCGCGGCGTTGCTTGACTTTACCGATCGCTCTACCTAGCACAAGCATAATGATGTACGGCACCTTCTGACAGAAAAACCAAACTGCTGCTTCTTGTGCAGCTTACACAACAAATCTATTGTTTTTCAAATTTACTAAAATATGTATACTGAAGGATTGCGCTTCTATAGGAAACAATTTCGCAATGTGTACGAAAAGTTAAATGAGCCTTTATCGGCCGGGTTTTGAATATTTGGTCACTTTTGACGGGCGATTTCTCCGCGTCTGACGTTGATGTTTACATCTCGCCAAGGCCTACTTATTGAAAAAATCGTACAATAATGGGCTACATTATTGTACGATTTCTGTGCTTTTAATGACGATTTTGGGACATTTTAATGCCGATTTCAAGAAAAAAATATTTTTAAACTTTCATAAAAAGTTAAACTTCAGTGCCTTTGTACAGCAACAACTATTATGCCTATGAGTGTGAATGTTGTTAGCAGAATACTACCAATCAACGCTGTCTAAATCTTTACTTTTTATTAAAGTTCATAAAATACCTATGGACTTTGTATGTCCTATAACTATTGCGTTGCATTTTTCATAAATACCTATAGACTGTCAGATAGTGACAGATTAGGTGCCCCATTTTCGCATACAAGCCTCGAAGAGGGTTGAAAAGTACATCGATGTTGAGTAGAATGAATGGAAATTTGCGAGTGGTCCCTGGGGATAACACCAGGAAAATTCGATTTTCCATAACCGAAATAAAAGGTGGCTGTTGTCCATATACTTTCACGCAAGCCGTGTTCACTTAATAATATAATAAACAAATTTATTTACAGAAAAAAAGAATACAAAGCAAATACAATTTTATATACGTAGATATACATCTAATGTTATTTTCTGCAAAAAGGACTAAAAACAGTAACAACTGATCAAAGTTTAGCCCTAATAATATAATATAAATTAGTGAAAACAAATCGAAGAGGTAATTGTGTGTGCTTAAAACTATCTGATCACAGAGACATTAAAATAAGGTCATATTATTTAGAAAAGCAGCTTTAATCAAATATTAAATAAGAAACTCTTATAGGCGCGTCTAAATCGAGAAAGGGTAAAATGTTTAAGATCCGATGGAATTTTGTTATAGATTGCATAGACGTTATAAGAAAAAGATCTCAAGAACATGGAGGTACGATGAGGCGGCTGAGATATAAGACCCCTAAAGCGAAGGCTCAGATTATGGATATCTGTACGGAACCTAATTTTATTGTATAGATAGGGAGGCGACTTATATATCATAATAGAGTGAAACAGACAACCAGTATGTACCTAGTGTTCGACGCTGCTCCATACTTAGCCATCGCGCATCATCCAGCTTATGCGAAATAGATCGATATTTTTTAATTCCATATATGAATCTGAGACATGATTTTTGAACTCTCTGAATTCTATCTCTATCAAACTTCGTGAGACAACCACCGTACACCACATCACAAAAATTAAAATTAGACAGAACCAAGCTGTCGGTTAATAATATTTTTAATTTAATGGAAAGAATATGTCTGTAGGGATAGAGCATTTTAAGTCTACAGTACGCCTTTCTTAAAATCTTTGTTACGTGACTTGAAAACCTCAAATCGGAATCAATTTCCAATCCTAAACTTCGGGCAGTATGTGTAGATGATAACTTTTGGTCGTTTATGAAGATATCAAGTTGTTGTTCTACATGATTTCTGTTTTTCCCAAATATCATTATATTAGACTTTGCTGGATTAATCGAAAGCTGATGAATTTTTGAGTTTTTAGATAATTTCTCCAAATCTGAATTGATCAAATCAGCAGCAATCAGAACATTTTCAGGCCTAAAAGAAAATCGTAACTGTGTATCATCTGCATAAAAATATGACTCGCAATGATTTAAACAATTAGCAATACTGCTGGTATAGATACAGAACAATATTGGCCCTAGAACAGAGCCCTGAGGCACTCCCGAAAGAACAGGACTCACATTTGAATCGCCCAAATCCGTGTGTACATATTGATATCTATTGGTTAGAAAATCCTTGAGTAGATCAATTGCAGATACAGAAAATCCAATATATTTAAAAATAGAGAACATAATTTCATGATTAATCGTATCGAAGGCTTTCGAGTAATCAAGCAAAACCAACACAGAGGTCTTTCCCGAGTCAATATCTCTTAAAATATCATCGACAAGATCAAGCATTGCTGTTGCACAGCTATATCCCGACCTGAAGCCCGATTGCCTACCAGGCAGTATTTGATTTTTTTCTAGATAGTCTTTAATTTGTTGTGCCATAATTTTTTCCAAAATTTTAGAAAGTGGAGATAATATTGAAATTGGTCTCAAGTCGGTGAAGCCTGAGATTTGGGATTTTTTAGGAATAGGTATAACTTTCGAAAGTTTCCACAGAGTGGGAAATTTGGACTCTAAAAGACATGAATTCACGACATTTAGCAAAAAGGGCAGAATGTAAGGACAACACAACACAATCATTGAGATATTTATATTATAATATAATATAATAGATCCCGGTTTCGGAAAACCAAAGGCTTTAGTGTTGCAGGTGGCTAAAGGGTTGAAATAAGGGCTTAATCTTTTAAGGAAAAATCAAGATTATGACCGATTTTTCCACACAAGCCCATCAAAAGTATAAAAATCTACATAGTCATTAGCCCTAAAAACATAAAAAATATATACATAATTAACATATTATATATATATTATACAGGGTTATTCAAAAACAAATGCCACCCGTAGCACAGCGGTATTCTACTCCAAAAATAAAGTGAGCCGTACTTTTTCTTTTTGTTCAAAGCTCTATATTAAGTGCCCCATACGGGCCTTTAAAAGGGGCCCTAAAATTTCGTTTTTTTGGAAACAAACCTTTCTCGATATAGACGTTGAGATGCAAACCGATTTACTCAAACTTCATAATAAGCTTGAGGCATGTCAGAGTAATCTGTTGCAGTGAAATTCATTTCTGCTTATCTATTAGGTATTTATTAAAGTCAATTCAAACTAAGTTCCTTCAAATTCTTAGCTGCTTGAAACTAAATGTCAAATACGTAATAAGTCCTCTTAAGTGTGATTATTTCCAAAGGTAACTAGATCATTATTCCACTAATGTTTAATATGCTTGGGTACAAGGTATGTACGTGCATGATGGCTGAATTTTGGGCGTTATCTCCGAAATGGCATAATTTATGAAAAAAACAGTGGAATATTTTTTGTAGCGAATGGAATTTTTTACAAAGTGGTTCAAATTAATTTACAAGTTAACTGTGGGCAAACAAGTTCTGAGCATAATAAATGAAACTGGTTGGAACAAGTGGCGCCTTGAGGATATTGCAATATAACATAATTATATTGAACTATAACATAATTATACAATTATACATATATACACTATAACATAATTATGTGACATAACGTGTGCAAAAGATCATTAAAATCGATCAAGCCCCTTTTAAGGGCCCGTGAGGCCCTTAATATAGAGCTTTGAACAAAAAGAAAAAACACGGGTCACTTTATTTTTGGAGTAGAATACCGCTGTGCTACGGGTGGCATTTGTTTTTGAATAACCCGGTATATAGGAAAATCGAATTTTCTATATGCTATCCCTAGGGGCCACTCGTAAATTTCCCTTCATTCTACTCCACCTCGATATACTTTTCAACCCTCTTCGAGGCTTCCATGCGAAAATGGGGCACCTAAATCTGTCACTCTCTGACTACCTATTATATTGGTATGGAAAATAAATCAACAGTATTTGTGGATATTTGTTGTAGAATTCGACAGGTTAATATGTTATCGGGCTGTTCCTGTTAAAAGCAAGCTTTTTATTTTATCTGAAACTATTTTTGTCCAAGTAATTACCTCTTACCTTTTCCAAGAACTTCTATCGACGCATTTAATATTTGTACCATATTTAATCAAATTCTAAGAAAACTAAACTTGAGTAAAAGTGAATAAATAAAATACCTAGTTGGCTATCAGCTATCAGTTTAAAAGTTTTAAAAGCTATTAAGTATAGACACGAGATTAAGTGTCATAAGTCTGTCTCTGTCCTTGTAAAAAAAAACCTTTACCAATGGGACCACTAGGTTATCTACTTCCATATAGGCAACTTTTTTAAATGAATAAAATTATGTTTATTTCCAATAAGAGTGGATTTTTGTACCTGTAATTATAAATAAAGAGGTAGGTTTGTGGGGCATTGGCATACAGGGTAAAGGATAATCAGTTGAAAAAAAATGCACTTCAGCCGAAATTCGAACCCGGGACTTCTACATTTAATATTTAACCCTTGTCGAAATGGATAGACAAGGATTTAACCAAATAAGGTAACGAGCATACGGGTTTCATCGGTATTTGATCCAACGAATTATATAGTAACGAATCATATAGAACTACTAGAAGGGTTAGACGGTGTAGGGTGTATTCTTTTTATTTGTGACAGAAGTATTTGTTTTATTAACCAACATAACCAACATTTAAACAATAAGGTTTTATTGCTGGCTATTGGAACTTCCTATTTGTGCACTGAAAAATTTCCTTTGTGTTTTTCTACCCACAGCATTCAATATAAGCATAAGAACCGACACAGAGGAGCATACAGGGGAGCTTAAAATAAGGTGATTTAACGCAACTTATCTCTATACTAAGTTGCACCTCTGAGAAGTTATAGGCCTTGAAAGTAGGCTTTGAAATTTCGAAAAAAATCAATATCTCAGTTATTTTTTAACTTGGAAAAATGAAATTTGGTGAAACATAATTCAATTGTACCATTTTAAAGGGTTAATACAGAGTGATGCACCCTAAAAATGTGACAGAACTTTTTTGTCCGTTGGCTGACTTACAAAATTCTTATTTTGTGTTATGAAGAATTTAATTCTAAAACTTTTTTTACTCTTGTTATTTTTCGAAAAACTTTATCCCTTTCGCCAAAAACGCGAATAGCTGAAAACACGTATTGCAGATGTGATATTTAAAATCTTTGAAAATTCATTTTTTTTATTTTTCTACCTATAATTACAATATAATGTAAGCGTAAAACCGTAATTAATTCGACTGCAATAGTTTGGCACAAAATATATGCAGTTGCTCTATGTACCATTATTAATGGAACTTCCTGTATAAAGAGACATATAGCATATAGCTATTTTCAAATAGGCCCAATTGCAATCACTCTCTACTATAAACTTTTTAAAATAATGTCAAACATTATCTCTAGTATTAGTTAATATACAGGGTGAGTCAGAATGTATAGTAAATACTTTAAAGGGTGTTCGGCAGGTGGTTTTAAGGAGGGTCTTTCATATAAAATTTTTCGATTTGAGCTTTCCTTGCCAAGTTATTCGGGTCTACAAGGTGACCCAAAAGTATTTTTTTATTTATATCTCAATAACGGCGCTACTTAACAATTTTAAATTTGGAATGTGTTATCTACTTACTGGAAGACGCCTTAGGGTAGTTTATTCATTTACACAGTGTCCTAAAAAAAGGGTAAAAACTAACAACCCCTATTAATTTTTCTGCTCAAACTTTTTTGAGGTTATCTTTTTGTCTTGCCGGTGCATCATTTCAGTGTATCTTCTCATTCTGCAACAAAAGTGTAGGTACTCTTGTTTGATAACGATAAAATCTACTGTTTTACCTACCGCTTTCAAAGGTTACACATTGACTGCACCATTTAAACTGAGAAAATTTCCTATGAACAATGTACCAAAACTTATTAGCTTTCAAATTGGAAAGGATTGAATTTAACAAAATTTGAACACCCTATTTCAAGAAAACCAATTCTGTTTTGACCAATGTCCAATTGGTATTTTTTTCCTTATTTTGAATGTACAGTCGATCTGTAACGTTTGAAAGCGGTAGGTAAAAATTCTATGTTTCGAATATTGAAGTTAATAGGTGTTTTGGGGCACGTTTTGCCAATTTCAACGCAAACAGTAGATTTTATCGTTATGAAACGAGAGTACACTTTTGTTGCAAAATGAAAAGATATACTGAAATGATGGGCCTGCAAGACCAAAAAGATAACCTCAAAAAAGTTTGGGCAAAAAAATTAATAGGGGTTGTTAGTTTTTACCCTTTTTTAGGGCACTGTGTAAATTAATAAACTACCCTAAGGCGTCTTCCAGTAAGTAGATAACACAAACCAAATTTCAAATTTTTAAGTAGCGCCGTTATTGAGATATACTTAAATAAAAAAAATACTTTTGAGTCACCTTGTAGACCCGAATAACTTGGCAAGGAAAGCCCAAATCGAAAAATTTTATACGAAAGACCCCCCTTAAAACCACCTGCCGAACACCCCTTTAAAGTATTTACTACACATTCTGACTCACCCTGTATATGCACTAGTTTCGTTCACTGAAAACAACTGTACCCAGTAAGTCGAAATAATCATTTTAGGGAATAAGTAGGTAATACAAAAATGATTAGGTATTACAACTTAATGTGGAGAGTTATATATATTTTCTAAAACAGTCAAGACACTAAATGATTTGAGAAATTTTTTCAAAATGTTATCTTGGTTGATTTTAATTTATAATGTATAAAAGAAAAATTACCTATATATAATTAAGTACCTAGATATAAAAATTATGATTCGTATATAATCTTCCATTATCAAAATTAAAGTTTAGAGACCTTTTATCTCACGCGCAAATCACAAAATAAGATTGCGACGAGAAAGTTAATTTTTTACAGTGGCGTTACATTTTCCTCAAATATCTCAACCCCCATCTACGCCACTGCCGACAGCAGAAGCTTCGGACTTTTAGTGCAAACTCACCCTTAGCCCACTGGGAAAATATACAGGGTGTCCCTAAATATCATGTATATACGGAAGGGGGCAATTCTTTGGCCCATTTTAAGAAAAAAACTTCATATGAACGTATGTCGTAAACGTCCTAACTTTTGAGATACAGGGCGTTGAAGTTCATTTTTTTAAAATTAAATTTTGGCTACATCTCCCGAAATAATCAAGCTGCTGAACTGAAATTTGGCACTGCTGTGTTTTTGGGGATGGAGAATAAGCTGAAAATGTCAATTTCAGCCTATCTCACAGAGGGCGCTACTTGCGCGGTTTTTTGATCACGCTATTACGCGTAACTTTTTTGAGGTTATCTTTTTGGTCCTGCAGGTCCATCATTTTAGTGCATCTTTTCATTCTGCAAGAAAAAGGTACTCTTGTTTCATAACGATTAAATCAACCGTTTGCTTTGAAATTGCCAAAACGTTCTCCAAAACACCTGTTGATTCCAATATTCGAAACATAAAATTTTCACCTACTGCTTTCAAATGTTACAGATCAACTGTACATTCAAAATGATGAAAAAAATGCCAAATGGGCACTGGTCAAAACACCATTGGTTTTCTTGAAATAGAGTGTCCAAATTTTGTCAAATTCAATCCTTTCCATTTTGAAAGCGAATAATTTTTGGTACATTATTCATAGGGATTTTTTTCTCAGTTTAAATGGTACAGTTGATCTGTAGCACTTGAAGGTGGTAGGTGAAAATTTTATGTTTCGAATATTGAAGTCAACAGGTGTTTTGGAGAACATTTTGGCAATTTCAAAGCAAACGGTTGATTTAATCGTTATGAAACAAGAGTACCTTTTTCTTGCAGAATGAAAAGATGCACTAAAATGATGGACCTGCAGGACCAAAAAGATAACCTCAAAAAAGTTACGCGTAAAAGCGTGATCAAAAAACAGCGCAAGTGGCGCCCTCTGTGAGACACGTTGAAATTGACATTTTTAGCTTATTGTCCATCCCCAAAAACATAGCAGTGCCAAATTTCAGTTCAGCAGCTTGATTATTTCGGGGGATGTAGCCAAAATTCAATTTAAAAAAATGAACTTCAACGCCCTGTATCTCAAAAGTTGGGACGTTTACGACATACGTTCATATGAAGTTCTTCTCCTAGAATGGGCCAAAGAATTACCCCCTTCCGTATTTACATGATATTTAGGAACACCCTGCATATGAAGAAACCCTAGTTAAAATAAATAATATATCTAGATTCGAAAAGTCGCACCGTCCCCCAAGCAAAATTCCCCAGTCCGCGCCTGCCTGTCCCCCCTCTCACAGCCGCGACCGGATCATTTTTACTCACCCGCGGCCACAACAAACACGAGGTGTCTTATAAAGTCCGTCGCGAAGAGTTCACCAACTCCAGTCCAACTCCAGCCATGCTGCCGCAGACCTGCCTGGTGGCCCTCCTCCTGGCCTCGGCCCAGGCCTTCAGCTTCCAAAGAAACATCCGCCACATCCCCGTCGAGGTCCGCTACGAACACCCCTCCGAAAATTCGTTGAAGAATCTCGAAGAGAGACTGCAACTATCCGCCGACGATCTCAACGAAAAGCCCGTGCGGAACGACGAGGACGCCGTGGTTTTAGCGAAGGCGAATTTGGGGGAGAAGACGCAACTATCCCAAGAAGAACTCGCGGAGGTTTATAAGCATGTTCCGCAAGAGGAAGAAACTCTTCAAAAGCTCGGCGAGAAGTCCGTCATAGCCTCCAACCGCGTTCAGCTGCTGGAGGAAGCCAGGCAAGTCATCACGCGGGGATTGAAGGAGCTCAGGGAGAACTTCAAACCGAAGAATGGGGAGGCGGTTCCGGACCCGGCGCTTTGGGAGAAGCTGGACAAAGATATATGTGAATATTTCGAGACGGAGAGGAAGAGGTTGGAGCTGAAGCAAGACCAGGGTGGAAGCCAGACGTCGTTCTTTCAGACTATAGCTAACGGGATCCAGTCGGTGACGAACAACGTGATGCAGGGTTTCCAGGGACAGGGTGTTGCGAATTCGACGAATCAAGGGGACGAACAACAGCCAGGCGGTGTGGCCGGTTTCATAGGGTACTTTCAAGGAGGTGAGTGAGAATGGCTTTGTTTGGTATTTTGAGGTAGGGCTTGAGAGAAAAAAATTGATTACAAAACAGTCAAGTCAATTCATTAACCACAGGGTCTTAACAATTTAACAATTTCACGAATTTAATAGTATCTAAGAAAAACACACATGATATTTCTGATTTGATCGAAAAAAAAAAAACAAAGCTTGTATTAGTGAAACCTGACTGAATGACACAAAATTCTTTTGTATTTTTAAACAATATTTCCGTAGCTTTTTAGATAATTATTAGAAATTCGAATTGTTCTCCCACGCGCTTTTTTCTTTGCCTTATCAATTTGAAGTTTCTGATTTTTCTAATCAATTCCCATTCTTTGTTTTGGTTGCAACTTTCTAAAAATGACCTCCTTTTTTTATTGAGGAGTTATTTTATTATTTTTGTGTTCTTGATTTAAAAAAACCGCAGTCAAAAATATTGTGATAATTATACAGGGTGATTTTTTTAGGACTACCACCGCGATTTTCTTGCTTATTTTGTGCCCTACCAAAAAACGTAAGGAACAAAAATTTGGCAATTTTGGAGAGCTTTGGCTATTAATTATTGTTTTGCTCAATTTGAGTTTATTTTTTATTGTGCGACAAGTTGGCCATGGATGCTGATTTCTTTTGCAGCATCACTTATAGCTGTCGAAAATTAACACATTTTTGTTTCTTACGTCTAAAAAAATCATCCCGTATATTATGTTCTGATATATTTAGTTTATTTTTAACGGTAACATATAACAATAATGGCACCCCTATTCAAACAAATTAATGTAAAAAGCAATTATGTTATCTTACAAAGAACTAAAAGTTGTTGAACTTTGCTCCAAATATGTATATGGTCCTTGGAAAAAATAATTAAAATTTGGAAATCCAAACTATACTTGCTGTAGGTACAAGGTACAGGAATGTAACCACGGTGTATATACAATTTGTCGTTGCATAAAATTTTGAAAATGACTTCCGGTACAATAAGAAATTTTATTACCATTCATTGTCAGAGCCTACGTATTATTTAACAAAGAAATAATTCGCCACTGGAAAAAATTACTTCTTGCCTATACGGTAAATTTAACTGTAATTCTAAGAAAAACAGTACTCTTTAGCGAAAATCCATAATTTTTGTTTAGAATCGGTTCAAAGTTGTAAAAACTTCACACTAATAAACAATTTGCGAACAAAATAATGATCTTACAGGACTCTCAAGTTAATTTCGATTTTATATTACTTCATTTTATTGGGTATTTTACCCTTGCCAACTATTTCTTGAAACGATTTTTCACAAAACTTCGTCTTTAGTCAAACCTCTAAGAGAATTTTTTTTCTTAGAATTAACATGAAAAAATAAATTTTCCAAGGACAATTTGTTTTTTAAAAAATAAGTTGTTAAAATTACTTATTTTACTCAAATTATAGCTATTAGACAAGCCCTATAGAAATTCTCAAAATTTTATTAACATAACTTACTTATTTTAGAAGATATCGAGAAAATACTTTTCAAAATCCTAACTTTAACGTCTAGGCAATGAAAACCATTGGGTTTTCGATATATTATCTTTATGGAAAAAATAATCTTACTTTGACTTTTCCTATCGATTCTTGAAGTTAGGCAGATAAAAGTTGGATCGCCCTGTATAGCAGTATAACCCAGACAGGTTAATTCCTTATTTTTTGCCATACTACATACATAGTCATTTTTTTGAATGGTTAAAAAATGTTAATGCTAAGCGAAATAATCGCATTAAAAAAGAGATTTTGACTCACCCTGTACCCTGAGTGTGGAAAAGTTTTATTACAAAAACTTGATTTTCTAAAGATTTGTTCACTTCTGCGTATTTTTTGTACCTTAAAATCACAAAGTTGAGAGGGTGGGAAAGTACTTTCTTATAACTGTTTACTGTGTGGTGTTCAATGTAGGTAGGTACAGGGTGAGTTTTTTTTTATGATCGGTATGGGGATCTCGGAAACAGCGGTGATAGCAGGAAGGTTAAATGGGGGAAAGAATTGCAGTTTTGTGGGCCCAATTTAACACGGCTTACTAGGTATTTTCAAAAAACGAAATTTTGGCGATTTATTCTAATTGGGTCTAGCTGCTTCGTTGTTTCTGATTTTAGATAAAAAGTGTAAGTACCAAAGTTGGAGGGATTTGTGTCCCCAATGCGGTTATCATGTCTATCGTTGGAAAGCTCTAAATATGCCTGATTTTTTGAGATCGTGGCCAACTATGGTTTCCATTTAAAAAACACAATTTTGTGTCACATTTCGATAATGACAGTTGTCACGGAAAGTAGGACATGATAACCGCATTGGGGACACAAATTTCTCCAACTTTGGTACTTACACTTTTTATCTAAAATCAGAAACAACGAAGCTAGACCCGATTGGAATAAATCGCAAAAAATTCGTTATTATTTTCTACCATGACTTTTTTCACAAAAATACCACATTAAATTGGGCCAAAAAAAATGCATTTAACCTTCCTTCTATTTCCGCTACTGATCATAAAAAAACTCACCCCGTATTCTTCCCAGAACCGGGTCTATTTTTAAATAAGCATAACGTTTTATTTTGAAGACATATTTTGCCGTCCAATTTCTAATTACCCAAGAAACGGTAACACCTAACGGTACCACCACATAAACAACAACCATGCTGGTACCAAAACACCGAAAAATCTACTGTTAGAAAGTCTAAAGACCGCGATACCACGTCGCCGCAGGTGTCCAAAACATTCTGAACCAATTCAACCAGAACCAGCTGCCGGTGGGGGGCAACGGCACGGTGCTTGGCGACACCGGAACCCCGCAGCAGCAACAGGGACCCGGAGGATTCATAACGGGGATATTCTCCGGGGTGCAGCAGATCTTCCAGGGGGGCAGCCAGGCGAGCAACCAGGCCAATGGTACCCAAGGTAAGCGCGAACCTTTGTGCGAGCGTGCGGAAAAGTACACTTTGCCGCGCGCATTTTAAGGCGGAAAATTGTACTTTTCCGCACTAGTGCGAAAAACATAATTTTCATTTGAAGAACACATATTCCTATCCACGATACACTTACCCACGGTATGTCACTAACGAATCCGAAAACAAGGCACCTATGCGCATCTACATCGGTTGCGAATTGTATATAACGCATGGTGTCTTCGGTTGTGTTTCACGATTTTTTATAGCGTATGTCCAAATTATAATGGTAACAGTAAGGGAACGGAAAAATTAAGTACTATAGATTAAAAATAGGGGACTTAACAGAGTTTATGCCTGGTTTATACAGCAAATAAAATAGAATGTGTAATAAAAAATTAGCCTTGTTATGGTTAAAGGGAATCATTATTTGATCCCTATTTTACTCACTATTTATTATGTTGTTTTGTTTGTTGTTTAACTATAAACTAAGCATTAGTTGTGCAGGTTGTGCTTGTGTCGAGACTTGTGTGTATTAATTGGTAAATAAGGCTTTAATTGACATAAACCGACATAAACACTGGAAGGAAAAAAGTTATATTTTTGGTATAGTCCAAAGCACGAAAGAAAACGTGTCTAAAGAATGCGGGCAGCGTTGCCAGATTTCCTATACGAGTAGTCGTTATTTATTGGCGAATACAAGTTTTATCATATTGAAGCCGAATTTCTGAACTCTATTATACCGAAAAAATAAAGCTCGCATCACGGGACCACTTACCCATTTTTGTTTATCATTTATTTTTAACGCGGTGTGATAAACACCTATTATATTTTTTCAACAACGTCGCGTCTACCATCGCCTTTGAAATACGGCAACACAGCACTTCTGCGAAGGAGTCGGCACAGAAAATCAGTTAGCCAACGCGTTTTGTGCCTGTTTCTATAGTACGTAAAGTTAACTGCGTATTTGGGCTACCATACAGACCTCATTTTTTTAGGCCGCTGGCAAGTTTTTTCCGCCGGCTCAGAGAGCTCAGTGGCGTTTCGTATGTTCGGGAGTTAACATGTGCAAAATGAGTACCTAAACAGGGAAGAACGTTGCATTCTCAAGCACGAGAAATAATTGCCAATGTTATAAGGGTTTGCCTTCCTCCATAATCTAAGGCATCACCGTTAAGAATAATATTAAGAATAAATTAAATAACAATAATATGAAAATTAAGTCAGTGAGTTACACAAAATTGAGCTGAACTGTGACTAATTCTATAATATTTGCGAGTTCTTTCCCCTTACTTGCACGCATTCTGCCGTAAGGAGGACTATAAGCGTTATAAGCGTTGGAACCTAACCTAACCTAACCTTCAGTCAACGCTATAAGGCTTTGAATTTTATTTATCAATATCTTTGCCTATAACAAGTCATGTGTAAAATACTTTATTTCGATGGAGAGTTTGTGTCGATATAAGCCAAAACTTAGTTCAGGATTACCTTACTGACAATAAATGTATTATTTAGATACCTATATGATATTTTTTTATTGTTTACCAATATACGGTCTTTTAAAAGAAAAATCCTGTTAATTTAACAAAATATACATCAATTTTATTTGCATGCATACGATTAGCTAAAACGCAAAGAAAACAAATTATTTGTAAAATTATAATTATTATCAAATTAAATGTGTTTTTTATCAACAGAATATTCATTCATTTATCTATAGTAATATAATTTATCTAGTAATATAATCTACATATTTTTAACAACATTTTTTTAAAAGAAAACGTTTAAAATAAGCAAAAACCCATAAAAAATATCTATTGTTGTGTAAAACATATGGAGCAATTTAAATTCTGATTCGCAACTGACGTCACAAGGTGCGACAGAGATAGGCATATGGATGCGCATTGACATACCGTGGGTAAGTGTATCGTGTTCCTATCGATATATTTAGCAATAAAAAGTTCATAGAATGATAAAGCTAGTGGCTTAAAATAGGTTTTGTGCAGTTACAAGTTTTTAAAACTTTCAGAAAGATCAAAATTATTGAAAAATGCCGAAAAATTACAAAAAAAATAAAATCTTGTAAGATTACACTGTCACAAATAGAATGAAAATTTGAGGTAAAAACTTTTACAATATTGGCGAATGCACTGGGGTTACTCCTGATTAATAAAATCATGTTTTCTTCACTTCTAGCACAGAATAGCCACCGTAAGCTATTCTGTGCTATTCTAGTATATCTGTGCTTCTACAAAACTGAAACAAAATTGTAAACCAAAAGCTGATTATGAAGGGGGTTGATTATATTGTATGAAATAGGAGGAAAATAAACAAGGATTGTATAAAGAACCAAATAACATTAAAAAAACTACATCGTGCTCTTTATTTACTAACTTTCTTAAAATGTAACAAAGTGCACTAAATTATTATAAGTGGAAAATAACCACAGGTGATACTGGCGCCACGACACCACAAGGCGGTCAAGGCGGCTTCTTTGCCGGAGCTATCAACCAATTCAACCAAGTGGTGGGCACTTTCACCGGCCAACAGTCCACTCCGAAACCACCAAATGCCCAAGGAGACGAGAGCAGCAACTCGAGTGGCTCAGCTGGAAGCGCTGGCCCGCAGAATCCCATCCAGGTTATCCAGAGCATAGGCAACAATATCGGTGAGTACAATATACAGTCTGTACAGGGTGGCTGACTATAAATTGACACCCCCCTTAACTTATTAGTTTTTGAGGTTAGAAAAAAAAAGTTTTTTACAAAAGTTTTAGGTACTAATACAAAGTTTTTTGTGACGCTATTGGACGTTATACAGTGTGTTCTAGAAAGCAGTGGAGGACATAACTTATGCTTTTTTTAATGGAACACCTTGAATATTTTCGGATTATTGAATTCTACGCATTTTTCCGATTCCAACGAAATATATGTTACATGTTCGCTCTAACCGTTCGTTCAGAACTGAGTCTTTTTTGTGAGGCATCCCTTGGGCGGGCCCGTAGCTAGGGGGGGGCCAGAGGGGGCAATGCCCCCTCTGGGAAAAATTGTTGCCCCCTCTAGCGCTTGCGCTACCCACTACCCTGCAAATGGCGCAAATTTTTCTTTTCTAGGGTATTAATATCGGGCAGTAGACAAAACACTACTTATTACGCACGTTTCCCGATATAAAGAAAATATGGCAACCGACGATAGTTGCCCATAAATGAAATTTAAAGATTTTCGGTACCGATGACGCAGGGTTTTACATTCGTGCATTGGCGGATCTACGGGGGGGGGGGGCTACAGGTAAGATATTAAAAAATATGTCTGGCAATTAGAGATGGTGTGGAACTGCGTTTTCTTGTTCCAGGCAATACCTGTTCTTAAAAAACCTGTTCCAGTTCCAATATTAACTTATATTCTAGTCTTCTAAGGCCGTGGTCCGAATCGCGCTGCCAGTGCGACACAGCTCTCAGATCGCTTAAAATAGGTACGATTTGATTCACTCGCTGACAACTCCTATTATCGTTATTCGTTTCGGACCGGTTGTAAATGCGCCGACAGAAACATGCCATTTTGAGGTTGTGTGGGCATGAAGGTCGCAAAGTAACTGTTATAATTGAATCACAGCTTGATTGAATATTGAATCATTAAAGAATATTGCTTCCGTTTCTAAAGAGGGTAAATAGTTTTTATAGTACAAATTTAAAAAGTTGGTGAACGCAATGGGATTGGGACAGGGCCCGGCACAGAACACCGGTCAAGTCACCGCCGTCACCGGTCGACAGTTCACGTTCATAGTTCTATTCTATTACTACGAGTAGAGTGGAACTGGAACAGTGGAACGGAACTGAACGAAACTGATGAACAGGAATAAAAAATGTGTTTCCTATTTTATTTAAAAAATTCGAAAATAGAAGCCCCTCCCTTGACTCCAGCCTAGATCCGCCACTGCATTCGTGCTTTCGACTGTAAGTAAGTAGCAGGCCCCTCAAATTAATTTTCATTTATTTGTACAAAAATTTAACAATAAAAAAATAGAAAATTACAATTATTTTTATTCACTTTTAAGATACATACAGTGTGGTCATTTAAGTGTGCAACATATGGGACTTTTTTTTGTTAATTGCATAACCAAAATACATATATTGCCGAAAGTTGAAGCATGTTCAATAATCATATTAGGTGCACTTAGAATGGTTGCAAGTTAAACAGCATACAGGGTAGGTCAAAAAATATAAAAATTGTACAAGAGTAAAGTACCCTTATAATCAAAAATTCAGCAAACATTGTTTAGAATTAAAAGGTAGGTATGCCTAAATACCAAAACAACCTCCTAAGGAAACAAATTTCGTCAATTAATTTCCTCAGTTTCTTAATAAACATTTAAAATAACAATTTTTGCACCTTAAATGAGAGTTTTTTAATATACATATTATTATTGCTAATGGTTTACCTTGTTTAGAAATTTTTTTGTGAAATTTTAAAGTTTTGTTTAATATCGTTGCACAAAACATGAAGTTTGTGATTCCCTAAAAAATTACAAATCTAAGTTAATTTTACAAATATGCTTGAATTCGAACAAAGTTATGCGAAATTGATTTAATTTTGATTGATTTATGGAATTGTTTAGGGTGAATATTAAAACAAAATTTTTTTTGGAGATCATTAATGTTTTTGAAAAAATATATTTTGTTTTCTTAGAAGGCTATGTCTCGGTATTTAGGCATAACTTTTAATTCCAGACAACTTTTCTTAATAATATGTTGCTGAATTTTTTGAAATAAGGGTACTTTACTCTTGTACAATTTTTATAGTTTTTGACCTACCCTGTGTGCTGTTTGACTTGCAACCATTCTGCGCCTAATATGATTATCGAACATAATCCAACTTTCGGGAATATTTGTATTTTAGTTATGCAATTAATAAAAAAAATCCCATATGTTGCACACTTAAACGACCACACTGTATAGGGTGTTCTTATATGAATTATCTTGTATGGTAGTAGGTTTTTTGTTTAAAATAAGTGATATGTGGTAGTAGTATACATACCTACTTGATACTTTGTTTATTTTTTGTATTTTTTTATATTATAACTGGCGCTGAGGCTGAGTTAAGTTTGTGATACCTATGAATACATTTAGTATTCGCGCACTAGATTTTTTTTGTTATGAAGAAGAAGAAAACATATTTTTTTGTTATCAATTTGTTTCTTTTAAATAAACATACAAATTGCTACTTTCCCTTTTTTCTTTTTTGTATTTTGAAATTATGGTCAAATCTCGCCCCGCCCCCTCAAAAAATATTGTTGCCCCCCCTAAATATCGAACCTGGCTACGGGCCTGCCCTTGGGTCATTGAGGTTGCCATGGAAGACTAAAGCCAAATTATAGTAATAGGTATTTGAAAAAGCACCCTCCATTTCTTATATTACAAATTATTAACTAAATGATAGAGTGGGAGTTATGACAAATGACAAGGGGTTTGTTTCGTTGTTTCAAAGCCGTCTAGGTGGAGGATTTTATTTATTTTTTATTATCGTATGTGACTGTTATTAGTTTTTGCCGCCCTTTTTTTGGTTCTCCGATTGAAAGATAAGTTGTAAATTAAATTGTTGACAATGCTGATTAATATTTAGACTTCTTCGAGTCATACATCATGGTATTTGCAATGAAAAGTGCTTTCAAAATCTGCAAAAAAAATTCAGGTCCGTATTTAAAAAAATAAAGTTGAAGATGGTTTCTCAAAAAACGAAATGATTTAAAAACGTCATCTTAAAGCCCTTTAAAAAGTGCCATAAGAAAGTGTTTTTTTCTGTCTGTGATAAACCCTTCAGAAAAAAATAAAATCGAAAACGCAAAATTTTACTTTTTTCAAAATAACTCAAAAACGAAAAAGGTATTAGAAATCTGTTTGTACCATTTTATTGACCTTAAAATTGCGCAACTTTTCCCCCATTTAACCGTTGTTCTATCTCTCACCGATTGCAAGATCCCCATGCTGTTCATTCTTATCCGGGACCCATTGTATAATACCATTAATACCTCCATATCTTTGACCGTTTTCCACCAAGAAAGACTGGGCGACTAAAAATGATCACCCTGTAAGTACACATTTTTGAAAAATTCTAAAAAATTCCCAGAGTACTTCATGTCATTTTCTATTATTATTTATTTCTGAAATAGAGTAAATGCAATTTTCTCAGTAATTGTTTTGTACATAATTTAGAAAATAAAACAGAACACCTGTTATATTTTCAGGAAATGCTTTTAACCAGCTGGTTCAAGGGGGACAACAAATCAATAGACCGCAAGGTAAATTCTTAGATCTATTTCATAGAATTTAGTATCGTGTATGGCACTGTCCCTGCACCAGATTTTACAAATATAATTTTAAAAATGTAGTGACAAAGTGGCAATTGCATAATTATTATTAACAAATGAGAAAGGTAGAGATTCTTAACAAAATAACTACACATTCTTCACTATATAAAAAAAATCCTTCAGGATCAGAAGACGAGAACCAGAACCAAAACCCGCCCCAAAACCAGAACTTCCTGCAGCAGATCGGCACGAACATCGGCAACGCTTTCCAGAATATCCAGAACAACTTGAGGCCACCAACTGCCGCCCCAGCTGTAGAAGGAGCAAATGGTGGCAGTGGGGGTAGCGGTTCTGATCCTATTGGCCAGATCAGTGGTACCGTCCAGAATGTCGGCAATCAGTTCCAGCAACTGGTTGGTCAACAACCCGGGGCCAATCCTATCGAGTCTATCCAGGCTGCCATTCCCGGTGCGGGTTAGTACCTGAAGATTTTATATTTGCAATTTTACTTAAACAATTGCGAGTTTTAATCGACACTTAGGTATCTAAAATTGCATGTTAGTACTTACCATAGTTTACACTTGCAATTTTAGATAACTATTGTCATTTTTAACTTGCAATTATTTTACATAATAATTTCAGGTCTATCAATTATTTAAAGTTTAAACTGATAATTACCTAAATTTGCAATTATAAACTGACAATTATTATCTAAAATTGCAAATTGAACCTGACAATTATTTAAAATTGTTTTTCTCTATGTTTCTCTATAATAACTAGAACTACACGTTCATATATTTTTTAGATTATTTCCCTCGTGCTGCTTGCATCCAATAAGGTAGCTCCTTCCACAAAAATCCAACCAATCATACGCCTCTGCTAGCGATAATTGCACTTGTGCAAAAGCAAGGCGGTAATACCACTTGTACAATTATCACTTCGTTGTTTAGCAACCGCAAATCAGTTCGATACAAACACGTACTTCTTAAAATTGGTGTGTTTTACAACACTGTTCTAAATTATGCAGCTTATAAATTATGTTGAGGTAATATTAAGCATTGTATCAATGAATTTACATAACTTTTACATTGCTAAATTGTTGTTATTAGACCTCCGTCTGCGTTTAAATTTATGACACACATTCAGAAAATAAACCAACGCAAACAGGGTGTAGGTATAATCGCATTTGCCTTGAATATCCAAGCGTCATGTTTGTTTACTCGAACGCCACAGTCGAAGCTGTCAATAAACTCGTTCAAAATGAGTCGTTTTGGAAATGTAAACATAGAAAAAATAATACAGAAATTATTAAATCACATTTGTGAAATAATCTCGACAAATACCACTCGTGCCGGAAAATTTTCTAAATAATTTTATTTTCAAGCGCTGTTTTGCCCATTAGCAAAACCACTCATACAAATTGGGCTTTTATTTTTAGAAATAAAATGATATCAGAAAATAAAAGACCAATTTATACTCGTGATCTTTCTAGGCAAAATAGCGCTTTCGAAAAATTTATCGTATGTACTTAATATCACAAGTGCCGGAAATTTTATCGATAATTTTGTCGAAAGCGCTATTTTGCCTGAAAGATCACGAGTATAAATTGGTCTTTTATCTCTGAAAATAGAAGCCCAATTTATACGAGTGGTTTTGCTAATGGGCAAAATAGCGCTTGGGAATAAAATTATTTAGAAAAATTTCCGGCACGAGTGGTATTTGTCGAGATTATTTCACGGATACGATTTAATAATTTCTGTATTAATTTTTTCTATGTTTACATCTCCAAAAAGACTCATTTTGAACGAGTTTATTGACAGCTTCGACTGTAGCATTCGAGTAAACAAACATGACCCTTGGATATCCAAGGCAAATTCGATTATACCTACACCCTGACAGTTGGTTTATTTTCTGAATGTATGTCATAAATTTAAACAACAATTTAGCAGTAAAAGTGATATAAATTCATTGGTACAATGCTTAATAATACCGCAATAAAATTTATAAGCTGCATAATTTAGAACATTGTAAAACACCAATTTTAAGAAGTACGTGTTTGTATCGAACAGATTCGCGGTTGCTAAGCAAGTGGTAATTGCACTAGTGGTATTACCGCGATAATTTGCACTAGTGCAATTATCGCTAGCAGAGGCATATGATTGGTTGGATTTTTATGGAAGGAGCTACTTTATTGGATGCAAGCAGTATGAGGGAAATAATCGATAAAACTTCGGGCACTTGTGATATGATACGATAATTTGCCAGTTTAAACTTGAAATTTTGGATAATTATCAATTGGCAATTTTACATAATTATTGCCATTTTATCAAGTCCCAAGAAGTATTGTCTTGATGAGTAAATTAATATTTTTTCGATCTTCAAAGTAAATAAGAGATAGTCACTAATTTTTCTCTTCTTAACTAGGAGGATCCGGTTCCGGTTCCAAGAACCCTTCTGAAGATAAACCAGAAGGAAAGCCAGCTGAAGAATCGCAAAGGAACAACGAACCGGAAAAACCTGCTCAAGAAACACAAGAAGCTCCAAACGAATCGTCTACTGAAAAACTAGAAGAGACCGAAGAACAGGCCACAAAAGAGTCGTCTACTGAAAAATTAGAAGAGAAGAAAGAAGAAGCTACAACAAATGAAGCAACCACCGACAGTGTGAAAAGAGAAGAAATCATGATGGCCCAAGAATAGGTAAACATGTTTTTCTTTTGCCTGGATATCCGTCAACAAGGAAAGAAATAAGCTTTGTTCGATACTGACGAACGTTAATTATATTTATCTTCATTATTTTTATATGAACCTTATAAGACTTATATTTATTTATTTATTGAAAATCCATCCAACATTTTATTTAAGCATTTATATATTTTTTGTTTCCGCCACACTGCTACAAGTAAATGTACGGCTTTATTATATTGCAATACAAGAAGTGATAAGATATCCATATGGCATTTATGAACAATATGACTGTACTTAGAATATAATAATATTTGTATTTTGTATTTTTTTTATACCTTCCAGTGATTTACCGTACATTAATTTTCACAAAACGAGTTTCGTAGCAAATAAAAGACTCAAATGGTAATATAATTTGTGTTTTATTGTTATCAGCGGGAAGTTTATAGATTAGGAAGAATTGTTTTTACCGCGTTATTATTAACTCGATTTCTAGTCCTCCTGTACGTTACCAAATTTTGCAATAGATTTTAAACTAATTTCTTGATGAGCTAGACAGCTAGAGACCTGAAACTTTAAACATAACTCAGAACGAGATAACAATACAATATTCAGTCGCTATATACTTATTATTATTATGTTATTTGTTATTATCCAAAAAAAGGAACTATTATACAGTGTGTCCCCAGATGGGGTACCGCACTCTTGTAAAGTTTCTTATATTTGATTTTTCGAGAAAAAGTCATTCTTGATAAAAAGTTTTGCTTATCCTTGAAATAACATTGGCATGGAAAAAGTTAATATTAGTTATTCTGGCTGACCAGAAAATTGAAAAAACGTTAATTAACATAAGAGTAAACTGCCTCTATTTGCAGAGATACTGAAAAAAGTTATAAGGAAAATTTGTTCAGTGTGTTAAGTTACTTCGGTGTACAAAATTTAAAAGTGTAAGGCCTACTTTGAATTTTTGATTTTTTCTGGTTTTTCTTCGATTAAATGTTTTTCTCTAAATAATATGAAAAAACTGACAAAAGTTACTCAGAGTATTAAACTATGTGCGATGAAAAAATTTTGACAATCCTGGCCTACTTTGATTTTCTTCCAATATTTTCCAAAATACAAGGTAGGCCTAGAATTGTTAAATTTTGTCATAAGGCGCAGTTTTCTATTCTGGGCAACTTTTGTTAATACAGTTTTGTCATATTGTTTACAGAAAACCATTTAATCAAAGAAAAACAAGAAAAAAATGAAAAACTCGAAGTAGGCCTAACTCTTTGAAATTTTGTACACGTAACTAATTTACCACGCTGAACAAATTTTCTTTATAACTTTTTTCAGTATCTCTACAAATAGAGGCAGTTTACTCTTATGTTAATTAACGTTTTTCCAATTTTCTGGTCACCCAGTATAAGTAATGTTTATTTTTTTCCATGTCAATGTTATTTCAACGATAAGCAAAACTTTTTATCAAGAATTACTTTTTCTCGACAAATCAAATATAAGAAACTTTCCAAGAGTGCGTTACCTCATCTGGAGACACACTGTATAAAAATATTTGACTAGTGGAAATTTACGAATAGATAAGCACATGCCGTAACCTCGTAAAAACTGAAAATAACGTGTTAGAAACACGTTAAGAAGAAAGGTTGACAGAGAAACAGACAGACGAGAAAGCGAGTTATTTAACAATTGGCAAGAATGCGACCGTAAACCGTAAAGTAGGTAACTAAGAAGGATGTCTTGAATTAATTTGTTTAAATATTGAAATAATAATCATATGACATTAATTTTGATTCCTTCTTTATTTAATTTGTCAGGAAAATAAGAATCAAACAGATTGATATATTATTGATAGGTAGGTAGGTAGCAGGTTAAACAATTTTCTATTTCAAATATCAGGTGAAGAGAAACTGAAATAAATCTGAAATTTGCCATATATATATCTCTGTCATAATTTCATCAAGATGTTTAAAATTGATTGCAAAATTTCAAACACAAGACTAAACAACAGAAAATAATAACATTTAAATAAAGAAAAAAATATATACCACGTTTTAAAAAAGGACTAAAAGTATAAGTAATATAATAATATAAAAACGGACAAAAAACTATAACATATTTTTTTACACAGCAGGGACTTTACTCCCTGTTATGCGGAACTATACTCTGTTCAAATAGAATTGACAGCACGCTGCTCTCATTATAACTTCAAGAGACTACCTGGGTCCGACAAAAAGCTTTGCCATTTGTTCAATGTATTTATCTGCCTTCTTCCTTGGGCTCACCCGGTAATCTCCAAATAACAATAGGCAATAAAATTCTAATAATAAGCCATTTCTTTTGAAAAATAAAAAGTTTATTCATTTATTTTCCTATTTACCTGTTCCTAATAACGCCGTCTATGGTTTACGATCTTTTTTTGGCCCTGGAACGTCCTCTGTGCTATCAATTATTTTTGAATACAGTATAAAGTGGGGCATTTATTTAGTAGTAACAAACAAAAGCAATAGAAACTATTATAAGACCAACTATATGTACTTTATTCGATAACATTAATTAAATGAACAATAACGAAACACAGTAAATAAACAAATTAGGATTCTATGGAAAATTCTAAGCAAATCTGAAGAATGTCATTTTTTAAAAATGAGTATATTCTGAGCTATGAACATTTGAAAATATGCATTTTGACTACTTTGCACCGTTGTAGAAACAAAATTGGTTGAGATAGAACAACATGAATTTCACATTCATATTTTAACTTTTCAAGAGCTATCCGGCGGTGTAACTACTGATGGATAGTACTAAGGAACTACCTACTTTTAGTACCTACCAATTTTGACGCCATGGTATTCTAATAAAGTCACTACAGCATAAAAAAACTCTAATTGGCGTCATAAAAAGAATATAGGACATAAGCGTGACGCAGTTTTCAAAAATATACATATTCTACAAGCAACAATATACATATTCTACAAGCAACGTAAATATTTCACTTTTAAGGTATTTTTTATAAGGTTGTCGTCAAACACAACGTAAATGTTAATGCACCATATTATAATATTGTCAAAAGGTCTCCAAAAAGTAATATCGATTATAACCATTTACGCAATTAAATTTGAATTATTGGTTTGAAATATTTCAAAGTTTATTTTATTCTTTTTTAGAGCATTTAAATAAATTTTTTATAATATTATTAAGGGCCGCGCGACGCCTATAAGACTCGGTATTGTTTTACAAAGCAAACATTGCCCAAGCGTTTTTATGCTGCTCCAACTTCATTTGTGACTTCATTTATACCATACCAATTGGTAACAGCACCATTAGGTAGCCATTGAAAAGTTAAGGTAGAAACGTTGAGTAAAGGAATTATTATTCCTTTACTCAATGGTAGAAATGTGAAATTCATTTCGATCTATCTCAAACCTCGCTACAACGGTGCAAATTAGTAAATTGGTATTGTCGAATATTTCTTTTTACATAATGTCTTGTGAATTTTTAATCACTAGAGTGATCTTCACTCTCGGGATTAAAAGAAGCATTCATTCGTCACTATCAATTTTTTTATTCCACTGCAAATATTTTCTCAACGACCGCTACTCCTCTACACTCCAATCTTTAAAAGTGTGATTAAAAAATAATTTCTTTAAATTTTCTTCAAACTGTTTACACTCGAAAAATAATCCAATAGGTACTTTATTTTCCTGTATGAATTAAAATTAGAAGGGGAGCCGTACAAGTGACCACGTGTAGAGCGCTATGGTATCCCTGGACGCATTTCATGGACATTTCCTGGCACGATGCATAGAATGCCATAGAACGTCTATTTACATCTCTAAACAGCGGCAGTCAAAAAGTAGAAATATTATATTGTAACCACACGAATTAAAACTTCATTATATGTTATTAATATAATGACAGAAATTAAATTAGAAAATAGGGATGCTCACAAAGTAGTATATTTCATTACGAGTCTAGAAAAATCTATTTCTGGACGTGTAATGAACGATATTTTTTATTATACTTCTTTGAAAACGGAAATTTAATTGACAAAAAATAAACAATGCAGACAATATAGTGTTTGGTATGTATGATGCGTTTCCATGGTTACTCTCAAATTATTTCAAAGGTGCTTTGTTGTAAATTAGTTATTGTCAGATAAGGTGAATAAAACGTCAAAAATATTACATGAATGTACCTAAATATTGAAACACTTACGAATTAAAATACAAAATAGGTATATGCTGAATATCAGAGAGCATATAGAGTTTCTTAAATTTAGTTTACTTTGCTGTATATTTTTATTTTAAAGCTATATATTCGGTATTTTTATTCAGCGCACGGAAAGTTTTTCCATGCGCTGTTTCCATGCGCTAGCCCGAAAAACCCCATCTTTCATTATTGCTAAAACAGATGAAAATAAGGGATTTTCAAAGAAGTATAATAAAAAAAGATATTTCTGTTTAAACGCCAGAAAAAGGCAGTAAATCGACTTTAAATTGATCTGTGGAACACAAACACACACATTAATATTGTTACTATGAGTGGGACAAGAAAATGAACATATTTTTCTTGAAATCGGCAGTGAAGTGTCTCAAAATCGCCATTAAAAGCTCAGAAATCGGCACTGAAGTAGCCCATTATTGTACGATTTTTTTCAATAAGTAGGCCTTGTCGAGATGTAAAACATATTCGGTTTTTAGGGCTAGTGACGATGTACATTTTCATACTTTCGATGGTCTTGTGTGGAAGAATCGGTCAAAATTCGATTTTTCTTTACAAGATTACGCCCTTATTTAAACCTTTTAGTCACCTGCAACACTCGAGCCTTTGATTTTCTGCATCCAGGTTCTATTAATTAATCATTTAACGACCACGGCTTGCGTGAAAATATCGAATCGAATTGTGAAAAATGAAAAATGGAATTTTCCCCAGAGGCCACTCGTAAATTTCCCTTCATTCTACTCAACATCGATGTACTTTTCAACCCTCTTCGAGGCTTATATGCGAAAATGGGGCACCTAAATCTGTCACTATCTGACTTTCTGTAACTATTTCACTGCCTCACAATTTTAAGCGCTTTAATACTACGAACGTATCACTCGCCTTATCTATTTTATAAGCGCGCCAAATTCGCTGTTTCTATTTTTCATTTATATACAAAACTAAAAGCCTTGACGATGTAAGGTAGGTATACTTTGTTTTGACAAAAAATGTTTACTATACTTTTGATTGTTTGTCTTATGTGAGCAAAAATCTTAGCTGTGCTTTTCACAAGAACGTGTATATTGTCCTTGTTGATTGACTCTGATCGGAAACTCGACAACGGATCAAAACAATTACCGATGTTACGTTTGCATTTCTATTATTGACTCGCATACTATCCTCTTTGCCTTCGTCACTCAGTACTAGTGCAATAGTGACCTGGTTTTCGGCAGATGGCAATTGAGTTGAAATTCTCCAAAGCTGACGTTTCTTCGCCCTGGGGCTTCCGCCTTGTAGGCGGTATAGACTTCGAACAACCCCTTGTGGTAGTTAAGGTAAGTACCAGGTTAACACATAGGTATCCATGATTATGTAACAAATCTCATATATCTAGTATAAATTATTGTTCTTTTTCTTTTTGGAAAATTACTTTGAAACCGGTAGGTGAACGAGAACAGCTTGGCAGAAGCAGCTGGGCTACAGCTTGGTGACATTATAGTGCGTATAAACAACATTGCCACTGCTGGTTTAACTCATACCGAAGCTCACGATCTTATCCATTCAGCAGGTTTACAATTTGTCGCAGCCGTGCGAAGGTAGGTGCATATACAGCTTGCTTCATTATTGGGTGGACGAAGCCTAGATTCTAGTGCGACAAAAAAGTTGTATTTTTAGTTGCACGTTATGCAAATTGCAAAAATCTACTCTGCGTTATCATTTTTGTGTAAAATTCCAAGATCCCCTGGAATTTCCGGATCAACTGTAATATGTCTAAAAAACACTCCATATAAAAAAATTAAAACCGACTTCAAAAATTTGCCGTATGGTAACTAAAATTTTAGAAATATTTTTCTCTTTCTACATTGAGTTATCTTTGGATTTGGTGACAGTCAAGGGCGTCAAGGCAAGGAATTTAAATCTATTTAGATATGAATACATAATATCCTACATTGTACATCATAACTTACTGTCACCGACTCCAAAGATAACTCAATATAGAAAGAGAAAAATATTTCTAAAATTTTAGTAGAAATGTGCAAATAGCAAATGTGCAAATTTGTGAAGTCGGTGATATTTTTTTAAATTTTTAGTGGAGTGTGCATACGGGCAAGAAGAAGAATTATTAAGAATTATCGAAATCGGTCCAATATTAAATTCCATCGCCTATTTGTCCACCCTTAGGATTGAAATTTTTCTCTTCAAATTTAATTTCTCTTCAAATTTAAATGTGACCACCCCTAAGGTAACCCGCCCTGTCTAATAAAACAAGAATCATTCAAATCGGTCCAATATGAAATTTCATCCCCTATTTATTCACCTTTAGGGGTGGAATTTTTTCTTCAAATTTAAATGGGACCATTCTGTAGGTATACCCTTTCAAATAAAAAAAGAATTAATTGTCCAAATCGGTTTATAAATGACGGAGTTCTTAACATAAAAACCATACAACCGAATTGATAACCTCCTCCTTTTTTGAAGTCGGTTAAAAATTAGTAAGAAACGAAATCGGCCCAAGCATTTCTTAGATAGTAATAAAAAACATTTTTTTTACAAAACTTTAACACCCTGTATTTCGGAAATTAAGCTTTTCTGGATATATGTTTAAAGGAACTTTTTTTTTATTTTGACCCAAAGAATATCAATTTAAATTTTTGTGACATGTTTACTAAATATAGAATGGAACAAATTTTCATTCAATAATTATTCGCCTTTAGAACAAACTATCATATTCGTAATAATAATTAATGAGACTTATATGATAGAGTTCTCTGTGTTGTCTGCAATCAGCAAAGTTTCTTCCGATTAATCCTCCTACGAGAAATAAATTGCGTAGTTAATATTTTGCATATAAAAGAATGTTTATTTTAACCATACATTCATAATACAAAATGTATTGTAACGAGTGCAAGAGGCAGTATTACTCTAAAATCTAAAAATATATTAATATTAAATTATAATTATAGGAGCTGCCTGAGTATGAATAAATTTCTTATATTTTAGAGAGTATTATTATTTTAAGTAAGTAAACTTATCGTAAAAATAAAATGGTTTTAATTAAACAAAAATTATTTCAAGTTTACCAGACAAAGAGGATGTTTTGGATATCCAAGCGTATATCAGGAAAAGTAGTTTCAATTCTCATAATTATTTTAAGCTTAGCGGAGAAAAAGGATAAGGTAAAAGGTAAAATTGTATTTTTATCACCCTGTACATCTCTCTGGTCCTATCGCCTAGCAACAACATCACCACAGGATAGCCCACGATCCGCGAATGACCTTCAATGACTACCATGAACCTTCATAAGAAATAACATGAGGTTTTGGGCTTGAACTGCCATAGCTTATCTACTGGTTTCATAGCAAACTAGATTTTTTTTATAAACTATTTCAAGCTCTAACTTGTTTTTCGAAAAACAAATAAGCGTAGCATTAATTTTGTCTCTACCACCTAATTACTTAATATTTCAAGCTCTGTATTTTTTGAAAATCGAAGCCTGTATGGAGAAGTTTGTCAAAAAAACGTACTGTGTTAAGATTAAGAAACACAAACACAAATTTTCTTTTTGTAACAGAATTAATATTTTTTAGGGGTACATTCTCAGACCTTCCAGGATTTATAAACGTAAGTTTTTCTTTTTTTGTCTCCATACCAAAAATCTCTAACCATTATTTACAGGACGAGTTGTCTAATGCTGAAGTTTGTTGTATTTTAAGTAAGGAAATAGGTGAGTACAAATATTACCGCAAATACCAATGATCTCATCCCTTGAGTATTTTTAGAAAACTCCCGGATGTTGCAAAAAACACCAGATCAAGTTGAAAATTTGACAGGGTAAAATACTCTACTTACTCTTAAAAATAAAATCAGTACCAAACTCCTTTGTAGGCAAGAAAATATCCTCACCTCCTCTTCAAACTACAATCCTATAAGAGGAACGAAACAAAAATATTCCACGTTCTTGCAGAAACCTGAACGACCAAAACCCGTACCCAAAAAAGTCGAAGAAGAGCGAAAAATTATAGTAAGACCCAAACCTGACCAATCCCCCAAAAATTGTACCTACATGTTTTTAGGGAGAACCATATACAGTCAAAATTGTAAAGCAAAAGAGAAAATTTTCACACGAGAGGAAGGCGAAGCTTGAACCAGAAGCTGTAAGTTGATAGAATACTCTTAGACCGGGAGATAGTATCAGATTTTTGGACGTGATTTTACTCAGTAGGTATGCCTTTCAAAGGGCATTATGTTGCGTATATTCTCACAATAATAAGGTATGAATCAGAGAGTCATCCCGGGTTCTTCATATGGAAAAGTGGGGTTTCATTTACTTTAGCGTGAGCCTAAAAGGCTATTATTGTCAAGTGAACTTGTATTTTAATACTTAATTTTTCCTTGTTTCTGAACAGGCTGCCAATGATAAGTATACAAGTTCTTGTCATAAACTGCTGAATAAAAGATGGCATACCGATTGCTCATGTCCAAGTACAATTTACATCAAATAAATCGTTAGGCCAGGGAAAATAGAATTTGACCTAGAAAAAAATATTAACTGCAATTTTGTTTTACCATATCAAAGTTATAAGTAAATACGTTGGTAGAAACAAAAAATTATACATTTTGAAAAAACGGGAACCTTGAGTTACCTCAAAAAACACCTATTTTTCGTTAGAAATTTCGAGCAGAAATGTTAACTGGGTTTTTTTAGACTCTTTAGGTAAAAAAACTTCCGTTGCTAACATATATTAAGAAATTAAACATTTTAAGAATATGGAAGTAACTTAGATCGACAAAGAGGGATAAAAATCGGATAATTTCCTATTTCGGCAAAAGCAAAAATATTAACTATGTTTTTATTGCAGATGATCATTCCCTTTTACAAATAGAATGTAACTTATACAAAATTAAACATTTATCTGAGCCGCATGTACGTCAGCTGTCACTTCTCATTGGTATATACTAGGCAAAAATATTAACTGTTTTTTTGTTTAACTTTTTACAATATAACTATATTGAATCATATATAGCGAAATTAAACATTTATTTACGGCGCATATAGGTCAACTGTCACTTGTCATTTCTTTAGGAAAGCAAAAATATTAACTGTTTTTTTTTGTTTAACTTTTTACAATATAACTATATTAAATCAAATATAGCAAAATTAAACATTTATTTACGGCGCATGTAGGTCAACTGTCATTTGTCATTTCAAAATACTTCCACTACCAAGACTTAGTATCCACTTATAGTTTAACAAAAATCAGCCAGTTAATAATTTTGCTCTCAAAGACAGCATTAAATTTCTTTAAAATGCGATTTCCGGCAAAACAATATGTTTAATTTCAGAACAAACTGTTAATACTTGATTTTTAAGGTAATTATAAATAATAAAAACGCAGTTAATATTTTTGCCCAACAAAATATTACGCAAAATGTCATTTTTACATCATTCGGATACTTGCCCAAACGTAATCTGTTTAATTTATCAATCTCAACTTTATATACCTTACTTACTAATAAATGCAGCTTAAAATTCGCATTAATATTTATGCGTCTTTATTACAACAAGAAAATGTATTTTTCTAAATAACGCCCACACGCGTATATCTATTTTGTATAAAAAAACAATTCTGGCGTTCATTTATTACCAATATTTTGTGATGGCATTATAAAAATGCGGTTATGAATATTGTCTAGGTTTCGTTATTTTTTACCGTACCTAATTTCCCTGGCCTATAAACGATTAAATAACATTCAATTTAAACTGTACTTGGATATACGCAAACGGTATGCCATTCTTTTTTCAGCAGTTTCATAACAAGAACTTGCATACTTCTCATTGGCAGTCTGTTCAGAAACGTGGAAAAACTAAATATTAAAATACAAGTTTACGTGACAATAATAGCCCTCTGGGTCCACGCTAACGTTATGCCTATGGCCTGACTAAAATCATATCAAAACGCTTATTTTTTGAATAAATAATAAAGTTTTCCATATGAAGAACTCAGGATGACTCTCTGATTCATACCTTATTATTGTGAGAATATAAGCAACGTAATGCCCTTTGGAAGGCATACCGAGTAAAATCACGTCCAAAAATATGCCACTATATGTCCTGGTCTAATTATAAATCTACGGTGTAAATTTTATTTTAGGCCGAGGCTGATGATCTACCATGCGAAAGCGAAGAATCTTGTTCAATTCAAGGCGTTGAAGAAATTTCTACCCATGACGATATAACTGAAATAGATGGAATCGAAGAGAGTATACAGATGGAAGATGGAGAACAAAAAAGTGTAAAAACTGATGAAGAGCATGACGAGAATGACAATATATATGCAAGAAGTGTGAAGTCCATTTAGATATCTCATCACTAACCACTCATATTAATACCATTTTATAGGCGAATCACCTAAAGAGGAAGAAGCCCAATCAGAACTAGTACCAGAATCATCACTGACCCTTGAAGAACAACTGGCGGCTGTTCAAAAACAACTCTTGGCGTTGTCCCAGCTACCATCGTCTATCCAAACAACACTCGAGGCAGTAACCGAACAACTGAACAAAATAGTAAGTGCCAAGGTTGCCAGTCACGAAGGAAATGAAAGTCCGATCAAAGAAGATGAAGAAGGGACAGAAGACTCGCCTGGCGAAGAAGACCCGAATCAAAGTGACAAAGGTATCGGGAGCCTATTTTCTTCTTCTTTCATTAATTGAGTGATACAGGATGTCTACCACCGCCATTTTCTCGCTTATTTTGCGCCCTACAAAAAAAGCGTAAGAAACAAAAATGTTACAATTTTGGACAGCTATACCCCGATTACTGTAAGAAGTCCCGATTTTGTCAGATGACATTCTCCACAAAATCCCTAGGAATTTTCTGTTAACCATGGGTGTATAACATTGGTATATGTGTCTCAACCAGTTAATGACGTCACTCATTGATTTATGATGTGAAGTTACCCAAGTGTTAGGAAAAAAAGAGCATAATAAAATAAAAACCCTATTGCAATCACGATTATACCGCTTTAAATAAAAATAACTATGACTACAACTAATTTTCGTAATAATTTCAAACGTCACTTTTCATTTTGGTATTTTGGTATAATCAGCTGCTTTTGGCAGCGTCTATGGACGGACTTAGGCAAATTTAGCTTCGGTGTGTCAAAGTGGCAGTGAAGGTTTTCCAGATCGTTCAAACTGGTTCAAACATTCGGCAATGAAAATATTCGCGGGTTTTCTACGTTTCTTGAGTTTTTCCGTCATCTGTGTTGTTCTTGTTCGTGTTACTTTTCGTGTTATTAGTGCAAATGGGCTCGTTACTGACCTGAACGTATGACCCGGTTGCATTTTTTGCCGCATCGATGCCAACTTAGGATATCGAAATTACCAATTGACAGTTCCAGTAAGGACTTCTTAAAATAATTTGAGTATAAGTGGTGCTGCAAAAGAAATCGGCATCCATGGCCAACTTGTCGCGCAATATTAAAAAAACCTTAAATTGAGCAAAACTATTAATAGCCGTGGAATGTTTATTTTAAGAGACAGAGGAAAACTTTTACGTTGAAAAATGATGGCACTGAGAAGCTTTATCCATCCACGTAGTCAGATAGTTTCAGCAAATTACACAGGGGCTTCGGCTCTCTTGAGGCTATGAAAATTTTTTTGTTTATTTCTTATTAAGCGATTTTCTCGCTTATTTTAGGTCGCACAGAAAATACGTATGGAAACAAAATATGGCAATTTTGTTCAGCGAGGCGACTTTAAAAAAGGAATGGGCCTCCATGCCCAACTTTTCGCGGTGTACTAAAAAAAATTTAAATCGACAAAAATTTTCATGGTCTCAAGAGAGCCGAAGACCCTGTGTAATTTGCTGAAACTATCTGACTACGTGGATGGATAAAGCTTCTCAGTGCCATCAATTTTCAATATAAAAGTTTTCCTCTGTCTCTTAAAATAAACATTCCACGGCTATTAAGTAATAGTTTTGCTCAATTTTAGGTTTTTTAAATATTGCGTGACAAGTTAGCCATGGATGCCGATTTCTTTTGCAGAACCACTTAGCTGTTCAAAATTGCAACATTTTTGTTTCTTACGCTTTTTTTGTAGGGCGCAAAATAAGCGAGAAAATCGCGGTGGTAGACCTAAAAAAATCATCCTGTATATTTCAGATATTGAAAACGATGTGGTATCAGAAAAATCAGGAGAAATTTCCGACAATGAAGAGGAAGCTAGCAGTATATCAGAGAACGATAAAAAGAATAATACTGAAGATGAAGAGGTTCCGTCTGATGCTGAAGCACCCCTAGAAGATGAACGACCTATGAAGGAAGAAGAAACGGGTCCGCATGCGGGAATGACCGAAGAAGAAAAGCAGGCGAAGATTAAAGAAGAGGAACAGTTGGCTAAGAAACAAAAGGTGAGCTAAGTATATATTTTTTCAGTATAGCACAGAAAATATAGCTCAACAGGAAAAAAATCCATAATGACAAATTAAATGCGATTCACTATTAGGTACAGGTTGTCCCGGTCAAGATGTTACTAGCGACTATCTGGATAATTTTTAAGATAAATTGGTGGTTCAAAACACCCTGTACGTGTAAATTATTCTACAACTATTCCAGGAAAATGTGATTTAAAAATAACTGCTTTTGTTTTTGGATGTATTAGTTGGAGTTACGAGCAGATAAGCAAACTTTTATCGAACAATGGTAGCGAAAAAAAAAACAAAATTAGTAAATGGACTTTTAGTGTTTTTATATTTTTTGTTCGCCACGCCACTAGTACTTAGATAAAAATAAATATGAAAATAATTACTACACAGTGAATTCAAAGATCACTAGACAGTTTCTAAATTAATAATTATTAAATGTGAATATACAGGGTGTTCCGTGATGATGTGCGAATATTTATAGTGTCCTACAGGTGGTTTTGGGGGTCATGTAAAATTTTTCGATTTAAGCCTACCCGGCAAAGAAAGCTCGCAAACTACAGGGTGAGTCAAAAATAAGGGATCCAAAATTGAAAATGTCTCAGTGTAAATATGTATATGTATTTGTATATTATTATGTAGGTACTTCTATTTGTAAAAAAAATCAATGGTGGGATAAAAGTATTATTTAATTTAAAATACCGTGTGTAAAAATATAAAAAAACATCGAATGATAGAAGAGTAAACTGTATTTGTAAAAAGATACAGAAAATAGTTATTAGGAAAAGTTGTATATAGAATTAAAAGTTTGTCAATAATTCCAATAATTCAACGGTGGTACTTAATAATATTCATTTTTTAATCTGAGCTTGGCAGGGACGGACTGGGTACGAAAATATTGGCGGGCTGATGAAACCAGCGGCGCCAGCGCCTGGCGCCCACTTTAAAAAGGCAAATACCTATATCAGTTCGTCTTATATTACTATAACAATACAAAAAATATAAAAAATAAATATATATTTAAAAAATATATCTAAAAATAAATAAAAAACACTTTTTCTTCAAATCGGCAGTGAAGTGTCTCAAAATCGTCATTAAAAACTCAGAAATCGGCATTGAAGTAGCCCATTATTGTACGATTTTTTCAATAAGTAGGCCTTGGAGAGATGTAGACATCAAACGACAGACGCGGAGCCATCGCCCGTCAAAGGCGACCAAATATTCAAAACCCGGCCAATAAATTCCATTTAACTTTTCGTACACATTGCGAAATTGTTACCTGCAGCGCAATCTTTCAGTATAAATATTTGAGTAGGTTTGAATATTAATCTATTTTACATGGAGGCTGCACAACAGGCAGCAGTTTGGATTTTCTGTCAGTAAGTGCCGTGTTTGGTCATACTTGACCTAGATTGTCAAAGTCAAGCAACGCCGCGCGTAGTCGGTTCATGGACGGGTGATCCCTTATTGTTATTTTTCGCCTAATAAAACATCTTTTCCGACTCATGTGGAATTTAGTTGCCGAGGCCTCTGGCGGAACTTCAGTGCCTTGGTTTGGTACATAAATAACTATTCTTTAAATCTGTACTCTGTAGTGAGATGTAATCGTCATTAAAAGCTCAGAAAGTCCATTATTGTACGATTTTTTCAATAAGTAGGCCTTGGCGAGATGTAAACATCAAGCGTCAGACGCGGAGACATCGCCCGTCAAAAGAGACAAAATGTTCAAAATCCGGCCAATAATGCCCATTTAAATTTCGTACGCATTGCGAAATTGTTACCTATAGAAGCGCAATCTTTCAGTATAAATATTAGTAGGTTTGAAAGTCAATTTTTCATGGACTATTTTTCATGGACGCTTCATAACAGGCAGCAGTTCGGAGTTTCTGTTGGGAAGCGCCGTGTCTCGTTAAACTTGACATAGGTAGAACGATCGTTAAAGTCAAGCCACGCCGCGCGCATTCGGTTCATGGAGTGGCACTATAATTATTTTTTTTCCGATTAAAAAAATAGTATGTACAGCACGGAAGTTCTTTTTATTTGAATACTTCGATACGATATTTGTCTTCTTGAGTCAAAGTAACTTCAGGTGTGGATTCCTCAAAAAATGTCTTAATTTTTCGATTTTTGTTATTCTGTATTTTAACACAGCCGTTGCGTTACGGCGCTGTTATTAAAAGAAAGGGCGGCGCGGCGGGCTCCGCCCGCCAGCCCGCCGGGCCAGTCCGCCCCTGGAGCTTGGGACCAAAATAAGTGGTTGACACTTACGATTATATACAACTATATTAGGTGGATGTCTTTTTTGTCACATATACTTATGTATTTTACTGCTTACGGGCGCGGTGTCTTTTTTTATTTAAATGCATTTCGATGTAGGAAAATTATTCTCAAACACGCTCGTAAACAGTAAAATAAGAAAGTAAAAAAATGAGATCCGCCTACTTGCCTACTATGTTACAAGCTTTTTTTTACAAGCTTTTATTTATCTTGCCCTGTTAGTATGTATGCGTGGGGGTCGAATCTTGCAAGCTGAATTAGACACACACTTCCTGACATCCGATTGAGCTGAAATTTTGCATACATACACCTTTAGTTCCGGTGAAAATAGAATATGCAATACTCAATATTGTAATAATTTCAAAATGGCCGCCGCTCCAAGATGGCGGATGATGTATTTTTTGTCACTTATACTTATGTATTTTACTGCTTACGGGCGCGGTGTCTTTTTTTATTTAAATGCATTTCGATGTAGGAAAATTATTCTCAAACACGCTCGTAAACAGTAAAATAAGAAAGTAAAAAAATGAGATCCGCCTACTTGCCTACTATGTTACAAGCTTTTTTTTACAAGCTTTTATTTATCTTGCCCTGTTAGTATGTATGCGTGGGGGTCGAATCTTGCAAGCTGAATTAGACACACACTTCCTGACATCCGATTGAGCTGAAATTTTGCATACATACACCTTTAGTTCCGGTGAAAATAGAATATGCAATACTCAATATTGTAATAATTTCAAAATGGCGGCCGCTCCAAGATGGCGGATGATGTATTTTTTGTCACTTATACTTATGTATTTTACTGCTTACGGGCGCGGTGTCTTTTTTTATTTAAATGCATTTCGATGTAGGAAAATTATTCTCAAACACGCTCGTAAACAGTAAAATAAGAAAGTAAAAAAATGAGATCCGCCTACTTGCCTACTATGTTACAAGCTTTTTTTTACAAGCTTTTATTTATCTTGCCCTGTTAGTATGTATGCGTGGGGGTCGAATCTTGCAAGCTGAATTAGACACACACTTCCTGACATCCGATTGAGCTGAAATTTTGCATACATACACCTTTAGTTCCGGTGAAAATAGAATATGCAATACTCAATATTGTAATAATTTCAAAATGGCCGCCGCTCCAAGATGGCGGATGATGTATTTTTTGTCACTTATACTTATGTATTTTACTGCTTACGGGCGCGGTGTCTTTTTTTATTTAAATGCATTTCGATGTAGGAAAATTATTCTCAAACACGCTCGTAAACAGTAAAATAAGAAAGTAAAAAAATGAGATCCGCCTACTTGCCTACTATGTTACAAGCTTTTTTTTACAAGCTTTTATTTATCTTGCCCTGTTAGTATGTATGCGTGGGGGTCGAATCTTGCAAGCTGAATTAGACACACACTTCCTGACATCCGATTGAGCTGAAATTTTGCATACATACACCTTTAGTTCCGGTGAAAATAGAATATGCAATACTCAATATTCAAAATGGCGGCCGCTCCAAGATGGCGGATGATGTATTTTTTGTCACTTATACTTATGTATTTTACTGCTTACGGGCGCGGTGTCTTTTTTTATTTAAATGCATTTCGATGTAGGAAAATTATTCTCAAACACGCTCGTAAACAGTAAAATAAGAAAGTAAAAAAATGAGATCCGCCTACTTGCCTACTATGTTACAAGCTTTTTTTTACAAGCTTTTATTTATCTTGCCCTGTTAGTATGTATGCGTGGGGGTCGAATCTTGCAAGCTGAATTAGACACACACTTCCTGACATCCGATTGAGCTGAAATTTTGCATACATACACCTTTAGTTCCGGTGAAAATAGAATATGCAATACTCAATATTGTAATAATTTCAAAATGGCGGCCGCTCCAAGATGGCGGATGATGTATTTTTTGTCACTTATACTTATGTATTTTACTGCTTACGGGCGCGGTGTCTTTTTTTATTTAAATGCATTTCGATGTAGGAAAATTATTCTCAAACACGCTCGTAAACAGTAAAATAAGAAAGTAAAAAAATGAGATCCGCCTACTTGCCTACTATGTTACAAGCTTTTTTTTACAAGCTTTTATTTATCTTGCCCTGTTAGTATGTATGCGTGGGGGTCGAATCTTGCAAGCTGAATTAGACACACACTTCCTGACATCCGATTGAGCTGAAATTTTGCATACATACACCTTTAGTTCCGGTGAAAATAGAATATGCAATACTCAATATTGTAATAATTTCAAAATGGCGGCCGCTCCAAGATGGCGGATGATGTATTTTTTGTCACTTATACTTATGTATTTTACTGCTTACGGGCGCGGTGTCTTTTTTTATTTAAATGCATTTCGATGTAGGAAAATTATTCTCAAACACGCTCGTAAACAGTAAAATAAGAAAGTAAAAAAATGAGATCCGCCTACTTGCCTACTATGTTACAAGCTTTTTTTTACAAGCTTTTATTTATCTTGCCCTGTTAGTATGTATGCGTGGGGGTCGAATCTTGCAAGCTGAATTAGACACACACTTCCTGACATCCGATTGAGCTGAAATTTTGCATACATACACCTTTAGTTCCGGTGAAAATAGAATATGCAATACTCAATATTGTAATAATTTCAAAATGGCGGCCGCTCCAAGATGGCGGATGATGTATTTTTTGTCACTTATACTTATGTATTTTACTGCTTACGGGCGCGGTGTCTTTTTTTATTTAAATGCATTTCGATGTAGGAAAATTATTCTCAAACACGCTCGTAAACAGTAAAATAAGAAAGTAAAAAAATGAGATCCGCCTACTTGCCTACTATGTTACAAGCTTTTTTTTACAAGCTTTTATTTATCTTGCCCTGTTAGTATGTATGCGTGGGGGTCGAATCTTGCAAGCTGAATTAGACACACACTTCCTGACATCCGATTGAGCTGAAATTTTGCATACATACACCTTTAGTTCCGGTGAAAATAGAATATGCAATACTCAATATTGTAATAATTTCAAAATGGCGGCCGCTCCAAGATGGCGGATGATGTATTTTTTGTCACTTATACTTATGTATTTTACTGCTTACGGGCGCGGTGTCTTTTTTTATTTAAATGCATTTCGATGTAGGAAAATTATTCTCAAACACGCTCGTAAACAGTAAAATAAGAAAGTAAAAAAATGAGATCCGCCTACTTGCCTACTATGTTACAAGCTTTTTTTTACAAGCTTTTATTTATCTTGCCCTGTTAGTATGTATGCGTGGGGGTCGAATCTTGCAAGCTGAATTAGACACACACTTCCTGACATCCGATTGAGCTGAAATTTTGCATACATACACCTTTAGTTCCGGTGAAAATAGAATATGCAATACTCAATATTGTAATAATTTCAAAATGGCGGCCGCTCCAAGATGGCGGATGATGTATTTTTTGTCACTTATACTTATGTATTTTACTGCTTACGGGCGCGGTGTCTTTTTTTATTTAAATGCATTTCGATGTAGGAAAATTATTCTCAAACACGCTCGTAAACAGTAAAATAAGAAAGTAAAAAAATGAGATCCGCCTACTTGCCTACTATGTTACAAGCTTTTTTTTACAAGCTTTTATTTATCTTGCCCTGTTAGTATGTATGCGTGGGGGTCGAATCTTGCAAGCTGAATTAGACACACACTTCCTGACATCCGATTGAGCTGAAATTTTGCATACATACACCTTTAGTTCCGGTGAAAATAGAATATGCAATACTCAATATTGTAATAATTTCAAAATGGCGGCCGCTCCAAGATGGCGGATGATGTATTTTTTGTCACTTATACTTATGTATTTTACTGCTTACGGGCGCGGTGTCTTTTTTTATTTAAATGCATTTCGATGTAGGAAAATTATTCTCAAACACGCTCGTAAACAGTAAAATAAGAAAGTAAAAAAATGAGATCCGCCTACTTGCCTACTATGTTACAAGCTTTTTTTTACAAGCTTTTATTTATCTTGCCCTGTTAGTATGTATGCGTGGGGGTCGAATCTTGCAAGCTGAATTAGACACACACTTCCTGACATCCGATTGAGCTGAAATTTTGCATACATACACCTTTAGTTCCGGTGAAAATAGAATATGCAATACTCAATATTGTAATAATTTCAAAATGGCCGCCGCTCCAAGATGGCGGATGATGTATTTTTTGTCACTTATACTTATGTATTTTACTGCTTACGGGCGCGGTGTCTTTTTTTATTTAAATGCATTTCGATGTAGGAAAATTATTCTCAAACACGCTCGTAAACAGTAAAATAAGAAAGTAAAAAAATGAGATCCGCCTACTTGCCTACTATGTTACAAGCTTTTTTTTACAAGCTTTTATTTATCTTGCCCTGTTAGTATGTATGCGTGGGGGTCGAATCTTGCAAGCTGAATTAGACACACACTTCCTGACATCCGATTGAGCTGAAATTTTGCATACATACACCTTTAGTTCCGGTGAAAATAGAATATGCAATACTCAATATTCAAAATGGCGGCCGCTCCAAGATGGCGGATGATGTATTTTTTGTCACTTATACTTATGTATTTTACTGCTTACGGGCGCGGTGTCTTTTTTTATTTAAATGCATTTCGATGTAGGAAAATTATTCTCAAACACGCTCGTAAACAGTAAAATAAGAAAGTAAAAAAATGAGATCCGCCTACTTGCCTACTATGTTACAAGCTTTTTTTTACAAGCTTTTATTTATCTTGCCCTGTTAGTATGTATGCGTGGGGGTCGAATCTTGCAAGCTGAATTAGACACACACTTCCTGACATCCGATTGAGCTGAAATTTTGCATACATACACCTTTAGTTCCGGTGAAAATAGAATATGCAATACTCAATATTCAAAATGGCGGCCGCTCCAAGATGGCGGATGATGTATTTTTTGTCACTTATACTTATGTATTTTACTGCTTACGGGCGCGGTGTCTTTTTTTATTTAAATGCATTTCGATGTAGGAAAATTATTCTCTAACACGCTCGTAAACAGTAAAATAAGAAAGTAAAAAAATGAGATCCGCCTACTTGCCTACTATGTTACAAGCTTTTTTTTACAAGCTTTTATTTATCTTGCCCTGTTAGTATGTATGCGTGGGGGTCGAATCTTGCAAGCTGAATTAGACACACACTTCCTGACATCCGATTGAGCTGAAATTTTGCATACATACACCTTTAGTTCCGGTGAAAATAGAATATGCAATACTCAATATTCAAAATGGCGGCCGCTCCAAGATGGCGGATGATGTATTTTTTTGTCAACCCACTTAATATGGGTATCAAATGAAAGGGCTATTGAAAAGTAGAAAATGACAAAGTCAGTGACATAATCGCACTAAATTCAATATGGCCGCCGCTCCAAGATGGCGGATGATGTATTTTTTGTTAACCCCCTTAATATGGGTATCAAATGAAAGGGCTTGAAGAGTAGAAAACGAAAAAGTTTGTGACTTCACACTAAATTCAATATGGCCGCCGCTCCAAGATGGCGGATTACCTATTTGATACCCAACATGGGTACCTATCAAATGAAAGGGCTCGATGGGTAGAAAACAATGGTTAATGACTTCATACGAAATCCATTATGGCGGCCGCCCCAAGATGGCGGAATAAATATCTTTACCACCCTCCTGACATGGGAATCAAATAGGTACTAAAAAGCACAAAATAAAATTGAAAATAAAAAACCTTTTTAAAAACAAGCTTTTAATTCAATTTATTGTTGTAAACTACAACAATTTCAAAAATAATGCCTGCAAAATGCGGCAAACTCACACAAGATCGTAAAAAATTTCGGCTTCTTTGGCTTTATTCTTTTATTCCAGGCGGTGGAAATAATTTCTTGCAGGACATCGTTTCAGGATATCGATGGGCGTACAAGTTTTTAGCAGCAACGGCATTTTTTTGGCACTCTCCACAAATCAGCAACATACTATCCACTTTTTCCGATCTTTTGTAACTTCTGCAAGCATCACTATTTTTGAAATTGTTGTAGTTGACAACCTCAGAGAAATAACCAAGGATAGAGGGAGCAACAGCTTCAAAATACATACGTTTGTAGTCAACCAACATCTTATGCAAATTTACCGAAGTAAACAAACATTAGGCCCGTGTGTACAACGTTTACCTGAGATAGGTTATATCCTGAGAAATATCAATTTAGCCACATACCACCCACTCTGCGTCCCATTGTATACAAAATCAGTCACTATATCCTAAATCCTAATAAATAGCCTATAAATTAACAGAAAAACAATTAAAAACGGGAAACATGCATACGTAAACAATCGGAAAACTTGACATGCTGGGCATACACAAAACAAATACCGCTGAGTTAACGGACGCGGCGCCCGCGGCAGGCGCGGCATCAACAGCAGCGTTGCCATGTCGGGCGGTTTGAGGTATCTGTGACGATTTTATTAAATTGATAATTAGATACTATAATTACGGAGCAATTTAGTTTTAGTTTAAAATTGTTACATACAAGAAATTAATAACTACATTTGTTAATTTAGCGTTATGGGAGGTGTGCCGTCATTGAATCCCATTATTAAACCCTTCTATTTTGAAATGGAATGCTGTAAACAATGGAGTACGTGGCATCACTCAAAAAGATGTTGGCTTTGTTTACTTTTTGTTCTTACTCCCTCTATCCTTGGTTATTCCTGAGTTGACAACACATTTATACCGTAGTGTATAAGAGAAGTACTTTTATTCTGTAGTAGACAGCTGGTTTGAAGGTTCATTAAAAATATCCCGTTTGTCAAAGTTCATTTGTTTCATAGCCACCTTTAGTTTATTATTACAAATCCAAATAATTTACATGGTTTAAATAAAAGTTTGTTTTAAAAAAAAATTCTTATTTTCAATTTTATAGTATAATGTATTACAATCGTTAGTGGTGAGTGGCAGGTTTAAAAATACGGAAAAAAATTTTCCAGACAAACTATTATGCTAATGAAAGAATATCAAGAGTAAAAAAGATTCTAAATGAATTAGCCAACAGAATAAGAATATTTCTTCTAATGAAAATAAGGATGTAAGATTAGCGAGTGTAAATGTAATAATTACAAGAAAAGGTGATAATGGGCAAACACTCAAAGTTAACAAAAAGAAAAACTAGTAACCGCATACACGTGTTTCATGCTATTTGGCAATCATCAGTACGGTGTAATATTAACCAAATCAAAAGATAGGCATTATTTGGAAAGCAACAAATGAAGTCCAGGCAGGAGCACATTTGCAGCTTCAGTCAGCACATCCCCTATTTTGGGGCTTGTACTAACATCGCCACGGAGGCTGCTAGTACAAGCCCCAAAATAGGGGATGTGCTGACTGACGCTGCAAATGTGCTGTTGGCTCCTGCCTGGACTTCATTTGTTGCTTTCCAAATCATGCCATCTTCTGATTTGGTTAATGTTACACCGTACTGATGATTGCCAAATAGCATGAAACACGTGTATGCGGTTACTAGTTTTTCTTTTTGTTAACTTTGAGTGTTTGCCCATTATCACCTTTTCTTGTAAATATTTCTTCTTTTTAAATTAACTAACTTTCAAAAAAGTTTCATAGAAAAGACGAATAGGTGTCGCTGGTTTCTATCCTTACTATTTTTATTATTTATTTTAGTATTAAAATTTTATTAATTGTAGGTAGGTACTATTATTATCTGCTCCTGCTCCAAATCTATTTTAGCTCTTCAAGACTGACAAAACATATTAAACACGTGCCACATTGTTTTGGCAGAAACAGTATTTAATTAACCAGATGTGGACTGACAAAATATTTCTATCCTATATAATTATCTAACTACATTTAAAGTTATAAGTATCTAGGTAATTACATTTAAAATAAGAAATAATCAAGCAGACGAAAAATGAATTGAATTATTGCAAACAATCAAACATGCCCTTGCGTTTTTTGAATTTGAATAAGAACGTTGCTTTAATTCATGATAGATTCGGCCCTGACAAAAATTCTTCTGTATAATTAGCCTCTCAAAATTAAAAACATTACCATTCAATGATATCCCAGAGTTAGATTTAGTGCTTAGATTTCGTGCATGTGTTACCTTAGGAGATGGAAGAAATGAAGAGATCCCGCGATTGGGCATCGCGACCGATCATACTGCCCGGAGGAAGAAAATGGTCAGATCCGGATGACGCGGTTCCTAAACCGGCTCACACCCCCAAGATGTCCGACGAGAAGATCTGCACTACCTTGGAAACATATTCGGAGGTTATCGTTGGCAAGACCAAGGGGTAGGCAATGTATAGACTTTTATTTTACTTCCAGTATAATAGGGTTATCCTTTTCTTCAGTCATGTAATGTATCGAGATACATGTATCTAGATACTGTATCTAGATACTTTTTATGTACCTAGATACATATTTAGATACTTACAAAAATCACGATCTGCTTTAGTATCTAGATCCTTTTGAAAGTATCTAGATACTTAGATACCTACTAGATACATTTTTTTAGCCACGAATTAATTTTAAGTTCATTGTAATTCAAATAGGATTACATGCTTCGTGCAATCGATGAGGCAAAAAATATAACACGGTTTTACCATCATCTGCGCCAGTCGAGCGCCTCTTTCGTACAGGAGGACAAATTTTAACGCCAAGGCGTAACAGGCTCAGCGATGAAAACTTCGAAATGTTGCTAATGTTAAAAAACAATACAAATAAGAAAATGGAGTGTGATTTAGTGATTTTTTTAAAATACCGTACATAAAGCACCTACTCAGTGCTCACTTTGGAGTGACGCACACGGTAAACTACTAACCTACAACTTGTTTCAATTAGTGACAATCTAAACTTCACATTCGTCTAAACCAAAGGTATCGTCTTTGGTCTAAACAGCTCTACTTTACCTACACACACGCTTGTTTCATAAATATCTAAGTAAGATTGCCTTATGAGGTCTGAAATTTTCTTAATTAACTGATAGTATATGAATGTATCTGGAAGTATCTAGATACTTTTTTAACGTATCTGTATCTGTACCCAGATACTTTGGAAAAATATATCGGTATCTGTATCTAGATACATCTGCCAGACAGTATCTGTATCTGTATCTAGATACCGAAAAAATGTATCTGTTACATCACTGCTTTTCTTACGATTTCAGTTGTGTATTCAGAGAAACAAATTAATGTAGCGTTTTGGAGATATAGGCCAAACTTCTGTTTTTTTTTAGATGAAACACCCTGTATATTTCTCTTGTTGAATGTTAGTTTCTTGCGGAAAGAATGCGAACCGTGCAAGGCGTGAATACGCACGAATATACCCAGAGAAAATCTTCATTTTTGGAGATAATCGCATAAACTTTTTTTTGTTTAAAAGGCCTTTAAAAACCGCTCCTTTCGACCTTCCCGCTATTTTCAAAATACAACTACAGGGCCGGCTGCGATTTTATTATACACCCGATTTTCACGAAAACCGTTTAGCGATTTTTTTTATTTAAAATCCGACCCCACAACGTTAATCAGAACCCATCAAAACCCCCATATACAAAATTTGAACAAAAAATATACAGGGAGTTCCATTCGGTAGGGTGTCAAATTTGAGCAAAATATGAATTTTAAAAACATCTGGCGAGTCAAGTGTGCCATAGAATCCCTTCAAAACAGTCAAAAAATGGTCAACAGGACCACTCAAAATGTTGGTGTGAAAATATTTACTACAAAAATATACAGGGTATTTTTCTCTGAGCCATCTCAAAATTCTGAATTTTTATTAAACTTTATACTGGTCAGGAGTGCTTTGGAATCATTGAAAAAAATATTAATAAACACAAAAGTAATTCATTTCTTTGTAAAATGCCAACCAGCAAATGAAAACAATTTAAATTATTGGACCTTTCTCAACAAAGTCACTGTCTGATGATACATTTTCTGTGCCTTTCCTGTTGTGGCACACCAGCCACCTTAACTGATATGGACTTACCGACTGGCAGGCTTCTGTATTTTTTAGATTTAGTTCGTTTATAGTGTGTGGAGCGGTTTTGATATACTCGATTTTTGACCCGTATAAAGTCGGTAATTTGAGATGGCGCAGATAAGAACACTCTGTATATTTTCTATTGGACCTTTGCACACCAACACCTTAAGTGGTCCTAATGACCATTCAACTGTTTTGAAGGAATTCCATGGCACACTTGACTTGGCAGCTGCCTTTAAAATTCCTATTTTGCTCAACTTTGACATCCTGCAGAATGGAACTCCCTGTATACAGGGTGGAACTGAATCATGGTACACCCCACTTTTTTTCCTTTTTTTTTGAGATACAATTTTGAAATTTGGCATGTCGATGTTACTTTATAAATGTCACTTTTTGACGTGTAAATTCATTTATTTCCGCTTTCGGTTTTACCGGAAGTGACATAAACTTTTGTTTCTTAAATTGAACGCCCTGTATATTATTTAAGTTTCGGATTCTCCTCGATGTACTGAAACCAACGATGCCTCACAAGTGACATATTGGCTGACAGAAAGTGGTTTTTCTTTAACTTATTTGGATTTGTAATAATAAACTAAAGGTGGCTATGAAACAAATGAACTTCGACAAACTGAACATCTTTAATGAACTGTCAAACCGTCTGTCTACAGAAAAGTACTTCTCTTATAATAAACTACGGTATCAATGTGTTGTCGACTAAAACAATTGCAAAAATAGTGCTTGCAAAATGTCTCAAAGTTAGAAAAGATCGGAAAAAGTGGATATGTTTCTGATTTATGGAGAGTGCCAAAAAATGCCGTTGTTGCTAAAAACTTGTACGCCAAACGATATCCTTATCCTGAAAGACAATGCCCTGCAAGAAATAATTATTTCTACAGCCTGAAAACGTAACTTAGAATAGAGCCAAAATTAATCTTGTGTAAGTTTGCGGCATTTTGCAAACACTATTTTTGCAATTGTTTTAGTTGAAAACACATTGATACCGTCGTTTATTATAAGAGAAGTACTTTTCTGCAGACAGACGGTTTGACAGTTCATTAAAGATGTTCAGTTTGTCGAAGTTCATTTGTTTCATAGCCACCTTTAGTTTATTATTACAAATCCAAATAAGTTAAAGAAAAACCACTTTCTGTCAGCCAATATGTCATTTGTGAGGCATCGTTGGTTTCAGTACATCGCTTATTTAAGTTTCGGATTCTCCTCCATGTACTGAAACCAACGATGCGTTACAAGTGACATTTTGGCTGACAGAAAGTGGTTTTTCTTTAACTTATTTGCATTTGCAATAATAAACTAAAGGTGGCTATGAAACAAATGAACTTCGACAAACTGAACATCTTTAATGAACTGTCAGAACTGTCAGACAGTCGGTTTGTCAGTTCATTAAAGATGTTCAGTTTGTCGAAGTTCATTTGTTTCATAGCCACCTTTAGTTTATTATTGCAAATCCAAATAAGTTAAAGAAAAACCACTTTCTATCAGCCAAAATGTCACTTGTGATGCATCGTTGGTTTCGGTACATGGAGGAGAATCCGAAACTTAAATAATATACAGGGTGTTCCATTTAAAAAACAAAAGTGAATGCCACTTTCGGTAAAACGGGAAGCGGAAATAAATGAATTTACAGGTCAAAAAGTGATATTTATAAAGTAACATCAACATGCCAAATTTCAATTTTGTATCTCAAAAAACAAGGGAAAAAAGTGGAGTGTACCATGATTCAGTTCCACCCTGTATATGGGTTTTTGGGTGTTCTGATTAACGCTGTGGGGTCAGATTTTAAATAAAAAAGTCGCTAAATGGTTTTCGTGAAAATCGGTGGTATAAAAAAATCGCAGCCGGCCCTGTATTTGCATTTTGAAAATGGCGGGAATGTCAAAAGAAGCGGTTTTTGAAAGCCTTTCAAACAAAAAAAAGTTTAGGCAATTATCTCCAAAAATGAAGATTTTACGGATTTGTACAGATTTAAAGTTGGACACCTTGTATTAATTACTGGAAGTTTAACCTGAACTGAAAATTAATAAATTGCCCCTGTCAAGGCCTGCTTGATTTTTAAAATATAAAAATACGGTGCAAATCACTTTCTAATCATGCAAGGCTCATCCCCCAAAGCTCAAGTTTCAACTCGAAATTTGTTTGTCTTACACCTAGCGTATTTAAAGTCCATCTGAGTCCACCCTGTATGAATAAAAATCTGAAATTTTTTAGCTTCGATTGTGGCATCGCAGGTGGCTTTGACTTAGATGTAGAAATAAGTAGGCAACAATGCCATCTACCTATGGTAAAAATTTCGTTCTGGTCGGTCAAACATTAAAGAAGTTATAAGGTTGTTTCTCCTTTAAGTGAGACACTCTGTATATAGGTATCGTTGAAACCAGAAAAATGCTAGATTTCGAAAATCGATAAATATACAGGGTGTTCCATAAAAAAAATAAGTTTGGTCTATATCTCCTAAACGCGACATTCATTTATTTTTTTGAATACATACCTGAACTCGCAAGAAAATTTTATACAATTTCATATTTACATTTTTTTTCCAAAATTAAAAACAAAACAATTAAGGGGAGTATAATGTTATGTGAATAACCCTGTACAAGCCTTACCAAAGTGATTCGATTAGGTACTGAACCTGGTACCTACCTACTTTTGCAATTTTTTGGCGAGACTTGCCTAGGTTTGTGGGGGTCCTTGCCATCGCACTGTATCCAACTGGGAAAGCAGTAAGAAGCATCCAGAAACTGGGAAGGCAACAAACATCGACAGACCAAGAACCATCTGCATTGAAGCGTTGACTGAAAACGATTGAAGTCCTCAATTTTGGATATTTAAATAAATCGTATAATTGAGTAAAATATTATACAATAAAAGGAACAACAGTAATTAAATTCGAGAGTTCATTGGTGCCAAAGTAACATGTCGCCATCTGTCTTTGAATAAAATGTTGACACAGCAATGAAAAATAATGCTGCATTGTGTTCTAGCGCGTCTGTTACATATAATATTTACAGGGGCTTCTCGTATAAAGTTACTGTAATATTTTGCTCGATGATCGTTATGAAATATTATTTTTATTATACTTCTTTGAAAACACCTTATTTTCATCTGTTTTAGCAATAATGAAAGATGAATAAAAATACCGAATATATGGCTTTAAAATAGAAATATACAGCAAAGTAAACTAAATTTAAGAAACTCTATAATGCTCTCTGATATTTAACATATACCTATTTTGTATTTTAATTCGTAAGTGTTTCAATATTTAGATACATTTCTGTAATATTTTTGACGTTTTATTCACCTTATCTGACAATAACTAATTTACAACAAAGCACCTTTGAAATAATTTGAGAGTAACCATGGAAACGCATCATACTCGTACATACCAAACACTATATTGTCTGCATTGTTTATTTTTTGTCAATTAAATTTATTATAATATGCCGATAAAATGTTTTAAGTTTCCGTTTTCAAAGAAGTATAATAAAAAATATCGTTCATTACACGTCCAGAAATAGATTTTTCCGTGCTTGCATGACTTCCCGTGTTCGGCTGCGCCTCACGCGCGGAAAAATCTTTATTTCCATACTCGTAATGAAATATATTATTGTTTCAAATTTTTTATCAATCTGAATTACTTACGGCTGTCTAAAAAATATAAACCACCTTACCCCAGCACCAACATGTTTCACTGATTTGATCAAAACTGCTAGAATTTTGTTTGTGGTTTGGGAGCCGGGGTCTTTTTATTTTTTATGCTATTTTTTTAGCTTTTCCAGTTTGGGTACAGTTCGATGGTTTCTTTTCAGATCGAGCTGTTGAACAATGCCTGGCCGTGGCGCGATCAAGAGAAACCAGTCTATAGGTATTCGCGTTGGTACATTACACCCAGAGAAGCTAAGTATGTACAAACATGATTTTTCGTTGAAACAATTGAAAGCAAAAGTTTCGAAAATCTTCTTTGGATGACGATGTATAAAATGTTCTCAATGATTTTTCTTAAGATGCTACAGAAAAAAAACCAACAGAAAGTACTTTTCTATTGCTCAACCACCTTTTATAAGCTTTGAAGATAATTCACCTTAAAAAAAACTTGAATTGGAAACCAATACCCACGTACCAACTACACGACATATCCAAACATTGTGCAAACATTTTCGTAGAGAGCATATTAAGAAATTTCTTATTCATTTGCGTTCTTGCAGCATCAACTTTCTGAAGTACACCCCACCGCCCAAAAATCTGGATTACCTTCAAAACTCCGAGGTGTACAGAATGGTTCATGACATGGAAGGACCACCAAGAGGTATAGGCAGCAGAGCCGAGAAGATATTGCCAGAACAGGATTATTATCAGGTAGCTCCTACAAATGTATTTATCAAAACTATCTTGATTTCATTTTTCAGAACAAAGGAGCACCCTAAAAAAGGGACATCATAATTATCATGCAGGTGTACAACAAATGTCTATAATAGTTTCCAAACTACTTGTGATTTATAATAAATTTAGTAAAGTATAAAAATAGAATTTAATTTTTACAAGCAACATTTCAAGGCCACAAATATTATCATAATTATTGATAAAATATTTATAAATGTTGAAATCATTTAAAATGTACAAAAATAATGCTGATCAAAATCAACAAATTATTCGTTTAAACTAAGCAGGTATTAGCATTGATTAAGGTTCCTTATTCAATGGTATTAGAGTGTCAACAGTATAATAATTATTATATTAGAAATGGTTTTACAAGTATACAGTATGTTTACGATGAGAATGGACACGGGAAAACATTTTTAATTTTTCACTTTTCGAGAAAAATGTGGTCGTAACAAAAACGTGTGATTAAAATTATTACATAGACCAGGGACCCTTTAAAGTAAGGGGACCCAGCATTATACTTTCCAAAGTAAGGCCGTTTCTTTCCCCATTCTAATGGTCTCAATGATGCCAACTATGCCATTTTATTGGAGAATCTATGGATATAACAGGTACTTTGATTGTTAGTAAAAATTAATATGATTTATAAAAATTAGACTTGACAATGTTCTGTCAACAAACACAGAATATGGCAAGTGCCAAATGAATCAAATTTATATTATATTTGAATTTGGCTTCCTGCAATTATTTCCAGGAATTTAAGTAATATAAGTAAGGTAAGTCAGTGCTGATTTTGCTTATTTGAGAATTTGTCGCTATTGCACCTTGTTACCAGGTTCCTCAAACCATTTGTAATATGTAGGTATAATAGGTACGTACTTGAACTTTCTTCCCTTGTTGAATGTATCTACCCAAAGAACTTTCACAGATTTCGGGATGGACTAATAAGATTAGGTCTTGTACTTAGTTCTAATCTTGTAGTTTTTCTCGGTGCTCATTTTTGTAATTTTATTTCTCTCCCAAGGTACCTCACAAACGTAAAATGAACTTATAGTTGTAGATAAAAACTGTTTAAAGAAAGACCTGACTGAAGCTACCTGCTTAATAATTTAATATTTAGGAAATACCATTTTTGTTTTGAACTACTTACTTATACGTAATGTCCACGTAATGGGTTGTAGGATTACTAAAGGTGAGACAAGAAATATCTGGTTGCAATTATTGGGACTACTACAGGCGGCCGCATTACCTTTAACTGACTATCTGGAAGTTAGAGAACTTAAAAATTGTGAATTGTGATGGGAAATATTTTGCCTCCTTTGGAATCTATGGCACTGGCATGTCACATAAAACTTGATTGCACTTGGACACTGACATATAACATAACCTTGTATCGGCCCACTTATGTGGTCTCCTTGGAGATATACAAAAAACAAGGCTTCACTTTTCCTATGTGATAGACTGTGACATGCTGGGTCCCCTTATTTTAAAGAGTCCCTGACATAGACGGAGTAGGTATAAATATCGCAAAGTATAAAAAAATAAACAATCTTCTTTTGAACACAAGTGTATAGGACCTTTCAACAATTTTTTTTTTCGTAAAATCATAGAAAAAGTATTCCCGTTGTCTACAAATTGTACAGGGTGGTTCATTATAAATTGACACCCCTTAACTTGCTAGTTTTTGAGGTTAGAAAAAAAAGTTTTTTTACAAAAGTTTTAGATACTATTACAAAGTTTTCTGTGACGCTATTGGACCGTGTACACTGTACAGTGTGTTCTAGAAAGCCGTGGCAGACATAACTTATGTTTTTTAAACGGAACACCCTATATATTTTTGCATTTTTGAAATCTGCTCATCAAGGGAATTAAAATGATATTAAACTTTGTGGCATTATTTTTTTCCGTTTTTGAAAAATTCCGTTTTCAAATTTTATACTAAATTTATTTAACTCGAATTTGTGGATCTCGTGATAAAGATAGATGATCGATGTAATAACAAAAAATATTTTTTTAACAAGAAAGTAATATAGTGAAACTCCAAAATGTTTAGGAGCCTTTTCAAATTTTACTGATTATATTCTCGAAATAAAAAATTTCAGTAAAATCGTAAAAGCTCCTAAACATTTTGGAGTTTCACTATGTTACTCTCTTGTTTAAAATAAATATTTTTCGTTATTACATTGATCGTCTATCTTTATCACGATATCCACAAATTCGAGTTAAATAAATTTAGTATAAAATTTGAATACGGAATTTTTCAAAAAGGAAACAGATAATGCCACAAAGTTTATATCATTTTGATTGCCTTGATGAGCAGATTTCAAAAAATGCAAAAATATATAGGGTGTTCTATTAAAAAAAACATAAGTTATGTCTGCCACGGCCTTCTAGAACACACTGTACGCGGTCCAATAGCGTCACAAAAAACTTTGTATTAGTATCTAAAACTTGTCAAAAACTTTTTTTCTAACCTCAAAAACTAACAAGTTAAGGGGGAGGGGTGCCAATTTATAATGAACCACCCGTACAACATTTTACGCACAAGCTATTTTCGCTAAAATTGAGATACTACTAGGTACCTATCACCTATCCTTGCGAATCAAATCAATAGTTATAAAATGTTACATCCAAAATCTTCACCAGTGATCGGCACTTTTGTAGAATCTTTTATAAAATAAAAATATGAAAATGTGTCTGTTATAACGAATATCCAAAATGAAATATTCGTTTATGTTCCTTTAAAAGCTTACATGGTATATTTCCATATATTTTCATAATTAAAAAAAGCCCTAGTATTTTTTTTAATTTTTAGTTTGAAATTAAGTCCATGGCTAGGTGTAGTGTAAGTAATACAGGGTGATTCAGTTCCGGGGCTCAACATGGGGATCTCGGAAACCGTAATAGATACGAAGTCCGTCAAATGGAGGCAAAGTTGCGCCTTTGGACACCTAACAATACGGCAATGAGAAAGTTAAAATATTTTGATGGGTTACTGAAATATTTAAGAAAAACCGATTTTTTTAAAATTAGATTTTATTTTTTCTGGCGCCATTTGCGATATTTGCATCATGGTATTTTTAGATTTTCGGGGCGACTTTTCGTTTTCGAGATAGAGGGATCATCTTTATTTTTTAAATGCGAACCTAGATTTTTATTGCATATTTCGAAATGAATAGTTGTCCTGAGTACAACGATGTATGACATATTTTTTTTTCGTTTTGGCCGCTAAATGCACAATTACTAAGAAAAAAATTAATACGGTTCTGGACTACCTATGCATTTTTCTCCTTTTTTTCAAAGCTATTCCAATTATAACAGGTGATCATTATTTTAATACCTACTGAATTAATTAAACTCCATGTTTGTCATATTTTGAAATTCTTTTTTATGAATACTTTATTTAAATAATAATAATAATTAATATTAACAAAAGTGGAATACATTTTTACTAAAGTAGATATAAAAAAGAATTTCAAAATATGGCAAACATGGAGCCGAGCATGGAGCTTTGAAAAAAAGAGAGAAAAATGCATAATCCAGGATCGTATTAATTTTTTTCGTAGTAAATGTGCATTTTAGCGTCCAAAACGAGAAAAAATATGTAGGTATGTGTCATACATCGTTGTACTCGGGACAAGGATTCATTTCTAAATATGGAATACAAATTCCAGGTCCAGAAAATCTAAAAATACCATTACGTAGTACAGAAAAAGTTGCAATGGAAGGGTATAATTTATTTTTCTATATTATCGCAAATGGCACCAGAAAAAATAAAATCTAATTTTCAAAAATTCGGTTTTTCTTAAATATCTCAGCAACCCATAAAAATATTTTAACTTTCTCAATGGCATATTGTTAGGCGCAAGTTTGCCTCCATTCGACCGACTTCGTATCTGTTACGGTTTCCGAGATCCCCATGTTGAGTATCAGAACTGAATCACCAAGTATAGAACGCATTAGATTTTTTAGTTGTTCATTTGAGAGGACCATGGGTTCGTTTTGAGACAAATTTTTCTATTTTCATTCTTGAATACCTTACAAAATACAAAATGTTCATCGGAAAATAATGTCTTGTTCTTGTTTAATGAGATTTTAAATCATGGTACTTGGAATATTTGGATTCTGTTCTCACATTTGGCAACGTCGCGTTCGTCGGTCGCTTCCTCCCTCGGTCTGTGTTGAATAAATTTTGGTTATTATTACTCCAAAACCCTCAATAAAATGGCTTTACGTCATTCGGTTTCACCTGACGCCAACTGTACTTGCTTATTATGTTTTGTAGGTTGCTGGAAGTATATATGATGTGGTATAGTAGGTACCTAATAACAATCGTTCTACATTAGTAATAATGTGCACAATATGTAAAATATGTCAAGACTTTTCGACTTTTGATGGAAACACTGAACGATACTGAACTCTAACTTCAGTTGATTGGAAATTAGAAACAAAGACTAATTATTTAATAATTTTGCATTTTCCTTGCTCGCTTTATGTTGTACTATAACAATGGTGATGTTGTTGTCGTGTGGTATTATTAAAGTCTCTAGACTATTAGACCGGGAGATAGTGACAGATTTTTGGACGTGATTTTACTCAGTATGCCTTGCAAAGGGCATTATGTGGCACATATTCTCACAATAATAAGGTATGAATCAGAGAGTCATCCTGGGTTCTTCATGTGAAAAACTGAGTTTTCAATTATTCGGAAAATATGCGTTTTGATATGATTTTATACAGGCTGGCATGTGTTTTATAATGAAGTTCAAATAGAAAATTCATCGGAAAACCATAGGCATACCGTTAGGGTGGGTACAAAGGGCTATTATTGCCACGTGATCTTGTATTTTAATAATTAATTTTTCCACGCTTCTGAACAGGCAGCCAATGAGAAGTATGCAAGTTCTTGTTATGAAACTGCTGAAGAAAAGATGGCATACCGTTTGCGCATGTCCAAGTACACTTTACATCGAATAACTCGTTTAAATGATTAAATAACATTCAATTTAAACAATACTTGGACTTGCATACTTCTCATTGGCAGCCTGTGTAGAAACGTGGAAAAATTAATTATTAAAATACAAGATCACGTGGCAATAATAGCCCTTTGGACCCACCCTAATGGTATGCCTATGGTTTTCCGAGGAATTTTCTATTTGAACAACTTCATTATAAAACACATGGCAGCCTGTATAAAATCATATCAAAACGCATATTTTTCGACTAATTGAAAACTGAGTTTTTCACATGAAGAACCCAGGATGACTCTCTGATTCATACCTTATTATTGTGAGAATATGTGCCACTTAATGCCCTTTGCAAGGCATACTAAGTAAAATCACGTCCAAAAATCTGTCATTATCTCCCGGTCTAGGTATATGGTATTATCATTGAGTAAAGGATATATATTCTATACATATAGAATATATCTATATACCTATCCTTTACTCAATGGTATTATTAATACGTGTCCACATCTACATGCATAAGCAGAATGAATTTTTCAAGGGCACTTATTTTTTAAGTAGGCCGCGACATTGACCTCGAAACACTAAAGGTGCGGTTCCCAAATACCTACAATAAAAATAACCATAAATTTCGTCATTGTGAAACACTGCACTTCTCATGTGCACGGGCATCATGTACAGACTGAGTCATTTTCGATGGTTTTATGGGGTATCTGCGTTATTTGTATAGATAGAAAAAAACAAGTTAGGTGTTCATGAGTTAATCTTTTGAGATATTTACGATCCTCAAAACAGATCTCTGATATCTCCAATACTTTAGGAGATACAGGGCGTTTTTGAAATTTTTGCAATTATCATAGCTCATTTGTTTTTAAACCTATATATTTCGTTGAAAACGCTTTATACGCACTTTTTTACGTAGAATCCATTGGAGTAAACAGTTTTTCTAAAAAATAGTTATTTTACCTATCAAGGCACTGAAGTTCAACTTAATAATTCAACTTCAGTGCCTTGGTACATAAATAACTATTTTATAGAAAAACTGTTTACTCCAATGGATTCTACGTAAAAAAGTGCGTATAAAGCGTTTTCAACGAAATATATAGGATTAAAAACAAATGAGCTATGATAATTGCAAAAATTTAAAAAACGCCCTGTATCTCCTAAAGTATTGGAGATATCAGAGATCTGTTTTGAGGATCGTAAATATCTCAAAAAATTAACTCATGAACACCTACCTTGTTTTTTTCTATCTATACAAATAACGGAGATACCCCATAAAACCACCGAAAATGACTGTCTGTACAGTGTGTACATTTGAAAACTACTCACCCTTAGGTAATATTTCCGTAATAGAAATAAATTTTAGAAATAGTCATTATGTCAGAGCAACTTTAACTCACTCTTCTACCCCAACACCCCCAATTTTAAACTTCAAATGGGACTACCATGCTCATTTTAAAGGTATACCTAGGTAAGGAGACTACTTTTAGCACTCGGTCCTGAACAACTTTATGTATGTACAGTGTGTCCCAATTTGATACTGGACACCTCAGAACTATATGAAGGACAAGGAAAACAAATGGTCTCTATTTTTTTTTATTGGTAGTCCCAAGGGAGAGTATCTCATAGGCGGTGGTATTTGGATGGGGTAATTATTTCATGGCCTGCTATGATTTTTTAAAACAGCATTTTTTTCCAGAAACCCTATTAGGGATTTTTTTACGACAAAATGGTATTAAGAAAACTTGTTCAGAATGAAAAACTGAGTAGAACTGCAAAATTTCAAAAGTCTAGGCCTACTTTGATTTTTAGCTTTTTCGCCCTTTTCTCCCACTTTTTTCTTAGAAATGTGTCCTTTCTGGAGCTTTCACGTCAAAATATTATTAAGGGAACTTGATCATCGTGAAAAAATAAAATTTTGACGTGAAAGCTCCAGAAAGGACACTTTTATAAGAAAAAGTGGGAGATAAATCTAAAAATCAAAGTAGGCCTAGCCGTTTGAAATTTGGCGAATCTACTCAGTTTTTCATTCTGAACAAGTTCTCTTAATAACATTTTGTCGTAAAAAAATTCCTAATTGAAAACTTGCTATTTTAAAAAATCATAGCAGGCCATGAAATAATTACCCCATCCAAATACCACCGCCTATGAGATACTCTCCATTGGTACTACCGATAAAAAAAATAGAGACCATTTGTTTTCCTTGCCCTCCATATATTTCTGAGGTGTCCAGTATCAAATTGGTACACACTGTATAAGGTATAAACGGGATAGACGATGTAATAAAAGGCAGAATAACTAAGAATGTAGACGATTAATGTGGCAAACTTTTGCAAAAGCGAAAGCTGAATACTGTATATTATCAAAGATCAAAGATAATTCATAATCTTTGATATTATACTAGGTACCGAGTGATTCATTAATTTTATTGGCGAAAAATCGTCGTATATTTTACTAAGCCATACTATTAGACTCTCAGACCAAAATTATCTTTAGTCTGAGATTAGACTAGTAACACTAGTAACACTTTTTCCTTCCACTTAATCAGCATTAAAAATTCTAATAGTTTACTAATTTTACCGATTTTATTAATAATAAGCAGAGTTAATATAGTGCGAACTTGATTTGGACCACGGTGTATGTTAAGCGGTACAAAAGTTCAACGTCATTGCAAATGCACACTTATCTAGTGTTTATTCGCGTTTGCAGTCAGTACATCAACAGTAGATTTTCAACGATGCCGGCCAATCGCGTTGAAAACGAATTAACTATTATTACGTTATCTCGTTCTTCCTGGGAAGATCACGTGGGACCGCTCATAACTAAATAACCGATTTGTCCGGCAGAAATCGAAAGTGCGCGAAACAAAAACAGTCGATGCGCGGCGCCCGCTCGCAAAAGTTTGGGAGATGTTGATTTGGCTGCAGTTGTGCGCGGGCGCAGTGGTTGCGTATGTGACGTATTTTTTCTTCAAGACCTATCAGATCAAGAGCCAACTGAGATGGGTCGGGCACCACGCCCCCAGCTTGCCCGTGCTGGGGTCCTTGTTGGAGTTTACGGACACGACAGGTTTGTTGCTATTCTTTTAAATATACAGGGCAGTGGCGTATTCAAGGGGGGGCAAAGAGGGCAATTGCCCCCCCCCCAGAGCTGCCGAGATTATTGGGTTAATAGGAAGCAGACTTGGTTAAAATAATTTTAGACAATATAGGAATCTAATTCTGCACTTTTTATTAAATTTAGAACCCCGAACAGTTCAGACTTAGGCTTATGAATAATATACGTTTTTAAAAGCTTTTATTTAACTTGCAATGTATGTATGTATGTATGTATGTATGTATGTAATTTGTTCGGGTGGAATCTTGCAACTCAATTTTGAAGCAGATATCTTCAACCGATCGAGCTGAAATTTTGTACACACGTTTAATTTGGATGACAATGCATGATTATATGTGTGACGTCATTCTAAATCCAACATGGCGGATCACCCAAGATGGCGGACTAGTTAAATTTCAACCGATCGAGCTGAAATTTTGTACACACGTTTAATTTGGATGACAATGCATGATTATATGTGTGACGTCATTCTAAATCCAACATGGCGGAACACTCAAGATGGCGGACTAGTTAAATTTCAACCGATCGAGCTGAAATTTTGTACACACGTTTAATTTGGATGACAATGCATGATTATATGTGTGACGTCATTCTAAATCCAACATGGCGGAACACTCAAGATGGCGGACTAGTTAAATTTCAACCGATCGAGCTGAAATTTTGTACACACGTTTAATTTGGATGACAATGCATGATTATATGTGTGACGTCATTCTAAATCCAACATGGCGGAACACCCAAGATGGTCATTAGAAGGTCTCCTCATTGAAGAGCTAGACTGTTCTAAACTAACCGGCAAACGACCTTGCAACAATGATGCGTTAACTGAGATGAATAGACTCAGACACCTGGCCAAACTAAAAATTACAAAATAAATTAAAAGTAAAAAAATATTTTTAAAAAAAGCTTTTATTTAAATGCGCTAAAAAGAATAAAATAATCTTTTCTTTTAAAACTTTTACTATCAACTTATAACGTCATTCCACAATTTATATGATATAAAAGCTTGTCGCGAGATTTAAGTTTTCAAACTAAGTAAATACCACTACTTAAATCTCGCGACAAGCTTTTATATCATATAAATTGTGGAATGACGTTATAAGTTGATAGTAAAAGTTTTAAAAGAAAAGATTATTTTATTCTTTTTAGCGCATTTAAATAAAAGCTTTTTTTAAAAATATTTTTTTACTTTTAATTTATTACATCCAGCATCTTTGGGTGCCCCAGAAACGTGATGTTTATATAAACATTGAATAGGGACAAATCCGAGGACAAATCGATATATATTTTTGCTTATTACAATACTCCCACTCAAAAATAATATATTGAGTTTGTAAATTACAAAATTTAAGAGAGTGCAGTACATTTTTCCTTTTAATTTTACTTCTGGGAATTTAACAAAAGTCTAACATTTGTTACTATGGATTGGGGAAAACCCAGTCAAAAACCCAATCAGACTTTAAAATTGATTAATGAATACATAATAATAATAATTAAAATTATTTCAATTTTGGTCAATGTTATTTGCTTTCTCGTCCAAACCAAGTTCTCTCCGAAGCTTTATAAATTGTCCGGCAGGTAACTGTTTTGTGAAAATGTCTGCTAGTTGTTGACCTGTGGGTACATAAATTAATTTAACTTCTTTCTGTTCAACTTTTTCACGAGAAAAATGATATTTAACGTCGATATGTTTTGATCTTTTATGATCTGTTGGATTTTTGGCAATTGCAATGCATCCGTTGTTATCTTCAAATATAGGTATTGGTTTTACCAATCCAAATTTTATGCTTGCTAAAAGAGATTTCAACCAACAAGCTTCTTTTATACCTTCAAAAAGTGCCATATATTCGGCCTCAGTAGATGATGTTGCAACGGAATTTTGCCTTTTGGTATTCCAACAAATCATATTTTGATCAAATAATTTAAAAACATAGCCAGTAGTACTTTTACGATCAAGCTCATTTCCGGCCCAATCAGAATCTACATAACCAACTAAAATTTCTTTATAATCATTTCGTTTATAAATTAATGGAAATTTTAATGTCCCTTTTACATATCTTAGAACTCTTTTCAAATTTTGCCAAAGTTCTTTATTATTTTTATTTTGATATCTACTTAGAAGATTTATGGCTGTGCATAAATCGGGACGAGTGCATATCATTGCATACACCAAACAACCACTAAGATTTCTACATGGCGCGTCATAATATTCATCAAAGTTTAATGCTGAAAAATCTAATTTAAGAGGCAAAGGTGTACTGACAGCTTTGCAGTCACTCATGTTGAATTTTGTTAAAACGCTTTGCAAGTATGCACTTTGATCTAATGTAATAAAATTGTCTTTTCTTTCGATATGTATACCTAAAAAGAGTTTTAAATCTTTCAGATCTACCATAGAAAATTGTTTCATTAAATACTGTTTAAAATTTTTCATTGTATCTTTGTCATAAGTTGCGATGACAAGATCATCAACATACAGTATTACGTAAATATTTTTAGTAATATGGCCTTTATCGAGAAAATATAAACATCGTTCTACAGCGGAATTTTGGAATCCATGTTTTGTAAGTACTTGATCAAAACGCTGAAACCAGCACCTAGCTGATTGTTTTAAACCATATATTGATTTATTTAACTTACACACACGGTCATTTTTTTCTTTTATTCCTTCCGGTATTCGCATATATATTTCCTCGTTTAATAAGCCATTAAGAAATGCGGTTTTTACGTCCATTTGATGGATTAATATATTGTGTTGATTCGCAAAAGCAATGAATAATCGAAAAGTAGCAATACGTGCGACCGGCGCAAAGGTTTCGTAATAATCTAATAGATATTTTTGACTGAAACCTCTAGCCACTAATCTCGCTTTATATTTATATGGGTTTCCTAAAGCATCATTCTTGATGGTAAATACCCATTTACAGTCTGCAATGTTTTTGTTGACTGGGCGAGGTACTAATGTCCACGTATTGTTTTGTAAAAGAGAATCAATCTCCTCTTTTATTGCTTTCTCCCACTCAAATTTATCATCACGGTTTTTAATTTCCTGATATGATTTGGGAATATCACAAACTATCGACTGTGAACTTAGGTAATAGCTATTTACGAGGCTATTTATATCATGCTCTTCATAAGAAATTTTGGGCATGTTTTTAATTCGTTCACTTTGCCGTCGTTTGTTTACACTTGAAACACGATCCATATTTTCGGGCGTCTCATTATTAACTTTGTCTGTTTTAGGAACAGTTTTGTTAATATTTTCACTGATTTCAATTGTTTCATCAGTTTTCTGTCTTTTTGATTCTGTAGCATTTTCAATTTCCGAGTGTACAAGGGGTCGAGTATTTTTAAAATTGACTTCATCAAATATAACATCACGAACTGTAATGAACGTGTTTGTTTCTACTTTCAGTACTTTATAACCATTTGGGTCGTAACCAACAAATATGCCTTTAAATGACTTTTTGTCAAATTTGCTTTGAATGGTTTTGTTATGAATATATACTGTTGAACCAAAAACTTTTAAATGTTCTAAACTTGGTCTTCTATTATGCCAAAGTTCATAAGGAGTCTTATTTTGTTCAATGGCTTTGGTAGGAGTTATGTTTAGTAAATAAGCAGCAGTTAAAACTGCCTCACCCCATAGGTTTTTGTCTAAGTTTGCACCATGTATCATGGCTCGTGCCTTCTCAGTTAATGACCTATTCATTCGTTCTGCGACCGAATTTTGTTGAGGGGTATATGGTACCGTTAAATGATATTGGATACCCTTCTGTACACAAAATGCTTTAAAATCATTAGACAGATATTCCTTCCCATTATCACAGTATAAATAAGCAATTTTTAAATTAAAATGAGATTCACTTTTAGCTGCAAAGTCTTGAAAAACTTTTATTAAATCAGATTTGTAACCTAGTAAATAAACAACCGTGTAATGCGTATATTCATCTATAAAGGTTACGAAATACTTTTTTTTATCTATGCTAGCAGGTGTTATTGGCCCGCATATGTCTGAATGAATGATAAACAATGGCCTATTAACATGAGATCTGTCTTTAGATTTTGAAAAAGGAAGACGTGCTTGTTTACCGTAAACACAAGCTTCGCATATTTCGTCTGTGGGATTTACAGCTTCAATAAGTGGATTATTTCTTTTTATTTCTAGAAATTTTGACTTACCAATATGTCCTAGTCGTTCATGCCAAAATTTATATGAATTTAAGGTAATATTTTTGGTTAAATTTACTTGGTTACACATGCTTTTAGTTATTGTAAAACTTACACGTGTTAAATTATTTAATAACTTACCAGTTAATATTGTCTTACTACCATTTTTGACAATTACATTTCCATTTTCACTAAAAATTACTCTCATACCATTGTTTTGCATCCTGCGGACGGACAGCAAATTGTTTGGTATTTCGGGTGCATACAAAACATTTTCTAAAAATCCAGTTACCCCCATATTTGTTACTACTTTTATTGTTCCAACTTTTGTAGCGTTTATGGTAGCACCTTTCTTAGCTATGGAAATCTTGAGTGGTATTTCTAAGTCTTTCACAGTTGTAAAGACATCTGCTTGATTAACTATGTGGTCAGTCGCACCTGAGTCTAAAACAAAATTTAATTCATTTTGTTTATTTGGTACCTCATTTAATAAGGCGGCTTCTTCTCCACACATAAAAGCAAAACTTTCACTGTTCTCTTCAATTTGAACAGTTTGTATTGTTCTTTGACGATCTTCTGTTGCTTTTTGTCGCTTGTAAAAATAACAGTTCTTCTTTTCATGGTTCTTTCTTCCACAATGTTCGCATTTTAGTTCCGACTTCTTCGCATTACTTTTATTATAATTTTTCCATGAGTTGTTCGATTGGTAATAATATTTTGAAGCGTTCTGTTTTCTTTTAAAATTATTTTGTTGATGTTGCCATTTTCTTTTATGCAGATTTTTATTGTCATCCTTTTTATTTTTATGATGTGTTTCTACTTGCAGCATTTTTCCACTTGTTTCACCACTTTCATTTTTTAATTTAACTTCGTAGTCCAATAATCTTGTCTTAACGAATGCAAGGCTTAGATTTTCGTCAGTTAAAGTTTGAATTGCTGTTACTACTGCGTCATATGAAGTTGGTAAAGTTAACAATAACCTGGCAATTTTGCTCATTTCGTTCAGTGTAGCTCCAGCTGCCATTAATTCGACCACCATTTCATCGAAAATAATAAAATGTTGAGCGAGAGGTTTGTCTGTGTTAAATTTCAAACTCAGCAATTTCTTCTCCAAGGCTAGTTGTGAGGCTAAACTTTTTCTTTCATATATTTGATCCATTTTCTGGAAAATGCTTCTAGCACTGTCTGATTCTGTGGCAAAACCAATCATGGAATCACTTAAATGTTCAATAAGGATACCTTTTGCACTCCTTTCGCATTTTTTCCACACATCGGTTATTTCTGCAGGTGTATCTTCATCTATAACCTTTAGTGCATCTTCTTCTGCAATTAAAGCACGAATTCTAAATTTCCAAATAGAGTATTTATCTCCATTGAATGGTTTGATATTTCTTTTGGTTTTAGTTTCGTTGACTTGCATTTTTTGCTGAAACACTTCACTAACAGTTTATCAACTAACACTGAACACAATACTTAATTTGTGTCTGGGCCCATAACCTATTGGGTTAATAGGAAGCAGACTTGGTTAAAATAATTTTAGACAATATAGGAATCTAATTCTGCACTTTTTATTAAATTTAGAACCGAACAGTTCAGACTTAGGCTTATGAATAATATACGTTTTTACATCCAGCATCTTTGGGTGCCCCAGAAACGTGATGTTTATATAAACATTGAATAGGGACAAATCCGAGGACAAATCGATATATATATTTTTGCTTATTACAATAGAGATAAACGAGATTTGTAATGAAAATTAATAATACCAAAAATTATATACTCCTGGCCTAATCTGAAAATGCAGTGAACATCAAACATCTATAATTTGTTGTTTGTTTCATCTTGTCTTCTCGAAATTAAAACCTGTGCAGTAGATTTGAGAACTCACTGCCTTATATTATGCACACACTCCGTCGGTCGCAGCGCGTAACCGTAAATTAGGCAAAACAACCTACTAAACATATTTTGCATAATTACAGTGTGCCAGAAAGAACATTTTCAAAACTGAAAATTTTAAAAATTTATATTAGAAACAATAGGTATTAGCGAAAACCGACTGAATGGGTTAACACTCCTTTATGTGTACCCTAAAATACCCATATCTCCAGAGAGGAGATATTTGACGAGCTCAAGACCAAAAAAAGAATACTTGATTTTGTGATATAGATTTTACTGGTTCGAAGAAGAATTATTTTTATGTTATACAGGGTGTCCGGTAATAACTTAAAAAATGAAAAAGAAAAATGGAAAATATGACGAAAAGTTCATATGAACATATATAGGTCCGCAGATGTTTGGTTTTCGAGATGCAGGGTGTTGAAATAGAAATTTTATTTTCGATTTTTTTAAATAACTTTTTGAGACGACAAAATTTTCTTACAAAAAGAACAACAACAAGTTAATTAAACTGTCAAAAAATAAATGTGATTGTTTATTTAAATTTTATTTTGAATTTAATTGCATACGAGTGTCGATATGCATCTGCATCGATGCAGAAATTTGAAAATTTCTCGAAAACGGTCACCTTTGGCGTTATTTACCAAGTATACCTTTTATGCTTAGAAAACGTGTGGGAAGAGGGTACATTCACAAAATGTCGTAAAAGTTTACTGTCAAAAAAGTTAGGGCAAATTAAATTAAATAATGATAGCGTACAAAACGCCCTCTACGGATTGCACCAAAAATAATACCTACCAAATTATGACTTCCCGCTTCCCCAAAAAACCACGGCTACTAAATTTTCCGAAAAATTTTTGTCGTTTTAAAAAGTTACTTAAAAAATCGAAAATAAAATTTGTTCATTATGAACTTTTCGTCATATTTTCTATTTTTCTTTTTAATTTTTCAAGTTGGTGCATTTATGTCCGACGTGCACCCTGTATTTATTTATTTTAGAAAATATGTTTTTAATCATTAAAATTATCGACATCAGAGTTTTGTTATTTATAACTGATTGCTACCCCCCCCCCCCAGACGTTAATCCTGGATACGCCACTGATACAGGGTGACTTATAATAAGAAGCTCGCTCGAAATATCCCGGCTATTTTTTGACAGAAAAATCGGTGGCGGGTGCGAGTGATAGCTTCTCCGGGCGGCCTTCTTTTGTCTTAACGAAAGTTGCTGTTCATGGCCACCTACGAAAACTATGGCCAAAAATAAAAAAAAATTAAACTGCTGTAACTTTTTTATTTCTAGAGGTACACAAAAATTTTAACATGCAAACTGTATGCAAGCACGGTCAAAATTCAAATATTAAATCAGTTTTGAAATATTCCTTATGACCAAATTTGGGCTTCTTTGGGATCAAAAATTAAATTATCTTGAAAAAAATTAAGGACGCATTTCTTATAAAGCCTAATATCCCGCACTTAATTTAATTTGTCACGTTTGCTGGTTTGTGACAAATTTATTTGTAACATTTTTTGTGGTTGGCATAAATATCTATACCTTTTCAACTTCAAATTGGGAATAATCAATTTCAAATTGAGAATAAACAACTTCAAATTGAGAATAGTCAACTTCAAATTGGGATTAATCAATTTCAAATTGGGAATAGACAACTTCAAATTGGGAATAGTCAATATCAAATTGAGAATAAACAATTTCAAATTGGGAATATTCAATATTAAATTGAAAATCAATAACTTCATGAAATAAACACACTTATCAACAATTGTCAACTAAAGTTTATAATATTAAGCAAAATTTCGACTGCCTGGTAAGGTTCAAAAAGACTTGGCCAGAAATCTTAGAAAGAAGACAAATACCAAACCATTTATCGCAAACTAAAGTTAGCTTATAGAAATTAGAAAGTATAAGTAGTGCAAAATAACATAAATAACAAATTAACTGTAGCGAGTTGCACCAGATTTATAGGAAATATACAGAGATACATATACCAGAAATATTAAATGATAGACAAGGATTAAATATAAGTGTGCAACATATGAGAATTTTTTTTATTAATTGCACAACCAAAATACAGACATTGCCGAAAGTTGCTGCATGTTAAATAATCATATTAGGTGCACTTAGAAAGGTTGCAAATTAAACAGCATACAGGGTAGGTAAAAAAATATAAAAATTTTGCAAGAGTAAAGTACCCTTATTTCAAAAAATTCAGCAAAAGGTTATTAAGAAAAGTGGTTTAGAATTAAAAGCTATGCCTAAATACCAAAACATAGCCACCTAAGAAAAATTTTTTTTGACAATAATTATTAATTTCCAGTTTCTTAATAAACAATTAAAATATAAATTTTGCACCTTAAATGAGAGTTTTTTAATATGCACATTATAATTAATGTTGTTTTAACTTGTTCCGAAGAATTTTTGCGAAATTTTAAAGTTTTGTCTAATATCGTTGCAACAAACATGAAGTTTGTGATTCCCTAAAAAAATAAAAATCTAAGTAAATTTTAAAAATATTCTTGAATTCGAACAAAGTTATGCGAAATTTTGATTGATTTATAAAATTGTCTAGGGTGAATATTAAGACAATTTTTTTTAGAAAATTACGGATGTTTTTCAAAAAAATATATTTTTTTCTTCTTAGCAGGCCATGTTTCGGTATTTAGGCTTTTATCTTTTAATTCTATATAGAGAACTTTTCTCAATAACATTTTGCCAAATTTTCTGAAATAAGGGTACTTTACTCTTGTACAACTTTTGTATTTTTTTGACCTACCCTGTACGCTGTTTGACTTGCAACCATTCTAAGTGCGCCTAGTATAATTATCGAACATGTACCAACTTTCGGGAGTATTTGTATTTTCGTTGTGCCAATTAATAAAAAAAAATCCCATATGTTGCACACTTAAATGACCACACTGTATTGCAAAAATATGATATTTTAAATTCAACAAGTAGGCACATATTGTGTGTTTATTTAGATATAAGTAATTAAAATATTGTTTAATATGAAGTTGTTGATTTTCAATTTAATATTGAATATTCCCAATTTGAAATTGTTTATTCCCAATTTGATATTGACTATTCCCAATTTGAAGTTGTCTATTCCCAATTTGAAATTGATTAATCCCAATTTGAAGTTGACTATTCTCAATTTGAAGTTGTTTATTCCCAATTTGAAATTGATTATTCCCAATTTGAAGTTGAAAAGGTATAGTTATCCATGAAAATAAATATCGGTTATGACGTTAAATTAAAGTAGACCTAGTAGGCTTTAAAAAATTGAAAATAAAGTGGTTTCAAATAATAAAAAATAAACTCGTAGGCTCTTTTTTATTTTATGAAAATAAATTAAAAATACTTAACATTTTCAATTTAACATAACACTATACTATATCCAATTTGCAGTAAATCAAAACATTGGCCACCACGTGGTCGCGATGTGACCTATTCTCTTATTGGTCTGGCCGTCGTAAAATCTCAAGTGTTTAGGCGGCGAGTGGAATGCAGTCTAGTTTCCTGCATACGTAGGATTGCGCGCAGACTTGTTGCAGATCTCATATATTAGTCCGACCCTGGTAATCAATCGCAATGTGTTCATGTGATTTTGCTTATATCTACTCCATCTGTAACTTGGATGGACTATAAGCAGGTACCTAATGCCATAGCAGTTATCTTAAAAATGACACTAACAAAATATTGCACTAATACAATAAAAATGCTTAGTGGAGACCTAGTATTTAGACCAATGAATAAAGAACCCCAGGAAGGAGCCAAAGCTCTGTGGGCATTATAAAATACGTGAGACGGAAATCGCCCTGTATGGAGACTGAATTTTGACAAAATATTTTTATATTTGACAGTTGTCACGGTGGTTTGTGCTATTAGATGTTTGCGTAGTTCTTCGATAAGTACTTTTTGGAGATCTGTTATGGTTAGCTGTGCAGCCTGCGGCTATTCCGTGACTACCAGAACAAAATGTTTGGGGGATAACATTCCATCGGTAAGTACTTTTGTAAACCGGAAACGGCATGCATCCATATGCAGAGACTGGACCGGTCCAGCGTAAAGCCCAAATTTGCTCCTTCCTGGGGTTCTTTATTCATAGATTTAGACCTACTTTTCACAACAAATAACGCCACACTCGTCAACATTTCATATTTTCAGCTGATTCCTTCAAGTATCATATGAAAAATTATATTGGGGATAACGCTATACGCCATTGAATATAAGAAATACGCCCCCTGTAGGCTCAATGCTAAACTAAGTCTATGGGCCATGCCAATTTGTTGATCCGTATATTATGTTTTCTGTTTTGTTCAAAATCAGTCAAAAAAAGCTTTATTTTCTAAAGTTGACTACTATAATAATGTGGTAAATAACAACAGTTGAATTCAAATGTTTAAATATTCCCGCCACGCTTGTGCCAAAAAAGAGAGAAGAGTTAAAGAAGAGTTGTTAGAAAATGAAATAAAGCAAGTAAAATGTGATTTTTATTATGATTACCACGCCCAAAAGGCCTCCCACTGTTATCAGAAGTGGAATTTGAACATGCTAAAGTGTTATGCAGTGTAATTACGAAGTTTTAGTGCGAGATTCGGACGAAAAACCGTCTTGATTCGATCGCCGAGGTCCTAACCTAAACATTTTTTGTTCCTGAAAACATTTTCGAGATGGAACAAGTTTCGAATCAATTTAATTTAACCAACAAAGTTCTCTATTTCGAATTCTGCTTTTAGTTCATTTTTAGTTGCCTGTTGCCTTTGCAATTACATAAATCATAAACAATAATGTTTAAACTTTATAATAACCGGTAAGTACAGTTTCCCGCGGTGTATGTCTGCCCCGATTTTTTTTTTGAAATTTTGGCTACCCCCCTATTTTCGGGGTCCCTGAACACGAATCTGACCTTAGTTTTTGGTGCTCGGGCGTAGTTTCCGAGAAAATGAATTTTCAAATTTCCTTTAACACCTCACTTTTCATGGCGATATTTGTGGTTATAATCCGGATGAATTTCTACTATATGCAGCTCAAACTGATCACCACACTATTTTGCACCTTTTGCAACATCGAAACTTCGCGGAAACCCGCGGAAAATCCGAAATTTGGAAAGATTTGCCGTGTTTACGTCCGGCCCGGCCGCTGTTTTCGCCCCACAATCGGCGGGCGCCGATTGTCGGGGGGAACTTTTACCTAATAACCAAATAACTTTATGAAGACGACCACAAAATATATAGAAGACGACAAGAACAATGAACAAGAACAAAGAACAACGCAGTGTAAACCCAAAGTGTGCCCAAAGCTAGAGGTGACAATGGCCCATATAGTTAGTTCGCATAGTGCCCGTCGGGGCGTTGGCATCTTAAATTCAGTCGCGTATCTTGCGCAATTGTTTCCATGGGCAACTAGTAATGGGACATTTTGCTTTACAAAACACACATAATTAAAGGTTTTTACAAATATAATTTAATTTTCGAGCATAAGAGGGTTCAAAATTTTACCGCAATCCATACAACAAAACAATAAATTCTGTAAGTTCTTGCAAACAAAACAGCCGGGATATTTTGACTGAGCCACTTATATTAGCTATACTCTGTATATTAACACTACGAGCAAAGTCTAGAGAATTAGTATTCTCTAGACTTTGCTACGAGTATTAAATTACAGTACAAAAGCACATACGTGCAATATACAGGGTGAGTTAGGATGTATAGTAAATACTTTGAAGGGGTGTTCGGCAGGTGGTTTTATGGGAGGTCTTTCATATAATTTTTTTAGATTTGGGCTTTCCTTGTCAAGTTATTCGGGTCTACAGGGTGACCCAAAAGTTTTTTTTTTTATTTATATCTCAATAACGGCGCTACTTAAAAATTTGAAATTTGGTATGTGTTATTCTATTCTAAAAATTCTATTACGTAATTCATCTATCGTGTTTACACCTGTGGAATAAACCCCATTTTTCATATGGCCCCATAAGTAAAAATCCAGTGGGTTGAGATCTGGGGATCTCGGTGGCCAATTTTTGACAATGCTACCGAGATAAAAAAAATTTAGTGCAAACATTGCAAAGAGTTAATTTTAATTTTATCAAACGGTTACAGACTTGTGAAAGATGTCATGGACAGCATTTAGAGCATCTACTCTAACATCTTTTTTGTTATCCTGAAGCTGAATTATTGTTACCTGATATTTTTGTTGTTTTAATGTTCAATAAAAATAATTAAATTGTATGAATTTTTACTACTTTTCTGGAACAGTCAGGGGAATGGTATTTGGCATGAAATTATTTTTATAGGAAAAATATTGTGTTTTTGGGAGAAAAAATGTGGAGGGAAAAAAGTTTCTTAAATAAAAAGGCTACACAAATCACATTTTTGTTATACGTAAAAATGACCCACAAAAAAGTTCGAGCAAAAAAATTAATAGGGCTTGTTCGTTTTTACCCTTTTTTAGGGCAGTGTGTAAATGAATAAACTACCCTAAGGCGTCTTCCAGTAAGTAGATAACACTTACCAAATTTAAAAATTTTCAATATTTAAGTAGCGCCGTTATTGAGATAAAAATAAAAAAATACTTTTGGGTCATCCTGTAGACCAAAATAACTTGGCAAGGAATGCCCAAATCGAAAAATTTTATATGAAAAACCCCCTTAAAACCACCTGCCGAGTATTTACTATACATTCTGACTCACCCTGGGTGCAGGAATTTTAGTTATTAAGTTCCAGTTGTTTTGCTTTTATGCATTAGAAGATATCTAATAACAAATAATATATCATATTTTTTAGCTAAATGTTATCTTAAAATTGTTAAAATCTCGCAAAAATTGTACAGGGTGTCCCGTAATTCTATATACACCATATTGCTATGGAAATAAAACGTCATCAAAATTATGTTTGGTTTGGTTTAGAATATAGAATTTTATTTACAACTACAACTACTTTTATTGTACCTACCTGGAAGAGCTATAGCGTTGACTGAAGAGTGAATTCACCCAACGGCTATAGTGCATTGGGTGATTGATTTAATTTAAAATATCACACAAGCACATTCTGCAGACTTTTATGTACAAGAAACTATTCACAAAGTCTGTTGATGTGAAACTTGGACACTATTTTGCGTATCGCAACAAAAAAAAACCTGCTTGTTCAACATGTTCTCTGGGTTTTTCATATTCCTAATTAAATAGCCACGGTCGGTATAAACGTTAGCATCATATTTAGCGCAAATGGGTTGAATAATTATGGTGGCATAAAATTTCCTTCACGAAAGCATTGTAACTAATGATAAAAAATTAAAAGAAAAGTTAAGTTTAATAGATGGCCATGATTTTGTATATGTGTATACTTTTTTCAGCGTCCTATTCTGTAGACTTTGCTTTTTTATTACAATCAACTTTTTCTGATACCATTTTTCTCTAGAACGCAAAATAAGGGTACTTTACTCTTGCGCAGTTGACTTCTCTTCGTATAATCGGCATGAAGTTTTTAAAGCCCTATTTTGGTTTTTATTTCGGCGCAAAAGAAAAAAATCCCATATGCTGCGTACATTTTGTTCATGTCATGATTAAAAGACAACTTTTTAGAGTTGCCAGGAAAACTCATAAATGCCTAACGTTAAAAGAACGAAACTTGGAACGTTAGCTCAAAAAATAACTTCAACAACTCTCGGAGCTTTCGGAGAATAAATCTTCCTCCTTTCGCAAAGATAATGTCAAGTCAGAGTGAAATGACAGAACTATAAATGTCAAGTCAATGGGTCATGACAACAGAAAAATAACATAACCACCTGTCTGATATTGTATCATGTGTTCTATACAACAAAGAACACACCAGTGTAGACCCCAGGCTAGCACCGTTCCCATGGTGACGATGGCCAATAGTTATATTAGTTCGCATAGTCCCGTCGGGGCGTTGGCATCTTAAATTCAATCACGTATCCACGATGTAGGAAATATTCACTAAGTATATTATTTATAACCAAAAAGGAACTTTTTAGCGATTTTGAGAAAGTCAATCGGTTTTGAGAAAATCATGGTAATATAGCGAACAATTCGAGGAATTATCTCATTTTTGATGACCTAGTATAATGAAAACTTGATTTTATGACAAGCTTTTTAATGCACCTTTTGATCACGTATGTTTTTACACCCCCTTATTTTCTATATTTTTATGAAAAATAGTTTTAGATAAAAGTTGTAGAAACGAAAGCAAGCTTTTTTCAGTATTTATTTAGTTTTATACAGGGTGTTCAGAAAAGCGGTAGATACCAAAACAAATTTATGATTTTTTTAACACCCTGTATATTTTAGGTATTTGAAATTTGCTCATTGCCACAATTTCAATGATGTATACATACATGCAATATGTTTATTTCAAGCGGTTGGAAAATATTCGACCTTAAAACTTCAAATTTTGCAGTTTTGATGTAATTTTTTTTTCGAAAATGAAACCTTTGCGGGTATAAACTTATAAAGGACAAAATGTCATAAATGATGACGAGTATTCGCCTTATATAAGTACGGGACACCCTGTATATTTTAAATCTTACTTAATGCAAAACATGTGACATGTGTTTGTTATTTAAATTGTATTAAAAATATATAGGAGTTAAAGTAGCAGTAACATTTTCCTTTAAAATATCCTTATACCTACTTGATAGAAGTAATTATTCAAAATTATCTGTTATTATAAATAAGTATGCAAATAAAATAGAATTTTATCATAACCGATGGTAATTGGTAATTTAAATAATGATGAAATAGGGTCGATATTATTTAAAAATTATGTCATTTTTTTGTTTCTTCATAACAATCGTGAATTTAGTCAAAATTTAAATTGGTTTTCTCAATGAAATAAACTGACTGAATTGAATTTAAACACCCTGTAGGTATCGCTAAGAATAATCCGGCGATCTGCAGGGAGCGTAGCAGGACACTGAATAGAAAAAATATTTTTTATTATACTTCTTTGAAAACACCTTATTTTCAACTGTTTTAGCAATAATGAAAGATGGGGTTTTTCGGGCTAGCGCACGGAAACAGCGCATGGAAAAACTTTCCGTGAGCTGAATAAAAATACCGAATATATGGCTTTAAAATAGAAATATACAGCAAAGTAAACTAAATTTAAGAAACTCTATATGCTCTGATATTTAACATGTACCTATTTTGTATTTTAATTCGTAAGTGTTTCAATATTTAGATACATTTCTGTAATATTTTTGACGTTTTATTCACCTTATCTGACAATAACTAATTTACAACAAAGCACCTTTGAAATAATTTGAGAGTAACCATGGAAACGCATGATACATACCAAACACTATATTGTCTGCATTGTTTATTTTTTGTCAATTAAATTTATTATAATATGCCGATAAAATGTTTTAAGTTTCCGTTTTCAAAGAAGTATAATAAAAAATATCGTTCATTACACGTCCAGAAATAGATTTTTCTTTATTTCCAGACTCGTAATGAAATATACTATTTAAACAAAAATTTTGCATCAATATACACAAAAAAGATGTTGAATAGGAAAAACTTTATTATTTTTCATTTTATCGAAAAAAGCTACTCATGATAAAAAGTTTTGCTTGTCCTTAAAGTAAGATTAGGATAGAAAAATTTAACATTTATTGTACGGATTGTTCAAAAAATTTAAAAAACGTAAACTTATACAAGATTAATTTTTCTTTATTTGTGAAGATATGGAAAAAAGTTAGTAGGAAAAGTTGATCTAAATGAAAAGATAGTTCTTAGTACCTACCAATTTTCGAAAGAATCTGCCTACTTTGATATTAAAGGACACGGTAAGAGACGCCGTTTTTTCAATATTTTAAATGAGATTAGAAGAAGGTTATCTATACTATATTACTTTGTCGTTTGAAAACATGTGCCGAATATGGTGGCAGTATGTTTGAGTAAATAATATATTTAAAACTTGTGGATTGTTAATTTGGAATAATTTAATGTGCAAAAGGAAATTTTAATGATTACAAATAAATCAAAGTTGGGCAATTTTTTCAAAAATTGATATTAGAGACTTTTTTTTACTATTGAATTTCCTAGTGACTTATTTCCACATCATTACAAATAATTGCAGTGTAGGTAGGTACTCTTGTACCATTTTACTTTGTAGATTTTTTTTAACACTCCGTACAAGAAATGTGAAATTTTTCTATCCCAATCTTACTTTAAGAGCCAGCAAAACTTTTTATCAAGAGTAACTTTTTTCGATAAAATGAAAAATAAGAAAGTTTCTCTTATTCAACACCTTTTCTGTGGAGTAAAAGCACCACCCAAAAATAGCGGAAGTGGCGCCCTCTGTGAGATACGTAGAAATTGACTTATAAGCTCACTCTCCATTCTCAAAAACACAGCAGTGCAAAATTTCCAGCAGCTTGATTATTTTTGGAGATATTGCCATAATTCAATTTCAAAAAGAGAACTACTTACAACGCTCTGTTTCTCTGAAACAAATAACACTTTGTGACCTATGTTTATATGAGCAACCTAACCTAAAATTACTTTTTCCTGGTCCAACACTATATTAAATACCTGTGCATAGCGCTGTTTCAAGCGATCGCCACCGGCGCTACACGACGAAAAAATCGACACTGTAGTTTAATGTTAAGACACCACTGTTGCAGAAAATAGAAAATAAAAACATGCAAATATATCTGTTATAACGAATTTAATAAAGAAAAGCTAGTCTTAAAAGCAAGCAAGAATATTTTGGTACCTTTTGGTTTGAAATGAAGTCTATATATGTCTAGCTGTAGTGTAAGTAAATAGAACCCATTAGATTTTCCACTAGTGGTATTATCGTATGTAATATCACAAGTGCCGGAAATTTTATAGAAAATTTCACGACCAAGTGTTTTAACCAATCAAAACTCTTTATTTTGTTTCGTTACCATGGCAACTAAAATATTTCCGGAAATATTTTGCTTGTAGGGTCCCTGGGCGAATTCTTAATAAGTGGAAAGATTTTAGTCACGTGACATATGACGTTTCAGTTTTAAAATTATAATGCTGTTCTGGGCAAATAACAAAACTAACCATAAAATTAAAACAAGAAATATTATATTTTGTTCCTTTAATCTAACATATTAATTACGTGATTCCTCATCAGTTGTAATTAAATGTTTATGCTTAAGTACATAAATGTAATATTTCGAGACGATTTTATTCAATTTGTCTTTACTAATCCGTGACAAGTTAGTGGACATACTCAATAAATTTTTCTGTATTTCTTGAAACAAATGTTTACTTTCGAGTTTCCATATTCTGCATCGTTCAATAATGTGTTCTAAATATATAAGCTTTTGATGCTTTATTTTAACATCGGATCGAACTTTGCAACTTTTACACAAACTGTATTTTTCTTCGGTCATTATTATTTGAAATTTTAAGCTGCACATGCACTGATGAAAAAACTATGCCATTCGAATAAAGTACTGCAGTTGAACTGTCACTTTAAATTTAATTTCAGTGCATTTAAAGCCGCCTAAGATAAATACCTAAATGTAGTTGCATCAGGCATAATGTACCTATCTAAAATTACAAAATATATACCTAATTCAAAAAACAACGTTCCACCTATTTTAGTACACAAAACTCAATGTGTAGCAATAAAATAAATTTGTTTTTGACTATTTTTCATTCTTCTTCTTCTTCCTCTAGTTTGTGGGCTTTGCTACTGAGGCAATTTACCCAGTGTCCTGGCCTTACGTACTGTTTACGCTATCCAGATTTTGTTGCTGGTATATAAGTCTGACCTGATGTCATGCTATACCAGCGTTTCTTTGATTCAATTTCTTGTTCCTTTCCTTTTCCTTATTTCTGTGGTTGGGTGATGTCTCCATATATGTTTTGGCTTCCTTTTATTGTAGTTTGTAGAAGGTTTGTAATGGGGAGTTAATTTGACAGCACAACACAGGAATAAACCCTTCTCGCTCCCGGGCGCCGGAGGAGCTAGGACACACCCGAAATGGCACCTCGGAAAATAGAATAAGAACCCGGGTATTATTACAGATTGGGAGTTATGGTCTGAGTCTTGTCCTGTCTTCGTTATAATTTTATTTGATTGAAATTTAAGAAATTATTGATTAGATTGACAACATTGTAATTTGGTATACTTAAAATGTCATATACAGATATCGGGCCCTCTTTTATTTCCTCCACCAGGGCACGGTACAGGTCTGTATTATTAGGGGAATGATTAAGCGGGCATTCAAAGAGTATGTGGGTGAGGGATCCTCTAGAGCCACATCTGCAATCCGGGGAATTCGAGACACCTATCCTGTGCGCGTGCTCTGGTGTCAGACAATGTCCGGTTCTCATCCTTATAAAGGTTGTTACGTGTCTTCGATTTTTAAAAATGTGTTTTATAAACCAGGGTCTCATTGAAAATGAAAAGCTCAGCCTTGAGTACATATAATTTTTTCTTTTGATGATTGAGTTCCATTCATTAGAGAATTTTTTAATAATGTACTTCTTAAGTATGGGGGCAATATCTTCAGAGTCTACCTTTATTGGGTGAGGAACTTTTAAATCTTTTCCTATTTTTGCTAATTTATCTGCCATCTCATTCCCTGAAATCCCGCAGTGTCCTGGTATCCATACCAATTTAATGTCATACCCTTCTTCTCTACTAACTATTAGATATCTTTTCGTTATTGCCGTAATGTAATGGGAGATATATCCCCTAATATTGCTTAACTTATCAATGGCGCTTTTAGAATCAGAGAATATGATTGCTTTGGTGATGTTTTTGCTTATGCATGTCTCAATAGCTTTATTAATGGCAATGATTTCCACAGAGCAAATTTGAGTCAGGTCGTGTACTCTGGATGAAAAATTGTGATCTAACTTGGGAATATGTACACCTACGCCCACTCTCCCAGTTACTGGATCACGAGATCCATCAGTGTAAATGAACTTATAATCCCCAAATCTAGATTGGAAGTAGTTTAGAACATCTTGATTATTAGTAAATTCAGATTTGTTGGTTTTCCAAAGGATTTTTGAAATCGGTTTTATCTGGTGTTCTAGTTCAACCTCAAATTCTATAGGGGTGGAGTACGATCTGAGATCCCTATTGTGTGACTGATTGATGCTTAGAGCCTCACTTAGATAGGGAAAACCCTTCCTTCGCCAAAATTTGCTATTTGGGTCTATTGTCTGAACTAGTTTTATTATGAATTTAATAGTAACATTTTCCCATTGTCCCAATCTTTTGTTTAAAATTTGGTAGCCAGCCATATTCTTCTGTACTCAAGAGACATTTCAGCCCCTTCTCCCAGGAGGGAAATATTGGGTGTGGATTTCATAAGGCCCATCGCAACTCTAAGTGAGCTGAATTGAATTGCGTCAAGTTTATTGAGGTTTTTTTTGGAATTTGGTTGAAACAGAAAGGATCCGTAGTCCAAATGTGCTCTAATAACAGATTTATAGAATAAAAGAAGGATATGCGGGTCCGCACCCCACCATACCCCTGCCAGGGATCTCATGATGTTTATATTTTTCTGGCATCTGTTTACTGTTTGCTTTGTTTGCTCATTCCAGTTCATATTATAGCTTAGATATTCAGATTTGTTGGTTTTCCAAAGGATTTTTGAAATCGGTTTTATCTGGTGTTCTAGTTCAACCTCAAATTCTATAGGGGTGGAGTACGATCTGAGATCCCTATTGTGTGACTGATTGATGCTTAGAGCCTCACTTAGATAGGGAAAACCCTTCCTTCGCCAAAATTTGCTATTGGGGTCTATTGTCTGAACTAGTTTTATTATGAATTTAATAGTAACATTTTCCCATTGTCCCAATCTTTTGTTTATAAATTTGGTAGCCAGCCATATTCTTCTGTACTCAAGAGACATTTCAGCCCCTTCTCCCCGGAGGGAAATATTGGGTGTGGATTTCATAAGGCCCATCGCAACTCTAAGTGAGCTGAATTGAATTGCGTCAAGTTTATTGAGGTTTTTTTTGGAATTTGGTTGAAACAGAAAGGATCCGTAGTCCAAATGTGCTCTAATAACAGATTTATAGAATAAAAGAAGGATATGCGGGTCCGCACCCCACCATACCCCTGCCAGGGATCTCATGATGTTTATATTTTTCTGGCATCTGTTTACTGTTTGCTTTGTTTGCTCATTCCAGTTCATATTATAGCTTAGGTATACTCCTAGATATTTTACTTCTTGTTTCCAGGGGATCGGTTTGTTATCAAAAAGGATTGGAGGATATGTCTGCTTATTTATACCCCGTCTAAAGAGAATCGCACCCGACTTTTCTGCTGATATACTTAGGTTATGTTTTTTTAGCCAAATAGACATGTCTTTCAGTTTATCATTAAGTTTCTCTACAATAAAGCCTGGGTTCTTTCCTGAAGCCATCAATACTAGGTCATCAGCATATTGGATGAATATATAGCCTTCCTTGAACAGTGAATGTAGGTCAGCCGTATAAATGTTGAATAGTAGAGGGCTGAGTGGGGAGCCCTGGGCAAGTCCCTGACTACCTTTACCTGGTCCTACCAGTTCCCCTGTATGGTCCTTGACATAAATTGACCTATTATTTAATATTGAAAAAATTACATTCGCGTAGCTAGAGGGTATTTCTTTTCTTAGGAAGCTATTATAAAGCTGTGTCAGATCTACATTGTCATAAGCCGCATGTATATCTAAGAAAACACCTACAGTGTATTGGTTTTCGGCGATTTTTTTAAGTACGTGTTGATTGATGATGGTTAGAGCATCAAAACAACTCTTGCCTCTCCTAAAACCTATCTGAAGGCTGGGTAGTATGTTATTATTTTCGAGGAACCATTCTATTCTTCTTTTTAACAGAATTTCAAATAATTTCCCAGGACAAGATGTGAGAGCGATTGGTCTGAAACTCAAGGCTTGTGTAGCGTCTTTACCAGATTTAAGTAGTGTGAATATAATATTACTTTTCCATTGTTCGGGAATCCTGAAGGTGGTGAGACATTGATTATATATTTCTATAAGCAATTCTTTCGCTGCTAATGGAAGATTGATTATCATTGAGTAAGAAATGTTATCCAGACCCATGGCCGAGTCTTTTTTGTTTTGGCAAACTGCAAGCAATTCATATATATTAATAGGATCCACAGCCACATTGTTGTCTCTGAACATAAATTCAGGATCTATGTTGCAAGTACATAGAATGGTTAGGATATCATTGGCCACAGTCTTAGATGGGAATTGCAAGCTATTATTGAAACACCAATAGCCTCTATAGGCTCTTATTTTTTTCCATATGTCCTTGATAGGGAAATCCCGGTTCAGAGATTTACAAAAATCTTTAAAACTGTTTTTTTTTTCTTTTTTAGGAATCTTTTAGTGCTGGCGCATTGTCTTTTGAGGTTTATGTAATTTTCGATGTTGGGGTTTAATTGGTACTTCATTAAGGCTTGTTTCCTACTTTCTATACTCTGGGAGCATTCATCATCCCACCAGGGAGTGATTCTTTTACCCTTTGGGTTGAAAGGTTTTTTTAAAGGTATTTTTTCCATAGCCGCGTCTAGGATAAGGTTTTCTAGTTCTAAATAATTTGTAGAGTCACTGCCCTTATTTTTAATATTGAATTCAATTGTTTCTTGGTATCCTGACCAGTCCGCTCTTTTTATGTGCCATCTTTGTAAGGGTATATGTCCGGGGCCAGTTACATAATTATCCAAAGTGCAAATCGTAGGATAATGGTCCGAGGCAATAAAATCTGACTTAGTACTCCAATCACAACGGTGTGCAAGTGAGGTCAATCGCGGATTTATTACCGGACGGAGTGGCAATTCTTGTGGGGGAGCCGTCATTGAGTACTACTAGTTTTGTTTCATTTAACGAGTCTACTATGGCTCTTCCACATGAATCATTACTCCCACACCCCCAAGAGGTATGGTGGGCGTTTATATCGCCCATAATCACCTTCGGGTCCTTAATGTGTTAATTCAATGCTATCCAATCTTTCTCTTTAAATTTGCAAGAAGGGGGATTAGAAATATTTACTATGTGAATATTTTGAATTGTTAAGAATATGGTAAGAAATTGGGAGTTTTTTGGTAGAAACTGGAGGTTATCTTTGACTAAGTTATGAGGGATTATTGATCGGATAAGTGTAAGAACTCCACCATATCCGTCTTCCCTATCTAATCTATAAGTAAGAAAATTTGAAAAGTTAATATAATCATTCTTTTTTAATTTAGATTCATTGATAAGAACGATGTCAGGATTTTCCTGAGCTATTAATATTTTTAAATTGATTAGATTATGTTTAATCCCATTGCAATTCCATTGAAGAATTTTGAGTTTCCTCATCAAGTTCCTGAATAAGAGTGGCTACATATTTTAAGACTGATTTCTTGTGGGTTTGATTTAATCTTTTAATTGTCACTGAAAGATCATGATCTATTTGTTGGTCCATCTCCTCCCGAGGTTCTCTTGGGCTTGGTGTATTAGGGATGAAGTAGGGACTATCAAATATACTCCCAGAGGGGGAGTAGGACCTTCCGTTCGGATGTAATAGTGTATTTTTGTGAGCCAATTCATCATAACCAGGAGTTACTTCAGCTTTACGCTTTTTTTCTCTAACTACTTGCGAATAAGATTCTCGTGTCCTATTTCGTTTTTGCATTATTATTTCTTGTTTATCATTAGATGAAAGGGTATTATTGGGGGTATTTCTATGAAGTTGAGGAAAATCTTTCTGGGAGATACCTACAAAGGACGATTGCACGATAGTTGTCTTTGGGTATTTTTCGTTAGCATCATAATATGATAGGTTATTAGTGGCCATTGCCAATTTTATAGTTTTTTGCCGCAGGTATTCTGGACAGTTTCGGTCCAGACTATTATGACACTCGCTTCCACAGTGTTTACATCTTTTAGTACAAGTTGCCAGGTGATCAGTGCTCTTAATTGACCCACAATTTTGACAGATTATGTTTTTGTTTCTACAGAGTTTTTTCGTGTGTCCAAATAACAGGCAGTTATAACACTGAATAACCGGCCCTATGTAGGGTTCAATTCTAAAGGGTAGATCGTAAATTTTAATTTCTCTCGGCAGTTGGGAGCCTGTAAAAGTGAAGCATACTGAATGCGTAGGCAAAAAATTCGGTTCCTCGGAACTTTTGTCTCTGATTTGTAAGCGTCTTACATTAACGACCTTATTGTTGACTGAGGATGGGACCGAATTTTTTTCCAAATCAGAGTCTGTGAAAGACTTATCTACCCCTCGTATAATTCCTTTGCACGTGACTCTATTTATTGGTATGAAAATTTCATACCCCTTATCAGTAAGGCTAGTGTTTGATACACAGTCATTTGCATTTTTATAAGATTTAAATTCAATACTTATTCGATTTTTACCTTTTTTGTGTATTTTTTTATATCCATCAAGGCTGAGTTTTTGCACTTCCCTGGCAATTGAAAGGAAATTATAATTACCTATATTCCTGTTTTCTGTGGATTGAACATAGACTTCATAAGGGCCCGGATCTGTATAAGTGTATGTATAATTGGTTTTCCAAGGGGATGTATTAGTGTCAGTGTCAGGGGGGTCCGGGGGTTTTTTACCCCCCGAATCTTCTTCCATTGTTAGTGTCCTAGTCCAAGATGGGAAAGGCTGCAACAAAGGATCTGTTAGTAGATATTTAAATACCTCTAATCTCTCTTGATCAATTTTCTTCTCTCAAATTTCAATGCAATATCACCCACGTCCGACCTATCCCACGGATCGACCGGAACTCGACTATTTTTCATACTTTCATAAAACTAAAATGGGTGGAAGAGGTTTTTTTATCGATATGTTAGTCGGGCGTGTTTGACCTCAATTTCGCTCCATAATTTCGAGTAAAAACACACGTTCCACCTATTTTAGTACACAAAACTCGATGTGTAGCAATAAAATAGATTTGTTTTTGACTATTTTTCATACTTTCGTAAAACTGAAATGGGTAGAAGAGGTTTTTTTAACGATATGTTGGTCGGCGCGATTTTCCTCAATTTCGCTCCATAATAATTATTATTTAGGGTAAAAAAAACACGTTCCACCAATTTTAGTACACAAAACTCAATGTATAGCAATAAAATATATTTGTTTTTGTCTTACTTTCAATTTTATGTGACATTTATTAGTTACTTTATATCACGGTGATAAATCACCGTGCTTTATATTGTCAAAATATACAGGGTGATTCAAAACTATGCGGCACCCTTTCAGGGGCGTAATTTACTCGTTAAAATAAGACGAAAAGTTCATATTAACGTGGGTCCAAATACTCGAAGATACAGGGTGATTAAATTTTGAAAAAAATATCGATTTTTCTTTATACCTTCCAAACCAATAAGAATATTTAAACCAAATTTGGTACACAATAATACCATCATAGGGTGACATAAGAAATGCTAATATCAGGTCTCGAAAGTATCCAGTGGCAGAGGTAAGGGTAATCGGTACCATAAATTAAACAAAAAAAATAGTATGGCCCTGTACAATACAACAATTTATTATGTTATTGAATAAACAATACAATTTGCAACAAAAAATGCCTCTTTCATTTTTTTCATATCTCTCTCCCTTTAGCGGAAAGTTGGAGTTTTCCGATTTGTCGTCTTTTTTCGACTCTAACGCTTTTTCGGGTTGAGGTATGTAACTATTATTCGAAGTAAACGAAATAATTTTCAAATGGAATGGCAGTAGGAGTATGTAATTTTTGTTACTAGTAAGGCGCTAAGGCATAAAAAAATAATTGATTGTTAATCGATATTTTTTTAAAAGTTTAACACCCTGTATTTTCGTAACGAAGAGTTTTTGAACCCATGTTAATATGAACTTTTCGTCTTATTTTAACGAGTAAAGTACGCCCCTGAAAGGGTGCCGCATAGTTTTGAATCACCCTGTATTTATTTTAATTTTTTTTTGGTCGTGAAATTTTCTTACTGAATCTCCCGCGTGCTTGAATTAATTGCCGGAAATTTTTTCTCGGCCACGAATTTTTTTAGTAAATTTTCCCGAGTCGTAGACGAAATTTAAACGGAGTCGGAGGTCCAATAACAAAAATTTAGCAATGTAAAAGTTATATAAATTCATTGATCAGTATCTCAACATAATTTATAAGGTGCATAATTTAGAACAGTGTGAAACACACAAACTTTAAGTAGTAGGTACGTGTTTGTATCCAACAGATTCGGGGTTGCTAAGCAACGAAGTGATAATTTGCACAAGTGCAATTACCGGTAATTACACTAGTGCAAATTATCGCTAGCAGAGGCATATCATTGGTTGGATTTTTATGGAAGGAGCTACCTTATTGGATGCAAGCAGTATGAGGGAAATAATCGCTGAAATCGTCACCTGATTGGTTAATATTTCAAAAATCATATCATTTCATTGGTTCATATTGGCAGGCGTTGAATTCTCATAAATATTAGGTATCACATACCTACTGTCGGGTAAAAAATGACTCACTCACTCAAATTATGCAGGGGTATCAACAAATTGCCCAGAGCAGTATACAGATACCTACAGCCTACACCTATAAAAAATAATCAAACTGAAAAAAGGTTAAAAAAACTGGGAATACACCATAGTTATGACCTTGCTCATAAATCTATGGAATACATAAGGGATGAGTATATTCGTAACTTTTTCATGTTTTGCAATAACAACTTGTGACTTGCAACTATTTTAACGCGCATGTCATTTATAGGTCCTTAATAATAATAATAATAATCTTTTTTAGCTATTATACCAGTGCTCTTAAAATATTCGGAAAAATTTGATGGACTCTTCACCATGGATTTTGGACACAGGCCATACATCATAGTATCCGACAGCAAATTCCTAGAATTCATCCTTACTTCCCAAAAGGTCTTGGACAAAGGAGAAGAATACAGATTTCTGGATAAGTGGCTGGGAACAGGGCTTCTAACTGCTGGAGGTACTACGTCTTACACAGCCAGATAATGTCGCTAAAATGTCTTTCTTGCTTTTTTCTTGAAAAATTTTTCTTTCAGCAGAAAAATGGCACAAAACTCGGAAAATTATTACCCCTGCATTTCACTTTTCAATTTTGGAGAAGTTTGTCGAAGTATTTGACTCAACCGGAGATGTTCTCATAAAGAAGCTGGAGGGAGAAGTTCATCAAGATAGTTTTGATATTTTTTCGTATATAAAGCTATTCGCCTTGGACACGATATGTGGTATGTATGTATACCACATATTATACCGTATAAAGTCTAATCTACGACATCTTTTAAAAATAGCGTTTTCTACGACTTCTAACAACACAATCTTTCTGTAACTTGATCGATTTGAACAACAAAAATATTTTCTATGCAGGGTGTTCTGCATAAGAACCGACACAGAGCAGGAGCATACAGGGGAGCCCAAAATAAGGTGATTTAACGCAACCTACCTCTGTACTAAGTAGCACCCCTGAGAAGTTATAGCATAGAAGAATCTACTGTCGTAGTAGATTCTTCTATGGTTATAGGCCTTGAAAGTGGGCTTTGAAATTTCGAAAAAAATCAATATCCCAGTTATTTTTGAACTTGGAAAAACAAAATTTGGTACACGTTGTGGGTGTACCAAGGGCATTAATCGTCAGAAAACATAGTTCAATTGTACCATTTTAAAGGGTTGATACAGGGTGATGCATCCTAAAAATGTGACAGAACTTTTTTGTCTGTTGGCGAACTTACAAAATTGTTACTTTGTGTTGTGAAGAATTTAATCCTAAACCTTTTTTTACTTTTGTTATTTTTCGAAAAAGTTTATCCGTTGATGACTGACGTATTAATAAGACTTCTCACGGCTATTGCTTCATATCCTGGAAAATAGATGGCGCCTATGGTCAACAATGTATTTTGCATTGTATTTTGTCTCCGGGAAGCGCATAGTGAGCGAGAGAACTATCAAACATGACAGCCGTGAGCAGTCTTTATTAATATGTCAGTCAACGCTTTATCGCTTTCGCCAAAAACGCGAATACCTAACTGAAAACACGTATTGCAGATGTGATGTTTAAAACCATTGAAAATTCAACAATTGTCTATGAAATTAAACGTCAAACTTGAATAAGAACCATTTAATGGAAAAAATATCAAAAAATCAAAAAGAAACAGGAATAACAATAAAATAAAATAATAATAAAACAGCGATCATTTTCAACAATTTTAAAATAACTCTTCAGTGCAAATTATATTGTTATTCCTGTTGTTTAGATTATTTTTCTATTAAATGGTTGATATTCAGGTTTGACGTTTAATTTCATAGCGAACTTTTGAATTTTCAAAGATTTCAAATACCACATCAGTTATTCGCGTTTTTGGCGAAAGCGAAAAATAACAAGTTGCAAAAAAGTTTTAGAATTAAATTCTTCATAACAGAAAGTAACAATTTTGTAAGTCCGCCAGGACAAAAAAGTTCTGTCACATTTTTAGGGTGCATCGCTCTGTATCAACCCTTTAAATTGGTACAATTGAACTATGTTTTCTGTCGATTAATGCCCTTGGTACACCCACAACGTGTACCAAATTTGGTTTTTCCAAGTTAAAAAATAACTGAGATATTGATTTTTTCGAAATTTCAAAGCCCACTTTCAAGGCCTATAACCAAAGTCTAGAGAATAGTATAAGTCAGCTCACTTCTTTGTTGCCAAGGAGAAGTATGCAAGTGCTTGTTATGAAAATGCTGAAAAAAGGATGGCATACCTTTTACGCTTGTCCAAGTACTGGTTAAATTGAATGTTATTTAATAATTTAAACGATTTATTCGATGTTAAGTGTACTTGGATATACGCAAACGGTATGCCATCTTTTCTTCAGCAGTTTCATAACAAGAACTTGCATACTTCTCATTGGCAGCCTGTTTAGAAACGTGGAAAAATTAATTATTAAAATACAAGATCACGTGGCAATAATAGCCCTTTGGACCCACCCTAACGGTATGCCTATGGTTTTCCGAGGAATTTTCTATTTGAACTTCATTATAAAACACATGGCAGCCTGTATAAAATCATATCAAAACGCATATTTTTCGAATAATTGAAAACCCAGTTTTTCACATGAAGAACCCAGGATGACTCTCTGATTCATACCTTATTATTGTGAGAATATGTGCCACATAATGCCCTTTGCAAGGCATACTGAGTAAAATCACGTCCAAAAAATCTGTCACTATCTCCGGGTCTATAAGCTTATTTTCTTATCAAATCAGATATCGATCGCCGTACTCCGATGACGGCGGGCCGAGGGAGCGGGAGACGGCAGGGGGGAAACGTTTGTTTACACAAGGCCGACTGCGCCGACTTATAGTATTCTCTAGACTTTGCTATAACTTCTCAGGGGTGCAACTTAGTATTTCTATGTTAGTATAGACAAAGTTTACAGAAAAATTTACAGAATAAAATATAAGTTGGGTCACTCGGCGCGGCTCCTTTATAAATCGGACATCTAAGAGAGTCGCCGACGTCGACTTTTTGCTTCGCATATACCCGGTATATACCATGCAGTACCGCACCAGTAAGCGACTGCGAAACACGTGCACGGCGCTGCCTTTGATGTCGGCCGCCGGCTCGAGTGACCCAACTGCTATTTTATTCTGTAAACTTTTATTCTGTAAACTTTGGTATAGAGGTAAGTTGCGTTAAATCACCTTATTTTGGGCTCCTCTGTATGCTCCTGCTCTGGGTCGGTTCTTATGCGGAACACCCTGTATAGACTACAAGAGAGCGGTCAGAGGATGCTTTCTAACATGCTCGGTCTAGGTAGAACCACGATAGACTTACCCACGGTATGTCATTGCGCATCTTGTGACGCGTCAGTTGCGAGTCAGAATTTAGTTTTACATAGCATAGATACTTTTTTATGGGTTTTTGCTTATTTCTTTTAAAAAAATGTTGTTAAAAATATGTAGAATTTATTACTAGATAAATGAATGACTATTCTGTTGATAAAAAAAACACATTTAATTTGATACGCTGACTGCACATACGCTGACTGCACATCCCGGCATTTTTGGCCTATTTCAAAGCACTGTCGAGCTGGACTGACGATCAGTCAGTTGTTTACACTTTTTTCTTGACACATTAAACTGTAAACTATAAAAAAATCGTAAAACACAACCGCAGCCGCTGCATTATTTAGAATTCGTGACTCGCAACTGACGTAGATGCGCAGATTTAGCTTGTTTTCGGATTCGTTACTGACATACCGTGGGTAATTCTATCGTGGGTAGAACGATATAGAAGGAAAGCAATGGAGCGCAGGGTTGTCTCATGGATGGGTGACCTTTTTTCAATTATTTTACCTAATAAGACTTGGATTGATTATAAAATATGTTATGTGTTTCCATGTTCGTTAAGTTGAACTTCACTGCCTTGGTACACAAATAACTATTTTTGAACTTCAATTATGGCTATATCCTTCAAAATAATCCATGTTTTTTTGGGGATAGAAAATAATAAGATGATATAAATTTTTTACGCTGAAGTATGCTGAAGTATGCAAAGTTTCAGATCGATACAACAAATAGAAGTTAGAAGTGGGTGAAAATCGATTTGCTAGAGTTATATAAGTTATACAGCGTGTCCATTTACTATTCCCTTCTTAGATTGTGGCTATACTTTTCACGATAAAAAAATCGGTTCGGGGGATCCAAATAAGGGAAGATGGAGCACATTTTAAAATTAGTATGGTATATACAGGGTGTTCCAAAAAAGTGTGGCGACAAAAAAATATATTTTTTTAAATGGAACGACCCGATTTTTTTATCGCAAATGAAGCCTATCAAAGTATAGTATACATCCCTAAATTATTTCCGCTTCCATCTGCGGCGTTGCCAAGTTACAATTTTTTTAAAGTATTTTTTGCTAAATACCAACTCTTCATTAATATTGCTATATTTTTCCTGCGGCTTGATTTTTTCTCTTGAAACTTTGGTTGTGGATTTACACTTAACCATTTTATTATTGACTAAGAACAAAATTGAAAATTTTTGTACAGGATGTTTCACTTTTTTCCGCCAAAACTTCGACATTTTCAAACTTAATTTACTATTTTTTTTTCAAATGGGACACCCTATATCTAACATTTCTATTGGATAGAGCATTCATTCAGCTTTAATTTGATACCTAATACAGTACCTCTATCTCTAGCAGTTTTTTCAAAAATCCAGTATAAACAGAAAATTTGCAACTTTTTTACTTATTACAATCATGCAAATTACTCGAGAATCAAACTTGTACTTATTTAAAAACTGCATATCCAAAAAGCGTTAGTACCAGTTACAATCTGTAGTTTACCATATTTTCGTATACCTACTACACCTGCAATAGAATATTAAATTTAAAAAAGTTAAACGTTTTAGGAGAACTCATAGGTGGCCATGGTTTTGTTTCTAGTTTGACATTTGGTAAATATTTCATTTGCTGCTTGTATTCTGTGTTCGTTGTTTAATTTCAAACAACAAAAAGTTGTCACAAAATGAAAGTTATTGTAAACAAGACTTGATAAGTATGATTTACGTAATTTGGTGAATGTTTTGAAAATTGTTTTTTGGCATCTCGAGTCCTACTGAGAACTTTTTTATTTCTAAATCCCAACTCAGTTGTCTTACACTTATTTCAGGGTGTTCCACAACAGCCAATGTTATAGCTAACTGATTTTCTACATTTAAAACTGGTTTTCTTCTAGTTTGCTCTTTATAGGCAACATTTCCTGTGCGATCGAATCGCTCCTTTAAGTTCTGCAGCATTCTGGTATCAGGATGCCTTCTATCTGGGAATTTTTGGGCATAAACTCGAGATGCCAAAAAACAATTTCGAAAACATTCACCAATTACGTAAATCATACTTATCAAGTCTTGTTTACAATAATTCATTTTGTGACAACTTTTTGCTGTTTGAAATTAAACAACGAACACAAAATACAAGCAGCAAATGAAATATTTACCAAATGTCAAACCATAGATAAAGGATTTCAAACTAGAAATAAAACCATGGCCACCTATGAGTTCTCCTAAACCTTTTAACTTTTTATAACTTAATATTCTATTGCAGGTGTAGTATGTATACAAAAATATGGTAAACTACAGATTGTAACTGGTACTAACGTTTTTTTGATATGCAGCTTTTTAAATAAGTACAAGTTTGATTCCCGAGTAATTTACATGTATGTAATAAGTAAAAAAAGTTGCAAATTTTCTGTATATACTGGATTTTAGAAAAAACTGCTAGAGATAGAGGTACTATATTAGGTATCAAATTAAAGCTGAATGAATGCTCTATCCAATAGAAATGTTAGATATAGGGTGTTCCATTTGAAAAAAAAAAATAGTAAATTAAGTTTGAAAATGTCGGAGTTTTGGCGGAAAAAAGTGAAACATCCTGTACAAAAATTTTCAACTTTGTTCTTAGTCATTAATAAAATGGTTAAGTGTAAATCCACAACCAAAGTTTCAAGAGCAAAAATCAAGCCGCAAGAAAAATATAGCAATATTAATGAAGGGTTGGTATTTAGCAAAAAATACCTTAAAAAAATTATAACTTGGCAACGCCGCAGATGGAAGCAAAAATAATTTATGGATGTATACTATACTTTGATAGGCTTCATTTGCGATAAAAAAAATCGGGTCGTTCCATTTAAAAAATATATTTTTTTGTCGCCACACTTTTTTGGAACACCCTGTATATACCAAACTAATTTTAAAGTGTGCTCCATGTTCCCTTATTTGGATCCCTTGAACCGATTTTTTTTATCCTTAAAAGTATAGCCACAATCGAAGAAGGGAATAGTAAATGGACACGCTGTATACATATCCAAGAAAACGGGTGTTAAAAATATTGGATATTTATGGCGCTGGTCCAAATCTGTCGGCTAGTTTTTAGGAAAAAATTAATACTGCATTTTTTTAAATAAACATTGGAATTTTTACAGAATCATCCCTGGGAGTCTCCATCAACGCTCAAGATAATAAAAACGAAGACTACGTCTTCGCTGTGTTGGAAATGTGTAGGATAATAGTGGAGCGGTCGTTTTCCGCGGTGAAGTATTTCGACCCCATCTACGCATTAACTCAAGATTACAAAAAGGAGAAGCGATACATTAAAGTATTGCACTCGTACACCGACTCCATAATAAAGAAGAGGAAACAAGAATTATCCCAGAAAAAAGATAACAAATTAAGTGAGCAAGATGATGTAGGTAGTAAAAGAAGGACTACTGCGTTTTTGGATTTGTTGCTTCAGACGCAGATTGATGGGCATCCGTTGAGTGACGACGAAATAAGGCAGGAAGTTGACACGTTTATGTTTGCAGTAAGTCGACTGAAAACCGTTGGTGGTACCAAGTACAGCGTGATCGTATTTCAAAATCTCATAGTCTAAACGCTCCAAAGATATTTTCGAGTGGTACAGTGCAGGCGCTTCTCGTGAGTTCTTGTAGAGGTGGGTCAAATCGGGGTGGATAGTCCTGCAGTCGAAAATTTTTTGGAGTGCTACGCATCAACCAGGGACTCTTTAAAGTAAGGGGACCCAGCATTATACTTTCCAAAGTGAGTCCTATTCTTTCCTCATTCTAATGGTCTCAGTGATGCCAAAGATGCCATTTTATTGGAGAATCTAAGAATATAACAGGTACTTTGATTGTTAGTAAAAATTAATAGTGGTTTCCATGATTTCTAAAAATTAGACTTGACAATTTTGTGTATACAACTGCAGAATGTGGCAACTGTCAAATCAAAGAAATTTATTTTATAGTTGAAATCGATTTCCAGCAATTATTTCCACGAATTTAAGTAATAAGTATGGTAAGTCAGTAGTGCCGATTTTGCTTATTTAAGAATTTGTCGCTATTGCACCTTGTTACCAGGTTCGTCATTCCATTATTTGTAATATTATGTATAATTGAACTTTCTTCCCTTTTTGAACGTATCTACCCAAAGAACTTTCACAGATTTCGGGATGGACTAACAATAACATTAGGACTAGTAGTTCTAATGCTGTAGTTTTTCTCGGTGTTCATTATGAAATTTTTGTGATTTTATTTCTCTCTCAAGATAGGTACCTCACAAACTTAAAATAAACTTGTAGTCGTAGATAAAAACTCTTTAAAAAAAGACCTGACTGAAGCTACCTGCTTAATAATTTAAAATTTTCGAAATACGATTTGTTTTGAACTACCTACTTATACGTAATGCCCACGTAATGTAAATTGTAGGATTACTAAAGATGATGCAGGAAAAATCTGGTTGCAATTATTGGGACTACTACTACAGGCGGCCGCATTACCTTTAATTGACACATCTGATGAGTATCTGGAAGTTAGAAAAGATAAAAATTGTGAATAATTATGATGGGAAATATTTTGCCTCCTTTAGAATCTATGGCACTGGCATGTCACATAAAACCTGATGGCAGTTGGACACTGATATATAACATAACCTTGTATTAACCCCCTTGTGGTCTCCTTGGAGTCAACAGAAAACAAACTTTCCCTCAAGGCTTCACTTTTCCTATGTCCCGGGCACAAACTTGTTGGTTGTATCATGGGCACAAACTAACTTTTGTGTATTTTTTATGTTTGACTTTTTTTTTAATAGAGCAGAGAACAGATATACAGGGTGATACAGTTTTATTCTGGGACACTTCAACAGGTGATAGAAAACCAAAAAATAGCCGCACTTTCTTCTATAAGCTATATCATTTTAAGGCCTTATAAAAAGTTACAGGGTGTTAAATGTGTAACAAATATGTGGCATTTATTGAATATTTACCAAACTAGTTGAGATATTTAGGTCATATTTGGTACACGTTATAACGGCATGGGTTAGCATAAAACCTGTTAATATCAAACACCTTGAATAACCAGTGGCGTAGAAGTGGGAAATTAGTATACCTAATTGTTTTTGAAAAAAAAAACCACCTTGTATAGCAATAAAATGTATTCAATTTCTTATGTAAATTTTAATTGTAAACAAAAACATTCTCTTAGCGTTTTTTCATATGTGTCATGGTTTCATAGCAAATTTGAGTTTTTCGTATTATATCGGGGTACTTCTGAAAAATTAACTTAAAACTTCGCTCCATAAGTAACACTCAAAGCAGAAAAAATGTGTTTCTTACTTTAAATAGAGTAAATTTTCCCAATAAACTTACCCATTCAAGGTTTTAATTTTCAAGATACAGGAGCGTAACATTAATTGTATTAGTATTAAATGTAAGTATTAGACCCTATATATTCAAAAGGATAGCCTTAAATAGGTAAGTTTATTGGAGAAAGTTACTTTATTTCAAGTAGCAAACACATTATTTCCACTTTAAGTATACTTGTGGAGCAAATTGTTTAGATAATATTTCAGAAATATCCCGAAATAATACAAAAAAATCAAATTTTCCAAGAAACCAAGACATATGCAAAAAAATTACCAAGAGATTTCTGTTTAAAATTAAAATTGACATAGGAAATTGAATACATTTTATTGCTATACAAGGTGGTTCATTTTTTCTAAAAACAATTATACTAATTACCTACTTCTACGCTACTGGTTGTTCAAGGTGTTTGATATTAACAGGTTTTATGCTAACCCATGCCGTTATAACGTGTACCAAATATGACTCAAATATCTCAACTAGTTTGGTAAATATTCAATAAAGACCACATGTTTCTTAAAACTCTGACACTCTGTAACTTTTTAATAAGGCCTTAAAATGATATAGTTTATAAAAGAAAGTGCGGTTATTGTTTGGTTTTCTATCACTTGTTGAAGTGTCCCCGAATAAAACTGAATCACCCTGTATACCTTGAGATATCCATTAGACAATTATTTTGAAAAACAATACGTAATATTGAGATAGTTCCGAGGATAATTCACTCACCTTTTAGAAATTCGGTAATTATTTCCAGTGGTGTAATCCACCCCCGATTTGGCTACCTCCCCTATTTTCGAGGTCCCTGACGTCCCTAAACACGAATCCGGGCTTGGTTTTTCCCGGTCGGACGTAGCTTTCGAGAAAATGAATTTTCAAATTTCCTTTTGACATCCCGGATTTCACGACGATATTTGTGGTTGTACCTACCTAATCGGGATGAATTTTTACCGTACGCATAGCTCAAACTAATCACCACACTATTTTGCACCATTTGCACCATCGAAAAAACCAAATTTTGAAAGATTTTTGTCGTGTTTACTTACGCTATTTTCGCCCATGCCCGACATTCAGCGCGCGCCGACATACTCTCTACTCTACTTACGCCTATTATAGAGGCGGTTTCACATAGCACTCGACTGCGATCGCAGTGTTTGGTGGGCGTGGTTCCGCTGCCAAGCGAATATCGATGTGATCGGAGTACACTGTTATCGCAGATACTGTTATAACTAGAAATATTTCTAATTTTCGGATGAAAAAATGTATCATCTAATCGAATTATATCGATACAATGAATGTCTATGGGACATTTAAAGTAACCTCAATATATTTTTAAAAGCTTTTATTTAACTTGCAATGTATGTATGTATGTATGTATGTATGTAATTTGTTCGGGTGGAATCTTGCAACTCAATTTTGAAGCAGATATCTTCAACCGATCGAGCTGAAATTTTGTACACACGTTTAATTTGGATGACAATGCATGATTATATGTGTGACGTCATTCTAAATCCAACATGGCGGATCACCCAAGATGGCGGACTAGTTAAATTTCAACCGATCGAGCTGAAATTTTGTACACACGTTTAATTTGGATGACAATGCATGATTATATGTGTGACGTCATTCTAAATCCAACATGGCGGAACACTCAAGATGGCGGACTAGTTAAATTTCAACCGATCGAGCTGAAATTTTGTACACACGTTTAATTTGGATGACAATGCATGATTATATGTGTGACGTCATTCTAAATCCAACATGGCGGAACACTCAAGATGGCGGACTAGTTAAATTTCAACCGATCGAGCTGAAATTTTGTACACACGTTTAATTTGGATGACAATGCATGATTATATGTGTGACGTCATTCTAAATCCAACATGGCGGAACACCCAAGATGGTCATTAGAAGGTCTCCTCATTGAAGAGCTAGACTGTTCTAAACTAACCGGCAAACGACCTTGCAACAATGATGCGTTAACTGAGATGAATAGACTCAGACACCTGGCCAAACTAAAAATTACAAAATAAATTAAAAGTAAAAAAATATTTTTAAAAAAAGCTTTTATTTAAATGCGCTAAAAAGAATAAAATAATCTTTTCTTTTAAAACTTTTACTATCAACTTATAACGTCATTCCACAATTTATATGATATAAAAGCTTGTCGCGAGATTTAAGTTTTCAAACTAAGTAAATACCACTACTTAAATCTCGCGACAAGCTTTTATATCATATAAATTGTGGAATGACGTTATAAGTTGATAGTAAAAGTTTTAAAAGAAAAGATTATTTTATTCTTTTTAGCGCATTTAAATAAAAGCTTTTTTTAAAAATATTTTTTTACTTTTAATTTATTCGTATGGGAGACGCGTAAAATTTTGGAAATCTCCGTCTACTGTTAATATAATTCAGTCAAAACGTGGTCTACTTAATTAAAGCGCTTTCACCCAATACCTTTTCTTCTTATATTTAACACTTTTTTAATCGAAAAGCACATGATAGCATACACTTGCCATTTTGTAACTACTACTGTCAACACATTTTTGCAAATATTATGAAACACCACATAACAGTTCTGCTATAGCAGTTTAAGCCTCCCCCACGAAACAGGTGAACTGTGATTGCAGTTGACTTCTATGTAAAACATGAATGGTCGGCCGTCGACGATGATTTCGTCATCTACTTGTCTCTTTTCGGCTTCAGAACGGGCGCGTATGCTGTTGTCTCTGTCTCACTTGCAATGCATTTATTCTTGTGGATTGCCATAATAACCCGTGAGCTCAATTTAAAATACGGCCAGGCGGCTGCGGATAGGAATGAATTATTATTAAACATTAGTAATCTTCAGTCCATTAGTAATAATTGGGGAGTTTTTGCATAAAAATATGATTGCATTTTTTAAACATAGTTTATTATTAAACATTGAATAAAATTTGTACCAAGTCGAAAAAAGATTCTTAAATAGACTCGTGGGGCCAGGAAAATCACGATGGAAAGTTAGAGGAATGTCCGCCTAAGAGATTTAACACTTTTCCGATTATTATAATTATTCAGAAAATGCCGCGAGATTGTCAGAAATCGCCCTTTTTTACCGAGCCGTAGGGAAGTTATTTTAACATGTTTGATGGTTGACTTTATATCTTTGTTTTTAGTGTAGTATGAATGGAGCGCGATATGTTCTGAGGTCATTGTATCAGAACAAAAAAAAATACAGCTGATACGGGCTGTCTGCAGGGTATATCGGATACCTTATTAAGATTTATGAAGCTTCTCTTTCGTATTGTCTTTCTTATTATTAATAATAATGGTTATATTATAGGGACACGATACTGTTACTGCAGGCACCAGCTACACACTGTATGAACTAGCAAACAATCCCCAGATACAGGTAGACGATAAAAAATTAAATCGAGCTTATTTAATGCATTGGTGATTTCAGGAAGAAGTGTTCCAAGAACAAAAACTCATCATGGAGAGTAGTTCGTCCGATTCCATAGGTTTCCAAGATCTCAAAGAAATGAAATACCTCGAAAAAGTGATCAAGGAATCGCTAAGAATGTACCCTCCGGTGCCTATGTACGTTCGAAACGTTAAAGAAGAAGCTTTCTATAGTAAGTATTCAGGCTCTATCGTCATAATTCAAAATTTCTCAGAGTAGTGTGTGATTCTATCAATGTTCGCTTTGCAAAATTGTAAATTTGATATGTCCTTATGTTGATTATCGCCTTAATTCGCTTAACTTTGTGTTCCAACCTAAATAAAAATAAATCTGGCTTATAACAACATTTTGCCAGTCAGTTAACTATACATAATCTTGACAATCAAAATTTAATTTAACTCGAAATATTCTGACATCTTGGTTTTTGCCGTTGATCTTCTTCATTTTACAATAATCGAATCTGTTTTCTATCATCCCCTGGTATTAGTAGTAAAAAGAGATGAAGGAGACTGCATGCTCGCCCAATATAATTTCACAGATCTTAGGATATAGGTACTTGCGTAAAAAGTTATAAATAAATATAGCTTTTTAGAGACCTTTTGACAATATTATATGGTGCATTAACTTTTACGTTGTGTTTGACAACCTTAAAAATTGAAATATTATGTTGCTCGTGGAATATGTATATTTTTGAAAAGTGCCTGACGCTTATTTCCTATATTCTTTTTGTGACGCCAATTAGAGTTTTTTGTGCCGTTTCAAGCCTCAGACTAAGTGAATAAAGGGGACACCGCATTATAGCGTCTTTATACAGATGTAAACAGTAAGCTGAACCTTTTCACTTTATGAAAGAGATAAATGTATTTACAAATACTACCTATGGAACGAAATATTATCTTTTTTCACTTTAGAGGAAAGACACTTGCACTTTATGCACCTTTTTACCATTTTCTATTATTTTAAACTTGCGGAACCGCACGAAAAACTCGATTTTAGCGTTTTCTGGTAAAACTAAGCAAATACCGAAGCACAAATCAAAACAAACAAAATGGAAAACAAACAAGTTGAGCAAGCGCTAACTTTGGTCCCTGTCAAACTGCCGCAACGTTGCCGATTAGAGCGAAAAGTAATGGGTGTTCTCTACTATATCCATTTTGTCAATAATAAAACAGCTACATAATCTTTCTTGAACATTAAAAGTTGTTTTACTTTACTGTTCCGCATGAATTTTATAAGTGGGGGCAATTTTACGTTCAATGCATCTACTAAAGAAATTGACGGTTTTATTGATGATATTCTTAGTTATTGTTACTCTTAAATGTGACAACATGTTTGGGGCAGGTCAGTAAGACCAATATTTGTAAACATGGGGATAGTAATAAACAACTATGCCTGTCAACAATTCACTTAAATTTGTAAACAAATTCGTCCCCTTTATTCATTAGTCTGAGTTTCAAGCGACTTTAGAATTACTATACCTATTACATTTTTTGCCATTCTCACTGGTGTATGTTATATTATGTAGGTAATTCATTTTTCAGATGGAAATCTTATACCGAAAGGAACATCGATTATGATATTTGCGTACGGAGTAGGAAGGAATGGGAAAGTATTTCCAGAACCGGATAAGTTTGATCCAAGTAGGTTTGATGGTGAAAATAAAGTGCCATATTCCTATATCCCTTTCAGTGCAGGACCTAGAAATTGCATCGGTAAATATAGAATTCTTAACTTATATTGAGGACAAAGAATAATAATTGGAGGTCTTGATTTTTTATCTAGGTATGTTAGTTTATCTATAGATACCTGACATATTTTAATGGAAAAAAATATGTTGAAAACGAATAGGTACTATGTATTAATTGCTATTAATTTGATTAAAAAAATATGTGATATTTAGATATTATCTTATTAATTTATTCATTCCAGGACAAAAGTATGCAATGCTAGAAATGAAAAGTATCCTCGGGAAGATCCTTAGGAATTACGAATTGCTACCGGCTACACCAAAGCATGAACTGAAACTAGCCTCAGAAACTGTGCTAAAATCGCTGAATGGGATAAAAATACAAATCCGAAGGCGACTTATAAAGTGAACCCCCCGTTTAAAAAAATTCACCCAATTGAAATGTACATAGTTTAAAAACATGTGGACATGTTTACGACACTGGCGAAACATTAGGGGAGAGTCGGGTAATATCGGACAGTGGGACACAGCATCTTCTCAATTTTCCTAATAGATGGCGTTCCGAATTAGTCAGAATTGCTTTATTAGAATTGCCGTAGACACATATGTTCAGTATGAGGCCGAGCTTTGAACGGTACACGTCGTGTGCTTTATTTTTTATTTTTTGCCCAAAACAAATTTCCCAGACATAAAATTTACCAGTCTATATTTTATATAAACGTTAAGTTCTTTTAAAATGTTCATATTATATAACATTTGTTGGTTATTTTGGAATATAAAAATGGTTTTATGGAAATTATCGGAGGGTCGTAAAAAATAAGTTGGCCACTTTTTTCCAACGGTGCTGTTCGGGTAGTATCGGACACACATATTTCGTGTGATATCGGACACTGAAATTTTTACTGAACATTCTTATTTTCATATTAACTTTAAAAAATGCCCAAGAACACAAAAGGAAAAAGAAAAATTGACCAACTAGATGATTACATTGGAAAAAATAAAAATGCAAAGGACAAAAAATATAGCAAAGATAATGTGCTCTGAACAGCAACAAGAAGCAACGGAGTTTATCATCTGTGGTGAAGACTTCGTCGCAAATTAGATACAATGATGATAAAATTTCACGTCCCCAATAGATTTTTACAGAAAGAAAGTTGGCGGCTTTATGGGACTATAAATTTTGGCAACTGGTAATATCATACCAACATCCAAGTTCTAATGGATGTGCCGGTGTTTTCATATTTGAATCGTTCGAGAAGGCAGACTACGACAGCTGTTTCCCCTTATTAGGTTCATCAAGGCAGACATAACCTTCCCGAACGACTCAAACCAAAACGGTAGCACTTATAATAGTGTAACTTGCACTTGCACTTGCACTTGCACTTGCACTTGCACTTGCACTTGCACTTGCACTTGCACTTGCACTTGCACTACAATGCATCTAGTGCCATGGTTGGACCCATAAAAATTGCTCTGGGGCAGAAAAACATCAGGTTTATTATAAATGCGGCATTGGTAAGGGGAATTAATTCATTTCCGGTACTACCCGACGTTTTCAGAAAATTACAAAAAGAGGCCCACTTTTGTTTTTAACGAGTGGAGTTTTTGTTTAAGTTTTTTGTTTAATTTTATTATGTATTCTATTCTGCAAAGAGTATAGTTTATTTTAAGCAAAAATATGTTAATATATCATTTTTTTGATAAAAATTATTTCAATTTTTCGAAATGTGTCCGATATTACCCGACTCTCCCCTACATTATATTTTATCCTTGCCTTATTTTTCCATTAATTTTTGTAGTAACAATATGAGAAATATCCGACAACACAGTGCTTAACAAACTTAATAGTCCAAGAGCCGGCCGCATGATTTCAACTCTCATAAGCTTATAGAATAAGATGTTGTGTAAAATGTAGAGAGTATATTTCTTTACTTGAAGCGAGTAGGTTGCCTCAGATAATATGGGCCCGATCATTGTTATTTAAAGAAGTTGTGGATAATTTTTAATTTTTTAATAGGTACATCCGTCCCACGAACATATTTACTACTTTTTCGCAAAAGCCTTTTGACAAATTCGAAAAGTGCCGTTCTAAAAATCGAAAAAGATGGCAAATTTCTTAATTGGGTCTTGTACTTTCCTCCATTACCGAAAGAAACCTCGAAAATCCGATATTTAACCAAATTTCCCGACTCCCGATTTCCAAGTTTCGAGAAACGGGACGGCTGTAGAATTAGCGAAATTGACGGAAAATCCTGAGGAACCGCTCTTATAAATTGCGTGTTTTTTCTCATTTTTTGATTTTTCGGGGGCACCGGAAGCGTCTGCACCTCACCTGAAGACTTGTGGGAATATTAAAAATTCCGACCCCAGAGCCCCGAGCCGAAATAACTTAGCTGTAGCTCGTCGAAAAAGGGCAATTTTTGACAGTTTTCGGACTTTGGTATTTTGGGTGACGGGAAATGCCGACCAATCACTTAAAAAAGAGCGTCCCACCTGCGTTGGTCGTTTTTTTGCCGAAAATCCTTAATAACTCGAAAACGGGAAATAATTTACCTGAAAAAGTTTCGTTAAATATGTTGACCCGTTCTCCGGCCATCTCGCCGTATCGTCAGATCTCCGGAAAAACGCGTTTGAAAAATTTTTCCTGTGCATCAAACGGAATATCGCACTGGCTTACAAGCCCTGTGCAAACATGTGGCAACGCCGCAGCGGGACGGTTCAACGAGTCTATGCAGTATAGAGCAGTCTGCACTTTGGCTTGGTACGATTCCTGGTGTGGATAAGTACATTTTCGACAAATAATATGGTAAATTTGGGCAAATAGAGGGGACTAAATTTTGTTTTAAGTCGAATTGAGAATTTTTCGCAAAGTGTGCGATCAGGCAAATGATCTATCTCTATCTTCCCTTATGGTTAAATTTTCATAAAAATACAAACAACAAGCGAACAGAGAACAGCATGTTGTGAAGGAGACTTCTGATTGAAATGGCAGTTAGGGTCAATTTCATAATTCATTCAAATAAATTATCTTTTGACTTTAACATTAGGTAAAGAAACTTTTGCAACAATACTAAACAATGGTGGGATTGTTAGAAAGCTCCTTTAATTTTAAAGGGTACTTTAGTTAATCATGTTAGTCTTAAATTTTCGTCCTTTGGAAAGCCCAAAATGAATACAAGTTATTATTATTGTGATTTGACTTACAGCCAGGTATATAACTAAGTTCTAACTTCCCTCGACTTTTCTAGGCATCTTGAGGCTTGACATTGTAAAGAAACGATTCTTCACTTAGAACTTTTATAGAAATGTTTCACTTTTTTACAAACAAAACAAATTTATAAAAAAACTGTCGCCAGCACTTCTGGCTGTCTGTTTCCACCCAGAGACACACTGCCTCGTCGTAGCAATCTGGCGACGTTAGCACTACTCGCAATACGCAAATTATTCCGGTAAATTTCTTGTAAAATCAACTGACAGACAGTGTCAGGGCACGCGACGTGTACCCGCATCCCTTGTTGCCAGTTTTCTTTACTTCAGGGATTCTCCTAGAGTCGGCTGTGGCACTGGCTGTATCGCGGGACTTCGCACACAAGTCGCGTCCCCGAGGGGAGGATTTTCGGGGCCCCGAAAATACGCCTATCGGATTTCTAAAGGACCAAGGGACCCTTTTTTTATTGTTGCTCCATGGACCTTCTTTCCTGTTTTGTTCTATAGTCATATGAGTGTAGGTTTGCCTGAAAATCAACCACAACTTCTTTAAATAACAATGATCGGGCCCATATTATCTGAGGCAACCTACTCGCTTCAAGTAAAGAAATATAACTGTCTACATTTTACATAACATCTTATTCTATAATCTTATGAGAGTTGAAATCATGCGGCCGGCTCTCACATAATAACGAATATTGAGAACCTTTCAAAGGACATGATAATTTATATATATTGAGTGTCGCAAAAATTTTATAAGCACTATCTTGCCTATATTTTTACTTCCACATCGCTAAGGAATGTTGAATGTTGTTATTGACAATACCCTCAATACATAATTTTATTATTTTTGTTAGTTGAAAATAAACAATAAAATAACTTTGTTGTCACTTTTGTCGTGCTATACCTATAACTGAACAAAATTGAGCATTTAATGATGAGTTAACAAAGAAAAATTACAGGATATACAGGATGTGCCTAAAAAATGCTTTATTGGCGGCTTTTCGTTTTCGAAATACACAGTGCTAAATAGTAATGAGTAGGTAATGAAAAAATATATGGATTGTTTTAAATTGCAGTAAAACGGCTTAAGCCATTTTGTCAAAATTGTTTTAAGGAAGCTATTATCCACGCATATTTGTAGGTAACATGATTATTTACATTACTCGTATAATCAGTAGTACGAAAGTGTGATATATGGTACAGGGTGGCCTATGCAAGCGGAAAAGTGCTTTACGAGAAGACAGGTTAACATAAAATCGTCATTCAAAAAATGATATTGTAGTAAAAATTAAGGGGAATTCGATGGTGTACTCGGATCTTGTATCGGGGGTCGGTAAAAAAGTTATCGAGAAAAAACATTTTTTGCAAAATAAAAAAAAATATTTTTTTACCTACACAACCATTAGAAAACCTTCAAGTAGTATTCCTGAGTATTTAGTTTTTTGAAACAACTTCTGGTTATAGCGGAAATGAAAGTGATTTTCTCAATTTTACAACTTATACATTCCATTTAACAATTATAGGATTCCTTTTTTAATTCTGATTCCAACGATATATGACTTGACCTATTTATCTCCAACTGTTTCCGAGATATTTATCAGAGAAGCTCCATTAAACTAGATACATGGTCTCATGGTCAGTGTCTGATGTTCTCCGAGTAGGCCAAACAATAAAACCAAATTTATGACAATTAAGTCATGATAATAAATGTGACAGTCAAGTGACTGTATAAGTTCAATATTTCTATTTACCTTTCAGATTAGTCTTAAACTTTTGTTACTGAAGCTGTTACTAGTTACAGTTTTAAAAAAATGTTTTTAAAAGGAAAATGCTGTGATGTTTTAAAGGTCTTTATTAAAAAAGAAAAATGACACGTAGAAACTTTGAGGGAGTATTCTCGCAAATATCCAAACATAAAAAATGTTCCGAGTGCTTCATTCATATGTAAGCTGTATCGAAGATTAAGATCGACAGGAAGTGTGATTTGCAAGAGAAAAATTGGGTTTAGAATTAGTGAGGACGAGAAAAAACGAATTTTAAATTATTTCAGAAGAAATAACGAAAAATCACAGAGATGCAGCGATAGATTTATTTAAACTGTAACTAGTAACAGCTTCAGCAACAAAATGTAAGACTAATCTGACTGGTAAACAGAAATATTGATTTAACAGACTACTTGATTGTCAGTTTTATTATCATGGCTGACTTTATTTGTCATAAATTTGGTGTTTTTGTTTGGCCTACTCGGATCGAACATCAGACACTGACCATGAGAATTAAAAAATAATCCTATAATGGTTAAATGGAATGTGTAAATAATTGTAAAATAGAGAAAATCACTTTCATTTCCGCTATAACCAGAAGTTACTTCAAAAAACTAAACATTCAGGAATACTACTTGAAGGTTCTCTAATGGTTGTGTAGATATTTTTTTTATTTTGGAAAAAAAAATTGTTCGCTATAATTTTTTTTACCGACTCCCGTATACAAGATCCGAGTACACCATCGATTTCCCCTTAATTTTTACTAGAATATAATTTTTTGAAAAAAGATTTTATGTTAATCTGTCTCTCCGTCACACACCTTTTCCGCTCTACTCGTTATTACGTTTAAAACGGTATACAACTTTATAAAATTATCTTTGGCATTTTCTAGTTTATCCACTTTTGGGTTAGAGAAAAACTAAAATTACCTTTGTGTTGTACATAATCCCAGACACACGGAAACAACTTTCATATGTTGCGCTAATGACCGGAAGTGTCCCGAAAAACATTATTGAAATCTAGAGAATAATACGTACAAAACCAGCGCCATGATATTTTTCAGCGGCTATTGCGGGTGCGCTGACTTGGTTACTTGGCAATGTTGTCAAACGCACGAATTAAAAATGTTTCCTTAAAATTGTCCTTGCCCTGCGTGTAGCCATTTCCTCACTTAATTACAAAAGTCTAGAGAACATTTTCGAAACGAAATTGACATCATATTTGATATTTTCCTTGCCCTAAAAAGAAACTTGTTTAACTCCCACAAGGTCATTGTAATGATAGAAAGGCGCAACTCCGTTGCAACTCCCAAAGCGTCAAATATTTTTAATTCGTGCGTTCGACAACATTGCCTAGTAACCAAGTCAGCGCACCCGCAATAGCCGCTGAAAAACATCATGGCGCTGGTTTTATACGTATTAATTGTCTCTAGATTTCAATAATGTTTTTCGGGACACTACCTTAAATAAAAGCTTGTTTTTAAAAAGGTTTTATTTTGAGCTTTTTAGTACCTATTTGATTCCCATATCAGGTGGGTGGTATCTTGGGGCGTATTGAATTTAGTATGATGTCACTAACTTTATAGTTTCCTACTCTTCAAGCCCTTTCATTTGATACCCATATGAAGGGGGTTTGGAAAAATGTAATCCGCCATCTTGGAGCGGCGGCCATATTGAATTTAGTGTGATGTCACTAACTTTATCGTTTTCTACTCTTCAAGCCCTTCCATTTGATACCCATATTAAGGGGATTGACAAAAAATACATCATCCGCCATCTTGTGGCGACGACCATTTTGAAAGTATTACAATATTGAGTATTGCATATTGTATTGCCACCAGAACAAAAGGTGGATGCAAAATTTCAGCTCAATCAGATGTCAGGAAGTGGTTCTAATTCAGCTTGCAAGATTCGTCTCACACATACATACATAGGTACAGCGTGTCCAAAATAGTTTGTCCTACCCCCTGGATCTCAGGAACCATAAGAGATACGAAAAAACTTGAATACAAAAGTTGCAAGGTTGGCAGTGGACGTAACCTCTCTTTTATTTTCACATATACAGGGAGATTCGTTTTTTCAGGAACAAAAATAAAATATGTAGATTTTGACAATTGCATTTATCCTTTTCAAATATTTGCATTCTCCATGAAATTTGCTACAAAACCGTTTTTTTGTTTTGTATTTTGCATCCAGCGTTGCCAAGATATCGAATTTTTCTTGGAATTTAGGGACTTCGTGGAGGTTATGGAAACTGAATGCTGTATCTTTATTTTAATAGATATCAAAGATATATTTTAGCCGAAGTATGACAGCACAACCATGTGTGGTGTGGTATGTCGAAATTGTTTTTTGCATATACAGTGTGTTCATAACAGGCTCTCAAAATCGGATAATTTCAAACAGCAATAACTTTTTTTTTTCAAATGGAATGACCCATATTTCTATAGTTTGTTGGATGCCGGCGTCCAAGCCCCACATTTTATGTAAATAACATTCTATAATATATATTCAGTATTTAAGAAAATTTCTTTGTAACTTTTTAAGCAAAGCAAATCGGACGACTTTGACTTAAATGGGTAAAAAATTACCCTCTGACACATCTTTTAATTCTAAACAACTTTTATAAATAAATATTTTTGATATTTTTAAAAACAAAGGAATTTCACACTTGGAAATCAAAAAAATCGGAGTTGGCTGATTTGTTTGAAAAGTGACAATCGGACACATCTTTTAATTTTAAACAACTTTTATAAGTAAAAGTTTTTGCTATTTTTAAAAATAAAGTCAGTTTATTCTTTATCGCACTTCATGTTTTTGTATTTTTTGGACACCCTGTATAAAAAAATCGAAAATTCTCTTCGTGGACCATATTTTTTCGAGAAGCAAAAACTTTTATCAAGAATGACTTTTTGTCGAAAAATGAAATTTTTGGACCATTTGTCATCTTGGGATGTCTATCCGTGGACATACTGTATACGGGTATTTTATTTCCCGTATTATCTAAAATGACAATTATTTCTGCCACTGTCTGGAAAAATAGTTATGGCTTGCTTGATAAAACCTTCTCACCTGAATGAAAAATGCAAAGAAATATTCTTAAATACTAAATATCTCGAAAACGGGTTATTTACATAAAATGTGGGGCTTGGACGCCGGCATCCAACAAACTATAGAAATATGGGTCATTCCATTTGAAAAAAAAAAGTTATTGCTGTTTGAAATTATTCGATTTTGAGAGCCTGTTATGAACACACTGTATATGCAAAAACCAATTTCGACATACCACACCACACACGGTTGTGCTGTCATACTTCGGCTAAAATATATCTTTGATATCTATTAAAATAAAGATACAGCATTCAGTTTCCATAACCTCCACGAAGTCCCTAAATTCCAAGAAAAATCGATATCTTGGCAACGCTGCATCCAAAATACAAAACAAAAAAACGATTCTGTGGCAAATTTCATGGAGAATGCAAATATTTGAAAAGGATTAATGCAATTGTCAAAATCTAAATATTTTATTTTTGTCCTGCAAATACGAATTGCCCTGTATATGTGAAAATAAAAGAGAGGTGACGTCCACTGCCAACCTTACAACTTTTGTATTCAAGTTTTTTCGTATCTCTTACGGTTCCTGAGATCCAGGGGGTAGGACAAACTATTTGGGACACGCTGTACATACTAACAGGAGGGCAAGGTAAATAAAAACTTGTAAAAACGATTTATATTATTGGACTTTTCTGGATAAAGCCACCGTCTAATAAGATGATACATTTTTCTGTGCGTTTCCTGTTGTCTCACTACCTACCTTAGTGGCCTTAACCCATCTGAACTTTGATTGGGAGCTTTCTCTAAATTTTAGACGTAGTTGTTTATAATTTCTACAGGAGGTTTGATGTACTAGATATTTATCGCTCAATCCAAAATAAACGATTTTGTGTATTGTCCATAATAATGATGTATTTTATAAAAAATAGGGATAGATAATATACAGTGGCGTACCAGCACATAAAGATAATGTTTTATCTCGAGGCCACCATTTGCTTTGCTTTTAGGGCAATACGCCATAAACAACTTGCGTGGGATGGGGAAAACCAAAAGGTCCCTAACTCCACTAAATTACTGTTCAACGCATTGTGCTATTTTTTCATTTACCGTTAAAAGAAATTTACACCTAAACTGGAATTAATTCAGGAATCTGTCCCAAACAAAATCCTAAGACGCCCATGAAACTTGTATCGGTAAATAAAAACTAACTGAGAGTTTGTTGAGCGAAATTATTATTTTCTGCTACGTACAGTATCAATGAGTAAATTAAATAAGTATGATGTATGGGCTGCTTTTAGGAATCGTGACTATAATTATCGCGTATCTGGGTACCGTCTATTTGAACAGCAAAGGTAGAAGAATTAAGAAGGTTTTGAATTGGGTGCCAACTCCCCCTGGATTTCCTCTTATTGGGCATTCTTTGAAAGTTCAAGATTCCGTAGGTGAGTAGAGTAGAGGTTATATCCAAAGAGGACTATAAAATGGATGGAATAATAATAATAGTAATAATAATAATAGAGATGTTCACAAAAAAAATAAAAAATCATATTTTGTAGAAAAAGTAGCAAGAAGTAGCTGTAGTCTTTGAATTCGAGGAACGCTGTCATTAGCTTGACGTCATTGCCCTAGTCGGAAGCACGCTCTTTCGAACTGCTCTCCTTTGTGCATATTACCATAGTAGAAACTTAAATCAGTGAACACATAATGCAGGGTGTCCGGTTATTAATAATTACTTAGACACAAGGCGTTCTAACTCTTTTTTTAAATTGAATTAGGGCAATATCTACCAAAATAATTAAGCTGCTGAACTGAGATTTGGCACTGCTGTATTTTTAGGCATGGAGAATAAGCTGAAAATGTCAATATGTACGTATCTCACAGAGGACGCCACTTATGCTCTGTTTTCGGATCTTGCTTTTACTCGTCTTGCAGGTCCATCATTTTAGTGCATATTTCTATTTGCCAACAAAAGTGTATACCTACTTGTTTCATACCGACAGAATCAACTATTTGAAATTGCCAAAACGTGCCCCAAAACACCTGTTAACTCAAACATTAAACATACAATTTTCAGTTACCGCTTTTAAATGTTACAAATTAACCGTGCTCGTTTAAAATGAGAAAAAAATCTTTATGAACAATGTACCATGTGATCACGCTTAATTTTGATGTCATTTTTTTTCGAAAATGAAACCTTTTCGGGTATATCTTATAGGAAAAAAGGTCATAATGGTGATGAGTATTCGCCTTAAAATATGATTGCACTTCCCCTTAGTCCAAATTTGTATACAACCTGTTGATTCAGTTCCTAAACAAATTACATTGAACTTAAAACACTCTAAATTTCATCCATATTTTAAGGGCGAATGTTCATCATCGTTTATGACTTTTTTTACTATACAGGGTGTCCGGAAATTACGTGCACATACGGAAGGGGGTAATTCTTTGGCCCATTTTAAGAAAAAAACTTCATATGAACGTATGTCGTAAACGTCCTAACTTTTGAGATACAGGGCGTTGAAGTTCATTTTTTTAAATTGAATTTTGGCTACATCTCCCGAAATAATCAAGCTGCTGAACAGAAATTTGGCACTGCTATGTTTTTGGGGATGGAGAATAAGCTGAAAATGTCAATTTCACCGTATCTAACAGAGGGCGCCACTTGCGCTGTTTTTTGATCACGCTTTTACGCGTAACTTTTTTGAGGTTATCTTTTAGGGCCTGCGGGTCCATCATTTTAGTGCATATTTTCATTCTGCAAGAAAAAGGTACTCTTGTTTCATAACGATTAAATCGTTAAATTGGCAAAATGTGCCCCAAAACACCTGTTGACTCCAATATTTGAAACATAAAATTTTCAACGACCGCTTTCAAATGCTACATATCAACTGTACATTCAAAATGAAGAAAAAAATGCTAAATGGATATTGGTCAAAACACCATTGGTTTTCTTGAAATAGGGTGTTCAAATTTTGTCAAATTCAATCTTTTCCATTTTGAAAGGGAATAATTTTTGGTGCATTGTTCATAGGGATTTTTTTCTTCATTTTGAAGGTACAGTTGATCTGTAGCATTTGAAAGCGGTCGTTGAAAATTTTATGTTTCGAATATTGGAGTCGACAGGTGTTTTGGGGCACATTTTGCCAATTTAAACGTAAACGGTTGATTTAATCGTCATGAAACAAGAGTCCCTTTTTCTTGCAGAATGAAAATATGCACTAAAATGATGGACCCGCAGGCCCTAAAAGATAACCTCAAAAAAGTTACGCGTAAAAGCGTGATAAAAAAAAGTGGCGCCCTCTGTGAGATGGTGAAACTGCCATTTCAGCTTATTCTCCATCCCCAGAAACATAGCAGTGCCAAATTTCAGTTCAGCAGCTTGATTATTTCGGGAGATGTAGCCAAAATTCAATTTAAAAAAATGAACTTCAACGCTCTGTATCTCAAAAGTTAGGACGTTTACGACATACGTTCATATGAAGTTTTTTTCTTAAAATGGGCCAAAGAATTACCCCCTTCCGTATGTGCACGTAATTTCCGGACACCCTGTATAAGGTAGGTATGCCCGCAAAAGTTTCATTTTCGAAAAAATAAATATTAAGTACAAAACTGGAAGTTTCAAGGTCGAATATTTTTCAAACGCTTGAAACAAACATATTAGATGTATACATCATTGAAATTGTGACAATGAGCAGATTTCAAAGATCTAAAAATATACAGGGTGTCGCGTTTAAAAAAGAAAACAAGTCTGGTTTGGCACCGCTTCTGTGAACACCCTGTATAAAACTAAATAAATGCTGAGAAAAGCTTGCTTTGGCTTCTACAACTTTTATCTGAAACTTTTTCCTAACCTCCAAAATATACAAAATTAGAGGAGTGTAAAAACGTGATCACACGGTACCAAAAATTATTCACTTTCAAAATGGAAAAGATTTTGGTTTTTGACCAATGTCCATTGGCTATTTTTTCATTTTGAATGTACAGTTGTTGATCTGTGACATTTGAAAGCGGTAAGTGAAAATTCCCTAAATTCCGTTTCAAATGTTGGAGTTAACAGGTGTTCTGGGGCACATTTTGACAATTATTTCAAACAAGTAGGTACCTATACACTCTTGTTTGCAAGTCAAAAGATGCACTAAAATGATGGACCTGCAAGATTAAACTCAAAAAGTTACAAGTACAAGCGAGAAGCAAGATGCAAAAACAGTGCAAGTGTCGCCCACTGTGAGACACATAGAAATTGACTTATTCTCCATCCCAAAAACACAGCGGAACCAAACTACAGTTCAGCAGCTTGATTATGTTGGGATATGGCTACATTATTATTGCCCTGAATATTCTGAGAAAATAGAACCTTCGTTTTAAAATTCCTCACTTCACATTCTGCTCTTTATGGCTGAAAAACAAAAATATTAGGTATGTCAACATGATTATCACTAAAAAAATGCCAAAAGGTTTACAGTTCAAGTTTTATGCAAACAAAATATATCATCAATTTCAACGAGGCACGTCTACATCTTTATATTTTATATTTACTTGTGCAATGCATTTATCGTCATTGAGTGAGATGCCAATTTATAAAACAATAAGCCTACCTAAACCTAATACTATATTATGTACCAAGGGACTTACAATCCCGAGAGTGAAGATTGTTGCTCGAGCGTAATCGAGCGAACAACAATTAAGAGTCGGTATAGTCCTGTAGTACATACGCTATTTTTTGCACAACAGGAATTAAAATTTAAAAATTCACAAGACATTATATGTAAAAAGAAACACTCGACGTTACCAATTTACTAATTTGCACCGAGTTGTAGCGAGGAAACTGTTTGATTTAGATGAATATCACATTTCTATTTTAACTTTTCAAGGGCCACCTAATGGTGGTGGTACCAATCGGTACCATGGTGCCAAAATTGGTACCAAAAGTTGGTACCTTGGTACCAACCATCAGTTACTCCACCGGATAGCTCTTGAAAAGTTAAGGCAGGAATGTGAAATTCATTTTGTTCTATCTCAACCAGTTTTATCGCTACAACAGTGCAAAGTAGTCAGAATGCCTATTTTCAACTGTTCATAGCTCAGAATCTACTGATTTTTAAAAAATGACACTCTTCAGATGTGTTTAGAATTTTCCCTAGAATCCTAATTTGTTTATCTACTGCATTTCGTTATACGGTTCATATGATAAATGTTATTGAATAAAGTACATCGCTGGTAAAATTTTCTTTTGTTTTTGTTACTTTTAATCCCAAGGAGCTAAAATATAGCGGTATAAATATAGCTTTTTTCGACGGCCGCCTTGTTTTTGAGTACATGGTATTCGAATTTTCAAAAATGCTAACGTCTAATTTTTTTATTGTTGTTATAGGTATCTATTAGTAAAACATTTTTTTCAGCTGCTCTAAATCTTTTATCAGAGACCACAAAAGAATTTGGTCTAATGTTTAAAGTACAGTTTGGATTTGATCATTATTTGGTAATTAGCGACTACACATACCTGGACCATGTGCTCAATTCTACTAAGATACTGACCAAATCCGTAAATTACCGCTTTCTACATAGCTGGTTGGGTACAGGACTACTGACAAGCACCGGTGGGCTTTAACTAACCTAATAAGTGCCAACAAATAAATAAAATTATTTTGATTTCTGTAGGATCCAAATGGAAACAGAGGAGGCGAATTCTTACGCCCGCTTTTCATTTTTCCATACTCGGCGACTTTATTTCTGTTTTTGACGAACAAGGTAGGCAGTTGGTAGAGAAATTAGAAAAAACTGTAGATAAGGACCACGTCGATGTGTACCCTTACATAAGGTTATGCGCATTAGATATTATTTGTGGTAAGTAAAGGCAAAAAAATAGTATTTTTTTATGAATCTTGGAAATAGATATTACATCACATTATTTATTTGAAAAAGTTCACTTGCAGAAAGACTAATCTACCATAGGCTTTTTTTTTGTGTATCATGACTCTCTAAAATTCTCCAGAAGCCACAATGGGAGTCTCATTAAACGCCCAAACATCTGAAGATTCCACCTACGTCCGCAGCGTGAAAACAATGCTAAAAATTTTGATAGATCGCTCATTCTCTGCGACACAAATCGTCGACTCGATCTATCCCTTCACCAGAAACTACAGGGAAGAGAAGAAAGCTTTGAAAGTTCTGCACGGGAAAACTCTGTCGGTGATTGAAGAGAGAAGAAAAAATTTGGACACGAGAAAGTCGGCGGTCGAAGATGAATTTGGTAATAGGAAGAAACTTGCGTTTTTGGACATATTACTTCAGGCCACTGTCGATGGGAAGCCTCTATCTACTGATGACATTAGGGAAGAAGTGGATACATTTATGTTTGAAGTAAGTATAAGCTGCTAATAATGACCCATGGTCATTTTTTAACTCGAAATATCACATTGGTTCGTTCAATTATTGAAAATGACATTTTTTATACGTTGTTGTCCATTTTATAGCTAATTATGTGTGCAAAATTCAATCGCACAAGCCTTTTTTTGAAGATATACAGGGTGGCCCACCACGAACTGCATCGATCTATATATGGAAAACTAAAAGTAGGAAAATTCTCAAAAATTTGGCGCCTAACCAATGCCGATGGGCGCTGCTCAACTAAAATATTTTGATGAATCTGGCACTTCCGGTCATACCGGAAGTCGATATCAACTTTCTTATCTCAAATAGAACACCCCGTATATTATTGCATTTTTGGATTCTAGGCATCATTTTGGAACAAAAACATGTAACATGTCCTATGTCCAAATCCAACCGTTTTTGAGATATTTGCATTTTTCCGAAGAAATTACAGGTGCAGACCTAAAGTCAGTTAGCAATTTATACGAGGAAACCGCGAAATTTCAAAACGAATTTTTGGCATCGCGTAACAGAAGCCCTGACCTAGTGATCTCTGCTGAGAAATAAATCCGTTCTTATACAGGGTGTTCGCAAAATATGAATAAAAATTACATTCAAAATGTGCTTAAATCTCGAAATTTTCAAATGGAAACCCCTATTTTTTTTGAATGCGATCTTATTCACCACTAAAAATGATGACAACTTTGTGTAAGGGTTCCTATACCTAAATTCAGTAATTTTCGATTAATTTACGAAAAACCCACTTTTCGCCCATAAAATGCGGGGTTTGCTTAACGCTTGGAAAATCATATTAGCCCTGGACGTTGAAAAGACAATCGCGGCTGAGGAAATGTCACTTGGTTTATAAATTATTGTCAAGAATAATGCCGGCGCGCTTAAGAGGGGGTTGCCGACAGCAAAAGTGACGTTAGATTTCGCATTTTTTTAAGTTGTATATCATAAAATCTAATAACATTTTAACTGGCAAAAATTTAGTACAAACATATCTGTCTTCATTTTAATCATAAGATCTTAAAAGCATGTGCACTGGAATTATTATTTTTCCCAAGGTTTTCATAACCTATAAAACAAAACACTGCTTTTAAGATCTTATGATTAAAATGAAGACAGAGATGTTTGCACTAAATTTTTGCCAGGTAAAATGTTATTAGATTTTATGCTATACAACTTAAAAAAAACGAAATCTAACGTCACTTTCGCTGTCGGCAACCCCCTCTTAAATTACACAAACAAAGATTATGTATTCTCCGTAGATAATAAACAAATTTTAATAATCTTCGTTTGTGTAATTTAAGCGTTAAGCAAACCCCTCATTTTATGGGCGAAAAGTGTTTTTTTCGTAAATTAATCGAAAATTACTGCATTTAGGTATAGGAAACCTTACACCAAGTTGTCATCATTTTTAGTGGTGAATAAGATCGCATTAAAAAAAATGGGGGTTTCCATTTGAAAATTTCGAGATTTAAGCACATTTTGAATGTAATTTTTATTCATATTTTGTGAACACCCTGTATAAGAACGGGTTTAGTTCTCAGCAGAGATCACTAGGTCAGGGCTTCTGTTACACGATGCCAAAAATTCGTTTTGAAATTTCGGGGTTTCCTCGTATAAATTGCTAATCGACTTTAGGTCTGCATCTGTAATTTTTTTTCGGAAAAATGCAAATATCTCAAAAACGGTTAGATTTAGACATAGGACATGTTGAGTGTTTTTGTTCCAAAAAAGATGCCCAGCATCCAAAAATGCAATAATATATAGGGTGTTCCATTTGAGATAAGAAAGTTGATATCGACTTCCGGTATAACCGGAAGTGCCAGATTCACCAAAATATTTTAATTGAGCAGCGCCCATCCGCATTGGTGAGGTGTCAAATTTTCAGAATTTTCCTAGTTTTAGTTTTCCATATATAGATCGATGCAGTTCGTGGTGGGCCACCCTGTATACGTGGTCATTTAAGTGTGCAACATATGGGACAACCAAAATACAAATATTCCCAAAAGTTGGTGCATGTTCGATAATCATATTAGGCGCACTTAGAATGGTTGCAAGTTGCAAGTCAAACAGCATACAGGGTTGGTAAAAAAATATAAAAATTGTACAAGAGTAAAATACCCTTATTTGAGAAAATTCAGCAAAATGGTATTAAGAAAAGTTGTCTAGAATTAAAAGTTATGACTAAATAAAATACCAAAACATGGTCTCCTAAGAAAAAAGAAAATTTTTAAAAAACATTAATAATTTACAAAAAAAATTGTTTTAATATTCACCCTAAACAATTTCATAAATTAATCAAAATTAAATCATTTTCGCATAAGTTTCTTCAAATTCAAGCATATTTGTAAAATTAACTGAGATTTTTAAGTTTCTAGGGAAACGCAAATTTCATGTTTATCGCGACGATATTAAACCAAACTTTAAATAAATTTCGCAAAAATTCTTCTGAACATTAGTAATGATAATGTGTATATTAAAAAGGTGCAATTTTTGTATTTTAAATCTTTATTGAGAAACTGGAAATTAATTGACGAATTTTTTTTTCTTAGGAGGTTATGTTTTGGTATTTAGACATATCTTTTAATTCTAAACAACTTTTCCTAATAACCTTTTGATGAATTTTCTAAAATATGGGTATTTTACTCTTGTACAACTTTTATATTGTTGACCTACACTGTATGCTGTTTAACTTGCAATATTTGCATTTTGGTTGTGCAATTAACAAAAAACATCCCCTATCCTATGTTAAATGATATAAACTCTTTTTTCAAATTTAATCATGGCAATATCTCCCAAACTAAGCAAGCTGCTGAAATGAAATTTGGCACTGCTGAGTTTTTGGCGATGGAGAATAAGCTTAAAGTGTCAATTTCGCTGTATCTCACAGAGAGCGCCACTTGCGCTGTTTTTGGATCGTGCTTTTACTCGTAACTTTTTTGAGGTTATCTTTTTGGTCCTGCAGGTTCATAATTTTAGTGCATCTTTTCATTCTGCAAGAAAAAGGAACTCTTGTTTCATAACGACCAAATCAACCGTTTGCGTTGACTTTAATATTCGAAACATAAAATTTTCACCTATCGCTTTCAAGTGCTACAGATCAACTGTATCATTTAAAGTGAAAAAAAAAAACTATTAACAATGTACCAAATATTATTCGCTTTCAAAATAGAAAGGATTGAATTTGACAAAATTTTGCCACTCTATTTCAAGAAAACCAATGGTGTTTTGACCAATGTTCATTTGGCATTTTTTTCATCATTTTGAATGTACCACAGTTGATCTGTAACACTGAACTCAACAGGTGTTTTGGGGCACAGCTTGCCGATTTCAACGCAAACGGTTGATTTAATCGTTATTAAACAAGAGTACCTTTTTCCTGCAGAATAAAAAGATGCACTAAAATTATGGACATGCAGGACCAAAAAGATAACCTCAAAAAAGTTACGAGTAAAAGCACCATCCAAAAACAGCGCAAGTGGCGCCCTCTGTGAGATACGGCGAAATTGACATTTTCAGCTTATTCTCCATCGCCAAAAACACCGCAGTGCCAAATTTCAGTTCAGCACGCCCTGTATCTCAGTAACTATTGAGATCTGACCCGTAGTTGTTAATATCAATCGTAATATTTTGACGTCCCCTACCTGCTCCTGTGAGATTGCCCCATACTTATCGGACATCCTGTATACATATACCAAAATACATTGTTTTCAATAAGCACTGAACGCTCTGCACTTTTTTATTAAGCGTTTGCGATACCATAAAGTACGATTCACGAACTATGGCGTACACGTCATAAATTCACGTCACTGAATCAAGCAAATCGAGACTGAATCCTCCAGTGCCGTAGATTTAAATGGGAAAAATTTATACTTGTAAACGCAACCAGATATACCAGATACCCAGTTTTTTCACCCCGGTGAATTCACCCAAATTTTAATTGTAACATAATGCGTTTTACCATCACCTTTTTAGAGAAGTTATAATATTACGTCTGTGTGTGGTTTTACTTTTATATTATATTATATACATTTTACCGTGCCTTGAAATTGTAAAGTGATAGTCTGACTATCTAGTTATAGCAATATAGAGACGTAAAAGAAAATTTAACATTTAACTACACACATACCGAATTCAACTAGAACGCAAACTTACTTTCTGAATACATATTATAAATAACATTTCTGACTTCCATTTTCGTTTCCTCTGGCAAGTCCGTGGTTTTGTATTTTTGTCGAGGTCCATATTTCGCGGCAGAAGTAGTTGGATTTTCCTGGGGACCATCTTGAGCCTCTGCTCTCTGCACTTCATGGGAAATGCGTGAAACTAATGCCCAAAGCTTGAGAAACACGCTGAAAAATATTTGATTCCGTAATCACTATCTACTGCCATAATGTTTGCAATTTACCTCTTGGACTGCGTGAACTGGTAAAAGTGGTCCTCCGTTGCGTTTTTCATCATTGAAATAATTTAATAACTTCGCTACAATTTTTTTGGTTTGCAAATTAAAGCCTGGTTCATGCAGCTTCTTTATCTTTTAATTTTTCTTTATCTTTAAGAAATAACCAATGGCATTTGTCCCTTGATTTGAACTGACCAATGGCATTTAATATTTCTTAAAGATAAAGAAAAATTAAAAGATAAAGAAGCTGTATGAACCAGGCTTAAGTCTGTGGCCAGGCATCTTAAGATTATTAGGAAATGTTTAGTCACAAACCCGTAACAACAGATATTACCAAAGCCGAACTGTTATTACAAAACTTATAGCAAAAGAATCCACAACAAGAACAAGTAAAAACTAAGAACCAAACTTGAAAACAAAGAAAATTCTTATAAAACACGCACAAAGTCACAGAATTTTTAAATTTATGCTGTGACAGTGACATATCTTAATATATTTCCCGAATCGGCGGTTATGAACTCTACGCTATACGACTTATTGGCGCCTTTGTCTGACACATGCACGGACGGATTGAAATAAGCCGAACGTATGTCGACTAATCAAAGACAAAAGGGTGTATGCAGTAAATCAGTTCTGGGCGTATAAGAATAGTTCTTGTGTCTCTGATTGATACAAAAATTGATGACGTGTACGCCATAATTCGTGAAACGTACTTTATATCCATTGGAAATTTTCGGCTTAAAATGACATTTCTTATTTTCCATATAAATCTCGCACCATATGTTTTTCTAGTAAAAAATGATAAAAATCAATAGCAAGTTCTTTAACTCAAGCTGACTACGTCGATGAATTCAAGACTACTGCATTAGATTCAATATTGATAATTTATGAATCTGACTTTCTCCGTAAAAAATATTTTTATTATACTTCTTTGAAAACACCTTATTTTCATCTGTTTTAGCAATAATGAAAGATGGGGTGTTTCGGGCTAGCGCACGGAAACAGCGCATGGAAAAACATTCTGTGCGCTGAATAAAAATACCGAATATATGGCTTTAAAATATAAATATACAGCAAAGTAAACTAAATTTAAGAAACTCATCTATATGCTCTCTGATATTTAACATGTACAGAGCTGGGCAAGTAATTAGGCGAAAGTAATTGAACTGTCAATTAATTCCTTTTCATGGAATTGTACTTAGTTGGAATCACTTTTGAAATAGAGACAGTAATTGTAATTTAATGTCAAGTACTTTTTGAAAAAGAATTGTACTTGTAATTTAAAATCAATTACTTCTGAGAATTGCAATTCCTTTTTAAAATTCCTTTAATAATTACTGTTTCAATTACAATTACTTTTCCAATTACAATTATAACTTGTCCAATTACAATTACTTTTTCAATTACAATTACTTTTTCAATTACAATTACTTTTTCAATTACAATTACTCTTTCAATTACAATTACTTTTTCAATTACAATTACTTCTTCAATTACAATTACTTACACAATCTCCTCTTGCGGTGCCGGCCGGCGACGGCCCGAGCTGATTAATCGATTGATTGATTTTGGAAATATGTATTGCAACGTTGTTTGGGCCAACCTCGCCAACAAATGCAAATAAATGCGTCATCACTGACAAAGTCCGCAATAATTAGAAAAGTTTTTTTAAAATATAATTGTATTCTTCCATCGTCAGCACCAGTCGAGAGACTATTTTCGTTTGCGACAATTGTGAATGCCCCCAAAAGGCATGCTCTAACTGATAATAATGAAATGTTGGTAATAATGAAAGCTAACAAAATTTCTTATATCTCTTGTAAAGCCCATATGGCACGGCATTAAGATTTTTTTTGTATACATTTTAAAAGATTTATTTTATTTCTCTATTCATGTAGCCATTTATTTTCAGTTTTTTATTTTCATAGAAACTGAGCTGTGACTCTGTGACGCTATTGTGTTTTTAGACATAGGTATTACTATATTATACTGTTACCTACTGAATATAATTCGTTTTGTTCATTTAAATACTGTACAGGGTGGGCCAAATTGGACAGTTTTAAAGGGAAACTCCTGTTTTTAACGGAGATAGACGAAAACTGATATCGGTGTCTGAAGCTCATTTTGGTGAAAACCGCAAATCTGTATCTGTCACCGTTCTTGAGTTACAGGGTGTTCTTCGAATATGTGCGTTTTCGAAAAGTGACCGTAACTTTTTTCAGGATGAAAATTTTGTGTTTCTGTAAAAACATTTCTAAAGCACTTTTTTACGTAGAATTCAATGCAGCTACTACATTTTTTTCAAGTCAATGGTTTAAGAGTTACTGATGAAAAAAAAATTAAATGGAACACCCTGTATATTTTTACATTTTTTAATAGAGCAAAAAATTAACATCCCAAAAATATATAACACTTAATGATTGACTTAAGTAGTTATCAATTACTAATAGCTTTTATGATTTTTTTCATCAGAAACTCTTAAACCATTGACTTGAACAAAAAATGTAGTAACAGCATTGGATTCTACGTGAAAAAGTGCTTTAGAAATGTTTTTACAGAAACACAAAATTTTCATCCTGTAAAAAGTTACGGCCACTTTTTGAAAACGCACATATTCGAAAAACGCCCTGTAACTCAAGAACGGTGACAGATATCGATTTGCGGTTTTCGCCATTAAGTTTATCATAAAAAATAAGCCTCAGACACCGATATCAGCCTTCGCCTATTTCCATTAAAAATATAAGTTTCCCTTTAAAATTGTCCAATTTGGCCCTCCCTGAACATTTTATTTATTTTAATTTGAATATTTGCCATTTACAAAGACACAAAGACTAGCATCTTTTTGCATCATAGAACAAATAATGCTTAATATAGTTAAGTTATCAGTTATGGTTTTTTAAGTAACTAGGTAAGTAGTTACCTTATTTTGGTGTCTACAAATTTATTAAAGCGAATAAGAAGTAATTGAAAAAGTAATTGTAATCAATTCCAATTCCAAATACAAGTAATTGTAAGTGTAATTCAATTACATTTCAAAATATCAAAGGAATTGTAATTGGATCTAATTACATTCCTACAAAAGTAATTAGAATTGTAATTGGTCAGTTTTTAATTGTAATTGACCCAGCTCTGAACATATACCTATTTTGTATTTTAATTCGTAAGTGTTTCAAAATTTAGATACATTTCTGTACCTAATATTTTTGACGTTTTATTCACCTTATCTGACAATAACTAATTTACAATAAAGCACCTTTGAAATAATTTGAGAGTAACCATGGAAACGCATTATACATACCAAACACTATATTGTCTGCATTGTTTATTTTTTGTCAATTAAATTTATTATAATATATGCCGATAAAATGTATTAAGTTTCCGTTTTCAAAGAAGTACAATAAAAAATATCGTTCATTACACGTCCAGAAATAGATTTTTCCGTGCTTGCATGACTTCCCGTGTGAGGCGCAGCCGAACACGGGAATTTGTCACGCGTGCACGGAAAAATCTTTATTTCCAGACTCGTAATGAAATATACTATTTCCATAGGCTAATCTTGATTGGAAACTTCCACAGCCAGAAGGTGATGAATCTGAGTTTCTTCCGCATGGATCCTACGTCAGCGAAACTTCTCGTTCCAAGCTTTCGTCCTCGATTGCACGGGACACCCTCAGGGCGTGACGATCACACTGACACTGATTGTTCTAAGATCTCTGATGGTATTTATAGAACATGGAAATGGAGGTGACAGGCAAAAACGCGGGAAAATTAATGATATCATTTAGGGTGATTGGTTTTGCCGCGTATTTGAGAAAAACGCGCGCCAACAACTATGATCGTTAGGTTGTTTAAGGATTTCAATGGATTCAAGGATTTTTATTAGTATGGGATGGGCCGATTTTGATAGGATCTTAGTATCACTAAGCAAGACTTTTGGTGCCTCGTGTCCAGATAATGTTCGGCAAGTCCAGAAATGGCCCGATTGACGCAACCGTATACAACGTTCGTGTTCTTGATACAGTACGTCCCGTTTCTCCCATTTACACTTGCCCACATGAGCATGGCACACGATACACACCACTCGTACTCAATGGTATAATATCTTTGATCGGTCGGTAATATGTCGATTTGGAATTTTGGAGATGCGATCGGTTATATTATGGATATAAGGAAGGAAAACCATAGTGGTCGGCGGGTTATTTACGCGTCTGTTAGTATTATTGTTGGCAAGTGGAACATTAGTAAGATGATCCAGGTCTTTATCAAGATTATCAGGATCGGTGAGGGATATTGCTCGATCAACTAAGGAATTAGTCAGATAGTGACAGATTTAAGTGCCCCATTTTCGCATACTAGCCTCGAAGAGGGTTGAAAAGTACATCGATGCTGAGTAGAATGAAGGGAAATTTACTAGTGGCCCCTGGGGATATCATATGGAAAATTCGATTTTCCTGAACAGAAATAAAAGGTGTCTGTTGCCCATATTTCCACGCTAGCCATGTTCACTAAATGATTAATTAATAGAATCTGGCTTCGGAAAACCAAAGGCTTGAGTGTTGCAGGTGGCTAAAGGGTTGAAATAAGGGCGTAGTCTTGTAAGGAAAAAATCGAAATTTTGACCGATTTTTCCGAACAAGCCCATCGAAAGTATAAAAACGTACATCGTCACTAGCCCGAAAAACATATTGGCTTGAGTGGCGGGAATGCGGATAAGTACATTTTGGGGTCGGAAAATTTAACGGATTTTTTTTTCGATTTTTCAGTTATTTTTCCATGAACGAAATTAATTGCAATAAAAAGTTATGAATTTCAGAGTATTTAAAAAAATTATGGCTTGAGTGTAGAGCGTGGCTTTCATATTTTCAAAACATAGGAAAGTTGGAGGAAAATTTATGAAAATTGCCACCATTTTCTCACGCAAACCTTTTGACATATGCTTAGAAATAGTGATTCTAAGACTATATAACAAAAGGCTTGCGTGTCGGACATGGTCATCACATTAATAATTATATATAATTTAAAAAATCTAGAAATTTCCACCATTCTCTCATACAAGCCGTTTAGCATATGATTAGAAAAAGTGATATTGAGACTATCGTAACAAAAGGCTTGAGTGAAATTGAAAAAAATTGAAATTGACAAAATGTTTCCCAAAACACCTGTTGACTCTAAAATTCGAAAAATAAAATTATCGCCTACCTCATTTAAATGTTACAGATGATGTACTTTCAAAACTAAGAAAAAAATGCCTAATAGGCATTGACTAAAACATCACTGCTTTTCTTGAAATAGGGTGTCGAGCTCAATCCGTTGCATTTTGAAAGCGAACAATTTTTGGAATATTGTTCATAGGGAATTTTTTTGTCACTTTAAATTGTTCAATTATTCTGTAAAATTTGAATCCGCATTTTTTAATATAATCCAGTTTGTAAAATTATTCAAGAAAGTAACTCATTTCATTATCAATATTTTTAAAATAAATTGTAGATATATTTTTTATATGAAGGCAATATCCACCGCACTATTTTCATAATATAAAACATTATTATACATAAGCAAGGAAATGTATGCTAAATTATACATTCAAAATAATAACTCTGTATAAACCTTTCTAGATTTTTTTCAGCTCTTCTTTGCACATATAATAATATGCTCCATGTCCGGCAGTCAAGCCTTTTATTGCAATAGTCTTACAATCCCTTTTTCTAATCATAATAATGTGTCAAACGGCTTGTGCGGGAAAATGGTGGAAATTTCTAGATTTTTTTGTAAGCTCTTTGTTTAATAAATTGTGTATAATTAATATGATGACCAGTCAATGACTGTTAGGCATTTTTTTTCTTAGTTTTGAACGTAGGTACAATTCATCTGTAACATTTATAAGAAAAGGTTTCTAAGCATATGCTAAACGGCTTGTATGAGAAAATGGTGGAAATTTCTAGATTTATTAAATTATATATAATTATTAATGTGATGACCATGTCCGACACGCAAGCCTTTTGTTATATAGTCTTAGAATCACTTTTTCTAAGCATATGTCAAACGGCTTGCGTGAGAAAATGATGGCAATTTTCATAAATTTTCCTGCAACTTTCCGACGCAAGTCTTCGTTCTGTCCACATCCGATAATCATGCCAATTTCATTATAATGTCTAACACATATCAACAACTTTCTACAGTTTCAAAGGCTTGCATAGAAAAATGATTGAAAAATCGAAAAAAAATTCCGTTAAATTTTCCGACCTCAAAATGTACTTATCCATTCCCGCCACTCAAGCTAATATGTTTTTCGGGTTAGTGACATTGTACGTTTTCATACTTTCCATGGGCTTGTGTGGAAAAATCGGTCAAAATTTCGATGTTTGCTTACAAAACTACGCCCTTATTTCAACCCTTTAGCCACCTGCAAAACTCAAGCCTTTGGTTTTCCGAAACCAGGTTCTATTAATTAATAATTTAGTGAACATGGCTAGCGTGGAAATATGGGCAAATATGTTCAGGAAAATCGAATTTTCCTTTGGTTTTCCGAAACCAGGTTCTATTAATTAATAATTTAGTGAACATGGCTAGCATGGAAATATGGGCAACAGACACCTTTTATTTCTGTTCAGGAAAATCTAATTTTCCGTATGTTATCCCCAGGGGCCACTCGTAAATTTCACTTCATTCTACTCAGCATCGATGTACTTTTCAACCCTCTTCGAGGCTAGTATGCGAAAATGGGGCACCTAAATCTGTCACTATCTGACGGTCAATGTTTTCGTGCGGGGAGTTAAGGTGATGAATCCAAGTGGAAAGGGCATCCTTCCCGTGAGGCCAAATTACAAAATTGTAATCCACATGTCTAAACCAACATTTTGGTTTTAGATATGAGGATTCAACAGCTTTTTGTTCAAAAGATTCCATAATGAAATACGTGGAGTTATGGCAGAATTCAATAAGTTCTAGGATATCCACGGAAATACTATATGAGAAGCAAAAAGATCGCTTAGTGTTATTAAAGTATCCGGAATAGGAACATTCGCAAACAAAGATTCTACATCAAAACTGACTCTAGTTTTAAAACCTTTAATTTTTCCACAAAATGAAGCGAATTCTTTATGGAGCTGTCGGTATTTCTTACAAAATTTTTTTAAATGAGTCGAAAGGTATCTACTATTAGTAATAGAATAGAACAATCAGTCCCAGTGTGATCGTCGCGTCCTGAGGATGACTCATCGTGCAATCAAGGAGCAAAGCTCGGAACGAGAAGTTCAGATTCATGACAAAAAAGCAGTAATAATTGTTCAAAACCTTTCGACTGTCAGGTCCAGAGCAACTACTTTAAATTTAGTGATTTAGCCGGTTTAAAATGGCGAACCCTTTGGAGAATTTGGCCGTTAGAACTACTCATTATAATTGTTTCATGATTTCAGGGTCATGATACCACCACTTCTGGAATATGCTTTGCTATGTATGCTATATCTCAAGAACCATCTAGTATCCAGGTACTTGCTTATACAATATTCGACTAAAATTTTTCTCATTTTCTATGGAGGTTCCGATTGCTAATGTTATAACATGTCAACAGGATGCCATAATCGAAGAACAAAAAACTATCTATGAAAACAACAGAGACAGGCTTTCCACATTCGAAGATCTACAAAATATGAAATACCTGGACTTGGTCCTGAAAGAAGTTTTTAGGCTTTACCCTCCCGTGCCCATTTTCGGGCGAAGGCTGGAGGAAGATTACGAGATTGAAGGTTGAAATCAAAATTTCGACATTAGTATTCTACATTTAGTTTTCCAGCTGGGAAAGTAATTCCAGAAGGCGTCAACCTAATAATAAACGCTTTCGAAACACATAGAGATCCCCGCATGTTTCCAGATCCAGAAAAGTTCGATCCGAGCAGATGGGAAAATATGGAAGGCAGAAGTCCATACAGTTACATCCCGTTTAGTGCTGGACCTAGAAACTGCATAGGTAAAAGTTTGGGTTCAAGTTAAGATCGATCTTTTTACGTTGTTCTTTCAGGTCAGAAGTTTGCGATGTTAGAAATCAAGAGCACCATTTCGAAACTACTGAGGCACTTTGAGTTATTGCCTGCACCATCACAATACAAACCCATTTTGCAGTCTGAAGCCGTCTTAAATTCCCAAAATGGAATTCATATTAAACTGAAAAAACGCAAATGGGAATGATGATACTAATGTGACAGACATTATCAATTATTTACTTAGCGGCCATTCCGTAGAAATTAAACAATCACCAGCTAAAAGTAATTTTTTACTTTTCTAGTATTTTTTTTTTGTAATTTTGTTCTAGCTAGTTCCAGCTAATACTAAATCACTCTATTTCGTCAAAACACGAAGAGCCAAATATTGTATGTAGTACACATTTATTATACATATAGGTACTAAATTAATAAACATGGTTATCTTATTAATAATTTAAAATACTTTCTATTTTCAGCGCGTTGGTAGAATAATATTTTTTTCTTGAAATCGGCATTAAAATGTCCCAAAATCGTCATTAAAAGCACAGAAATCGTACAATAATGTAGCCCATTATTGTAAGATTTTTTCAATAAGTAGGCCTTGGCGAGATGTAAACATCAAACGTCAGACGCGGAGAAATCGCCCGTCAAAAGTGACCAAATATTCAAAACCCGGCCGATAAAGGCTCATTTAACTTTTCGTACACATTGCGAAATTGTTTCCTATAGAAGCGCAATCCTTCAGTCTACATCTTTTAGTAAATTTGAATGTCAATAGATTTGTTGTGTAGGCTGCACAAGAAGCAGCAGTTTGGTTTTTCTGTTCGAAGGTGCCGTACGTCATTATACTTGTCCTAGGTAGAGCGATCGGTAAAGTCAAGCGACGCCGCCCGTAGTCGGTTCGTGGACGGGTGATCCCTTATTATTATTTTCTTGCCTAATAAAACTTTTTTTTTCCGATTTAAAAAAAAAAAATATATTCCTCGGCACTGAAGTTCTTTTTATGACTCATGTGGTTTATTTGCCTCGGCCAGAGGCCTCAGCAACTAAACTCCACATGAGTCATAAAAAGTTGAACTTCAGTGCCTTGGTACATAAATAACTATTTCTTGAAATCGTCATTAAAATGTCCCAAAATCGTCATTAAAAGCACAGAAATCGTACAATAATGTAGCCAATTATTGTAAGATTTTTTCAATAAGTAGGCCTTGGCGAGATGTAAACATCAAACGTCAGACGCGGAGAAATCGCCCGTCAAAAGTAACCAAATATTCAAAACCCGGCCGATAAAGGCTCATTTAACTTTTCGTACACATTGCGAAATTGTTTCCTATAGAAGCGCAATCCTTCAGTATACATATTTTAGTAAATTTGAATATCAATAGATTTGTTGTGTAGGCTGCACAAGAAGCAGCAGTTTGGTTTTTCTGTCAGAAGGTGCCGTACGTCATTATACTTGTCCTCGAGGCCAACGATAAAGACAGGCCACGGCGCTAACGCATAATCGCGTAGTCACGTGACCAACTTAGTCGTATATAATAAAAGGCATTTTTGTAGATAAGTAGAAAAAACACAAATATCGTAACAATTTGGCAAGTTTTCTTTCATCTATTACATTATTGGATTTGTGCATCCAAGCTTTCTCCAATTGTTTTTTCAAAATTTTCAACCTGCCTCAGCTGTTTTAGGCTGAGAGTTAAACGGCACTGCACTCACAATATTTTGGCACATTCTCAAAAATTGTTGGGACATCACCTTCCTTTAGCTTAGGTGATATTCTCTATAGGTATTTTCCTCGCACAACACATTTGTCCACTTTAATTATTGTTTCACTTTCTTGAAAATGTTAGTCACACATACTTAAGGGGGGCCTCGCCATTGTATGTTTGGTTGCCTGTATCAATGTATTTTTATTTCCAACTAGCTGGAAAAAGTAGCGGATTTCAAAGGATTACAAAAAACACGGGTATTTTTAAAATATCCATAGATACTACGAGCCCTAACAACTATATATTGGGACAAAATAAATACTTGCATAATTCGGAAATCTGATTCATATTTTTATTTTTTTAAATAATTTTAATAATAATGCTGAATTGGCAATGGTTTATGGGACAATTAATTACAAAATATAATTATTTTCTTCATTAACAAACCATATAACGTGTAAAAATATTCAAAATGTGCGATAACTAGTGACAACTAAATATTGGGACAAAATAAAGTAACAGTCAAAATTCAAACAAAAGAAGACAAGTAGGCTATGAAAACAACGCAGGCTGGAACTAGAAGAAACGTCAGATTGTTTTGAAGTTTATGTTATTATCATATTGAGTGAATCACTGCAGTTATTGAACAAAATGGTCCATGGTATATCTACAAGTTGAAAAATTCGTGAGTTGGTGATTAAAAATTATTGTCGGAATAAAACAATACATGAAGTGGCAGATGAACTTGATATTCCTAAAACTACAGTGTGGAATATAATTAAGCATTATGGAGAAACCGGTAGAATACTAGATAAAAAGGGTAAAAGTCCGAGTGGTCCGAAATCGGTTTCTGATAGGAATAAAAGAATACTAGTAAAATTATGTAAAAAAAGCCGAAGAAATACTTTAAGGCAAGTGACGGCTGAATGGAATCACAAAACTGGACTCCATTTGTCAAGGAAATGCTGTCGCAAGTGGATACATAAATGTGTATTAATGTTTTATAAGGTTGAAATACGGGTAACTTACAATAGGTAGGTACATTTTTAAAATTTATGTTTTCTTCTAGGCTAAAGAAAAGCCATTATTAACGGCAAAACAAAAACAAGCCAGACTAACTTGGGCAAAATCTAAACTATAAATCTTGGTCTATAGAAGATTGGTCGCGAGTAATTTTTAGCGACAATCAAAGTTTGACGTATGTGTTGGTGATTACCGAAAACGCGTAATTCACACTAAAGAAGCTTTCCCCAAAGATTGCCTAAAACGCACAATGAAATTTCCAAAAGGAGTGATGATTTGGGGTTGTATGGCAGCTTCAGGATTAGGATATTTTGAATTTATCGACGGTACCGTAAATGCTGCAAAATATCAGCAAATACTTCAAAATAACCTTTTACCGCGTATTGAGAAGCTAAACATTGGCGACAATTACATTTTTCAGTAGGATGGGGCAGCCTGTCATACGGCCAAAACCACAAAAAAGTGGTTTGGAGAACATAATCTAAATGTTCTTTCTTGGCCTTCAAACAGTCCTGACCTTAATGTCATTGAAACGGTATGGCATAAAATAAAACAGGCATTAAGAAACGACCCCCAACGGACACTGCCGGAACTCAAGGCCAAAATAGAGCAAATTTGGGATGGATTTACCCCTGCACAGTGCAGATCCTTAGTCGAATCAATGCCTAATCGAGTTCGTGCAGTCATAAAATCCAAAGGTGATGTTACCCCATTTTAAAAATGAAAATTCCCAATATTTAGTTGTCACACAAAATGAACATTTCTTTTGTTAATTGATTATTATAGAGTAAATATTTTGTTTTGTGTTGCTGCTTGGCCACACTTATCATTGAATAACTAATTAAGTATACAATATTTCATTAAAAAATAATTAGAAAAAAATAAATTACCAAAATACCGGAATTATCCATGAACTTTATTTTGTCCCATTATATAGTTGTTAGGGCTCGTAATGACACTAGTTTAAAAGCTATGGGCGAGAATTTTTTTTGAATTTCAAATTTATGCCGGCATAAATTCGTCTATTTTGTCTCTTGAGCCGGAATTTTACCTTCGTTAAGATGGACAGAGGTTTCGGAATATGCTCGGAACGAAAACCCGGTAATAAACATTGTAATTATCCAGTCTTGTTGTAAATAAAAAACATAGGCAAAATACCCTTAAATTATGCAGCGGGAATACCAAAAGTGTAGCTATTGTTTATCAGATGGCGCGAAAAACAGACGATCGATGAACGGTTGACGCTGTTGTTACAGGTCCAGTTTAATAATTACATATATTATGTTCATATGGTCAATTTTACGTTTTGGCGATATAATATTTAATCAACTAAGCTGTCTGATTACTTTTTTATGTTTTTGTATTACTTCCATATTATTATATACTATGAATTGCGAATTTTTAATATTAAAATAATATAAAACTTCAAAAGGTATATTCGGGAGACCCCCGTAGCTCAAAGACTCCGATTTGTGATTTTAACCCCTCTCTTTTTAGCAATAATTCATTGATTTTTAGCTTGAAAGGTACACGGCGGCACTAAAAACTGCTTTAGTTGACTTTGCATTATTTATACGTATGTCGCCGTTATGTATTTTTCGTGAGGAAAATACAATCGTTAGCACAAAACTGACATTAGGGGAGGATTCATATGTCTATGTCTCTATATGTATAGGTATGTCGAAAATTATCTATACCGGGTGTTCCATTTTAATAAATGCAGCTATTATAAATAACTCAAAAACGAAAATCGCAAAAAATCACATAAAAGTTGAAGCATATGAGGTGCAATGTAAGACGCACGTTTTCACTTGTAGGCAGACGACGTTTTCAAGGTCACTTGAATGTCAACTGTGTAGGCATATCTCTAGTTAAAGAATGTTATTCGGCACGTTTTCTGTAGGTATAGTATTGCTGGCTTAAAAGTTCTACAAAATTATGTTTAGTTTTTTCAATGAAATGAAACATGGTCTTTTATGTGTACATAAGGTGTTTCTTCGTTTGCATTAACACTACATTCAAACACACATTTTAAGTAACGCAATAATTAAGATAAATACATATCTCGAAAATAAAAAATGAAAAAAGAAAACGATATATTGATGCGAAAGAACATCTTCTGTACCTATATGTTAAACATCTACAGTGTGACCTCCGTTAAGGAGTTACCACCCTGGTAAAATATCTTTATTTGTTTACCGATTTTGATAAACTTTTTTTGTTAGGTTCAAAAAGCACATTAAACAATGTGTGTAACTTTACTTTTGGGCTGTAATCACGGCCACCTGTCAACACATGGGCTCAATTTCAAAAAGTACTATTATTTGTTTAATAATATTTTTATTAGGTACAGGGTGTCCGCCTGAAGGTGATAGGAACATTCACTTTAACCATTCCGTATTTTTTTAGACAAATTAATGATTTAAAAACCAGTTTGTTGCAGTTTTTTCCAAACAATGTAATGTCGTTTGGAAAAAAACAATCGAACGTCAAACAGAAGTTATAACCAAAAACCCTTTTTGGAAAAAATTAAGATGGTGCAAAATGTATCGTTTTAATAATTTAAACATATTTTTTTATTAACGGATAATAATAGAACACATATGCAGTTAACTTTGGGGTTACCTTTCGATTAAAAACGAGGAAAAATAACCGACTCAAACGTGGTCACGTGACTTTCGCTATCTGTCTAAAAATATATTTAAAAAATAAAATCCCTAAAAATTGGCTTATTTGTCACAATTTCAAAACGTTTAACTTGAAAAAGTCGTTTCTATTTTAATGTTACATAAGCGCCTATTTCCTATTTATAAAATTTCTTAAAATTTTAAAAAGTCATTACTTAGTAAAAACTATTTTATATCACTAGCTATACAACATAATATACGAGTATCATTCTATAATTTTATTAACTTTTTATTATTACTAAAAAATATCGATAAGAATATGTCTTTTTCAAAAGAAAATTATATTAACGCTTTAAAATTCTGTTTGACACAAAGTTGATGTACCGGCAAGCATTTAGGTAGTACCATAGAAGAATCTACTACGTAAATTCTTCTATGGTAGTACCTATAAATTTATTTACATTACATTTTCCATTACTCTAAATGTATGCCAAAATAATACATATATTAGGATATCAGCAAATAGTAGGTATTTCACGTATCTAACAAAATTCACAACTTCACGTCAACTTTGGATCAAATACAACAGAATTTTAATTTCTTTCGGTTTATCAATATTAAGTACTTAATGAAAAGTTAATAGAATGATAAAAGATAAAACTATAGTGACATGCGGTTTTGAGGGAGAATTATTATGCCATGACAGTAGATTTGACAGCCGGTAGGTAGTCCTCTTACTTAATATTTTACTCAACAATATTCTTAATAACTATGAAAAAATATAGAAAAATAAAGGAGCGTAAATATTCATATTATTATTTTGTGTCAGTTTCAATCCCAAAATACGCCAGGATGGAAGCGATGTGCTGTTATTTGTATAAAAAAGGGGGTCGGTCCGCCTGCCTCCCCCTAGACCCCTGGTTCCGACCAACGACCTTGCCGGGCAACAAAACAACTTATAAGGAACGGAAACTTATTTTAGCAAGGCGAAACATTACTTTTTATTCTCGCTCTGTACCAATGGCCGCTCTCCAACTCCAGCGCCATCTTACAGACACTTGCGCAATTTTTGCACTCCAGTGCCCAATTTCTGTTTTAGCAACATTTATCCTAGTTAGGAACAAGGTCAAATGAAGGTCGTCGCGAGGTGATGACGTTTTATTTCCGTCCTTAAGGGTTTTTTAGAAATTAAATCTCAGTTGGGATTTTACGAATCCATTTTTGGCGGAAATTTTCATCCCGAGGCAAAACAAATGTTTGTTATGGCGACACTTTCTTCCTGGCTTTTGTAATATGTATAAATATAATATAAACAGACCCAATATTTGGTATTTAGGTTATTTTTTACGAAATAAAAATGAAAACTAACCTCATAGGTATACTGTAAATATTGACGAGGTCTCAGTTGATCGAAAGACCATATCAGGGCGTAGGTCGACAACGAAAATCCTCGAGTAGGTACCAGTGGCGGATACAGGGGGGGGGGCGGGGGGGGGCGGGGGGGGGCGGGGGGGGGCGGGGGGGGGGCGGGGGGGGGCGACCGCCCCCCCTTTTCTACAACCAATATTATTGTAGGCGCACTGAGAGATTGCGTCCGCGGGGAAGCGGGGAGCGCGGAGAACGATTTGTCGCTAATAGCCGACTGCAACAGTGCAAAAAATGCATTGCCAAATACCAAATTAAGAAATGTTTTTTTATTTCTAGTGTACAACTAAAGAGCGTTTTTAGATTACCTAATAACCCTCCGGTTGTAAAGTAGGCGCACTGAGAGATTGCGTTCGCGGGGAAGCGGGGAGCGCGGAGAACGATTTGTCGCTATTGGCCGACTGCAACAGTGCAAAAAATGCACCGCGCGTTCGTATTCGGAATTAAAAATAGAACCAAGGCGAGGTTCAGAGGACTGATTATCCCTAGGCGTGCGCGTCGAAATTTATAGTTTTGAAAACTTCTTAGTATTATTAATTTCGACGCGCACGCCTAGGGATAATCAGTCCTCTGAACCTCGCCTTGGTTCTATTTTTAATTCCGAATACGAACGCGCGGTGCATTTTTTGCACTGTTGCAGTCGGCCAATAGCGACAAATCGTTCTCCGCGCTCCCCGCTTCCCCGCGAACGCAATCTCTCAGTGCGCCTACTTTACAACCGGAGGGTTATTAGGTAATCTAAAAACGCTCTTTAGTTGTACACTAGAAATAAAAAAACATTTCTTAATTTGGTAATACAAGGTTGGCAGCAATGTTTTGGGCGCCTACAGGGACGTATTTAGCATGTCCGGCAAAAATGTCAGAACTTGTGACAGATGCCTAACTTTAACCTTTGATATTCGATCTCTGTGTATGTGGCTCTAATCTAACTTCAAACACAGAAACTATAACTATAGCCTGTTTCTATGCTTCAAAGAACAGAGTTTAATGTTAATTTCTATATTTATTTAAATTTATGATTCGTGTGCGAGTAAAATGTAAATTCTGTTGATTGCGGCCCTGTCCTCCGTCACCTATCAATAATATCAGTATGGCCGGCGCTTAGGGAATTCTAGGGACATGAAATATTTGCTTGTCACAATCTAGTGTACAATTAAAGAGCGTTTTTAGTATATTTTCCTCAGTTTCTCAATAAAGCATGTGCTGGCAATACCAGTTTCCCGATAAGCAATGCATCGGCGGAAATAAATTGTTCTTCACCTAAAAGAATTAAAACTTGGTTACGTATACCATTATGGTCCAAGACAGACTAAGTAATTTAGCCCTATTTAAATATACACCGCACAATGTACCCATAAATGAAGAAAATATCAGTTTGCGCGATAGAAGAGAAAATATGATTTTATTTTGTGATAAGTACATTATTTTTTTAGATCTAAAGAATTATTGTTCCTTTTTGTGATTTTGTTTTGTTATGTTTATTATTTAAGTTTGTTTTTTATTTTGTTTGGGTAAACATTTTTTTTTTGTTTTTTTTTCTAGAGAAATAAATTATTTTATTTTTCACAAAAATACATATTACCTATATTCGAAAAATTGCCTTTAACCCGGCTCCTCAGGAAAAAATTTTACCACACCGCCCCCCCGTTTAGATTTGCCTGGATCCGCCTCTGGTAGGTACGTTACAACACTGATTTATTTCGCACAAGGTGAATGGTGAATACAATAAATACACAAACCCGAACGTGGTCAACGGGAACGGCTTCCAGCCACCCGGACCGTCTGAACTCGCGGATCTCCCGTAAGCAGTCCAGCCCTCTGTGTCTCAGGCTCCACTGTCCAATACTAATACTGTCCCATGTCCATAATAGTCCATTCCGGGTTCCCTATTCTGTGGTTCGGGGGAGAATTCCCCTTACAGTGCTCACGCGTCGCGTCGCGTCGGTGCCTACGGCACCAATACTCTTGGACGGCACGACTCCCACCCAGACACCCAGAGGCCATAATAACACCTGGGCGGTTCCCCTCCGCCGGGACACACGCGCACTAGACACAAACTTGTTTCTAAAATATAAACTAAGACGTTTAAAAACACTTTAAACATTGAAAACTTCTCAAAACCCAAGCTGCAGCTTTCAGTTATGTGACAAATGACATGTAACGCCTGACTAAGATGGTCACGTGATTTTTGTGCGCCAGGGCCTGTCTTTATAGTAGGCCTTGACTTGTCCTAGGTAGAGCGATCGGTAAAGTCAAGCAACGCCGCGCGTAGTCGGTTCGTGGACGGGTGATCCCTTATTATTATTTTCTTGCCTAATAAAACATTTTTTTTTCCGATTTAAAAAAATATAATATGTACCTCGGCACTGAAGTTCTTGTTATGACTCATGTGGTTTATTTGCCTCGGCCAGAGGCCTCAGCAACTAAACTCCACATGAGTCCTAAAAAGTTGAACTTCAGTGCCTTGGTACATAAATAACTATTGCCCCTAACTCTTGCAAAAAGTGTCTGCTCCGCACTAGACTGCTTGACCGAACTCCGCTTTGCGTCGAGCTCTACAAATATTAGAAAGTATATTATTTCTTATACACGTGTATATTATTAATTTCTTATACACGAATAATAAGAAAAGATGTTTGGAAAAACACTGCTTAACAAATTTGCTTTCCCACTGTTGTCTTTTTAATACAATTTTGAACATTTGATACACATGTATGATATGTCAGTAAGAGGTTTTAAAGCATAAAAAGTCAATCAAATTTTTTTTTAAAACACTATAAATAAGTACGGGACCGCAGTGGCAATGTTCATAGCGTTGCCGAACTATTTGAACTGTTGCGGACCATGTTTATATAAACTTTTTTGCTTAAAATGATGTCCTTAATCGTTGGTTGCATTTACGAAAGTTATTTCCCTTACACCCTGTAAAATAATTATTTTGTTGCTTTGATCTTTACATGTGTATTAACATATAAGTAGGTATGTATCTACATGAATAAATCAGATTATTTTGCATCAAGCACGGCGAAACTTTTAAGTATTATTATTTTACTCATTTATGACAGAAAAAAGTTTTGCAAGAAATTGTAGTAAATCAAACTTTTTTTTTCTTGAAATCGGCAGTGAAGTGTCCCAAAATCGTCATTAAAAGCTTCAATAAGTAGGCCTTGACGAGATGTAAACATCAAACGCCAGATGCGGAGCCATCACCCTTCAAAAGTGACCAAATATTCAAAACCCGGCCAATAAAGGCCCATTTAACTTTTCGTACACATTGCGAAATTGTTACCTATAGCACCGCAATCTTTCAGTATAAATATTTTAGTAGATAGGTTTGAATATCAATAGATTTGTTATGGTGGCTGCACAATAGGCAGCAGTTTGGACTTTCTGTCAGGAAGTGCCGTGTCTTGTCATACTTGACCTAGGTAGAGCGATCGTCAAAGTCAAGCAAGGCCGCGCACAGTTGGTTCATTGACGGGTGATCCCGTATGATTATTTTCTTGTCTAATAAAACATTATTTTTTCGATTTCAAAAAATATATAATATGTACTTCAGCACTGAAGTTCTTTTTATGACTCATGTGGTTTATTTGCCTCGGACAGAAGTTGAACTTCAGTGCCTTGGTACATAAATAACTATTATCTAGAACTTAATTTTAACCGTAATGACGAGTGGATTTCATAAATGTAATAATATATTATAGAGAGTTCTGTTAAAAAAGGTAGGTTTATCTTTCCACGCTTTTGCTTTCTATTTTACATACTTTATTTTTATTTAAAACTTTTTCTATCTTTCTTTATGTATAGCACCTGGTTCTGGGACCTTCACTATTATTTTGATTTTTATATACGTATGACTAAGCAGGTGATTTATTTGTTTGCTATTTTTAGCATTTTTGTCGGAAACAATTTCGCTAAGAATGCTAAAAAGTATTTTAGTTAGCATTTCTCAACACTAAATTATTGCATACCTATGTTCTTTCTAGGATTAGATGTGTGGCTGCCAGTGTGTAATTGATTTCTTTTTTACTTATTTTTGTCTATCGCAGGTTAAATTAACGTAGATAAATTTGATAAGGCACGACTAGCACTTTTTTCAATTCTACTTTTCTGTCGTAATAAGTTCTAGTGCAAGTTTTTTTATTGCAAGTACTTAGAAACTGTCTACTTAAAAATGGAAACAAAAATCCAAAATTCTTGGAAAACTTTTACAAGTTGCCTCTCAATCGATAAGATAAATAATATCTTATACAAAGACAAAGGTGCACTTATTTATGACCAATATTATGATGCCAGAAAAACCCTCACAACTTCCAAATTCACTGAATATCACTTTTATTTACTCTGACCAATATTATGATACCACAAAATGGCCATCAGGTTCCAAATTCAATGACTTTTATGACTTCCCGTGTGAGGCGCAGCCGAACACGGGAATTTGTCACGCGCGCACGGAAAAATCTTTATTTCCAGACTCGTAATGAAATATACTGTTCTGGCATAAACTAAGTAGCGACTTTCAATTTTTCTTGATTGCAACCAGGTAGATATGTATTGTTATTATTGTTATCATTATGCTTGGGAAGGAGGCAAATTATGTTCCAAATCTCCTATTATTTGTGCCTGTGATAAATGGGTAGGTAAGCGTTCTCCCCCATTGAAAACTTCGAAGCGACATTCATGAATGAAATTCCGTACTTACATTGTATAAGCAAGTGAAAATTGATAGCTTATCGTATACACTTATGCACTATAACCTATAACCGTTGATTGAGGAAGGGATCCTCCATCGACGCTATAACACAGTATTCTACATTGTACCATGAGCAATTGTCATGGACGGAATGATTTTATTAGGAATAGCAGCTGTGATCGTGGCGTACCTTAGTGCGGTTTATTTAAACAGCAAAAGTCGGAGGATTAAGAACGTATTGAAATGGGCTCCCACTCCGCCTGGACTACCCTTCATCGGGCATTCTTTGCAGTTTCCGGATACAGCTGGTGAGTGGAATAATTGTAACAGTGCAAAAGTTTGGAGTGGCGTCATATTTATATACAGGGTGTCCCAGATAAGACGTTACCGTAAAACGGGGTTACTTTGCACCACTTTTTTTTCCTAATTTTTGAAATGCAAAAGTTAAAATATTTTAAATCCAGTATCGGCATTTTTTTGTGGAAGACAATTGTAGAGTTAATAAAACAAGTGTACCTACGTTTAGAACTAGGTTTAACGCGTCACTAAAAGGTGGCACTCATTTTAATTATGGTAACCTACAAGAGGGATACTTTGCACCATTTGGAATTTGAATTATTTTTAGACTGTAAACTGACATTAATGCAAAGAAACCCGACGTAAATATTTACTTTGCACCATAATAGATAAGTAGGATTTTTTTCCGCATATTTAATTACTTCATTATCGAATAATAGGCATTTAAAGCTGCTATTTTTTATTGGGGTAACAACCCCCTTAATATGGGTATCAAATGGGAGGGCTTGAAGAGTAGAAAACTATGAAGTTAGTGACATCACAGTAAATTCAATATGGCCGCTGCCCCAAGATGGGGGACTACATTTTCTTTTTAATCCCCTTAATATGGGTATCAAATGAATGGGCTTGAAGAGAACAAAAAGATAAAGTTAGTGACATCACACTAAATTCAATATGGCCGCCGCTCCAAGATGGCGGATTAAATTTTCTTTTCAACCCCTTAATATGGGTACGTATCAAACGAAAGGGCTTGAAGAGTAGAAAACGATAAAGTTAGTGACATCACACTAAATTCAATATGGCCGCCGCTCCAAGATGGCGGGTCACATTTTCTTTTCAACCTTCTTAATATTGGTCTTAAATGAAAGGGCTTGAAGAGTAGACACCACTAAAAGTGGTGGGTAGACACTACTGAAAGTGCGGTGCAAAATATCCCCAATTTTCTAGAAAACCGTTATTATAATAAAAAATTATTTTTTTCTTCGATTCCAAATTCTAATACCTTTGTTTTTTTATATGTATAAACAATAGTGGGTATTTCTACATGCAATTAAATGTATTCTTACCGCTTCTTATCAGCTAGAAATTCCTTGGCAATACAATTTTGGGGAACTATAAATCAACGAAATTTTGAGGTTAAGATACCGGTAACAGCTGATCAACAACTAATATGGCGGTAGGGGGAGTCTAACCTGTTGCTATTACCACAGACCTATATAGCTTCGCTAAAGCTATATAGGTCTGTGCTATTACTTATCGCGGCTCCATCTATTAGTAGAAAATGTTATAAAGTGGAAAAATCCAAATTAGAGGAAATAAGTGTCTATAAATAACATTTACAACATTGGTGCAAAGTTATCCTGACAGGTGCAAAGTAACCCCGTTTTACGGTACGCTGGATTATCTCGTTAATTTTTAAGATAAATTGATGATTCCAAATTTAGACTTACACTACACTTAATATGCAGGCTGTTATCAAAAAGGTATGTAAAAATACACTTTTCCAAAAAACCTAGTAACAGTGAGTCCCTGTTTCTTTTTACAATAACTCGAAATTCAATTAATTATTTTTTATCACTGCTTCCAAATGATTCCCCAACCTATGTGAAAAGCGGCTTAGTAATATTATTGTCTTATAAAACTCTAGAGCACATTAAAAGCACATATTTGACATTTGTCTCACTGTAACGTGCAGGCAATGGGAATAAGAGAGAATAAGAATAAGAATCTAACAAGCCGTTCAATTGTTTTTATTGTCTGCGAAAATATTGGTTAAAATTGATAGATCACCCTGTACATCTGTAAAAAAAGGATTAATTTAAGCTAGCCCTATCCGCAGTAGCAATATGTTTGTTTTCTCCTGGGATCCCTGTATACCAACCTAGGCAAGTGATGAAGTTTTTCCTATAAACATGAAATAGGAAGAAGGTGGTATGAACTGGATATTATGTGCAGTAGTGGTCAGTGGTCTTACTCAGACTATTATTAAGATGATAGAGTAAACATTTTTATTTTAAGAGAGGAACCATTTTTTTACCGATAGTCTCATTTAAAAGCTCTATGTTTTTAGTTCAACGCGCACTTACCCCATTATGAAGGCCAAGTGGTGCCCTTACCCCAGAAAGCGGGGCAAGGGCGCCAATCTGACAAAAATTAAAACAAATAATAAAAATTTATATTAACTAGTTACATTTGCCAAACACATGTGGCATGCGCCATACAAAATTGTTATGTATGTATGTTGGATAAACTTCATAGACTTTTATAAATCTATGATAAACTTAGAACTACTGCTTATTAAACGTACCCATATATTTGATTCAACTAACATACCGCAACTTACCCCAACTCACCTTACCCTTCTTCTTTAGCTTTACCATAAAATAATTTTGTCAAATTTCAAAATGCTAGAACTAATGTAGTTTTTTTGCTCTTTCTTCTCTCTTTTTCTTGGAAAAGGGCCTTTATGGTATACTACAAGCATTATTGAGAAAAGTTATTCAGAATACAAATGTAGGTATGCCCATACGCCAAATTTAAATTTGGAGACAATGAACACACCTTGACTTGACTCATAGATAATATAAAAATTTAATATAAAGTCAAAGTGTGTTGATTGTACCTATCCAAATTTGACACATAAAATATGGACAAAAATTTGAAGTCTGAACTTCTGAACAACTTTTCTCAATAACATTTTGTGGCGTATCCTACCAAAAAGGCGCTTTTCCAAGAAAAATAGAACAATGAGCAAACGATCAAAGTAGGCTTAGGATTTTGAAATTTGATAAAATTACTCATTTTTTCATTCTGAACAACTTTTCTTTATAACATTTTGTCGTAAAAACTACAGAAAGAACAATTTACTGAGGAGAAAAAGGTTTTTTTTTCAAAATTTTCAAGACATAAGTTACTTTATTTTTCGAAATTAAAAAAAAAATAGGAACAAGATGAAACTTTGTAGAGTTATGTTTTAAGTTTTCCGAAACAATAATCAGTCATCAGTTTAGAGATAAAAAATCGATATAAACATTTTTCCAAATATGAACCCTAATCATATCATATTTGGCCATGTGTTTGGCTTTCAAAAAAAATTCATAGTGCGTTGTTTTTCAAAATCGGCGCATGAATAAAAATTTTAGAAATGTGGCTTATCTTTAATTTTCAAATAATTAATAGAATCAAATAACTACCTCTGTAGTGTTTACTGAATATACATATTATATTTTCATTGATTTTCTTCATTTAATCATTTTCCTTCAAAATGTTATTTTGAAAATCCAAGATAGATATATCTATATATAAATCTATCTAGTTTAACTAGGTACCTATGGCAGGTTGCATAAAAGTGATTTAATTTTAAACCTTTCCTTAACAACGATTCTCGAAACAATGGTAGTTAGGGATGTAAAGTAGGTTTAAAATTAATCCGCCTATGGGCGTTAAAGTACCATTGCAACAATCGAATATGTTGTTTAAATATGGTTCCAACAGGTACTAACCTAACTTAAAACGGCCACTTTAAGTTTGCTATGAAAATGATTTAAACTTAAATTAAACGTAAAAAAAAAATAAATTGTGTAACTTAGAAAGAGACATTTCAACCAAGTCTTCAACGAATCCTCTAAGTTCCAATACATATTGAGAGCAAGGGTCAGTATAAAAAATTAAAAGTAAAAAAATATTTTTAAAAAAAGCTTTTATTTAAATGCGCTAAAAAGAATAAAATAATCTTTTCTTTTAAAACTTTTACTATCAACTTATAACGTCATTCCACAATTTATATGATATAAAAGCTTGTCGCGAGATTTAAGTAGTGGTAGTTACTTAGTTTGAAAACTTAAATCTCGCGACAAGCTTTTATATCATATAAATTGTGGAATGACGTTATAAGTTGATAGTAAAAGTTTTAAAAGAAAAGATTATTTTATTCTTTTTAGCGCATTTAAATAAAAGCTTTTTTTAAAAATATTTTTTTACTTTTAATTTATTTTGTAATTTTTAGTTTGGCCAGGTGTCTGAGTCTATTCATCTCAGTTAACGCATCATTGTTGCAAGGTCGTTTGCCGGTTAGTTTAGAACAGTCTAGCTCTTCAATGAGGAGACCTTCTAATGATCTAACCCTACTTAAGGCCACGTATGCTTGACCAGGCGCGAAGAGCTTGGAGCCTAAATATACAACGAGACAGGTTGCAGACCAATGCTGTTGACGCCTATCTCACCAAACTACACAAGTCAACGTTAACTAGTCCGCCATCTTGGGTGTTCCGCCATGTTGGATTTAGAATGACGTCACACATATAATCATGCATTGTCATCCAAATTAAACGTGTGTACAAAATTTCAGCTCGATCGGTTGAAATTTAACTAGTCCGCCATCTTGAGTGTTCCGCCATGTTGGATTTAGAATGACGTCACACATATAATCATGCATTGTCATCCAAATTAAACGTGTGTACAAAATTTCAGCTCGATCGGTTGAAATTTAACTAGTCCGCCATCTTGAGTGTTCCGCCATGTTGGATTTAGAATGACGTCACACATATAATCATGCATTGTCATCCAAATTAAACGTGTGTACAAAATTTCAGCTCGATCGGTTGAAATTTAACTAGTCCGCCATCTTGGGTGATCCGCCATGTTGGATTTAGAATGACGTCACACATATAATCATGCATTGTCATCCAAATTAAACGTGTGTACAAAATTTCAGCTCGATCGGTTGAAGATATCTGCTTCAAAATTGAGTTGCAAGATTCCACCCGAACATTACATTACATACATACATACATACATACATACATTGCAAGTTAAATAAAAGCTTTTAAAAAGGTTCGAAATACTTAATCGAAAACAAATAATGTTCTAATGTTTCTTCATATACTCGAAGAAATCTTGAAAGATATTTCTATAATATTAAGCGCTTAGACTGTGCTATAATACTAAGAGCTTAGACTGTGCATGAGTTAAATGAGCTCATTTGGTCGTGTGGCTAACTCTGACAGGGGAGGCGTAACCATAAACTAGGTTTTTTTTTGCGGGGGGGAGGGTTGAACAAAGTTAAATAATATTGTTAAAAGATAGAGTTCCTCGAGAGAGACGAGAGGTGACGAGACGAGACGAGAGAAATGCCTCTCTCGAACCCGAGAGGCCATTATCGCCGAGACGAGAGATTCATTCTCTCTCGCGTCACGAGTGCTATAGTCCTCCTTACGGCAGAATGCGTGCGACGTAAGGGGGAAGAACTCGCAAATATTATAGAATTAGTCACAGATCAGGGGCGTAGCTGAATTTTGTGTAACTCACTGACTTAATTTTCATATTATTGTTATTTAATTTATTGTTAATATTATTCTTAACGGTGATGCCTTAGACTATGGAGGAAGGCAATTATTTCTCGTGCTTGAGAATGCAACGTTCTTCCCTGGTTACTCATTTTGCACACGTTAACTCCCGAACATACGAAACGCCACTGAGCTCTCTGAGCCGGCGGAACAAACTTGCCAGCGGCGTAAAAAATGAGGTCTGTGTGGTAGACCAAATACGCAGTTAACTTTACGTACTATAGAAGCAGGCACAAAACGCGTTGGCTAACTGCTTTTGTCAGCCGACTGCTTGGTAGAAGTGCTGTGTTGCCGTATTTCAAAGGCGATGGTAGACGCGACGATGTTGAAAAAAATATAATAGGTGTTTTATCACACCGCGTTAAAAATAAATGATAAACAAAAATGGGTAAGTGGCCCCGTGATGCGAGCTTTATTTTTTCGGTATAACAGAGTTCAGAAATTCGGCTTCAATATGATAAAACTTGTATTCGCCAATAAATAACGACTATTCGTATAGGAAATCTCGCAACGCTGCCCGCATTCTTTAGAAACGTTTTCTTTCGGGCTTTGGACTATAAAACAACATCTAGTTTAATTTGTTTTTCCACGGCCATTTAGTAATTTGTCCTTTATATGGGTTCTTTTAAAAAAGTAATAATACTTATTACTCCTCCCGTGAGAAATGACCCGTGAGTAATAGCCATTGCTCACGGGTTATGGACCAATCAAATGAAGTAAATCACATTAAAATCACAACAATCACGTTTGCCTTGATCGACAGGGAAGCTTCCATAATAAATTAGTTGAAGTTGTCAAACGTCATTTTTACCTCTTTCCTGTTTAACATGAGTTCTAGTGACGAAGTCACCAAAATAAGCACTCCTCCTGAAATACAAAATGCAGCGAAAAAGGCTTCACTTAAGTAATTTGTTACCCGAAAAATCTAGGAAAAATTACGAATTGGTATACAGTGTGTCCCCGGATAGGTGTAACTATACTTGTAAACTTTTGTATTTTTCATTTTTCGGCAAAAAGTCATTCTTTATTAAAAGTTTTGCTTGTTTTTAAACTGGGAAATCCAATACCAGATTTTTGAAAAGTTATACAGGGCGTCCGAAAAGTTCAAAATACTAAAATCGTGTCAAGAATAAAGTGCTATTTTTTTCAAAGTTAGAGAGAAATGTTATTTGAGAAAGTGGTTCCTAATACAACAAAAGGTCCAAATCTCCGATATTAATAGATTCTAATAAACTTCAAGAAATATTATATTTTTAACTTTTTGACGTTTCTTTTTTGTAAACAGACCCAGATCGGATGAACCTGTCTATTGTACGCCTCAAACACTTCAGGGCTTACATGTTTACTTGTTTTCCAATGCCTCCTGGATAAACCGTAATAACACATTATTGCTCTTAATATCTTGAACCACATTTTAAAAAATCGACTATTTCGTGAATTTTATTAGAATCTATTAATATCTGAGATTTGGGCCCTTTGTTTTATTAGAAACCACTTCCTCGAATAACATTCTCTGCTAGCTTTGAAAAAAGTGCACTTTACTCTTGAAACGATTTTAGTATTTTGAACTTTTCGGACGCCCTGTATAACTTTTCAAAAATCTGGTATTGGATTTCCCAGTTTCAAAATAAGCAAAACTTTTTATAAAGAATGACTTTTTGCCGAAAAATGAAAAATAAAAAAGTTTACAAGTATAGTTACACCTATCCGGGGACACACTGTATAAACAGTTCATGGAATAGAGAAGCAAAAAAACACACACAATAATTTTCCGAAAGTGTTCTTCTTGTATACTTCGAAGAATTGTTGAAAAAATACAAAGCATCGTCCTTATGGTTGCATTATTCAACATGTATTCAATGTGTACAATTATTACCCTAAATCATCACAAATCATCGAAAATCTAAGATAGAGACGTAATCTTGATATGTAATATAGTATTTGACTCGTAAGCAATGGTTATTACTCACTTCAATAAATTACAACACTCGCTAACGCTCGTGTTGCAAACTTTATTTTCGTGAGTAATAACCATCATTACTTACTCGTTGAATAATATACTATTCGTTGTGGGTATAGGGTAATTTTCTGTTACCATTCCAAAATGTACCTACATTACTACAATTTCATGATTTTACCGTTTAAAAATATTTCCTTGAATAAATTGTTCAAAGTGATTGTTCTCGTAAGTGGTCTAGCGCCATGCAAATGAATGAGTTTTATTTTTTATGCGAAAACCGTACGTCAAACAAAAAAGGTCAAGAGACCTCATTTGCTCAGAAAGGAATGGGGATTTCAAAAATAATTTTTACTTTAAGAAGAAGCAGTGGTGTAATATATTTTTCTTAAAAAATATTCTATTCAAACCAACCGTATGGACACTGGTAAAAGTAACAAAATTGTTTGTAAATCAGAAAATGCATCTTGATGCATATAGAAGGCGTGTGCCAAATTTCACAAAAAATATCTAGGGTAATACCAAAGCTATACTTAATAAAAAAAGAATTTTTTCTTAAAATTTTAGCACCCTGTAGTTCAAAAGTTAAGACTTTTAGGACATATGTTCATATGAAGTTTTTTCTCAAAATATTAGCTTGTTATTAAGAAACTGTCCATCTGGACCATTGGGTCGCTTTGGGGCTATAAGCAAAATTTTCAATTTTCGTTACAAAATACTCTTCCAAAGTATAATATCCAAAATTGTAGCTTCTTCAGCTGGTTGAACAGATCATCCCTTAGTTACAAAATTGTGTTCATTCTTCTGCAATTCACATAATGGTCTGTGCATACGATTATCTTCATGAGCATGGAAATTTCATTTTATCACAAATAAATCTACCTATAAAAGCCCTGTTAATATGATAAAACTGCGAAATATTGAACGCAAAGAGAATTCGTGACCATAAAAAGGACGGAAATGGTAATAAAGCTGGATATTTAAAATATGGGACATTCAAAACGTCAGAAATTTACATACTTATAACCAGAGAATACCGCTCTATAACCTATAATAAGTCGTCATTTTTTTCGTCGAGAAGCGCCACCTCAGTCCGCAAACAACAATGAAATATGACGTCATGCTCGGTCGGTCTATATTCAGCGACAAAATTTGATCTGACAGGTAAGTAGAAATATTGATGACAGCCTACTTGATTGTCAGTTTTATTGTCATGGCTGACCTCATTTTTCATAAATCTTGTTCTAATGTATGGCATTTGGATCGAACATCAGACACTGACACAAGAAACCATGTTATCAAGTTTGGTTAATGTTAATATGCATATTATTAGGATAACATTTACTCCTTCCTTACCTCCTCCCCTATCACATCTCCAAAGGAATGTATCGAATTACCAATAACCTTGTATAATGTTATAATAAATAAAATCATGGTTAAATGAAAGGTGAAAGTTACTATTTCAAAAAACTGAATATTCAGGAATGCTACTTATAAAGTGTGGAGAAATTCGACGTTAAGCTGCCCCACTATAAGTGATTTTCCGAAAACTGTGTAATAAATTAGTTTCAAAACAGGCAAGGCTGAACCCCAAAAGCTCAAATCAAAACATTAGTATTAGGGCATACAAACTTCACACCAGCATCACAACTTGTAAACTGAATGTACGGGAACTTTGAATGTAGACGGCAAAGGGCAAGGCCGCGACTTATGTGTCTTGGTAACATATGCGCACCCAGCGCCATCTATCGGTCATTTATAGGATATTTTGAAGGTCTCACTGTTATACCGTTGACTGAATTTCAGTCAACGCTGTTACCCATATCTCAATGTTACCCAGGTTCCCCTACAGCATTGGTAGAGTAGTAAAGAAACTTGAAACACTAATACAATAATTTACATCAGTTTATAATAATTTAAGTGAAGATAGGTACCAGAGAAAAACAATGAAGAATTTAAATTGGGATTGCTCAATTTTGACTATACCTACTTAATTCAAAAACTATTATAAAAGTGTAATTGATTTTACATTGCATAGAAAATAACACTTTACTTGCGACATGACTTGACTTGAAAATGGGACACCTGACTCGCTACGTCCACATTCCACATGAAAATAGATTTGTTTTGAATTGAATAGTGTTTTTCTACAAATTAAAGCAATATAAGTGCTACTTAATACCAAGGTCGCCTTCTTCAAAATCGAATACACTTTCAAAACTACTTATCAATATTAATTATGGTTAAATTCAAACGTGAAAATTCATACTATATTTAAGAAACAGGGCCGGCTCTAGGCGGATGCGAACGCTACGGCACACTCCACGTTTTGACCGGCCACACGCCTCCGAGTCCCGGGGTCTTACAAAAGTAAGACACTTTTCCGCACGCATTTTAGTTTTTTTTTAGTTTAGAAAGTGTCACTTTTCTGCACTGGTGCGGAAAAGTAGTGCGGAAAAGTGACACTTTCTAAACTAAAATGCGTGCGGAAAAGTGTACTTTTCCGCACGCATTTTAGTGTACAGTTATTTATTGAAATGTGTGTGAGAACTTGATTTCTTTGAGGCAAAGATCATGATGATCTTTGTTTGAGGCTAGTTTATCAGAGATATTGTAGATTTAGATTCACTCTGTATAATAGAACTTACTTAGTAATTAATATGTAAGTCAGGGCCCAAGGGTTTTATTAGAATATAAAACACTAACAAACTTTCCTTGTAGGTACTATAATAACATAATAAAATTGGAATATCAAGGGCAGTTTCATGAAACCCAAAATACGCGACGATGTTTTGACAGTCTAGATTAAGTCTATCTACGGTTTTAAGTATACAGTGACCGGCAGAAAGTTGGACACAAATGGAAAACTTTTTTTTATTAATTTCTCAGAAAATTTTATTCTTGATAAAAGTTGGTGCATCATTTCAAACTCAAAACGCACATTTCAAAATTTAAATATCTTTTTTTGGATACGAGGTAGATTCAAAAATGTCAAAATAAGCCAAGAGTAAAGTACCCTTATTTTTTAAAATACGGTAAAAACTTACTTACAAAAGTTGTTTGGATTCAAAGGTGGATGTCAGATTTAAAGTCACAGCCACCTAGTAAAAAAAAAAGAAATTTAACTTTTTTATATTTTTTTCGACCACCCTGTGTATTACAAAAAACAAAATACTGCAAGCGCAACTTATCATCGAATAACACATGCATTTGCTACTAAACTTTAATTTTGTTCAATTAGCAGCTAGAAATTTAAATTAATCGAAATCAGAGTTTAAAAATATTAAATTTTTGTGTCCAACTTTCTGCCGGTCCCTGTATATTCAAAGTATTTTAGCTAACTTTTTTTTCAATATCTATACCACATTGTACGAGTATTTCAATCATATCTTTATGGCAATGTCACACATCGTTATGTCATACTTAAACTAACATTATCGATTTTTTTTTATAAAAAAACATAATTTCATCGTTACTGATATTTCAAATTTACTATTTTGCACCGTTGTAGCGAGAAAACTATTTGAGATAGATAAAAATGAATTTCACATTTCTATCTTAACTTTTCAAGGGCTACCTAATGGTGCTGGTACCGATTGGTACCATGTTGCCAAAATTGGTACCAAAAGTTGATACCTTGATCTGGACCGACACTATATTAATTAATTATTAATATAGTGTTGGTTCAGCCTTGATACCAAAAGTTTGTACCTTGGCACCAACCATCAGTTACTCCACCGGATAGCTCTTGATATGAAATGTGAAATTCATTTTGTTCTATCTCTACACCAGTTTTGTCGCTACAACGATGCAAAGTAGTCAAAATGCCTATTTTCAACTTGTCATAGCCCAAAATCTACTAATTTTTTTTAAAAAATGACATTCTTCTGATGTCTTTAGAATTTTCCGTAGAATCCTAATTTGTTTATCTACTGCATTTAGTTACTGTTCATTTAATTAATGTTATTGAATAAGGTACATATACAGGGTGAGTTTTTGTCGATGCCCACTACGGGGATCTCGGAAACTAGCAGAGCTAGAACAAAAGTTAAACGGGAAAAGAATTGCAGTTTTGAATGCTCAATCTGATGCCCCTTTTGGATTTTTAAAAAAGTTCATGGCTCACTAGATATTTTGAAAAGACTGATTTTTTGCTATTTCATCAGATCTCTGTAGCTCCGTTATTTCTGATTATACAGAAAAATTTTACAGACAAAAATTGTAGATAATTTTGGGCTTAATAAGATAATCTCATCCAATTTTTTATGTTGTTTGTGATTTTTTGAGATATGACATAAACTTGTATTTTTTTAAAGGTAAATCATAGTTGGCTGTGGCCTTATATGACCTTATAAAATCGGCCATTTTTTGAGCTTTCCAAAGATATAAAACTCCGCATAGTTATGGTAAAAAATAAAAACCTATGGCTAATTTTCTGATTTTTTTTTAATTTTCACATAGTCAGCCATGGAATATTTTCATAATTTTACGTTCTATTTTATAATTAGACATACTTGAAACTTTATAATAAATTTTTTTAGCTGGTAACAAAATGTAACAAAATAAAACAAAAATCAAAAAAACTCAAATTCAAATTATTAATATTTTAAAAGGTCACCTTTTAAAATAAAAAAGGCGTTCAAACAATCCACCATTATTATGTATGCAAATATTGCATCTTTTTAAAACTGAATTTGTCGCCTTTCTTAGTCTTAACCTGTCAATACTGGCAGTTGCTTCTAAAACAGCTGCTCTTAATTCAACAAATTGTCTTACTTTATTTTGTACTGCTCCCCACAAAAAGAAATCCAAAACAGACAAACCGGTGGATCGGAGCTGCCAGGAAATAGATATATTTCTCCCTAACAAACTATTTGGATAGAGCTGATCTAGGTAATTTCTTACGGGCAAATAATTATGTGGTGGAACTCCATCATGATAATTTTTGTTTTATTTTGTTACCAGCTAAAAATAAAATATTAGAAAGTTTGACGCATGTCTTATTATAAAACAGAACGTAATAATTATGAAAATATTCCATGGCTGACTATGTGAAAATTTAAAAAAATCAGAAAATTAGCCATAGCTATTTTATTTTTTTATAATAACTATGCCGAGTATTATATTTTTGGAAAGCTCAAAAAATGGGCGATTTGATAAGGCCACAGCTAACTATGATTTACGTTTAAAAAAACACAAGTTTATGTCATATCTCAAAAAATCACAAACAACATAAAAAAATTGGATGAGATTATCTTATTAAGCCCAAAATTATCTACAATTTTTGTCTGTACAATTTTTCTGTATAATCAGAAATAACGGAGCTACAGAGATCTGACGAAATAGCAAAAAATCACTCTTTTTAAAATATCTAGTGAGCCATGAACTTTTTTAAAAATCCAAAAGGGGCATTAGATTGAGCATTCAAAACTGCAATTCTTTCCCCATTTAACCTTTGTTATAGCTCTGCTAGTTTCCGAGATCCCCGTAGTGGGCATCGAAAAAAACTCACCCTGTATAGTTGGTCATAGTTTCTATTGTTTTTGCTACTTTTAATCGCAAGGGACTACAATTTTTTACTCCCTTCGGTCCAAAATCTACGGGAGTAAATGACGCACTTTAATCCCGCAAAAATGGGAGTAAAGTGATCACTTTAGTCTCTGCTCAGCAAACATTAATTTTTCTCAATCTTTGCAGCTATTCTAAGTGTTCTGTCAAAGTACACCAAAGAATATGGACGAATGTTTAAAGTGCAAATTGGATTTGATCAGTTCTTGATGGTTAGCGACTACAGATATGTGGAGCTCATTCTCAGTTCTACCAAGATGCTGACCAAATCTGTTACTTACCGTTTCATGCATAGCTGGTTGGGCACAGGACTGCTGACAAGCACAGGTGGACTATAACCATAGACGTAACTAGGTCGTATTCTTAGGGGGGGCTGATCAGGACCGGCTCAAGATTTTGCGGGGCCGGGTGCCGCATGAAAATGCGGGGCCCCGACAAGGAATTATTTAATCCGTTAAGAAGAAATTTTTGAAAGTCGGTACGCTACTTACAAAGGTATATTTTTTACATGTCATTCTGTAAAATGGTAGGCCGGGGCTACGAGTTTGAAACACTTCTGTGACGTAAATTAATTTCGAGTGGTGGAGGGACAATTTTTGTGTTTTTTTTTTAAACAAGGGCATTTAAAATAATTCTAAAAAATGCGCCGCAGGCGATATTTTTTAAAAATTTAAAGAAAGCTGGAGTGAATATTTTCAAATTCCGAAATGGGTTCGGTCCCGCCCTTCTAAATATACGTTACTGATTGGATCACCCTGTACCACCCTTGAGGTGCTACACGCAAAAACGTTAATTTTAAGGCTTCAAAAAATAATATATAGGTCTATCTACTGGTAATTTTGAATCATCTTTAATTCATTTAAGAAAAAACATTATGAAAAAGTAGAGGTTTCCGAGTAGAAATCAGAGAAAAAATGTTGGGAATGTCTGCTATTTTCTGATGCAAGATTATTTACCTACCTAGTACATATTATAACGAAACAACAATACACTGGATGAATAACAAAATAAAAGTCTGGAGTCTGGCACAGCAAAAGTACATTCTCCGACGCCCGTCTCGTCTCTCTTTCTCTCGGCAGCAGGCACGGTGTGTTCGCTCTCGCTTGCGCGTTTAAATTTCAGTCGGATTTTGTGGGGGCACAAGGCGCAAGATTCCGCAAGAGCAAGCGATTCGTCGAAACTGGTGAATTTAAAAAGGCGCGTGCGGTGTTCGCCGTGTTGCGTGACGTTGCGTTGTCAGAATGTTAGATCTATTCTGTTTACGAGAAGCCTATCTTCGCACATCCTTTACATTTTAGGGAGGGCTAATAGAAATGTAGGGGGGGCTAAGCCCCCCCTAGCCCCCCCCTAGTTACGTCTATGACTATAACTAGGCCTTACTTATTCGCTAAAAAGGAATAAATAAATTCTTGCCTTTGTAGGGTCCAAATGGAAACAGAGAAGAAGAATTCTGACGCCGGCTTTTCATTTTTCAATACTTGGCGAGTTTGTTTCTGTTTTTGATGAACAGAGTAGACAGTTGGTAGCAAAATTAGAGAAAACTGTAGACAAAGACCACGTCGATCTGTATCCATATGTAAGTTTATGTGCGCTGGATATTATTTGTGGTAAGTAGACTGAATAGTCACTTTAAAGTAGGTAATAAATGGTTTTTACTTTACATACTATACTGCAATAAGTAGGTACCTAATTATTATCTGTGTATTATCATGCCTCCAGTGAGGTAACAGATACTGTCTGGCAGATGCATCTAGATACAGATACCGATACATTTTTTCCACATTAACTGGGTACATATACAGATAGGCTAAAAAAGTATCTAGATACTTCCAGATACTATCAGTTAAATAAGAAAAATTTTAGACCTCATAAGGCAATCAATATACTTACCTACTTACATATTTATGAAACAAGTCTGTGTGTAGGTAAAGTAGAACTGTTTAGACGAATGTGAAGTTTACATTGTCACTAATCAAAACAAGTTGTGGGTTAGTAGTTAGTAGTTTACCGTATACTTCACTCCAAAGTGAGCACTGAGTAGGTACTTTTTGTAAGGTTTAAAAAAAATCACTAAATCGCACCCCATTTTATTATTTGTATTGTTTATTTCTTTAAAAGAGGCGCTCGACTGGCGCAGATGATGGTAAAACCGTGTTATATTTTTTGCCTCATCGATTGCACAAAGCATGTAATCCTATTTGAATTACAATAAACTTAAAATTAATTTTTGCCCATAGGAACGGTTTGAAAATTAAATATAGGCACGTGGCATCTTGGCTAAAAAAATGTATCTAAAGTCTATCCAGTTACAGCGGCAGTAGATATAAATAAAGTCACATGACCGCATTGCGATCGATTACCAGGGTCTGACTAATATGAGATTCCCAGTGGCTTGTAATTCTGTACTAATTCTTTTAGAAGTTCTAAAAATTGTGTATTTACCTTTCGTGGATCAAGATTTTTGTATCTAAAGTCTATCCAGTTACAGAGGCAGTAGATATAAATAAAGTCACATGACCGCATTGCGATCGATTACCAGGGTCTGACTAATATGAGATTCCTAGTGGCTTGTAATTCTGAACTAATTCTTTTAGAAGTTCTAAAAATTGTGTTTTTACCTTTCGTGGATCAAGATAAATTTCCTTAAATTAAGTAGCAAAATAAATTTATAGAATATACTGCTCGCGATCCGATCTAAAATATGCAGGAAACTCGACTGAAGGAAGAGCCGGCCCTGCATTCTGCTCGCCGCGTAAACACTTGACATTTTATGACGGCCAGACCAATAAGAGAATAAGTCACGCGGTGGCCAATGTTTTGATCCACTGACTCTGTAACTTGGATAGACTTTAGTATCTAAGTATCTAGATACTTTCGAACGGATCTAGATACTAAAGCAGATCCTGATTTTTTGTAGTATCTAGATATGTATCTAGATACGTGTATCTCGATACATTACATCACTGCATGCCTCTTGTAGAAGCCACAATGGGAGTTTCATTAAACGCCCAAACATCTGAAGACTCCGCCTACGTCCACAGCGTGAAAACAATGCTAAGAATTTTGATAGAACGAACTTTCTCCGTTATACAAATCATGGACCCACTCTATGTCTTCACCAGAAACTACAGAGATGAGAAGAAAGCTCTAAAAGTTCTGCACGAGAAAACTCTTTCGGTGATCGAGGAGAGACGAAGACACTTGGGGGAAAGAAAGTCGATGGTCGAAGATGAATTTGGGACTAGGAAGAAACCTGCATTTTTGGACATATTACTTCAGGCTACAGTTGATGGAAAGCCCCTGTCTACGGCTGATATTAGGGAAGAAGTGGACACATTTATGTTTGAAGTAAGCGGTAATGAAAACATTTACATCCAATTAATTTCTTGAATACAGGATACAATTATATTGCCCTCTGTCTTGTTAATTTTCAAGGCTCAAAATTTTCTTCTATACAGGGTGTCCTGAAATTAGCCTGCCATAAATATTTACCAGCGTGTTCTGCGACCAAAAAAAAATTAAATAAGGAAAAACATGGCCTCAAAAATGCCCGCATTGCCCGCCCCCTAATGGCGATATAGCCCCCGAAAGGGGCAGTTTCTATAAATATTTCCAGAACGAACAAAGATACAATTCTGAAATTTGGTATGTGATGTAGGTACCTGTGAGATTTGACATTTACCGAGGTAGCGATAGTTAGACCACGATAGACTTACCCACGGTATGTCAGTAACGAATCCGAAAACAAGGCAAATCTGCGCATCTACGTCAGTTGCGAGTCACGAATTCAAAATGCGGTTGTGTTTGTGCAGTTTAATGTGTCAAGAAAAAAGTGTAAACAACTGCCAGTCCAGCTCGACAGTGTTTTAAAATAGGCCAGAAATGCCGAGATGTGCAGTCAGCGTTTGTCCAAATAATAACAGAAACAGTAAGGGAACGGAAATTAAGTAGGTACTATAGATTTCCCAAGGACAATAATCTTGCCAAAAAATCGATTGCTGCATGCCGCAGACAAGACATATGGCGCAATTTAAATTCTGACTCGCAACTGACGCGTCACAAGATGCGCAATGAGATACCGTGGGTAAGTTTATCGTGAGTTAGGCATTCTTAATCAAAGGCGTCCCAAATAAGGGGTTAAAAATAACCAAAAATATGTTGTATATTTTTCCAGATTTCTTGCAAAATCTTCTTCGAGTAAACTCGTTTTGAAAATTTTTTGCAGAGTGCCAAGAAAATGCTTATTAGAAATTAGCCTGACATAATTTATCAGCACGTTTTTTGGTACAAAAAATGAAAAAGTTCCTATAAATATGGCCTCAAAAATGCCCCCTAAGGGAGCCCCCGAAATGGACACTTTGACAAACGGTTTTTTCTAAATATTTCCAGAACGAACAACGATAAAATTCTGAAATTTGGTGATATACCTGTGAGATTTGACGTTTACCGAGGTCGAGATAGTTTAACATTTTTCATCATAGACGTCCCAAATAAGGGGTTTCACGGGGTTAAAAATACCCCAAATTTTTTTGTGCGCTTCTTTTATGATTTATTCTCCCAGGTATGTCGCATACCAAATTTCAGAATTTTTTTTGCCAAAGTGTCCATTTCGGGAGATAGCCCTCTTAGGGGGCATTTTTGAGACCATGTTTATAGGAGCATTTTTCATTTTTTTGGGTCTCAGAACACGCTGGTAAATTATGGCAGGCTAACTTCGGGACACCCTTTATACATTTAATCAATTATATCTTATCAGGGAATTTTTTTTATCATCAGTATGGGGATCTCGGAAACTAGCGGAGATAGAAGGAAGGTGGGGAAAGAATTGCAGTTTTGTGGACCCAATTTAACGCGCCTTAATTGTGGACTTTTGAAAAAAGTCATGGCTTACTAGATATTTAGAAAAAAAAACAAAATTCTGGCGATTTATTCTAATCTCTAATCCATCTAGCTTCGTCGTTTCTGATTTTAGATTAAAAGTGTAAATACCAAAGTTGGAATGAATTGTGTCCCCAATGCGGTTATCATGTCCTACTTTCCGTGACAACTGATGCCATTTTTGAGATGACACAAATTTCTGTGTTTTTAATGGAAACACTCACCCTGTATGTATATATCTTCTATCTATCTATAAAACTTTGCAAGCAGCACTTTAACATTGGTTAGAATATGATATTTTAAAACTTAATTCCTATACCTACCTATGGTGCTAAGACACTGCGTTATTATATTTTTTTATATTTTTTTCTCGCTATACTGTTTTTTTAGCTCCAACTTGTATAAGTATGTATAATCACTGATATTATACGGAAAATAATGGTGTGAGACAATAAAGTGTCAGATCTTCAATGTACAAAAGTTATTGACTTTTGAGACTGTAAAATACTATTTAATTTAATATCATACAGACTATACTAAAATAAAGTAACTCTTACGCCTGGCGTAAATAAAAGCACGTGATCGATGAGGTTCCGCGAAATAAGGCGATTGGTCAATAGGCCATAAAATATCAGCGCGTCTGGCGACAGGGATGTACTCGAGCGCAAAAGCGTATTTATGCGGTTTTATCTTGTTTTTAGCTATTTAGACACTGCCACAAATAATTGTATCGATGTTTTGACTAATATTAATTAAGCCAATAATTTTTCTCCGAAATATTTTGACGTAAACAATTGCAAAAGTAAAATTAAATAAAGGTCGTGCCTCAGTGCGGCTCTGGCGAAGATCTCAAAGCACACGTTCTTGTTTCCATCAGGCGTAAGATTTGATTTTAGTATAGTTCAGATTAATTTTCTGCACGAATAAATTACATTTTGATCCCAAAAGCAGCATTACATAATATATTTTTATTTGTTACAATAGTTATTCAAATGCAAAGGTAACTATATTTATAACGTTGTAGTTTTGTTTATGTAAAATGTCCAAATGCAATCACAGTGATTAGATAGGTACCTACATTAATTGAAGAAGAAAACACGGACGGTAATATTATAATTTGGTAGAATAAATCATTCATTCCCAGGCAAATCAACAATTTTATTCGAAAATTATTTTGTTTGGACACGCGAGACGGCAATGGAGGGATTCATTACGTTCTGATGATATGATATTTTGCTTCGCGAATTTCCTCCTTGAAATTAATTACTCCTATTAATTGTTCATTTACTTAATTGCACTGCATGTGCACGGCAATAAGATTATTAAATATAGGACTACTTGTAAATAAGTAGTATGACAAATAAAGTTGGCATCATATGGGAAAAAATATAAAATATAAATATCCAGCAGTTTGTGTTTGTATAGTCCAAAGCACGAAAATAAACGTTTCTAAAGAATGCGGGCGGCGTTGCGAGATTTCCTATACGAGTAGTCGTTAATTTTTGGCGAATACAAGTTTTATCATATTGAAGCCGAATTTCTCAACTCTGTTATACCGAAAAAATAAAGCTCGCATCACGGGACCACTTACCTATTTTTGTTTATCATTTATTTTTAACGCGGTGTGATAAAACACCTATTATATTTTTTTTATTTGGTCGCGTCTACCATCGCCTTTGAAATAAGGCAACACAGCACTTCTGCGAAGGAGTCGGCTGACAAAACCAGTTAGCCAACGCGTTTTGTGCCTGTATCTATAGTACGTAAAGTTAACTGCGTATTTGGGCTACCAAACAGACCTCATTTTTTAGGCCGCTGGCAAGTTTTTTCCGCCGGCTCAGAGAGCTCAGTGGCGTTTCGTATGTTCGGGAGTTAACGTGTGCAAAATGAGTAAACAGGGAAGAACGTTGCATTCTCAAGCACGAGAAATAATTGCCATTGTTATAAGGGTTTGCCTTCCTCCATAATCTAAGGCATCACCGTTAAGAATAATATTAACAATAAATTAAATTACAATTATATGAAAATTAAGTCAGTAAGTTACACAAAATTGAGCTACGCCCCTGAACTGTGACTAATTCTATAATATTTGCGAGTTCTTCCCCCTTACGTCGCACGCATTCTGCCGTAAGGAGGACTATACAAGGACAAAAGAATAAAAACAAAAGCAATCAATTGCCTTCACAAAATGTCAAAACCTCTAGGGGCAATCTTATAAAAAAAGGTAGCTAAATAATTTTTAATTAAAGGTAGCTGTGCAAGAATGTGATTAGGCAACACATGCGTGATTTGTTTGTTTATGGATTATCTTTTATAAAACATATCTTTCATTAGGAATACAAATGAGGGTTGGTCGAGATTATTCGGGATCTTAGACTATTTCAACTTTCATTTATTGTTCTATTGATTGTTCTGTTACCTGTGATGGTATTTATAGGAACATAGAAATTGAGTAAAATGTAAAAATAAACCTTGCTCAAGGATTCACGGATATTTCTTTGGATGGGATGGGCCGGTATATTGACAGGATCTTAGTAGCAGAATGGCCAGGTTGACTCAACCGTATACAATGTACATAAATACGCGTAGATACAGTACGTCCCGTTTCTCCAATATACATTTGCTCACATGAGCAGTGGCGTATCCAAGATTAACGTCTGGGGGGGGGGGGGCAATCAGTTATAAATAACAAAACTCTGTCGATAATTTTATTCAATAAAAACAGAACAAAAACATATTGTGTCCGGAAATAAATGCACCAACTTGAAAAATAAAAAAAAGGAAAATATGACGAAAAGTTCATGTGAACATGGGTCCGCAGATGTTTAGTTTTCGAGATGCAGGGTGTGGAAATTGAAATTTTATTTTCGATTTTTTTAATAAGTAACTTGCAAAATTTGTTATTATTTTTGGTACAATCCGTAGAGGGCGCTGCGTACGCTATCATTATTTAATTTAATTTGCCCTAACTTTTTTAACAGTAAACTTTCACGACCTTTTGTGAATGTATCCTCTTCCCTCACGTTTTTTAAGCAAAACAGGTGTACTTGGTGAATAACGCCAAAGGTGACCGTTTTCGAGAAATTTTCAAATTCCTGCATCGATGCAGGTGCACATCGACACTCGTATGCAATTAAATTCAAAATAAAATTTAAATAAACAAGCACATTTATTTTTTGACAGTTTAATATTAACTTGTTGTTGTTGCTTTTTTTGCAAGAAAATTTTGTCGTCTCAAAAAGTTACTTAAAAAATTCGAAAATAAAATTTCAATTTCAACACCTTGTATCTCGAAAACCAAACATCTGCGGACCTATGTTCATATGAACTTTTCGTCATATTTTCCATTTTTCAGTGTGTGCATAATAATATACCTACGGCGGCGATTTCTCAAATCTACTGCACAGGTTTTAATTCCGAGAAGACAAGATGAAACAAATAACAAATTGTAGATGTTTGATGTTCACTTTCACTGCATTTTCAGATTAGGCCAGGAGTATATAATTTTTGGTATTATTAATATTGATATTACAAATCTCGTTTATCTCGACAGCTCTGGGGGGGGGGGGGGGGCAATTGCCACCTTTGCCCGTTTTAGAGATCTAAGATCGTTTTAAAGATCTAAGATCTTTAAAAGGATCTAAAATTTTTAAAGGGATCTAAGATCGTTATAACGATCTAAGATCTTTTCCTCATTTGTTTTCGTTCATTTTTTTTTATATAAAATAATGTTTTATTTTTGAAGAATATATATAGTGCTCTAGTTTTTTGTAGGAATAAGAGTTTTTGTTTTTATATCTACATAGTTGTAAAATATGTTCTCATTTTGACCTCAATTGTTGTAAGTAGTTAGTTTTTGAAACGTTTCTGTGATTTTTTAATTTTTTTTATACAAAATAATGTAGGTAGAAAGGTAGGTATATATTTTTTAGAAGAATGAATAGTTTTGTACGAACAAGGATTTTTCTTTTTATACATATAATCTACATATTATTTCTAAAATATATGTATTACGAATTCAGTTACTTACGTTACTAACGAGCGTTCGTTTAAAGCAGTTTACCTCAGGAGATCTCTCAGCTAAAGTGCAAATTGTCGTAATTCGCGAAAAATTACAATTAATATAAACAAACTGACATACATTTTACCTACAACTACAAGAACCTATTTTGAGGTCAAATTTAAATGAATACTACTATATGTTAATTTGTATTTTATTTTCAATTATCTATTTCTCTAAATTCCGAATTTTATAACTTATCTGCATAAATAATCGGTGAACACGTTTTTACAAGAAAAGTCTAATTCTCCATAGATATATCAACTGATTGATTACGTAACCAGTTCAGTTAGAGTAGTATCTTTACGTAACAAGTTACGTAAAATTTTACTTTACACAACTAGTTACGCAAAACTGGACGTATCATCACATGCTCAGGTTTTGAAAGATGTCACTTTATATTCTATGTCAAAATTAGGAAAAGTATTTATGGATATCTATCATCTATAGATATCTATTAACTATAATATATAATATAATGAATTTTGTTTAAAGATCTTAGATCATTTAGAGGATCTTAGATCGTTTAGAAGATCCTAGATCGTTTAGAAGATTTTAGATTGTTTAGAAGATCTTAGATTGTTTAGAAGATCTTAGATCGATTGATCTTTTTAAACAGATCATTTTTAGACAATCTTTTGATCTAAGATCGTTTCTGTATGAAAAGATAATTTTTTAAAAAACAATCTGATCTATGATCTACCTAGATCTTTTTTGGCGCGATCTTTCCCAACTCTGAGCAGGATATTTAAAATATGGAACATTCTAAATTTCAAAAACTGACGTAACTATAACTACAGAATACCCCTCTATACCTATAATACCCCTCATTTATTAATAATTGTTTCATTAAAAAAACAAATTTTTGTTTAGATTAAATTGTTACTTTCCAAAGTTGGAGACAGTGACAGACGTTAAAAACGCTTAATAAGAAAGATACAGGGCGTTGCAAATAACAATCTAAGTAAACACACATAATAAAGAAATATTTTTAAATATCACAACTAAAACTAACGTTAAAGAAACATTTTTTGTAATTCTGAATTTAAAATTTCCAATAATTTTACAGGGGCATGATACCACCACTTCCGGCGTATGCTTTGGGCTCTATGCTCTGTCACAAGCACCCTCCAGCATCCAGGTAAACATGTTATTATAATAAATTTTCCAGTAATGCCACAACTTTTCTACAGGATACCATAATCGAAGAACAAAAAAGTATTTATGGGAAGGAGAGGGACAGACCTTCTACACTGGAAGATCTGCACAATATGAAATACCTGGACCTGGTCGTCAAGGAAGTATTGAGGGTTTATCCGTCGGTGCCTCTTGTAGGAAGGATGCCCGAGCAAGATTACGAATTCGAAGGTTAGCAAATTTCATCGCCACTGTTTCAATATTCTACAATTAGTTTTCTAGGGAAACCAATTCCAGAAGGTGTCAATGTAATGGTAAACATCTACGAAACTAATAGAGATCCTCTTATGTTCCCAGAACCAGACAAATTTGATCCGAGCAGATGGGAAAATATGGATGGCAGAAATCCATACAGTTACATTCCGTTTAGTGCTGGGCCCAGAAACTGCATAGGTAAAAGTTTCGAATGAAGCATTGAATAAGGACTTAATCAATGAATGCAGCTAAGATACCTAAATCTTTTACATTGTTCTTCCAGGTCAGAAGTTTGCTATGTTGGAACTCAAGAGCACCATTTCGAAAATACTCAGGCACTTCAAGGTGCTGCCTGCACCACCACAGTACAAACCTATATTGCAATCAGAAGCCGTTTTAAACTCCCGAAATGGAATTCACGTTAAACTGAAGAAACGCAACTGGGAAATTTGATATAACCTTTGTCGCGCTGTAGAATATATGTTTTTCAATCTCTCATTTATTAATAATTATTTTTAATTCTATTACCTAACTGCATAAGTAGGGATGAGATAACTGCTACTTACTATAGACCGTCAGATAGTGACAGATTTAGGTGCCCCATTTTCGCATGCAAGCCCTGAACCCGAAGAGGGTTGAAGAGTACATCGATGTTGAGTAGAATGAAGGGTAATTTACGAGTGGCCCCTGGCGATAACATAGGGAAAATTCGATTTTTATAATATGTTAATTATGTATAATAATTTTTTTATGTTTTTCGGGATAGTAACGACATTTTCATACTTTCGATATGGGCTTGTATGAAAAAATCCGTCAAAATCTCGATTTTTCTTCATAAGATTACGCCCTTATTTCGGACACATGCAAACTCATCGCCGGGCAGGTAGTTAATCCCTATGGCCAAATTTCAGATATTTACAAACTTGCATTTTCGTCGCCAAGACCCTTTTAGGTAGAAAAGGATTGAGATTGTGGTTGATTAATTTCCAATAGACATGTATAATATCATAATTAGAAAATTTAATATCATAGTCATATACAGTGTGTCCCACTTAAGGACTGACCACCCCTGTAAAACTTTTATTTATAGCTCGATTTCCATAAACTTTTGGATAGAGCATCAAAAATGGCATTAAATGCATAATTCAGGTACCTCGTGTGTTAAATTCATGGCTCACTGAGACGGTGTTTTAGTGCTGAAATTTCGAAAAGTAATATTAGGGATTTTTTTAGAGGAAAATTAATGCCGGATTCTTATTCAGCGTTGTTCGAAACCCAAACGTACCAATTTGTATTACCATAGCTCTACAGGGTGTTTCAAAATTTTTACTGCCCCACTTAATTAGTGACCACCGCTGTAAAATTTTTATCTTTAGCTAGATTTTCGTAAACTTTTTTTTGTTGGATAGAGCTTAAAAAATGGCATTAAACACATAATTCAGGTGCCTCGTGCGTTAAAGTCATGGCCCACTGAGACGGTGTTTTTGTGCTGAAATTTCGAGAAGTACTATTAGGGATTTTTTTTAGTGGAAAATTAATGCCGGATTCTTATTCAGCATTGTTCGAAACCCAAACGTACCAATTTGTATTGCCGTAGCTCTACAGGGAATTTCAAAATTTTTATTGCCACACCTTAGGCCTGACCACCCCCGTAAAACTTTTATTTATAGCTCGATTTTCATAAACTTTTTTTTGTTGGGTAAAGCTTCAAAAATGGCATCAAACACATAATTCAGGTGCCTCGTGCGTTAAATTCATGGCCCACTGAGACGGTGTTTTAGTGCTGAAATTTCGAGAAGTAGGTACTATTAAGGATTTTTCAGAGGAAAATTAATGCCGGTTTCTTATTCAGCGTTGTTGGAAACCCAAACGTACCAATTTGCATTACCGTAGCTCTACAGGGTGTTTCAACAAAATTAAAAGGAAAAGTAAGGCCGGATTCTTATACGCAGTGAGATGTTCCAAACAAAATCGTACCAATTTGTAATTAATTTTCTTAATTTCTGGTAAGTTTTACACTAAAATATTCATGAGGAACTTCTATTCTTTCAAAAATTTATTAGCCAACGAAATTTTTATTTAATTTAATATCAACAAAAACATGAACAAACAACACAACATAACATAAACACAAATTTCAGTCATTTCAATTAACTAGTTTTCCATTTTGTGATGCAAATTGGTACGTTTGGGTTTCCAACAACGTTCAATAAAAATCTAGCATTAATTTTCCTCTAAAAAAATCCCTCTCGAAATTTCAGCACTAAAACACCGTCTCAGTGGGCCATGAATCTAACGCACGGGGCACCTGAATTATGTGTTTAATGCCATTTTTGAAGCTCTATCCAACAAAAAAAGTTTTTGAAAATCGAGCCAAAAATAAAAATTTTACATGGGTGGTCACTAATTAAGTGGGGCACTAAAAATTTTGAAACACCCTGTAGAGCTATGGTAATGCAAATTGGTACGTTTGGGTTTCGAATAACGCTGAATAAGAATCCGGCATTAATTTTCCTCTAAAAAAATCCCTAATAGTACTTTTCGAAATTTCAGCACTAAAACACCGTCAGTGGGCCATGAATTTAACGCACGAGGTACCTGAATTATGCATTTAATACCATTTTTGAAGCCCTATCCAACAAAAAAAAGTTTATGGAAATCGAGCTATAAATAAAAATTTTACAGGGGTGGTCAGTCCTTAAGTGGGACACACTGTATAAACGAAAACAAGATGTAAAAGGGAATATTTCTCTTCGACGGTTATTGTTGTTAGTATCAGTGATGGAGGCTGAAATTATTTCCAGTATTCGAGGAAAGCCAATGTTAGTTAAAGACAATTTCAAGTTTAACTTGAATAAAAGTGTGCAGTCAACGGGTGAAAAGTACTGGAGGTGTATTAACCGGCAGTGCAAAGCAACATTTCACACACTTGGATCATCCGACAATATTGTCGTAACGAAATACAGAGGTGATCATAACCGTTGACTGAAATATTCGGAATTTCAGTCAACGTCATAACCACGCAGCAGACTTGGCACGGCTAAGAAGACAAGTCGTAAGTACTGCCTGCAAAAGGAAAGCAACAGAAGATCTGAGTGAGAAACCCATGAAGATAATACGTCAAGAACTGCAAACAAACCTACCGAACGATTTGACAGAAACCGATGAGGAATACGTAAGGCATAATATGTATAACAGCCGTCGAAAATTGCTTCCAGCATTGCCAACCAACATAAACGAAGTACATAGAATTTTATCTATTAGGAACATTCTCACGAGTAGAAACGAAATTTTTCTATTTATTAACAATGAAAGTAGCGATATTGTAGTATTTTCTTGCGATACGATCATTAATGTTTTGAACAGTATTTCACGAATTTATTTAGATGGTACATTCAATTACTGCACAAAATTTTTCTGCCAATTGTTTACTATTCACGGATGTGTTAATGGACATTATATACCACTGTTATATTGTTTATTGCCAAATAAGACTGCTGACACATGTAGGAAATTATTTCAGATACTGATAGATGCATGTTTGCTAAAAAAATCAATTGAATGTTGTCGAAGTAGTGGTAGATTTTGAAGCAGCAACTCACAAAGCCGTAAGAGAGACTTGCGCTAGTGCTAAAATAATTGGTTGTCCATTTCACTTGTCACAATCATGGTACCGGAAGATTCAAAATTGCGGTTTGCTGACGGAGTACAAAAACGAATCAAGTGAAATCGGAAACTGGTTAAAAATGACTTTTGCGCTCATGTACTTAGATCCAGAAGAAGTAGGTGAATGTTTTGCTTTTGACTTGTCGGAAAATATGCCGCAGGATATAAGAGTAGTAAAATATGCCGACTATTTGGTTGATACATATATTTCGGAAGTTGTTAGTTGTTTCACGTCCTTCAGTGTTCATGTTGAAAATTCACAGGGATAGGACATAAATAAATAAATGCAACCTTTTAAAACAATTGCCGACGTTTCGTCAATATATTTTGACTTTTTCAAGGCTAAAAAGAAAAACACAATGTCGTAAGAACTACAGAAAAAAGACGAAATACAATACAAACCGAACAAGGAAGTAAAAAACTCACCAAGTTAAATCAGTTGAATATTATAGCACTTATGAAAACATTGTTAAAGACCATATAGACAATTGAAAGACACATTGTTACCGTAAATGCACACGTTATAAATAAATAAAGCGAAAATGGAACCACACACTCGAGCAGGAAAGGTAGAATGAGGATAGTTTCTTTAAATTGAATGGGTAAAAAAAAATTAATACAATTGGTACGTTCATATACACAGTGTGTCCGCATGTGAGTGGCGATCTCACCTCAAATATTAGTTCGTTATTCTCGCGGTTTTTTTGTATAAATCCAACAAATTACTATATACTAAGCTCAAATTTTGTGTATCCGTTCTACAGTATACAGTCTCATTAAGTCTAATATGTATCATCTCGCTAACATTTCTCTTAAACCAGTTTGTTTCTCTATCTAAAATATTGGCATTGTCATAGTCAAATAGATGGCCCTCCTCAAAATGATGTGCTGCCAGAGCTGTTTTTTCTTTTTTATTTTTGAATTTGTCATTACAGTCATATTTGTGCTGTTTTATTCTGGTCTTCAAATGTTGTTTAGTTTGACCCACGTAGGACTTTGAACACTCACTGCATGGTATTTTATAAACGATATTAGAACATTCACCTTTAGGAGTTTTGTCCTTGAGTCGTGAGAATAATGAATAATTTTTTTTACCCATTCAATTTAAAGAAACTATCCTCATTCTACCTTTCCTGCTCGAGTGTGTGGTTCCATTTTCGCTTTATTTATTTATAACGTGTGCATTTACGGTAACAATGTGTCTTTAAATTGTCTATATGGTCTTTAACAATGTTTTCATAAGTGCTATAATATTCAACTGATTTAACTTGGTGAGTTTTTTACTTTCTTGTTCGGTTTATATTGTATTTCGTCTTTTTTCTGTAGTTCTTACGACATTGTGTTTTTCTTTTTAGCCTTGAAAAAGTCAAAATATATTGACGAAACGTCGGCAATTGTTTTAAAAGGTTGCATTTATTTATTTATGTCCTATCCCTGTGAATTTTCAACATATATTTCGGAAGATTCGCCTTTTCCGCCTTTTATCTGGGCAGAACAATCTGCTACCATAAATCGCACAACGAATGCTTGTGAATCATTTCACATCAATTTTAACGCTTCGATGTATAAAGAACATCCCAACTTATTTGTTTTCATAGATAAACTTAAGGAGTTTCAGGTTGATACCTACATTAAGCTCCAAAGTGTACATAAACATGAAAGTAAAAAGGAGGAAAGTATTTATTGAGACAATGATAAAAATGTAGATTGCATTTTATTAAGTGTATTTCATTTCATTATTATATTCACAAATAATAATTAAATTTGTAATTAATGTAATAAAAAATCAAAAACTCTTTGCTTGTTCTCTGTATTCCTACTGCCTTTGTATATATGTATAAGTTACCAGGGGCAATGGCCAGTACTGATCAGGTAATAAATTCAGAGACTGGCGACAAGAATGCTTGTGCTATTAAAGGGGCTCTTTGGGCAAGGGCGTAGATACGGGGGGGTAGAGGGGGTAATTACCCCTCCCAAGAAAACCAGAACCTTATCCAAATTTACCAATGAAAGTAAGGATCTGATAGCTGCTAGTTTACTAAGCGAAATAGAACTTTGGAAAATTAAATTTAAAAATTTTAGCAAAGAAAGTCTGCCAAATTCGGGTTTTGAAACATTACCTTTGTGTGATCCTATAATTGTATATCCAAAAATATATGAACTTTTGAAAATTCTGTGTACACTGCCTGTAAGTGTAGCCTCGGCCGAAAGAAGTTTTTCATCTTTAAAAAGACTCAAATCTTGGTTTAGGTCCACTATGGGGCAGGAGAGGCTTGTAGGGATGGCGCTTTTACATATTCACAGGGATATAAAACCTTGCCCTGAAGCGGTGCTAAACAGATTTGCCAATAATAGTAACAAAAGGATTTTAGATTTAGTTCTATAAAAACTGGTTTATGTGTGCATATATTTTTATTTTTTTATATTTTGACTGATTTTTTTTAGTTTATAAATGTTTTTTTAAGATTAGGCTTTTTAAAGAATGATTTTTTTTCTTGTTATTTTTTTTGTTTTGTTTCTGTTTTCATCAAAGAAAAAGTAGATATTTTATTTTTATATTTTTTATCATTTTTTATTTTGAGTTTGTATCATTGTTCTTTGCTTTAAGTATATAGTACCTATATTGTTATTCAATATATTACTAGTGTTGGTTTTATTTGGCTTTATAATAGTCTTTACTTATGCATACCTACCCACCTATAAAATCGCAATAAAACCTAATAATTGGGGAACAGACAAATTATAAATAGTAGGTATTACCATTAACCCCCCCCCCCTGGAAGAAAAAGCTATCTACGCCCTTGTCTTTGGGTGGGCGACGAAAATGCAGGTTGCATATTTACGTTTACTACCTTGGCGACGAAAATGCATACACCCCTTATTTCAACCTTTTAGCACAGACATATATAGCTTAAGCTATATATGTCTGTGCTTTTAGCCACCTGCAACACTCAAGTCTTTGGTTTTCCGAAGCCAGGTTCTATTAATCATTTAGTGAACACGGCTTGCGTGGAAATATGGGCAACAGACACCTTTTATTTCTGTTAAGGAAAATCGAATTTTCCATATGTTATCTATCCCCAGGGGCAACTCGTAAATTTCCCTTCAGTCCCCATCTGTAACATTTAAAAGCAGTAGGTGAAAATTTTATGTTTCGAATATTGGAATCAACAGGTGTTTTGGAGAACGTTTTGGCAATTTCAAAGCAAACGGTTGATTTAATCGTTATGAAACAAGAGTACCTTTTTCTTGCAGAATGAAAAGATGCACTAAAATGATGGACCTGCAGGACCAAAAAAATATAACCTCAAAAAAGTTACGCGTAAAAGCGTGATCAAAAAACAGCACTAGTGGCGCCCTCTGTGAGATACGCTGAAATTGACATTTTCAGCTTATTCTCCATCCCCAAAAACATAGCAGTGCCAAATTTCAGTTCAGCAGCTTGATTATTTCGGGAGATGTAGCCAAAATTCAAAAAAAAATTAAAAAAATGAACTTCATCGCCCTGTATCTCAGAAGTTAGGACGTTTACGACATACGTTCACATGAAGTTTTTTTCTTAAGATGGGCCAAAGAATTACCCCCTTCCGTATGTACATAATATTTAGGAACATCCTGTATAATAATTACTTATGTATTTTTACATTCGCATGACCAAGAAGTGTTGTTCATAATTAAACTATATGTAAATGTCAGTTAAAAATAATAAACAATAACTGTGTACTATCTTTGAATTTTCTATTAAAGGAAAAAGAGTACTTTTTGGTTACTATGCAAATAAATATTGTGCAATATAATATGTACTGTGAATCAGTTTTTTGTAGCAGGACTTTAACCGGTGATAGATCTTCAAAAAATAACCGCAGTTTTTCGTATAAACTATATCTTTTTAAGGCTTCATAGAAAAGTTACAGGGTGTTGAAATTGGAAAAAATATGTGGACTTTATTGAATATTATATATACGTTATAGCGGCACGGGTTAGCATAAAACCTGTTAATATCGAACATCTTGCACAACCAGTGGTGGAGAACGATAATTTTTAGGCTTCAAAAAATAATGTATAGGTCTATCTACTGGTAATTTTGAATCATCTTTAATTCATTTAAGAAAAAACATTATGAAAAAGTAGAGGTTTCCGAGTAGAAACCAGAGAAAAAATGTTGGGAATGTCTGTTATTTTCTGATGCAAGATTATTTACATACCTAGTACATATTATAACGAAACAACAATACACTGGATGAATAACAAAATAAAAGTCTGGAGTCTGGCACAGCAAAAGTACATTCTCCGACGCCCGTCTCGTCTCTCTTTCTCTCGGCAGCAGGCACGGTGTGTTCGCTCTCGCTTGCGCGTTTAAATTTCAGTCGGATTTTGTGGGGGCACAAGGCGCAAGATTCCGCAAGAGCAAGCGATTCGTCGAAACTGGTGAATTTAAAAAGGCGCGTGCGGTGTTCGCCGTGTTGCGTAACGTTGCGTTGTCAGAATGTTAGATATATTCTGTTCACGAGAAGCATATCTTCGCACACATCCTTTACATTTTAGGGAGGGCTAATAGAAATGTAGGGGGGCTAAGCCCCCCTAGCCCCCCCCCTAGTTACGTCTATGAAAAGGGGTATTACTGGTATTAGGTATTATTAAAACTGACACCACCTCTGAACTCGCGTGAAACGTCAAGATAATGAATGTAATTATATAGTTTTGTCGAGTGCAGGCACAGTATTCTGTGGTGCAAGTTATAGGAACTTCAGTAGTATTTTATAATTACTGAGGATGAGTATAGAAACATTGATTTTGTGGATCATCTCGGTGATCGTCGCGTACCTCGGTGCCCATTATGCCAACAGCACAAATAGAAGAATTAAAAAAGTTTTAAGTTGGGTTCCAACTCCGCCCAGACTGCCCCTCATCGGTCATTCTTTGATGTTTCCAGATGCCCGGGGTAAGTAAACAATCAGAGTAACCAGGGTGTTACCATGTTTAGAGACGTCGAATAAGGAATACCTAGAGATTGCCAGAGTTAAGAGTGCTTGTGCATATTTCGATAAGAACGTTGAGAATTGATAGAGGCCAGGGAAATTACGGTAAAAAATAACGAAACCTAGACAAAATTCATAACCGCATTTTTATAATGCCATCACAAAATATTGGTAATAAATGAACGCCAGAATTGTTTTTTTATACAAAATAACCTTGTTTATAAAAAATAAATATACGCGTGTGAGCGTTTTTTAGAAAAATACATTTTCTTGTTGTAATAAAGACGGCATAAATATTAACTGCGAATTTTAAGCTGCATTTATTAGTAAGTAAGGTATATAAAGTTGAGATTGATAAATTAAACAGATTACGTTTGCGCAAGTATCGGAATGATGTAAAAATTACATTTTGCGTAATATTTTGTTGGGCAAAAATAGTAACTGCGTTTTTATTATTTATAATTACTTTAAAAATCAAGTATTAACAGTTTGTTCTGAAATTAAACATATTGTTTCGCCGGAAATCGCATTTTAAAGAAATTTGAAGCTGTCTTTGAGAGGAAAATTATTAACTGGCTGATTTTTGTTAAACTTTGTAAGTGGATACTAAGTCTTGTTAAATTTTTTGAATTTAAACCAAAATTGGTAACGGAATATTTTTGCTCTACCGATACAAATGACAAATGCCAGTTGACCTACATGCGCCATAAATAAATTTTTAATTTCGCTATATGTGATTTAATATAGTTATATTGTAAAAAGTTAAACAAAAAACCAGTTAATATTTTGCTTTCCTAAATAAATGACAAGTGACAGTTGACCGATAGGCGCCGTAAATAAATGTTTAATTTCGCTATATATGATTCAATATAGCTATATTGTAAAAAGTTAAACAAACAAAAAACAGTTAATATTTTTGCTTTTGCCGAAATAGAAAATTATCCGATTTTTATCCCTCTCTGTCGATCTAAGTTACTTCCATATTCTTAAAATATTTAATTTCTTAATATATGTTAGCAAGGGAAGTTTTTTTTATCTAAAGAGTCTAAAAAATGCAGTTAACATTTTTGCTCGAAATTTCTAATGAAAAATAGGTGTTTTTTGAGGTAACTCAAGGTTCCGTTTTTTTCAAAATGTTTAATTTTTGGTTTCTACCAACGTATTTACTTATAACTTTGATATGGTAAAACAAAATTGCAGTTAATATGTTTTTCTAGGCCAAATTCTATTTTCCCTGGCCTAATAGGCAAATTCAGTGAAGGCAAAAAAGATTACGTTTCCAGTGGCGTACCATTTTTTTTTTCATTAAAAAATATGATGGTTGACCCCCGCGTCTCCGGCAGTGGTGGAAGTAGACGGGCCAAATCATTTTTAATTTTTGGAACTTAACGTATGTCTAAAACTGTACCAAATATGTTTGTCTTAACTGTCTTCCTTTAGTAGAAATTAAAGAAAAATTTAACTGTATAACGAAAACCGTTAGGATTTCGATACATGTATGAAAAAGTCCACTTATTTTGACGTTTTCTATTAGTACGAGAGCCGGCTGCATGATTTCAACTCTCATAAGCTTATAGAATAAGATGTTGTGTAAAATGTAGAGAATATATTTCTTTACTTGAAGCGAGTAGGTTGCCTCAATTAATATGGGCCCCATCATTGTTATTTAAATAAGTTTTGTGGTTAATTCTTAGGCAAATCTACTCTCATATGATTATATAACAAAATAGGAAAGAAGGCCCATGGAGCAACAATAAAAAAGGGTCCCTTGGTCCTTTAGAAATCCGACAGGCATATTTTCGGGGCCCCGAAAATCCTCCGCTGTTAAATACGGCGCGAAAGACGGGGGCAAGTCTGGACTTCGGGGACGCGAGTTGTGTGCGAAGTCCCGCCATACAGCCAGTGCCATATACCGCTTGATGCTCAGGAAAAATTTTTTCAAACGCGTTTTTCGTACGGCAAGATGGCCGGAGAACGGGACAACATATATTTAAAGAAACTTTTTCAGGTAAATATTTCTCTTTGCGAGTTATTAAGGATTTTCGGCGAAAAAACGACCGACACAGGTGGGACTCATCTTTTTACGTGATTGGCCGGCATTTCCCGTCACCTAAAAGCCAATGTCCGTAAACTGTAAGAAATTGCCCTTTTTCGCCGAGCTACAGCTAAGTTATTTCGGCTCGGGGCTCTGGGGTCGGAATTTTTAAAGATTCCCTCAAGTCTTCAAGTGAGGTGCAGATGTTTCCGGCGCCCCCGAAAAATTAAAAAATGAGAAAAAACACGCAATTTATAAGAGCGGTTCCTCAGGATTTCCCGTCAATTTCGCTAACTCTACAGCCGTCCCGTTTCTCGAAACTTGGAAATCGGGAGTCGGGAAATTTGGTTAAATATGGGATTTTCGAGGTTTCTTTTAGTACTTGAGGAAGTACAAGACCAAATTAAGAAATTTACCATCTTCTTCGATTTTTAGAACGGCACTTTTCGAATTCGTCAAAAGACTTTTGCGAAAAAGTAGTAAATATGTTCGTGGGACGGGTTGTACCTATTAAAAAAATAAAAATTATCCACAACTTCTTTAAATAACAATGATCGGGCCCATATTATCTGAGACAACCTGCTCGCTTCAAGTAAAGAAATATACTCTCTACATTTTACACAACATCTTATTCTATAAGCTTCTGAGAGTTGAAATCATGTGGCCGGCTCTTGGACTATACAGTGTGGATAAAAATTGTGGAATATTGCTTATATTTCTTAAAATATTCCTCATATGAAAAACTTGTTTTAATGAAAGTGTTATGGGAAATTATTTCCCATTTAGTGATATCAAGCAATCTTTCGTAGCACAAAAAATGTGGTTGCCAATGGTAACCGACTTTTTTTAAATGGTACGTTTTTTGCTGAAAATTGATACATGGGAACTTTCTGAATACGATACAATATAATTTTAATGGGGTCGCATAAGAAGAAATACGAAAAAAATAAATTTTCTATTATGCTATTGACAATGTTATCAAAATAATTATTAACATCAAGTTAGCCATGCCAAAATCAGAACAATGGGAAACTGTCACTAGCTGTCAGTTGCTTGTAATTGTGTGCATTGTTACAGTAAACGTACTTTTTTACTCAATTTTGTGTGTACCTAAGTGGTACTTAGTAAGTTACAATGGTGCTTGAATTAAGTGAAACGGAAAGAATACAGGTTAACCTACTAAGTACTTAAGTACACAGAAAATGGAGTAAAAAAGTACGTTTAGTGTAACAATGTACACAGTTACACAGCTAGTGACAGTTTCCCATCGTTATGATTTTGGCATGGCTAACTTGATGTTAATTATTATTTTTATAAACATTGTCAATAGCATAAGAGAAAACTTAATTTTTTTGTATTTTTTTCTTATGCCACCCCATTAAAATTGTATTGTATCGTATTCAGAAAGTTCCAATGTATCATATTTCACCAAAAAAAGTATATGGTGCCATTTAAAAAAAAATAAATCGGTTACCATGGCAACCACATTTTTTTGTGCTACGAAAGATTGCTTGATATCACTAAACCAGAAATAATTTCCCCTAACACTTTTCTTAAAACATGTTTTTGATATGAGGAATATTTTAAGAAATATAAAAAAGTTATGGGGTGGGCCGTTCTTGCGTGAACACCCTGTACCTACCTATTCAAATATTTTAGTCCAAAAAATCTGTGCATAATTTTGTATTATACCGTATTTTCAGCTGTATTAAGGGTTTTCTCAGAATTCACCAAACAATATGGACGAATGTTTAAAGTACAAATTGGATTCGATCACTTATTGATTATTAGCGACTACCGATATGTGGAACATGTGCTCAGTTCTACCACGATGCTGACCAAATCTGTAAATTACCGTTTTCTACATAACTGGTTGGGCACCGGACTCGCGACGAGCTCAGGTTACACCTAACCACTAAACTGATGAAAAATGAAAATTTAATTTCGTCTGATTTTTGTAGGACCCAAATGGAAACAGAGAAGAAGGATCCTCCAACCCGCTTTTCATTTTTCGATACTTGGCGAGTACATTACTGTTTTTGATGAAAAGAGTAGACAATTGGTAACAAAATTAGAAAACACTTTAAAGGAAGACCACATTGATGTACATCCTTACATAAATGTATGTGCTCTGGATGTTATCTGTGGTAAGTAATATATAAATATTAGTAACATTTTGCAAAAAAAATTAGAAATCAGGCCATTTCATAATTTTTTTATCTGCATTTTTATTTTTTTATAGATGACACACAAACAATAAGACGAAACTAAACAACTTTATCATATAATAATAATAATAATAATTCTCACCCTCACAATACTCCAAACTAAAAGTACCCCAGAAGCAAGTACATGCTTGTGCGGGGGAGGGGGGCAATTACTATTATTTTGTCTTCGTTGCCGTTTGCGGCTAGGGCCGACTTTTTTCCCGATACAACTAGGATAGCATTCGCTCAAGTACTACGGAAAACCCTAGAAAACCGTAGTAATCCCAGTGAGTGTAGGACAATTAGTAAATCACACGGTAAAGCTATTTAGGAGCAATACCGTGAACCCACATTTTGTCCAGCGCTCTTGGCCATAGCGGTGTTTTTCTTTAAAGACATATATATGCATGCGCCTGCCTCGACCCAAGGTCGATCGAAGGCAGAAAAACATGCAGTCTAAAAAGTCAGCACCGGTACGAGCGACGCCACCGCGGCAATCATATTTATAATACCTACTATACAGGGTGAGTCATTAGTAATGATTGAGGCTACTATACGTTATAGAAATGTTGTTTGTTTAAGAGATACAGGGCGTTGATTTTCATTTTTTGAAATAGAATTATGGCTACATCTCCCAAACTAATCAAGCTGCTGAACTAAAATTTGGCACTGCTATGTGTTTTTGGGGATGGAGAATAAGCTGAAAATATCAATTTCGCCGTATCTCACAGAGGGCGCCACTTGCGCTGTTTTTGGATCGTGTTTTTACTCCTAACTTTTTTGAGGTTATCTTTTTGGCACTGCAAGTCCATCATTTTAGTGCATCTTCATTCTGCAACAGAAAGGTACTCTTGTTTCATAACGCCCAAATCAACCGTTTGCGTTTAAATTGCCAAAACGTGCCCCAAAACACCCGTTGACTTCAATATGTTTTGGGGCACGTTTTGGCAATTTTAACGCAAACGGTTGATTTGATCGTTATGAAACAAGAGTAGGTACCTTTTTATTGCCGAATGAAAAGATGCACTAGAATGATGTACCTACTTGCAGGACCAAAAAGATAACCTCAAAAAAGTTACGAGTAAAAGCACTATCCAAAAACAGACCAAGTGGCGCCCTCTGTAAGATACGTATAAATTGACATTTTCAGCTTATTCTCCATCCCCAAAAACATAGCAATGCCAAATTTCAGTTCAGCAGCTTGATTATTTCGGGAGATGTAGCCATAATTCAATTTTAAAAAATGAACTTTAACGCCCTGTATCTCTTAAACAAACAACATTTCTATAAGACCTATTAGCCTCAATCGTAATATTTTGGCCCAAAATATATGCGCTTGCACTATGCGCCATTACTAATGACTCACCCTGTATATGTTCTTCAGGATGTTCACGTGAAAACGGGCCACTCCATAACTTTTTGTATTTTTTGAGCTGTAAAAAAATTGCATTTTTATAGGAGGGTGTTAAAAATTAAGCTTGAATGGGACCAAATAAGTGACAGTAACCTCACCAGAAAGCTTGCATATGATTTCCTGCGACTTTTGTTTTAACCATTTTTTTTCTACCTCACAAAAATATATGGGTGGCCCGTTCTCGCGTGAACATCTGTAATCTATACACATTTTTTCAATACTTACAGAAGCCATGATGGGAGTTCCAGTGAACGCTCAAGTATCGGAAAATTCTAACTACGTACGCAGCGTAAAAACAATGATAAAAATTTTAATGGAACGTACCTTCTCGGCGATACAAAATATAGACTCGCTCTACGGCTTCACCGACAACTACAGAGAAGAGAAGGAAGCTCTAAAAGTTCTGCACGAGAAAACTCTTTCGGTGATTGAGGAGAGAAGAAAATATCTGGAGACAAGTAAGACGACGGATGCCAACGAGGATGAATTTGGGGTTAGGAGGAAATTTGCTTTTTTGGATGCATTGCTCCAGGCTACTGTTGATGGGAGGCCCTTATCTAATGAAGATATTAGAGAAGAAGTTGATACATTTATGTTCGCAGTAAGTGATACCGCACAAACCTATAGATATAGCTTCGCACCACAGACCTATACAGGGTGATTCAATTTTAATCTTCAACACTTCAACAGGTGATAGAAAAACAAAAACAAACGCACTTTCTTCTATAAACTATATCGTTTTAAGGCCTTATAAAAAAGTGTTAAAGTTGCAAGAAATATGTGGAATTTATTGAATATTTTACAAACTAGTTGAGATATTTAAGTCATATTTGGTACACGTTATAACGGCATGGGTTAGCATAAAACCTGTTAATATCAAACATCTTGAACAACCAGTGGCGTAGAAATGGGTAATTAGTATAATTTATTTTAGAAAAAAATAGAACCACCTTGTATAGCAATAAAATGTATTCAAATTCTTATGTATATTTTTATTGTAAACAAAAACGTTCTCTTAGCATTTTTTCATATGTGTCATGGTTTCATAGCAAATTTGATTTTTTCGTAATATTTCGGGGTACTTCTGAAAAATTATCTAAAAAATTTGCTCCATAATCCATAAGTAACACTTAAAGTAGAAATAATGTGTTTGCTACCTGAAATAAAGTAACTTTTTCTAATAAACTCACCTATTTAAGGCTATACTTTTGAAGATACAGGGTCTAAACTAAAACATTTAAGGAAGATAGAATTAATGTTACGCTCTGTATCTTGAAAAGTAAAACCTTGAATGGGTAAGTTTATTGGGAAAAGTTACTGTATTTAAAGTAAAAAACACATTTTTTTTCTACTTTGAGTGTTACTTATGGAGAAAAGTTTTAAGTTAATTTTTCAGAAGTACCCCGAAATAATACGAAAAAATCAAATTTGCTATGAAACCATGACACATGAAAAAATGCTAAGAGAACGTTTTTGTTTACAATAAAAATTTACATAAGAATTTGAATACATTTTATTGCTATACAAGGTGGTTCTATTTTTTTTCCTAAATAAATTATACTAATTACCCATTTCTACCCCACTGGTTGTTCAAGATGGTTGATATGCTAACCCATGCCGTTATAACGTGTACCAAATATGACTTAAATATCTCAACTAGTTTGTAAAATATTCAATAAATTCCACATATTTCTTGCAAATTTAACACCCTGTAACTTTTTTATAAGGCCTTAAAATGATATAGTTTATAGAAGAAAGTGCGGTTATTTTTTGGTTTTCTATCACCTGTTGAAGTGTTGCAGATTAAAACTGAATCACCCTGTACAGGGTGTTCCTTAATGACATGCTAATACTTAAGGGGGTTATTCTTGGGCCCATTTTAAGAAAAAACTTCACATGAACGTATGTCGTAAACGTCCTAACTTTTGAGATACAGGGCGTTGAAGTTCATTTTATGAAATTGAATTTTGGCTACATCTCTCGAAATAATCAAGCTGCTGAACTGAAATTTGGCACTGCTGTGTTTTGGCGATGGAGAATAAGCTGAAAATGTCAATTTCACCGTATCTCACAGAGGGCGCCACTTGCGCTGTTTTTTGATCACGCTTTTACCCGTAACTTTTTTGAGGTTATCTTTTTGGTCCTGCAGGTCCATCATTTTAAGGCATCTTTTCATTCTGCAACAAAAGGGTACTCTTGTTTCATAACGATAAAATAAACCGTTTGGGTTGAAATTGGCAAAATGTGCCCCGAAACACCTGTTGACTTCAATATTCGAAACATAAAATTTTCACCTACTGCTTTCAAATGTTACAGATCAACTTTACATTCAAAACGATGAAAAAAATGCCAAAAAGAGGCATTGGTCAAAACACCATTGGTTTTCTTGAAATAGATTGTCCAAATTTTGTCAAATTCAATCCTTTCCATTTTGAAAAAGAATAATTTTTGGTACATTGTTCATAGGGATTTTTTCTCAGTTTAAATGGTACAGTTGATCTGTAAGAGTTGAAGGTGGTAGGTGAAAATTTTATGTTTCGAATATTGAAGTCTACAGGTGTTTTGGAGAACGTTTTGGCAATTTCAAAGCAAACGGTTGATTTAATCGTTATGAAACAAGAGTACCTTTTTGTTGCAGAATGAAAAGATGCCTTATAATGATGGACCTGCAGCACCAAAAAGATAACCTTAAAAAAGTTACGAGTAAAAGCGTCATCAAAAAACAGCGCAAGTGGCGCCCTCTGTGAGATACGGTGAAATTGACATTTGCAGCTTATTCTCCATCGCCAAAAACACAGCAGTGCCAAATTTCAGTTCAGCAGCTTGATTATTTCGGGAGATGTAGCCAAAATTCAATTTCCTGTATCTCAAAAGTTAGGACGTTTACGACATACGTTTATATGAAAATGGGCCCTATAATAATAAATAGGTATACTTGAAATTTTCGACTTTGCATTTTGACGATAATAATTATTATACTTCGAAAATAAAACATTTCCATATATGCACTTTATAGGAAAAGGTGACGCATTTTCGACATACAACCTCTTGATTTAGTAAACAAATTACATTTTTTATAAATTTAAAACCCGAGGACGAATGCACGTCATCATTTGTGAAATTTGGTCCTATACAGGGTGTAACTGAACTGATGGTCAAAAATGAAACCACGTATTCTTGGAGTCAAAATAAGGGAACTTCTTCATATATTTTTCCCCTACGGGCCATAGTTTTTTTTATACAGAGCGTAGAAGTTTGGAGAAAAATACAGAAAAATACAGATATTTCTTAGTATCTCTAGAAGTATACGAGATATTTTCTTCAAACTTGGCGTGTCACATGATCAGATGAGCCGTCAAACTTAAGGCTGATATGAAGCTTCTGAGGCCCCCAATTGCGGAGATACAGGGTGTTTTTAAAAGTTAGTTCGGAAAAATATGAATATTATGTATAATCGCATTTTTTTTTGTTTTGAGTGGTGAATAGAATGGTTAACAAAAAGTATCTCTTAGTATTTTTTCATATTCGCAGCCGTTTCTTAATTATTTTCAAAGAACGGCAATGCTGCAATAAACAGGTGTCACATTAGGAATAAATCTAGCAATCTGTGGATGTCAATTAAAATTTATTTAACAAAACATAAAAACAAAAACGATAATAAAAGAAACGTAATTGCTATTAGAAAATTAAATTATTAAATGTTCGAAATGACCGCCGCCGCCGCCTGTTTCCATACGCGCACTATTTGTTTATTATTGCCATTGGCAAGTCCATAGCAAAAGTGCATGTCAGTCAGTTCTTCGAATGAAAATGTCATTTTTAAAAATATTGATACTAAAGTGCATAATTGACAGACAAATGATTCAAATAATGCCAAGTTTAATTGGCAGCCACAGATTGTTAGATTCATTCTTAAAATGACTTGCAGCATGGTCGTTCTTTGAAAATAATTAAGAAACGGCTGAGAATATGAAAATATACCAAGAGATACTTTTTGTTAAACATTGAATTTACCACTCAAAACAAATTTACAAAATGCGATTATATAGGGTATTCATATTTTTCTGAACTAATTAATTTTAATAACACCCTGTATCTCCGCAACTGGGGGCCTCAGAAGCTTGATATTAACCTTAAATTTGACAGCTCATCCGCTCATGAGATACTAAGAAATATCTGTATTTTTCTCTAAACTTCTACGCTCTGTATAAAAAAAACTAGGGCCCGTAGGAGAAAAAAATAATGAAGAAGTGCCCTTATTTTGACCCCAAGAATACGTGGTTTCATTTTTGGCCATCAGTGCAGTTACACCCTGTATAACAAATAACGGCAAAGGTTTCATTTTCGAAATAGTGATTGACGAAAATGTAAAGTTGAAAAGTTTAACGTCGTATTGGTCGTATTATGTCAAAACACCTGGAGCAAATATACAGGGAGAGTTTTTTTTGATGATCACGTATTGTTAAATGTGGCAAGAATTGCAGTTTTGTGGACCCAATTTAATGCGCCTTGTGAATTTTTGAAAAGTCATGGCTTACTAGATATGTAGAAAAAAAAAATTGCCGATTTATTCCAATCCATCTAGCTTCGTTGTTTCTAATTTTAGATAAAAAGTGTACATATACCAAAGTTGGAGGGAACAGTGTTCATGTTACTTTTCGTGACAGCTGGCATTTTTGAGATATGACACAGACTTTTTTTATTTTTTGTTTTTTAAATGGAAACCATAGTTGGCCATGATCTCAAAATAGTTATTTTTATTATACTTCTTTGAAAACACCTTATTTTCATCTGTTTTAGCAATAATGAAAGTTGGGGTTTTTCGGCCTAGCGCACGGAAACAGCGCATGGAAAAACTTTCCGTGCGCTGAATAAAAATACCGAATATATTTGGCTTTAAAATAGAAATATACAGCAAAGTAAACTAAATTTAAGAAACTCTATATGCTCTCTGATATTTAACATATACCTATTTTGTATTTTAATTCGTAAGTGTTTCAGTATTTAGATACATTTCTGTAATATTTTTGACGTTTTATTCACCTTATCTGACAATAACTAATTTACAACAAAGCACCTTTGAAATAATTTGAGAGTAACCATGGAAACGCATCATACATACCAAACACTATATTGTCCGCATTGTTTATTTTTTGTCAATTAAATTTATTATAATATGCTGATAAAATGTTTTAAGTTTCCGTTTTCAAAGAAGTATAATACAAAATATCGTTCATTACACGTCCAGAAATAGATTTTTCCGTGCTTGCATGACTTCCCGTGTGAGGCGCAGCCGAACACGGGAATTTGTCACGCGCGCGCGGAACAATCTTTATTTCCAGACTCGTAATGAAATATACTATTCTGTTATTTTTCTGAATAACCATATCGAGTATTATATCGTTGGAAACTTTGAATAAAAAAAACCGAGGAAGGAGCAACTTTGGCCTTAACGCTCGACCGGGACAGTCCCTGCATATGGCGTGATGCCGTTTCCGTTTCTATTACAGTGGCGCGAACCTTTGTTTCGACAAACTCATCGAGGCAGAAATCCTCTTTTTTCGAGAAATCAGTATCTACCTACAATAGTCAAAAAACTATAATGCGCGTTTTTCTCTTTAAATTTAGGAATCCTTGATAATACAGCAATTCTAATTTTAAATTTCCAATTATGAAGAAGTAGGTACGTACACCAACGCCTATGCCACTTTGGTGCATGGCCTCAAAAGTTAATTTAAATTGCAAAATTACTTACCGATAGATTATTATCCTCAAACATTTTAGTTTTGGTCGTCAGGAAAGTGCGTCGCAGACGGGCGGCCAAATCCAGGGGCGGCCACAGGCCGCCCTTCCGTCGCGAAAAAATATTTATTCAGAAAAAAGGTAGTAAGTCTCTGCATTACTTTTGGTAGGCCTCAAATTTCGTAGGGGATATCGACGCTTCAGACCGTATAGTGAGATAAAAAATTAAATATCTTTCTTCCATCAGAATATACTGCAAGTCCAAGAACTGTTTTAGAGTACTTGTTCAAAAATTCTCTCACGGATAGTTTTCCGCCGAATATTTTTGTGCTTGCCAGTTACCGTAGCATCCGCGGAGAGATCATTTTCCAAATTAAAAATTATAAAAAAACTATCTAAGGTCTTCTATGAGCCAGGAGAGATTAACCGATTTAGCAATAATTTCCATTGAAAGTATCCTACTTGATACAATAAAATATAATGATATAATAGTGATATAATATCAGTGTTTGCCAGTGTAAAAGCCAGAAAAGTACCATTCGTTTAACTTGTATCTTGTGCCTTGTACCTAAGGGATAACCCCAATATTTTAAAATATTTTATTTTTTTGTTTCATTTAGAAGAAAATGTTTTATTTATTTTTACAAGTACCTGTATTTTTTTCCGATGCAAAATATATTTATTTCCAGTTACTTGTTACATTATTACTTTGTAAACCTAATTCTTTTTACATTTTTAGTTTCTTTTTCTTTTTTATTTTAAAGAAACATTTACCTTGTTCCTTTCAGTCTGGAAATTCTACCAGACCCAAAACATATTACTCATTATAATAAGACTGATTGCCTGTGGTATTTTATTGTTGTAAATACAGTGACCGGCAGAAAGTTGGACACAAATATATTTAATATTCTTAAAAACTCTGATTTCGATTAATTTAAATTTCTAGCTGCTAATCGAACAAAATTAAAGTTTAGTAGCATATTCATGTGTTATCCGATAAAAAGTTGCGCTTGCGGTATTTTGTTTTTTTTTGTAATGCACAGGTTGGTCGAAAAAATACAAAAAAAGTTAAATTCCTTTTTTTGACTAGGTGGCTGTGACTTTAAATCAGACATCTACTTTTTATTCCAAACAACTTTTGTAAGTAACTTTTTACTGTATTTTAAAAAATAGGGGTACTTTACTCTTGAGTTACATATTTTTAAGAATACATATTAATTTTGTTATACGTTATACCTACCTAATAATTTTCGCAATTACCTCGTAGGTAATTACAAGAGACGTAAAAGCCTAGTTTTTATAACCCGAAAGAAATTTTTTATTACAAACTAACACATATCACCGTGTCAGATATGAAAATATTGTGATAAAAATTGGTTACTACTCAGGACGATTTCTGTCTCACGTATTTTATATGACTCCTTCCTGGGATTCTTTATTCAAAAGTTAGAAAGCTGTAAAAATGCCTGATTTTTTTTTGAGACAATAATGACCAACTGTGGTTTCCATTAAAAAAACATAAGTTTAACCGCATTGGGGACACAATTCCCTCCAACTTTAGTATTTACACTTTTTATCTAAAGTCAGAAACAACGAAACTATACTCTATTCAAACTAAACGCAAGTGAAACATGAACACAAGTTGTTGCATGGCTAGAGCGTGATACGCACGTGACCGGCTTGCTATTGGCTAGCCGGCAATAAAGTCTGACCCGGCGGGTGAGTGCAGCGAGTCGGTGTTTCTTACAGAGGTGTATTGAGTTGCAACTGGACCGTTATTTTTTTCCGATATAATTCTTTCGCTGTTCATTAATTGTTGGAGCTACGATTTGTATTAATAGTAGAAATTTGCAGGCAAGTGAATGACTAGGTGTGTCATAAAAGTTTGTTTTAAAGTTCTTCATACTGGGGCATATTATTTTAATATTTTATCTTATAAAATTCATAGAAATCGTCCTTAATGCGGCCCTGCCTCGTATTAGCCCTCAGAATTGTTCACGTGCTTCCATCGTGTAAATGTTTACGCGACACTTGCATTTAGTTTGAATAGAGTGTAGATGGATTCGAATAAATGGCTAAAATTTCGTTTTTCCAAGATATCTAGTAACCCATGTAGGTACCTATATCTTGAAAAATCCACAAGACGCGTTAAGTTGGGCCCACAAAACTGCAATTCTTTTCCTATTTTCACATTCCTTCTATCTCCGCTAGTTTCCGAGATCCCATACTGATCATAAAAAACTCACCCTGTATATATATATCGAGTGTTTACATAATATATTAAGAAACTTTCATTAAAAAAAAGGCAACAAGTTTGGTTCACAACACCCTGAATAACGTTAGCCCTGCGAGTCTTTTTAAACTCAAAGAAAAATGTTTTAGATCTTTCGTACTGGCACTTTTTTCAAAGTCGAAAAATAAAAACTTTGTACTACGAGTGAATCACCCTGTATAATATTTTTTCAAGTGGTATGTTTTAGTTTACCCTGAGCATTGACAACATTACTGTAATTAGTATAATAATAATTATTATAAATCGTCCTCGTGTAAGCAATACATTTCTTTTCAAAATTATACACTGTACTTAGAAGTACAAATGTTGTTTATTTAGTTCTTAATGTTTAATTATGCAACAAATGTACATTATAAATTATAATATAAATTAGGTGTGGTATAAACGAAGTTACTGGAAACAGCATAAAAACCTTTGAATTTTATACGGGAGATTTCTGCTGATAAATCTGGTATTTTTACCAGTAACAAAGCGTATATGCCGTATATCACTATGTTATAAGCGTCCTCAATCAACAGTTATAAGTGAGTTCATTTATATTTTACCAGGGTAGCTCGAGCCCCGGCAATAAAATACGAGACAAAACACTTTTTTAACCATATTAAACCGCAAAAAGAGATGAAGGAGTCAGAGAAGATAGATATTGTAGTAAAAAGAACGGCTGGCCACTTGTGCAGCGAAATGCGGTGGATAGGCCTGTTATAATTTCACAGATCTTAGGATATACTTGCGTAAATAGTTATAACGATATGGTTTTTAGAGACCTTTTGACAAAATTATATGGTGCATTAACGTTGTGTTTGAGGACAACCTTAAAAAAAAAACTTAAAAGTGGAATATTCTGTTGCTTGTAGAATATGCATATTTTTGAAAACTGCGTGACGCTTATGTCCTATATTCTTTTTGTGACGCCAATTAGAGTTTTTTATGCTCATTCAACTAACTTTAGAAATACTATACTTATATGAAATTTCCTCATTGTTTTTACGAGTTCTACACGATTACGCAGTTTGTCGTAGTTTTGTTACGCACAATTATTGATCAACAACATTAGTAAGTGAGGAATTATTGACTTCCGCATCGGAATATTTTAAAGAAATTATATTAATTAAACGGACTTTAGTTTATTATTATTATCTATTTCCCCTTATCTTATTTACCTACCACGTGCCACTACCAAAGTCTAAGGAATATAGCGTTGACTGAAGGTCACCCAACGAATATAGTGTATTCCGTAGACTTTGCTATTTACCACTATGCTCTAGAACGGAGTTAAAAAGTCTTCGAACTCATCGAATGGTTTCTTTGGTTGCATGTTTAAATCAGGAGATAAAACAGATGCAACAAACTAGCAGTCAATATCTTTAATAAATAACCTTTCCAAATTGATGGAAAGGTTAATCAAAAAAGGATGTGTTGCTTTCTTAAAAAAATATAACATTGTTTCTGAAAATCAGTTTGATTTCATAGAGGCGAGATCTACAAAAAGATCACCAAAGTAACATAACTGATAACCAAAGCTTTAGATTCTTCCAATAACGCTCTCTGTTTATAGATTTAGCAAAGGTGTTCGACACTGTTTGCTACGACAATTTAAGATTCTAGATTGTCTTGGCTTCAGGAGAGGGCAATCGTACAGGCTTTTGCAAAGTTACCTATAGAATAGACAACAAGCAGTTAATATTTACAATGTGGAAAGTAGCAGAAGCTATTCCTATGACCCAGCAATATTTTATGAGAATGCAACATGGGAAGACTTGAAGAATAAAGTAAAAAATTCGTTTAAAACCATCTCTAACTTCTTTGATAGCAATATTCTTACAGTAAATTTTGAAAAAAAAAACAGTCTATGTGCTTGTTGCAGTAACGCACTACCCAATTATGATTCACCCCGATTCACTAATGATCAAAAGCAAATTGATGTACGATCAGTTAACAAATTTAAATATCTTGGAGTAATAATTGACAGCCATTTATGATGGAATTATCATGCACAATATGTTATGAAGAAGTTAGTCGCTAATAGAAATATTCAAACATTTAAAGCAATTCCTTTCAATTGAATCTTTTAAAAGCAAAAACTCTAATCAAGAATGACTTTTTTACTCGCAAAGTATGGTATGAGTAAGTACTCCGTTATTTTCTTACGAAAAACAACATATTTGTGTCTTTTACCCACCCTGTACAACAAAATTGAAGTATCTCATGTTGAATCATATTTTTTAAACAAGCAAACACTTTTATCAAGAATGACTTTTTTTCGTACCTTTCACTTTTTGGTCCATTTCACCTCCATCAGCCGACATACTGTGTAATAAACATTCATCTGACGAAGCTCAACTCCTTTTTTATAATGCTTTAATTAAGTTATATGGGATATAGATAGTTTTGCTAGTGATAGGTTACGAAGACAACAACAAGTAATAGTGAATGTAAGAGTCGTTCGTTCGTTTTTTAACTTTTGCTCTATTAAGGTCGGCGTGTAAAACGCCCTGTTCCCCAAGTAATAATATACAGTATATATGTAAATAGGTGGTCAGTGCTTGGAGAGTTATTCTCCTATCAGAAATTTTTGCGTGTGCTTTTTAACAATATTTAAAATAGTAATAAGGGGTATTAATTAATTAATTATGGATTAATTAATTAATTAAAAAATTTAAAATATTAAAATAACCTAAACTACTCTTAAATTTGTTGTTGTGGGTTTACATCAGTGTCATTCATCTTCGTCGTTAGCTTCTATAAAATGTCTAGGTCTTTTGTGAGGTAGTCTATGGTCGATTTCATATGTACATGCGTCCGTGAGTAGTCCGTTTGGGTGATTGGGTATAATAGTCTCGTATATTTTCCTCGCGTGCGTCCTTATGTATTGAGTCACTGTCGGTATGTTTAAGTCGTTGTGTATAGTCCTATTTGATACATACCATTCCGCGCCTACGGCCATACGGAGACACTTATTTTTTATAACCTGAACTCTGTTTATTTGCGATTTTGCTGCGAAACACCAGGCGGCGCACGCGTACAACAAGGAGGGTCTTAACACCTGAGTGTAAATTAAAATTTTGTTTTGGACATCTAGCTTCGAGTCTCTTGCCAACATTGAAAATAATTTTGAGATAGCTTCCTTAGCCATTCTTATCCGACTATCTATATGAGAATGCCACGTCAATCTCTTATCTAGAGTTAACCCTAAATAGACAACCTTATCGCTCCATTCTAAGGGGATGTTATTGAGATTAATTGGTTGTAGTACCGGTAATAGTCTTTTCTTACTGATAATAATGGCCTTGGTTTTATTTTCGTTAATTTTAATTTTCCATCTTAAAAAGTAGGCTGCAACAAGGTTCACAGCACGCTGCAAGAAAGATTTAATTAACCTGAGAGATTTACTGGTTGCCAGAATTGCTGTATCGTCCGCGTATAGGAAAACTTTTGTTTGCGGGTATGACGTTAAGTCGCTGATGTAAATTGAGTACAGGATCGGACCCAATACCGACCCTTGCGGTACGCCAGCCTGTATATTATAAAAATTAGAATTTTTATTCTCGACTCTAACGCAGAATTTTCTTTCAAAAAGAAAGCCCTTGATAAAGCGGACAATGGGAGCCGAGAAGCCCCCCTGAGCATTTTATATAGCAGCCCCCAGTGCCACACTTTATCAAAGGCTTTGGCTATGTCCAGTAAGACAATTCCTGCGCTTTTTTGTTTTTGCAGACTTTTCGTTACGTTTTCAACCAATCTACAGGCTTGAAGCTCTGTGCTGTGCATCGACCCGAATCCAAATTGCTCACCCTGTATAATAGACAGATTATCAGCTTCTTCCACTAATCTATGATGTGCCACCTTTTCTACAATTTTAGAAATCGTAGATAACAGACTAATAGGTCTATAATCTGTTGGAATGTTTGAGCCACTTTTCTTAGGTATCGTGATTATTTGCGATTCTTTCCAGATAGACGGAAAATATTGACTTCTTAAGATGGCATTTGTTAAATTTAGAATCGCTATACGAAATTTTTTCGGCAGTAATTTGATGGCCTTATTTGTTATGCCGTCCAGACCAGGGGCCTTTCTAGTGGGCAAAGATTTAATAATGGTATTTATTTCCTCCGGGTCACAAAGAGGAAGTTGACCTGGAGGAGCCTCATCGAACAATCTAGTTGCCGTCTCAATTACCTCAGCTTCCCAATCTGGCTCATCCCTAGGATTTATGTTGGGCGAAAATTGGGAGATGTACTCTTCAGCAAAAACTTCTGCCTTTTCCTCCGCCGTGAAAACTAATCCGTTTCGTCCTGAAATAGGTGGTGTCGGTGTTTTTGTGTTTTTACCTCTTAGATTTTTAATAATCCTCCAAAAAGAGTTGTCCGAAGAAATTAAAGTTTCTAACGTCAGTTGCCAATTTTCATTGTTAAATTCCGAAATTCTGTCCTTTACGAGTCTTGTGAGTCGGTTATAATCTTGGTTATGTCCCGTCCTTTGTGCAAATTTTTTGGCTCGTCTTTTTTGTGAAATTAAATTTTTAATGTCTTGGGGAAGCTTCGTCGAGTGGTATACCCCGATTACTGTAAGAAGTCCCGATTTTGTCAGATGACAGTCTCCACAAAATCCCTAGAAATTTTCTGTTAACTATGGGTATAACAATGGTATATGCGTGTCTCAACCAGTTAATGACGTCACTCATTGATTTATGATGTGAAAAGTTACCCAAGTGATACGAAAAAAAAACATAATAAAATAAAAACCCTATTGCCAATCACGATTATACCGCTACAAATAAAAATAATTATGACTACAACTCATTTTAATAATAATTTCAAACGTCATGGAAACACTTTCATTTTGGTATTTTGTTAAAATCAGCCACTTGCGCCAGCGTCTATGGGGCGGACTCAGGCAAATTTTGTTTCGGTGTTGTGAAAGTGACAGTGAAGGTTTTCCGGATCGTTCAAAAGGGTTCAAACTATGGGCAGTGAAAATATTCGCGGGTATTATACGTATCATGAGTTTTACCGTTATCTATGTTGTTCTTGTTCGTGTAATTAGTAGTTATTCATTGTGCAAATGGGCTCGTTACTGACCTGGGCTTATGACTCGGTTGCTTTTTTTGCTGTATTAATGCCAACTTAGGATGGCGAAATTACCAATTGACAGTCCCAGTAAGGACTTCTTAAAATAATTTTACTATATGTTGTGCTCGTTGCAGTAGTCGATTCCGCAATAGCGTTAATTATTAAATTTTGTATAGTATTAGTGTATTCGTCAATGTCTTGTGCGTCTGTACAGTGGCGTAGCTATGGGGGGGCGGGAGTGTGCGGCGCACAAGGGCCCTCGGGTCTAAGGGGCCCATTGGCCACGCCATTATTGGCTGCGATTTGGGACTGGGAAAGTAAAAAGTAAAAAAGCCCTAGGATAAACATTTTTTTCAATTTCAATGCTCCATGCGTCGTTTTTTTCCAAAACTTCAAAATTTGTATCTACTTCAATGTCGCCAATTTTGTAGTTAAAAGTGTGTAAGGATTGAAACCGCGGTACACGGCCGCCGCGCGTCGCGCGCCAGCCGAGAACATGCGAACACGCATAGCGTTGACTGAAGGTTTAAAAAGACCTCTCACGGATCCAGATAAAATGCCGAGCGCTTTTGGAGGCGAAGGACTATGGATATTCGAACTTTTTCCAATGATCGTAGTCATTCGCCTCCGCGCACCAACTCCATCTACTGGTGTATAGCGGTATTATTATTTCTATTTAGCTCTCGTCCAGTACTACTGTTTAGCACCATCTATTTTCGATAATTACAATGACAAATAACAAAATCGATAATTAGTGGTAGATTTCGTACTCGACAATTTCGTATTCCAAAAGGCTCGTTTGTGTTCGGGGCGGGGCAAACAAGTCTAAAAATAGACACGGGGGGAGAAGGGAGAAGGGGCCAGTGAAATAATTCTACCGTTGACTGAAGGTTTAAAAAGACCTCTCACGGATCCAGATAAAATGCCGAGCGCTTTTGGAGGCGAAGGACTATGGATATTCGAACTTTTTCCAATGATCGTAGTCATTCGCCTCCGCGCACCAACTCCATCTACTGGTGTATAGCGGTATTATTATTTCTATTTAGCTCTCGTCCAGTACTACTGTTTAGCACCATCTATTTTCGATAATTACAATGACAAATAACAAAATCGATAATTAGTGGTAGGTTTCGTACTCGACAATTTCGTATTCCAAAAGGCTCGTTTGTGTTCGGGGCGGGGCAAACAAGTCTAAAAATAGACACGGGGGGAGAAGGGAGAAGGGGCCAGTGAAATAATTCTACCGTTGACTGAAGGTTTAAAAAGACCTCTCACGGATCCAGATAAAATGCCGAGCGCTTTTGGAGGCGAAGGACTATGGATATTCGAACTTTTTCCAATGATCGTAGTCATTCGCCTCCGCGCACCAGCTCCATCTACTGGTGTATAGCGGTATTATTATTTCTATTTAGCTCTCGTCCAGTACTACTGTTTAGCACCATCTATTTTCGATAATTACAATGACAAATAACAAAATCGATAATTAGTGGTAGGTTTCGTACTCGACAATTTCGTATTCCAAAAGGCTCGTTTGTGTTCGGGGCGGGGCAAACAAGTCTAAAAATAGACACGGGGGGAGAAGGGAGAAGGGAGAAGGGGCCAGTGAAATAATTCTACCGTTGACTGAAGGTTTAAAAAGACCTCTCACGGATCCAGATAAAATGCCGAGCGCTTTTGGAGGCGAAGGACTATGGATATTCTAACTTTTTCCAATGATCGTAGTCATTCGCCTCCGCGCACCAACTCCATCTACTGGTGTATAGCGGTATTATTATTTCTATTTAGCTCTCGTCCAGTACTACTGTTTAGCACCATCTATTTTCGATAATTACAATGACAAATAACAAAATCGATAATTAGTGGTAGGTTTCGTACTCGACAATTTCGTATTCCAAAAGGCTCGTTTGTGTTCGGGGCGGGGCAAACAAGTCTAAAAATAGACACGGGGGGAGAAGGGAGAAGGGGCCAGTGAAATAATTCTACCGTTGACTGAAGGTTTAAAAAGACCTCTCACGGATCCAGATAAAATGCCGAGCGCTTTTGGAGGCGAAGGACTATGGATATTCGAACTTTTTCCAATGATCGTAGTCATTCGCCTCCGCGCACCAACTCCATCTACTGGTGTATAGCGGTATTATTATTTCTATTTAGCTCTCGTCCAGTACTACTGTTTAGCACCATCTATTTTCGATAATTACAATGACAAATAACAAAATCGATAATTAGTGGTAGGTTTCGTACTCGACAATTTCGTATTCCAAAAGGCTCGTTTGTGTTCGGGGCGGGGCAAACAAGTCTAAAAATAGACACGGGGGGAGAAGGGAGAAGGGGCCAGTGAAATAATTCTACCGTTGACTGAAGGTTTAAAAAGACCTCTCACGGATCCAGATAAAATGCCGAGCGCTTTTGGAGGCGAAGGACTATGGATATTCGAACTTTTTCCAATGATCGTAGTCATTCGCCTCCGCGCACCAACTCCATCTACTGGTGTATAGCGGTATTATTATTTCTATTTAGCTCTCGTCCAGTACTACTGTTTAGCACCATCTATTTTCGATAATTACAATGACTCTAACAAAATCGATAATTAGTGGTAGGTTTCGTACTCGACAATTTCGTATTCCAAAAGGCTCGTTTGTGTTCGGGGCGGGGCAAACAAGTCTAAAAATAGACATGGGGGGAGAAGGGAGAAGGGGCCAGTGAAACAATTCTACGATTTGGCTTTTATAAAATTAGGAATAGATTCAGGGTTGGGCGTATTTCAGTTTGATATTTGACGATTTTAACGGATTGGCAGATTTTTAAAATTCTCTTTTTTAGGATATAGTGATCTACATTATGTTGCTTCAATTTCTTACGTTGATTTGAAAAACAAAACATATGTCCAAAATGAAAACTTTGAGAAAAGTGAAAAAACTGATTGCCTTCCCTCTATTAGGGAGTATTTTTTAATGTGCCTAGGCGTTTTTCTGGAAAAATGTTGAATACAGAAAGAGGTTGTTATTTATTTTTATTTTTTTAGCTTAAGTAACTAATAAAAATATATACCGTGTGTCCGGCGATTCAGTGCCCAAGGGGTGTAAACGATAAAAAAATTCTAATTGTAAGTTGACATTCTGTTTGGTGTTGCCCCAATAATTGGCCGAACCTATCAGCAAAGTCTAGAGAATACTAGACTTTGCTATCAGTACACAGTGTATACAGGGTGTATTTTTGTCGAAAAAAACAAGGCCGGAGTAAACTGTACCCTCAATTTTAAAAGCTAGCTAGCTAGGACAATGCCTGCCATTGTTAAAACGATATTATTGCTTATATCTGCCAAACTATGATACCACACCACTTAATCAGTGGCGGCTCGTAACTATTTAAACTTAAACAGGCGGGGCCAAATATCGGAAGACATTTAAAAATCAATGTGCCTAACTAAACCGGTGTAAAGTTAGTAGCCGATTTTCTGGCAGCAAAAAATTTTCCTCGCCCTTATTTCCACAAATTTATTTTGATAAAAATAAAGTAGAAAGGGTAACTACTATTAAACCTTCTAAGCAGATTAAACCGGAGAATGAAGAAAAATATTCATCAAAAAATAAACGTTGAAATTTTTGGCTCCTAGAAAATTGGCTGCTAAGTGCTAAGTTCAGTTTTAAGTAGACACTTTTGTTGAATTTACGTGATCGCGTTTTTTATGTTCTGCCGTTTGATTTTTCTCTATAGTTAAATCAAGGTAACGGCCTGCCCTCTATAACTGTTTAATTTGCAGTTTTTGCTCAAATTACATTGACGACAATGGATTTCTTAATAAAAGAAACTAACACTGTTTTATGAAATGCTACTTTTATTAGTGATATAAACAAAAATAGTAAAAGTAGGTAAATAAGGATTTTTTAAACTGTTGACTATGTATGTACCTACATGTAGGAATTGAGATTTTTTAAGTAGGTATTGACTGAACACGCCAGAAAATAATTACCCATTTTCATTCAGAATTACCTTTGAACATTTTTTGACAGAGAGGAATAAAATAAAATAGTTAAATGAGAAAACACATTTATTAAAAAAATACCTAAATACCAAATCCAGAAATATTGTCAACATAAATAAATTATATAAGTAAGAACATTTTAACGCATATACAATTATTATACAGGGTGTCCAACTTTAAAACTGTACAAATCCGTAAAATCTTAATTTTTAGAGATAATCGCCTAAACTTTTTTTGTTTGAAAGGCCTTCAAAAACCGCTTCTTTTGACCTTCCTGCTATTTTCAAAATGCAAACCCAGGGCCGGCTACCATTTTTTTATACCCCCAATTTTCTCGAAAACCATTTAGCGATTTTTTTATTTAAAATCTGACCCCACAGCGTTAATCAGAACACCCCAAAACCCCTATATACCAAATTTGAATAAAAAATATACAGGGAGTTCTATTCTGCAGGGTGTCAAATTTGAGCAAAATAGGAATTTTAAAGAAATACATTACTTTTGTGTTTATCAATATTTTTTTCAATGATTCCACAGCACTCATGACCCATATAAAGTTTCATAAAAATTCAGCATTTTGAGATGGCACAGATAAGAATACTCTGTATATTTTGTATTGGACCTTTGCACACCAAAAATCAAATCAAAAATCACAAATAAACTTGTCAGATTACTGTCACTGCCCAAGAATATTCTTTCAGCTCCAAAATTCGCACAAAATCGCTTTCTAACCTTTCACTTTCTCCAGGCCCAATTCCCAGGGCTTAATGTCAAGTAAAACCCTGTCAAAAGTCAAAATCAAGATATTGCCAGACTCGAAATGTCCCATCTGTAATTCCCACCGAGCTATCCCAGTATGCCCCAGAAAACAGTGTGCTGTTTTCTAGACTTTGCTTTCGAGTCAGCGACACCGACTGTGAATAATTGTTACTTCCGCTAGCCGCAAGATGGCTCCGGCGAAGATGCCAGAAGATTTTCGATATCGATCCGCTTTAATTTCCGGTCCGGAATGTAGAGGGTGCCAGCGGGCTCCGGAGATGTTTTTAAATCGGCGCGCTGTTCCATGGGCGTAGATTCTCTTTTTAAATCTTCACCCAACGCGCATAGTCGGTCGGTCTCGACTACACACCACACCCGGTATTCGGGGATTCCCCGGCAACCGGCGAGATTATTTTGTGCACCCATCTGTTTTATACTACACTCGCCGGCACGAAAAACGGAGCACTTACAATTTTTATTTAAGAAATGCGAGATATTAATACTTTGCGATGGTTTATTATTATAATAAGTTAAACGCAAACAACAACACGTTTTAAGTAATTTCTAATAACAATTGGGCGCTTTTTTTTAAATAAAAACTTTTGTTACAATTTAAAAAATTAGAACGATAAACCCACATTGGTGTTGTGGCAAAATGTCCTTAAATGAATCAAAACTTAAACGATTTTTGAGCAAAAACTAATGAGGAGCATTTTTAATAACGGGTATTACCCCCGCGAGCTCGAATGATTGCATGCATTCTCCGTGGCATGCCTAAAATCAAATGGCGAATGTCCTCTTGAGGAATAAGGTCCCATTCCTCTAAAAGAGCTTGTTTCAACTGACTTATGGTTAAAGGAGCAGGAACACGACTTCGCATTCTTCGCCCAAGCATGTCCCAAACATGTTCAATCGGGTTCGCATCTGGACTTAACGCTGGCCACTCCAAAACAGGAATGTTTACATCATTTAAATACTGTTGAGTGATTCTTGCGGTATGAGGTCTGGCATTATCATGCATCAGAAGAAAGTTATTTCCAATAAGATCAACATACGGGACAACAAAATCTTGGAGAATTTCATCAATGTACCTGGCAGCAGTTAAGCAGCCTCTTGGAACGATGTACAACTCAGTGTGTGCCTCCAGAGAAATTCCAGCCCACACCATTACTGAACCTCCTTGGTATCTTACTCTAGGACTGAAGGTACATTCTGCAAAACGCTCTTGTGGTCTTCGCCATACTCTCTCGCGACCATCTGGAGATCGCAGGCTAAACCTGGACTCATCAGTAAATAAAATTCGCCCCCAATCATTTTCACCCCAGTGCTCATGATTTCTGGCAAACCGAAGTCGCGCAACACGATGACGCCTAAGAAGCTCTGGACCTGTTGCAGGTCTACGACTGGTAAGATTGGCTTCTCCAAGTCTTCGTCTCACTGTACGTTCGCTTACATTGGTATTCCGAACATGATGAAGTCTATTTCTGATTTCCACAGCTGTAGCACGACGATCTCGTAGACTTTGCAAGAGGATGAAGCGATCATCATGAGCGTTAGTTTTTCGTTGGGGACCAGTTCCAGGTCGTCTGGTGTAAGCTCTAGTTTCCAAAAAACGTGTATAAATACGGTGCACAGTGCTATTGAATACGGCATATTGTTGGGCAACATATCGCTCAGTTCTTCCGTCTTGAAGCAACGCAACAATAGCAGCCGCTGTTTCAGGATTAACAGCCATATTTTTACCTTAAATAAACGCAGTACAGCTTTGAACTGTTTCACTTCTTTAAACTCAGACTTGTCAAAACAATAAAAACAAAAGAAAAGTCATGGCCAACTAAGACTTGTGTACTTTTTAATTTTTGGAAATTTTTATTCAAAACAGTCTAGCCTTGCTTTTCAAATAAACGTTTAATTGTTGTTAGATATTACTTAAAACATGTTGTTGTTTGCTTTTAACTTATTATAATAATAAACCATTGCAAAGTATTAAAATTTTACATTTTTTAAATAAAAATTATAAGTGCTCCGTTTTTCGTGCCGGTGAGTGTAGTTATGACACGTTAGCTTTACCGCTCGGCCGCTCGGTAATTTGGTGTTTAGCTCTGGCCAGTCTGGCCTCTATGATTGTTCTAGTGCATTTGTTTATAGGAAAATGAGTTTTGTTTTGTTTTTAAGTTAATTTGGTAATTGGTTGATGACTGAAGAGGAATCTATTCAAATTATTCATTATTCGGCAAGTGATAATACATAAATGGTAGGTACATATAGGCTATATTTTATATTTCTGCAGGTAAATAAAAAGAATTCCTAAAAAAAAAGGGAGGAAAAAGATGAAGCTTCTAGTTTGAAAAATAAAATAGCCACCTTTGAATTTATATTTCTTACAGTTTTTTTATTCAAAGTTATTAATGAAATTAATTTGGCATCTAAAGTTTTGCAGAAACAAAATGTAGATTTGGATTCAGCTGCTGAGGTTCTAGAACGAGTAAAAAACAAAATTGCAGTTCTTATAAATTCTTATGGCGAAATAAAACTGGAAGCACAAAATCTTGCCAATACATGGGACATTAACCTAAACTTTACGTCAAAACGGCAACCAAAAATAAAAAAACATTCTGATGAATTAGCGAGTGATTTTCGGTTTGAAAATCGCGAATATTTTTTTAAAGTTAACGTATTTTATTTTGTACTTGATCAAATTTGTAGCCAAATAGATAAAAGGTTTGCATCCATGCAGACATTAACAAAATATTTTGACTTTTTGGAACCGAAAACTCTTCTGAAAAGATCTGAAGCTGAAGTAATAAAGAATTGTGACAACCTTTGTAAAAAATATCCAGAAATTATCTCTCCCAAATTTACAAACTAGTTCATCCAAATAGTAAATTTAACTAAAGACGATATTAAAGATACAATGTCCATTGGCAACTTTTTCCAATTAATAATTAATAAATACGGAGTGATGGAAAGTGATTTTTCAGAGGTGTATTCGGCATTTTTATTATTTTTAACTCTGCCTGTCACAGTAGCCAGTGTAGAAAGATCTTTCAGCAAGTTAAAAATAATAAAAAATTATTTAAGGTCAACAACTGGCAAGAATAGACTTTGCAATCTTGCCCTTTTGTCTATTGAACATAAATTTGCGTCGTCCCTAGATTTAAGAGACATTGTAAATAATTTTGCGAACGCTAAAGCCAGAAAAAAAAAATGTTTTAATGTATAGATAGTAAAATAAGCAATAAACCATCTCGTTCCTTTTTTTGTTGTAGAGTATATATATATTTATTTTGTTTTTTTTTCATAGGTGTATTCTTTACATTTTTCGAATAAATTTGTTTGGTTTTATTTTCAATAACTTTATTTTATTCTATATATATTCTATAGCTATAAAGTTATATAATACCTAACTATTTACAAAAATATATTTAAGGAAAAAAATGCATTGTGTGAGGGGGCCCTAAAAAATTTCTTGCACAAGGGCCTAATGAACTCAAGCTACGCCACTGCGTCTGTAATATGTCTAAGCGGTGGAGGATTTAGCAAAAGTACAGTTTTGTACATCTCCCAATTTGTGGTCAGTTTTTTGAAACTATTATTTAGGGTATTATTTCCGGCACCTTGAATTGTAAGAGTCCTACAAACATTAAAGGCTGTAGAGGTGGCACTAAATATACGAAAATAGCCTGTAGGGGGGAGGTGTACAAAATGGCATAGTTGGGTTATCTTGTATGCAATGAAAAAGTCAAAACCAGGCAAAATTTTAACCAATGCAAGTATTGGGTCCATATACAGGGTGATTCAGTTTTATTATATACAGGGTTAACTATCACTTAGTACAAAAATTTTTATGGCAGATAAAGAAAAATTAGACTTGCTAAAATAAATTTTCAAAAATTTTCTAATATTTGTCTTAAGCCTAAAAAAATTGTTTTTCAAATTGTATTAAACCCCTCAAAAAACGCCGCCTATGGACGCCCGCGGGACATGTCTAAAAATTTCGCGTATGTCAATAGCGCGGCGTTGCCACGTCTATCAATTTATCCGAGGATTCACCACAAAATTTCGATTTCCTTTTAAAAACGATTACTTTCTAAGGAACATGTAGAATGCCTATGAAACACCTACCTTACTGACATTTCCAGGATTGTTTGCACCATTTTCTGTTTTCTTGCTTTTTTACATTAAAAGTCACACAACACAACATTCACATTTTCTAAATCTGTTGGGGATCTCTTGGTTTCCCTCTGCTATTCCTTTTGTTTGAAGCGAGGTACTCAGCCTGACGACCACGACGAGGTAGATCCCCTCCGCCAGGAAAACCCCGAAGGGTAACCAAAAAATCACAACTGCACTAGCACACATTGCACAAATGCACATGCAAAGCACTACAGTAGCTGTTCAAAGAGGCCGCCGTTAACTTCGATGCACAAATTCACTCGGTTAACTAAAGAAGTCCGGATACGTGCAAAAAGTCCATGATTATTCCGGATTTGAACAGCTGCACCTTCAATTCGTTCACGTAACTGCTGCTCGTTGTCGATTTCCTGCTCGTACACAATCGCCTTCATGAATCCCCAAATACAAAAATCCATTGGATTCAAGTCTGGTGATCGCGGCGGCCATGCAATTGGCCCTCCTCTTCCGATCCAACGGTTGGGGCATTGGCCGTCTAAAAGTGCACGAACAGGTCTCGCAAAATGGGCTGGTGCACCATCGTGCATAAACCACATGTCATGCAGTACTTGTAGTGGCAAATTATCAAACAAAACATTTGTCAGAAAATACAAGTATCGTTCAGCGTTTAAATTTTCCGGTAGAATGTATGGTCCAATTAATCGATCTCCATAAACTCCTGCCCAAACATTGATGGAAAACCGACGTTGGAAATTAAACCGCCGAACAGCATGTGGGTTCTCATCGGACCAAATATGGCTGTTGTGTCTAAAAAAAAACAACAAAAATTAGAAATATTCACAATTTTGGCGAAGGCGTTAGGATTGACATAGCCAATTTTATAATAAATAAAAAAGATAATATGGAAGAGAGAAAGCTATAAGTAAGTAAAAATTTACATACGTGTAAACCCCAGCACGTGTGAAGCAGCATTCGTCTGTCCAAAGAATGTTGAAAACGAAGTTTGGGTCTTGGGCGATTCGATCACGTAGCCAAGTGCAGTAGGTCATTCTCACCGGAAAATCATTTGCTTCTAATGCTTGGACCTTTTGTATGTGATAAGGGTGAAGGCCGTTTTCCCTTAGAATCCTCCATGCCTGTAAATAATTTTATTGTTACATTTTAAATTTTATGTAGGTATTAGGTGCAAGCAAAGACAATCCCATCACATGGGATAGTCTTTGGTAGAAGTCAGTTTTATTGGTTTTATTTTACTTGCCTTGTTCTGAGATATTCCCAATCTCCTTGCAATAGCTGTAGTGCTTATGGAAGGTTGCTCGCCCACCCCTTCGAGCTTGCAAAACACCAGTGTTTCGCATACGTTGTACAATGTTCACGAAAGTACGTGGGTTAGGCATATTTGCCCTGTTAGGAAAACGAATACGGTATTCTGCTGCAGCTCGATGTGCACTTTCATCGCATCTCCCGTACATTATAACCATGTCCGTTAACTCGGCGTTCGAATACTCCGGCATTTTCACAAAGAGGCTGAACGATTTGCCGCGAAAATCAAGACCAAACTGGGAAATAACGCCATGTTACATTCGCAAATGCCCTCCGTTGGCTACTAGCCAAACTTGAAAAGGTTTGTTCCAACAGGACCAATAACCGTGCTCAAGCACGTTCAGCGCATGCGCACTACCCCACTGGCTGTTCCAACTGAATTATGTACCTACCGACACGGGGCGATACACGCACTGTTCCAGCCGATTTATGGATCATTTGTGTATCGTCCTTGTACGATAAAAACGGTGCCTGGTCTAAAGCAATAACCGCGTGTACTGACATGCGCAGTGTATGGTCGTGTGACAGAGATAAACATTAACCTCATATTTTTGTTTTTACGTAGATAGTTTTAAATCGATGGCTGGGATCGTGTTTTTTATTTCTTGTTGGTTTTTGGCTTGTTGGGTAGGGCGGGGAATCGTTGAACAATTTTTTAGAGTGAAGAGTGAGGTTAGCCCACCGAACATTCGGTTAGCCACATATTAAACACGCAGGTTAGGTGCGGTCACAAAACGTGATTTGGTCGATTTGATTCACAATCCGTTCCATCTGAAATTTTCTTTGGGATCGCACATGAACGGTGCAAAACTAGCGCATGCGTTCTTTAAGGGTTATCATCTAGTTCATGTACAGTTCTGTGACGGTACGTAAATTCGAGTTGGAACAAATGATCCCAAAGAAAATTTCAGATGGAACGGATTGTGAATCAAATCGACCAAATCATATTTGTGACCGCACCTAACCTGCGTGTTTAATATGTGGCTAACCGAATGTTCGGTGGGCTAACCTCACTCTTCACTCTAAAAAATTGTTCAACAATTCCCCGCCCTACCCAACAAGAAATAAAAAACACGATCCCAGCCATCGATTTAAAACTATCTACGTAAAAGCAAAAATATGAGGTTAATGTTTATCTCTGTCACACGACCATACACTGCGCATGTCAGTACACGCGGTTATTGCTTTAGACCAGGCACCGTTTTTATCGTACAAGGACGATACACAAATGATCCATAAATCGGCTGGAACAGTGCGTGTATCGCCCCGTGTCGGTAGGTACATAATTCAGTTGGAACAGCCAGTGGGGTAGTGCGCATGCGCTGAACGTGCTTGAGCACGGTTATTGGCCCTGTTGGAACAAACCTTGTATGTACAGTTAGTTGCCTAGCTAGTAAGTTGTGAAATGACGAGGAGCAGTCGAAAAAACGTTTCATAGACTCGACCGGGCCGATACGTCGCTTAATTCATACCGCCGAGGCTTCAGAACAATAAATCCTTTATCTATGCTTCAGAAGAGGTTAGATGGTGGACAAGAATTCATCAGAGGAGCTCCGGGGGTATTAAGTTAGACGGCTTGTGGTGTCGCGGTAATGAGCTTTCCGCGAGACTAGGAACCGGTCCGGATACGAGCTAAGGTAAGGGGAATCTAATAGCGCTGCATCTGTACAGATTCAAATCGATTGTTATTTATGTATTTTTTAAATTTGTTTGAGTAAAAAGGTATTTTCACCGTTCCTAAATCAACGGCAACACCGCGGAAAATCACTTCAGCTGTCAGTACCTTCAGAAGCCAAATTGGATGACGTCATTAAAGGCGGGGATTTACAGGGAAAATAGGGGTCTTTACCCGTTTTTTTAAAGATCGTAAAAAAAATCTAAAAATATTTTTCTATGTTTTCTTAAGCCATCCTGCGCACGTGGTAAAATTTTTTGTACTAAGTCATAGTTAACCCTGTATATATATATTATATATTGAATATTTACCAAACTAGTTGAGATATTTAAGTCATATTTGGTACACGTTATAAGGGCATGGGTTAATATCAAACACCTTGAACAACCAGTGGCGTAGAAGTGGGTAATTAGTATAATTATTTTTAGGAAAAAAATGAACCACCTTAGCAATAAAATGTATTGAATTTCTTATGTAAATCTTAATTGTAAACAAAAACGTTCTCTTAGCATTTTTTCATATGTGTTATGGTTTCATAGCAAATTTGATTTTTTCGTATTATTTCGGGGCACTTCTGAAAAATTAACTTAAAACTTCGCTCCATAAGTAACACTCAAAGCAGAAAAAATGTATTTCTTACTTTAAATACAGTAACTTTTCCCAATAAACTTACCCATTCAAGGTTTTACTTTTCAAGAGCGTAACATTAATTGCATCTTCCTTAAATGTATTAGACCCTGCGTATCTTCAAAAGTATAGACTAGTTTATTGGAAAAAGTTACTTTATTTCAAGTAGCAAACACATTATTTCCACTTTCAGTGATACTTATGCAGCAAATTTTTTAGATAATTTTTCAGAAATACCCCGAAATAATACAAAAAATCAAATTTGCCACGAAACCATGACACATACAAAAAATTACAAAGAGGGCATTTTTGTTTAAAATTAAAACTTACATAAGAAACTGAATACATTTTATTGGTATACAAGGTGGTTCTTTTTTTTCTAAAAACAATTACACTAATTACCTACTTCTACGCCACTGGTTGTTCAAGGTGATTGATATTAACAGGTTTTATGCTAACCCATGCCGTTATAACGTGTACCAAATATGTCTTAAATATCTCAACTAGTTTGGTAAATATTCAATAAAGACCACATGATTCTTAAAACTTTTACACCCTGTAACTTTTTAATAAGGCCTTAAAATGATATAGTTTATAAAAGAAAGTGCTATTATTTTTTGGTTTTCTATCACCTGTTAAAGTGTCGCAGGATAGAACTGAATCACCCTGTAGAATGCACTGGACTAGAAGAATTTTATTGGGTATGTACAGGGTGTCCCATTTTGGGTGTTTTTGGGTGTTTTTCTCAAAAATCTCGGTTATTATTATATTATTGCGGTTTTCACGTCACTGTACTACTTTTTTGAGCGGAATTTGGTGAAACTTTGGTTCATATCTCAAAAACTATTAACGCTACCAAAAAACGAATTATTCCATTCGATTCTACGCTAAAAAATCTATAAAAATAGTTGATTACATTTGTCGATATATGTATAAGTTGTAGCCAGGAGAGAGGTTTCCATTAAATCGAAAATTTCAGTCCTGCGCCAATGCGCGGAAACTATAAAACTTATCTAAAATCTGATTGGTCCACCAAATTCCTCTCAAAAAGTAGTACAGTGACGTGAAAACCGCAATCCTCTAGCTTTAATAATAACAGAGATTTTTGAGAAAAACACCCAAAAAACACCCAAAATGGGACACCCTGTACATACACCTTTCCCCTACACCTATACTTACTGATTCTAGTTTCTAATGTACAGGGTCATGATTCAGTCACTTCCGGTATATGCTTTGCGCTGTACGCTTTATCTCAAGCACCCTGTAGCATCCAGGATGCCATAATCGAAGAACAAAAAACTATTTATGGGAAGGAAAGAGACAGGTCCTCCACAATGGTCGACCTACAAAAAATGGAATACCTCGACCTGGTCCTGAAAGAAGTATGGAGGCTTTACCCAACGGTGCCTCTACTTGGCAGGCTGACCGAAGAAGACTACGAGTTCGAAAGTTCAAACATAACTTTGACGGCCACATTTCCAAATTCTATAATTACATTTTTAGCTGGGAAAGTAATACCAAAAGGCGTCAATATAATAATAAATATCTACGAAACCCATAGAGATCCCCGTGTTTTCTCTGATCCGGAAAAGTTTGATCCGAGCAGATGGGAAAATATGGAAGGCAGAAGTCCGTACAGTTTCATCCCGTTTAGTGCTGGGCCCAGAAACTGCATAGGTAAACCTGTTAATATTAATATTGGTGTGATATTTAATCGTGTGATCTTTCCAGGTCAGAAATTTGGTATATTAGAACTGAAGTGTACGATTTCTAAAATTCTCAGGCACTTCGAGCTACTACCTGCACCGCCAGAATACAAACCGATATTGCAAGCACAAGTCAGTTTGACTTCCGGAAATGGAATTCATGTTAAACTGAAAAAACGCCAATGGATATGAAAAAAAGTTGTCACTAGGCAGACGTGAGTCATTCATTATAAATAAAACAATATAAACGTATTACAGTGATTATTTCCCTCATACTGCTTGCATCCAATAAGGTAGCTCCTTCCATAAAAATCCAACCAATGATATGCCTCTGCTAGCGATAATTTGCACAAGTGCAATTACCGGTAATTGCACTCGTGCAAATTATCACTTCGTTGCTTAGCAACCGCGAATCTGTCGGATACAAACACGTACCTACTTCTTAAAGTTTGTGTCTCAACACTGTTCTAAATTATGCAGCTTATAAATTATGTTGCGGTATTATTAAGCATTATATCAATGAATTTATATAACTTTTACATTGCTAAATTCTTGTTATTTGCCTTGGATACCCAAGCGTCATGTTTGTTTACTCGAACGCTACAGTCGAAGCTGTCAATAAACCCGTTCAAAATGAGTCGTTTTGGAAATGTAAACATAGAAAAAATTAATACAGAAATTATTAAATCATATTCGTGAAATAATCTCGACAAATACCACTCGTGCCGGAAATTTTTCTAGATAATTTTATTCTCAAGCCTTATTTTGCCCATTAGCAAAACCACTCGTACAAATTCGGCTTTTATTTTCTGATAAAATCCCGAGAGCGAAGGAATTTTCGAAGTAGGTCATTCAACTAAAAAATGAGCGATTCTGAAGACAAAAACGAACGCCTGCTTGAAAAACTATAAATTGTGTACCCAGAAGAAACTGAAGGGTGCAGGAATGAAAAGGATTCCGGTACCTATGTTTTTTAATTTTTACCTCCCACAAAAAAATTGTCACGAAATTTGGTGTAAACTTACCTTCTTATGTCCCAAACACGCTGTAATTTTTTCGAATCAAAATATTTATTTTTACCCCTTATTTTGATTTTAAACCGAAAAAGTAACCTCATTTTCAATCGAAAATATCCACGTCAAAAAAGCTGATTTTTTTTTAAAGTCGGTGGGCTTTTTGTTCGTTGAATCCTGTACTTTCTGATGGTGTAAAAAATATATTGAAAATTTTTTTTTACAGAAAATGCAAAAAAAACGAAACTCGATTTAGAAAATTGGATTTAATCATTGTTAAAAATTTTCCGCTATTTATTGAAATTTATGCTTCAATTACTTGGAAAGTTAAGATTCCATGTTACATTGATAAACCAAGAAATTGCAAATCCATGAAACAGAGAGTTTGCAAAAACATGCGAAAATAGTTAGTTTTCTAAATATTAAATTGGGATTTAAAATGGATTTAAACAAAAAAATGTGACTGCTGCAACTTTTCTTCGATAAAAAAGTTTTTAAATTATAGTTATATTTATGGAATAGAATAGTTATTTATGTACCAAGGCACTGAAGTTCAACTTTTTATGACTCATGTGGAATTTAGTTGCCGAGGCCTCTGGCTGAGGCAAATAAACCACATGAGTCATAAAAAGAACTTCAGTGCCGAGGTAGGTACGTACATATTATATATTTTTTTTTAAATCGGAAAAAAAATGTTTTATTATGCAAGAAAATAATCATAAGGGATCACCCGTTCATGAACCAATTGCGCGCGGCGTTGCTTGACTTTGATGATCGCTCTACCTAAAGTCTATCCAAGTTACAGCGGCAGTAGATATAAACAAAGTCACATGACCGCATTGCGATCGATTACCAGGGTCTGACTAATATGAGATCCCCAGTGGCTTGTAATTCTGAACTAATTCTTTTAGAAGTTCTAAAATTTGTGTTTTTACCTTTCGTGGATCTTTATAAATTATTTCCTTAAATTAAGTAGCAAAATAAATTTACAGAATATACTGCTCGCGATCCGATCTAAAATATGCGTGAAACTCGACTAAGGGAAGAGCCGGCCCTGCATTCTGCTCGCCGCGTAAACACTTGACATTTTATGACGGCCAGACCAATAAGAGAATAGGTCACGTGGTGGCCAATGTTTTGATCCACTGCCTCTGTAACTTGGATAGACTTTAGGTCAAGTAAGATAAGACACGGCGTCTTCGAACAGACAAACCAAATTGCTGCCTGTTGTGCAGCCTCCACAGCCAATCTCTTGATATTCAAACCTACTAAAATATTTATACTGAAAGATTCCGCTGGTATAGGCAATAATTTCGCAATGTGTGCGAAAAGTTAAATGGGCCTTTTGTGGCCGGCTTTTGAATATTTGGTCACTTTTGACGCGCGATGGATCCGCGTCTGACGTTTGATGTTTACATCTCGCCAAAGCCTACTTATTGAAAAAATCGTACAATAATGGGCTACTTTAATGCCGATTTCTGAGCTTTTAATGACGATTTTGGGACACTTTACTGTCGATTTCAAGAAAAATCTTATAATACAAAAATATATTTTTTTGGCATTTCAATTTAAAAATGTATGCTTGAGACAACGTGCTATCAGAGATAGGAGAATCACCAGCAATCTGCTAAAAAATTAATTAGCAGATGTTCGAAATATCGCTATATCGTCTCGAACGGTTAAAAGACGTTTACGTGAAGCAGGATTGAGCAACAGAAGACCGGCCAAAAAAACATTGCTTACCAGAGAACACAAAGTTCAGAGATTGAATTCTGCAAGACACATCAGAATTGGAACATCAATGATTGGAATCAAGTTCTGTTCTCCGATGAAACTAGAGTTAGCCTTAAAGCTCCAAATGGAAGTGAGCGTGTCTGACGAAGGCGAGGAGAAAGGTTTGCCAGCTGCAATATCTCTCCTAAAGTCTAAAGTACCTTTTGGTGGTGGCTCTAAAATGTTTGGAGGAGGGGGGGAATTTGCTTCGATGCTCCTACGCTACGGAGTTGGAGGTCTATATTATACTTAGGGTAAATGTGTATAAGAGTACGCACTTAGTGAATAAGATACAATAACTTTTGCATTTTATACCTGAAGGCATGTTTTTACGTTTTGTTTAGGTAAGTGATTGTTTTGTAACACGTTTTCAACCATTTTTCTTGTATATTGTTATATAAACCTGAGATTTAAAACTTTATTGCCACTTCTGCAAGTGCGTACTCTTATACACACATATGTATAAGAGTCCGCAGATGAATGTCTATGAGTACGCATGTTATAGTTAGCCAGTTGTTAGAGATTATATAATTAAGCAAAACTAAAACATACGCAAGTACATTTTATTTACTGAATGTATATGTGCATTGGGCATATATAAAAATAAAGGGTGTTATAGCCAAACTTCAAGGGGTGATTCTTTGAGTGATTTTAAGACAAAAAGTTTATATAAACATAGGTCCGGTATCGCTTAGTGTTCAAAATGCAGGGTGTCAAACAAAAATCTTTTTTCAACAACATCTTAATAATCCTGTAGCCGATTTTGTTTAAATCTGGCAGCCTTATTAAAAAAAAAATGTGTGTCACTGACTTTTTTAAAACTTTTATTTTTTTCAAGCATTAAGGAACTAAGAATAAAACTTTTTGGGCTCTTGAATTTTTGTGTCGTGCTTCATTTTCAAGAGAAAAAGTAAAAACCAATTTATTGCATGTCACTATTTTGCTGTTGCATTGCTGCTTTCTCGAAAACGAAGCAAGATACCTACAACTTTTTGGTCTCTTGAATCTTGTTCGTATCTTGCTTCGTTTTCGAGAAAACAGCAACGCAACAGCAAGGCAATGACATGCAATACAGTGGTTTTTATTTTTTCTCTCGAAAACGAAGCACGACACGAACAAATTCAAGAGACCAAAAAGTTGTATTCTTAGTTCCTTAATGCGAGAAAAATATAAAAGTTTTAAAAAAGTCAGAGGCCCACTTTTTTTTTCAAAAATATTTGTCATGGTGCCCCCGGGACGCCACTGGACTTAATAATTTGAATCTACTCAGGGCTAGATTAGCCCCTCTCTAATGTAAATAGTAAATAACACTGTGAGATTTAAACAAAATCGGCTAAAGGATTATTAAGATTAGTGTTGAAAAAATATTTTTTAAAAAAAAAGGTTGACAACCTTTATCTTGAAAACTAAGCGATAATGGACTTCTGTTTATATAAACTTTTCGTCTTAAAATCACTCAAAGAATCTCCACTTGAAGTTTGGCTAAGTACTTAAATAACACCCTGTATAGAAATGTTAGAAACTAACATCTTAGATATTTGGTACGTTATTAATTAAAGGTTAAATAATTGCCGTAAAAAATGTCAAAAGTAAATTGTCACTCTTCACAATGAAAACAAGTGAATTGTCCAGTTACATACGTTGTGCAGGATTCATGCCACCAATGTTATTGCACTGAGAACACATAATCTAGTCTTCAGCGGATTTCGAATATAAATCTCCACATCCCGGGCAAGTCGCATCTTCGTGGGATTCTTTGACTTTCTTAGTTTTTTGCTTCTGCAATGATTTAGATTTTGAGCAACTAATTTTCTCTTTGCTATTTTTTCTACTTTTGAATACTGCCACAATTATAAAATATTATGTATAAGAGTACGCACTGCGTACTCTTAAGACAACGACCGTTGCGTACTCTTATACATTCACGTGAAATTTCATGTTTTAGCATATTTCTTTTGCAGAAAATATGTTTTCTATATTTTTTAACTACAAAAGTGATATCCATAACATACAAAAGCTCAACAAAACATTTAATATATAGTAGCGTCAATATTTACCTTTAAAAAGTCTAATATCTCGACTGCTTACAATTACAGTGCGACACTATGAAATTTTGGAACGGTCATACTGTAAAAACACTGTCGGTAACGCAGATTTTCGCTGGTGATACTTCCATAAATTGGCGCTAGAATTATAATGTACCTTTTAAAAGAACCAGTAGATGGCGGTATATATTAAATGCCTGTGCGTACTCTTATACACATTTACCCTAAACAACATTATTGTCGAACATGTAATGCCTTTCGCTCCGTTTGTTGGACCTAATTTTTTATTCATGCAGGACAACGCTCGTCCTCATGTAGCTAGACAGGTTATTGGCTGAATGCTGTTAATATCCCTTTATTACAGTGGCCACCTAACAGTCCTATATAGAGCACCTATGGGACTAGGTATCTCAAAAAAAAGATTCGAAATCGTAGTTGCTAATCACAACCAACTCATAGAGGTCGCTATTAGAATATTCCGCAAACTTTTGTTGAACATTTGATATCAGGCATGCCTTGACGCATGAATGCAGTGATAAGAAGTAGAGGAGGGCCTACACGTTATTAGTGTTGGACCCAGATGCATTTATTCTGTTTTGCTGATTTTTTTTCTTTTTTTAATTAGGAGTTATGCTATCTTATTTATGCATTTTAAGCAAAAACACATTTTTAATGAAACATTAATGCAAATTAAGGTCACGTTAAGGTCATGTTTGACCAATTTTTAGGTGTTCGTTATCATTTCAATGTAACTTAGTTTTATTTTGTGTGTTTATTGTAAATATTTAGATTAATAATTAAAGTGGTGCGTTAATTTTGTCCAGGAGTTTATATGCCATATAATTATTTTAAGATAATATCTAACCAGTTTAACAAAAATTCGAACTTTAACAACCCTTTAATTATTTATTTGTAATAATATAGTATCGTTCTCAATTAAGATTTTCGTAGAAAATATACTTAAGGAATGGAAAAAGTACACGCACATATATTTTGCTGCAAGACTAGCTATTATATTATGTTTTAATTACATATTGATCTATACATATAACTGATTTTCTCGTGATGTAGAATATTGTCTGTTCTGTAGTAAATGTAGTATATACCACACATAAAAGTGTTTAGTAAAGGAATATAATCCGTCCCTCAACGATATAGGTTAGTATTGTTAGATGACATTGCGGTGAGTTTTTAAAGTGTAAAACAGAAACCTTATATTTTAACATAACGTCTTTCAAAATCCTTAACGCTTACAAAAAAACTGTTAGTATAAAAGAGAAGAGGTGACACTAAATTAATTTCTTGTGTACCTAAAGCATTGATTAAGGTATTCGAACCTTATTCAATGCCTTAAGTGAGTGCATTCTTAATTATTTATAAGTTCAAGAGACATAATATTGTATAACAAAATTAAAAATCGCTGTATGAACTTCTTTTACCTGATTTGCCTTAACCTGTTTTATTCTGTTAAAAAAAGAAGATAAAGAATTATTCAATATCATTAACTCTAAGTTTATTGTTGTATTCCTGGTAGATTTTGCTTATTGATCAATTTCCTGGGTTACTACCATATCAAACATTTGGAACCATTCAATAGTTTTTATTTAATTTCTTCTACGTACGTTTCGGCTGATAATAGCTCACAAAAAAAGCGTTATTAACAGTCTTACTGATCGTGCTATCATTCTCTCACATAAACAATTTAGACCTGATAATTTAAAAAAAAATTCAAAATACTCTTGAAAAAAATGATTATCCCGAAACCTTTTACAAACCTATTATCAAAAAATTCATAAATTTACAACAGTAATAATAACTTATGTCCACGCAACCCTGTTAAGTTTTTCTCTTTACCATACATTAAAAGCGTCTCAGAACCAATTGCTAAGATTTTTAAAGATTTTAACGTCCAAGTTGCCTATAAAAACCAAAACAACACTAATAAATTCTTTTCTAACTTAAAACCAAACATTTCAAATGACTTCCAAACAAACCTTATATACAAAGTAAATTGTCTAAATTGTCATTCAACTTATATCGGCCAAACTAATATTTACACAAAAGACTATACAAACACCAATATGATATCAAAAATTAAAATGAACATGCTACCGCCCTTTGTAAATATGCAATTGATAACCATCATAATTTTGACTTCAAAAATACCGAAATACTTTGCAAAGAAAATGATTCCCAAAAGCGTAATATTTTGGAAATGTTAAAAATTAAAAAACACAAAAATACTGTAAATTTTAGAAACGACACTGATGGACTCTCACATATCTACTTTAATCTTATTAACGATTAATATATATATAAAAAAAATTAACATTTATGATAAGCATTAATTTTTGTTTACGATTCTTACAACAAAACCATGTAATATTTATACCCTTATTTTTGTCAAACACTGTGTAACGTTTTAACTGTCCCTTGAAAACTTTTAGTTGCACTTATATATTATATAAAAAATCGCCAACCTTCCTTTTATGTAGCAAATTCGGAAAGACCATCGCATTCGGCATCATGTTTTAGTTTATTACTGGTCGACAAAAATTGTAAAGAAAATCAATATCGTATATTATTTATAAAATAAAAAGAACATTTATGATGTTTTTAAAATGTTACACGTAACAAACAGATGTTGCTGGCTGATTTTGTAAGTATTCTTTGGAAAAAAAAATCCTGAATATTTCTTTAAGCAATTCTTCTCACATTATATAACATGCCCCTTTTATTCTGATTTTTATTATAATATAAAGATTTTAACAACTAAAAAAATATTTTGAAATACATTTTAAACGTTAATTTTTATAGAGAAAAAGACTAAAAAATATGTGTTCTATTCTTTCTAGAAATTGTAAATGTTTGTAATTTTAATAAATATTGTATAAGCCGAAACGTACGTAGAAGAAATTAAATAAAAACTATTGAATGGTTCCAAATGTTTGATATGGTAGTAACCCAGGAAATTGATCAATTAACTCTAAGGTTGTCATGTTTCTCGATGCTAATTTTAATTTCCAATGCGACATTTCTCATCCTTTTTTTTTTATAAGATAAGATATTGATATTGAATCTTCCTCGCAGATGAGGTAACTTCTGATTATGGGTGCATATTGTAACTTTGTTGTAAATAAATAACGCGATAAAGACACGAGACAAAAGCAAAGTTTATTTTTATATGGGAATATACTAGAAGCCAATGAAATGTTTCTGATAGCGGTATGCTTGGCACTGGCACTTTTCTCGGCGTTGAGACTTTACAAAAGGATCGTTGCTAAGTTTTATAGACTTGACACGTACCTGAAAAGTGTGCCCAGTCCACCGCCGGTGATGTTTTTAGGGAATACAATCGACTTTCTTGGATCTACCTCAAGTAAGTAATTGAAAACAGCTATCATCCTTGTTTTATATTTTTATATCTGATTTTGGCACAAGGGTTAATCAAATTGCAAAATGCATTCGATTTTTTCTACGGCGCGGAGGTGCAAATAGTTTATTTTATTATCTTGGATTATAGTGACAATTATACATAAACCCAGTTACTTACTATTGTGAGTTTGAGTTTGAGAACATTTGACGACATAATTTGTTTGTTTTATAATTTTCAATTATATCCTCAGACAAATATGTTTATTATTTGTCTGAGATTATATCTAAGTTATTCAGGTATAGGTATTTTTCAGAATTCCTTAACAAATTAATAGAGTACACAGAGACCTATGGCGAAATTGTCAAGGTATACGATGGACCGTACTCACTTGCTCTTGTTGTTGCTGATCATAAGCTTATTGAGTTCATATTGAGCTCGAACAAGCTAATAGACAAAGCAGATCAATATCAATATCTGCACAATTGGACTGTTGACTAGTACAGGTAAAGAATTTTTATTACCTATTTGCTATACATTCAAAATGTAGACATGGCAGTAGACAGTTTTATTTTTAAGGCACAAAATGGAAGGCAAGACGAAAAATTTTGACTCCATCGTTCCACTTTGCCATACTGGATCAATTCCTGGATATTTTCGAATCAGTTGGAAATGTTCTTATACAAAAATTAGACAGATATGTTGGAAAGTCTAGTGTGGATATCTATCCGCTCATAACTCTATGCACATTGGATGTCATTTGCGGTAGGTGCAAATTCATATAATTCTATTATACGACTTAACATTATGCAAAAAGAAAGTTATATTTAGGTAATTCTTTCTTATTTGTCAAGAGACAACAAAATTCTGATCTGCCTTTATACAAAAATATGTGGACTTTATTGAATATTTACCAAACTAGTGGAGATATTTAAGTCATATGTAGTGTACATACGTCGGCATGAGTTAGCATAAAACCTGTTAATATCAAACATCCCAGTGGGGGAGAAGTTAACAATAATTGTTTTTTCTAAAAACAATAGTTATTATTGTTTTTAGAAAAAAAAAAGAATCACCTTGTAGAGCAATAAAATGTTTTCAATTTGTTATGTAAATTTTAATTTTACACAAAAAGGTCCTCTTGGTAATTTTTCGTATGTGTAATGGTTTCATGGCAAATTTGATTTTTTCGTATTATTTCGGGATATTTCTGAACTTAAAAATTCGCTCCATAAGTAAAACTAAAAGTGGAAAAAATGTCTTTTTACTTTAAATAAAGTAACTTTTTCCAATAAACTTACCTATTTAAGACTATACTTTTGAAGATACAGGGTCTAAAACATTTAAGGAAGATAAAATTAATGTTACGTTCTGTGTTTTGAAGAGTAAAACATTGAATGGATTCCTTTATTGGGAATAGTTACTGTATTTAAGGTAAAAAACATATTTTTTTACTTTGAGTCTTACTTAAGGAGCGAATTTTTAAGATGCTAATTAGAGAATGTTTTTGTTTACAGTTAAAATTTACATACGAAATTGAATACATTTTATGGCTATTCAAGGTGATTCTTTTCTTGCTAACAACAATTTTACTAATTACCCACTTTCCCGCCACTGATTGTTCAAGGTGTTTGATATTAACAGGTTTTATGCTAACCCATGCAGTTATAACGTGTACCAAATATGACTTAAATATCTCAACTAGTTTGGTAAATACAGATCCGCGACTCGCAGACCTTTATCCACTTCCATTGTTAAATAGGCCGCCCTCTATATTTTTGCATATTCCGATTCAACATAAAATCGTTGACTGACGTATTAATAAAGACTGCTCACGGCTATCACGTTTGACAGTTCTTTGGCTCACCATGCGCTTACTAGAGACAAAATACAATGCAAAACACACATATGTTGACCATCGGTACCATCTATTTTCCGGAATATGAAGTATGGCCGTGAGAAGTCTTATTACGTCAGTCAACGATAAAATTCTATGTACCCCACAAGATTTCTGTCAAATTTTGACAGCCCTATAAATTTTCATTTAAAAACGAAAAATACCGGCCGTGGCGCGGCGCGAACTCACGTGACTCTAGGAGTTCTCATTTAGGTTAGGTTAGGTACTTTGTTGTTAATATTTTTAGCTTGAGTGCCTAAATTTATCCAAATAATAAAATATTTACAATAATTCCAATGTATTGCATTTTTCCTACACTTTTTACAAGTGAAGCAATGGTAAACGTTTGCAATGCTATTTTATAGAACTCCTAATGTCACGTGAGTGCGGGAAATACACATACGTACTCGATAACACGTATAGTTATAATAAGTAATAATTGCAATTACCTTTGCTGGCTGAGCTGACTCATAGTAGACAAGTAGACACAAACGACGAGACGACAACTATAGACCCGTTAGAGCTGGGCTGGACTGGAGTCACTGGAGTGGAAAATGGCGGGTGGCAGTCGGCGGTCGGCGTCGGTGGATGGCGGAGGGTGAACCGCGCAGGCGCGCAGGCGCACAATTAGAAACTGCACCGACCGCCAAATATGTGCTTATTTTGCAATTCTAAAGTGCTTTAGTTGTAATACGATTTTCGGCAGCATTAGTTATGTGCTCTAGATGCACATGAATGTTTCTATTTAATATATAGTGCTTCTTATGCGTTTACAAAGCACACATATTTCAATAATAAACTGTGATTGCAGAAAAAGCACTTACGATGCACTGTTCTGGTTCAACTACTTGTACTAGGGTGATTAAAAGCTATTTTTATTGCGCATTTATTTGAATACTTATTTGGTGATTACTTTTTTCACATTTTTTGCACTTGACTGCAGTTTGTGCTATCTGGGTAATCAATAAAGTCCACATATTTTTTACAAATTTAACACCCTGTAACTTTTTTATATAGTTTAGTCAACGTATAGACGAAAAATGGTGTTAATTAGGAATTAAAGATTTGAATAAAACCTTTTGAAATACCTTCAAACATACTTTTATTTAAATGTCCGCAGGTTGAAAAAGTGCGCTTTAAAAAAAATAAAAAAACTAAAAAATCGATTTTTCACCAAAATTTCTCAAAAATCGTCTACAATTAATTGTAGAATCATTATTTTTCAATAAAAATATACATTTTTATGTTTTTTGAGATGCTGATTATGAATATGAAGTAAAAAAAATTGAAAAACAAAATGACGCCTAGTAAAAAGTTGAATGCAAGAATAATCGAATATCTTCAAGATTTCGTGAAATTTATTGCAGGTATTCATGATAATGGAACTGAAAACGTATCTTGAGATGCTGATTGAAAGTGAAAATCTAGCTATTTACGAAAAGCTCAAGCAGATTTTTATTTATTTCATGGCATGCTTGACCACGGAAATCTTTGAAAACAAATACCTACCTTCTTCATTTAAATAACATGTTAATAAAATTATTCTTTTGGCGATAACTCTGAAACTAATGAATATATCGAAATACCAAAGTATTTTTTGTTGTAAGTGAAACCTACTTTTTGATTACAACAGAATAAATATGTCATTGAATTTAAAATTTCGGAGAAAATTTTAACAAAAGAATTTTTCGAATTGCGCCTTCTAGCGGTGACCACGAAATTCGAAATTATCTTACTGGACAATCATTTGATAGAAGAAGGAAATCTCTCTTCAACAAACCCAAATTCAACCAATTCGGTTAAACCAAACCGGAGTTAGCAGCATTTTTTCAAGTCAAGGTTTATCCGCCCGTCTCACCTCTATTTGAAGAGCAAGAGCAAAAAATCCTGTTCAGTATTTGCTGAAGAGTGCAATAAAATTATTTTTGATATTTATTAGATATTTTTTTGAGAAAACTCATTTTTCAAATTTACTGTTGCGAATACGCCCCCTAGCGACCGACCTACAAACTTAAAAATAATTTCCAGTGATTTTTCGTGACCATATTTCTTAAGATTTTTTCCCAAAGCACCAGGACTATTAATTCCTGAGATATGGTACCTATTCACCCTTAATGAAACACCCTGTATACAGCTTGGGGGGGGATATATATAGGCTGTGCCATTCGTCCCCACGTCAATACAAGCTGTGCTCCAAGGGAACAGAATGACATCTGCCGACTAACACGCCTCCTACAGACACACGTACATACATACACACATACAAACGCATGTTCTCGGTGGATCGAAAATGGGAACTATAGTAGTATACAAACATGTATAAAGTACCTATTTACGAGAAAGAAAGCGGAAATTAATATATTTATTAGATAATTCGTATTATTGTATGAAAGCTGAGAACACATGAGAGTTTTTTTTTTCCAGGAGCTGATAATCACGAGCGGAAATTATGTAGAAAAAATCTTTTGACTAGGAAATCGGAAGTTTAAAACGTGTACTTTCACTTAGGATTGGTCTCATCCCAGTAAGAAACCTTCTTCAGCTTGATTATTGGATTTAAAAATAAGAAAAATTGAGTTCTGCGTTTCGGGAAATTAATTATAACGCGGTTTACTGCAAAAATAAACGAGAAAAAAGAGAAATACATCAAAATAACTGATTCTATCAAAAAGCACACGTTTTAAGCTTCAAAAAAGTCACCTATTGAGTTTCAATATCTAATTTTATGCGGATATTATGAGCGTTTGAAATAAATATTGAATATACGATAGCGAGAATAATTTATGAAAAATCTCTATGTTCAAAGTGAAAAAAAAAACAAACGAGGTTTGATATCGTAATATTATATTGCTCTTTCAAAAGTACATATATTTAGTAGAAACATTCTGTAATATTGCTCAAAAATATTACAAATTGACCATGTAACGTCAATTATTGTGAAAATGCATTAAATTTTGATCAAGGCCAACATTACAATATTATGACAGGCGTATCCCTTCATGGAAATTAATGCTACAAGATTTTTTTTAATTGCTTTACGGTGTCACTTTTCAATAAACTTTGTTGCATATGAATTAGTTGTGTGTGTAAAAAGTTTAACTGTCTCGCGCCCCACGCGCCGCTCTCAATTTCGGCTGTGTCTTAAATACGAGGAAGCATGAAAACGTATGATCTTAAAAATTTCTCATTCATTACTTCATTATTTTACAAAAAATATGTAAATACATTTTTTTGAAAAATTGCCTGCTCTTTCGAATGGTCTTACTTAAATTCTATAAAAACGCTTATTAAATAAGTTATTAACAGAAAACCTATATTTTTGATAGTTATTGTTAAATTAAAAAAAATCGCACACTATTTTGCGCTGCGGACTCTTCGGATTTTATTTTAAGTCATCAAAACGAACACATTCTAACAAAATCTAAAACTCCCGGAATTTGTTCGAAGTTATTTTCCTGGTTGACCCCACTAATAAGGCCTTAAAAAGATATAGTTTATACCTGAAAGTGCGGTTATTTTTTGTTTTTCTATCACCTCTTGAAGGGTCCAAGAATAAAACTAAATAACCCTGTATACAGGATACAGGGTGGTCCAACTTTTATCACCAAAACTCAAGAATCTACAGAAAACGTCAAAATAAGTAGATTTTTTCATACAAACATGCATGGAAATGCTGACGGTTTTCGTTATACAGGTCGTCAAAATTCATCCTATCGCTTTCCAGAGGCAGCAATGGGTACTTCGGTCAACGCCCAAGAGAACGAAGACTCGGAATATGTGAGAAGTGTGAAAGCTATGTGCAAAATTATTCTAGATCGCACTTTTAGTCCCTTGCCGAATGTCGTATATCCCTTGACACCAAATTATTTCACAGAACGTAAAGCGCTGAAAGTGTTGCATTCTTACACCGACTCGGTAATAGATAGAAAAATAAAGGAAATGGAAAACAAATCCAGATCAGAGAACGATCAAGATGAGTTTGGTATCAAGAAACATCTAGCGTTTTTGGATATGCTACTGCAGTTTACTCAGAATGGGAATCCCTTATCCAGACGAGACTTGAGGGAAGAAGTGGATACCTTTATGTTTGAGGTAAATAATAAACAAAGGTAATGGTAGGCGAGCCCAAGAGGGGTTTTTTGATTTACTCAAGCGCGACAGATTAACATATAGGGGGATACCTTGCACCCTGTTGCATCTAAGCCCTCTATATAGGGATGCGCGTGTAGGGCAGCCGATCAGAATAGTAAAAAAAACGATAGGTGGATATACTCGAGCGCGTCAGATTAAGATATGATGGGTTAATTACATGCCGAAAAGTGTGCATTTCAATAATCTGACGATTTTTGCTTGACGTAAGGGGGCGGGACGGTCACAAACTTGCAAAAAAACGTTACCTCGACTTTCTCGAGCGCGGTCGAATATTTTTTATTTTGGAGGAAATAATTCAAGGATAACGGGAAAAATACAATCTGCCGATTTCCACAAGCCGAAGTAATAAAAATCGTCGATAAAGTTTAGCGCGTGCAGCTAGCTGCAGTGAAGCATGTATTCCCCACCTCCGCGCCTCTCCGTCCCTTTCACTCTTTCTCTCGCACCGTCCCCATCGCCAGCCATCATGCCATCACAGCTGATCACAGCACTCGTGGTATTATATGTACAGGGTTATTCAAACTCGATGTCCCTGGCCTATTGTGGGCAAACGAAAAGAGAAAAAAATATATCTGCTTCCGGGGTCTTAAATGGGACCAAACGAAGACTAAATTAAGATAAAATTGAGAATATTCGACAAAAGACGCTCTGCGTCGCGGCGCCCTTCGAATTTTTTTGTAACGAACGTACATTTTTTATTTGATATTTGGATAGACCTGCTTTTTATCTATAAGTTTTATTTTAGACGTTTTGTCAAATTTTGTTTAGTTTTAAGAAATATAGGTAATACAATTTTCGAAAAGTCCACGTTCAACACCCTGTAATATGGAAAATAAATTATTAAGAGCATAGGTTTACACACAAAAATTCTTTAGTTATTAACAGACTACATATTTTTCTAAAAAAGACGCAAATATTCATTAAAAAAATCATGAAAATTTTTTTTTTCAAACCGTCAGATTGAGAAGATCCCTCCAAATAATCGTCAGATTATGGATCGGCACGACCAAGACATCAAGCTGAACTGTCTATATGAAAATCTGACGCGCTCGAGTATTTCAAAATGGCGATTTTTTTTGCATTTTCAAAAAGCCGCCACAAGCTGGCGTCACATCCGAATCGTCAGTCTATTGAATGGAGCTTCTTCCGGGTTCACTTAACATCCCTTCTGAATATCTGACGCGCTCCAGTATCTCCATGTGACTATTTTTTTTTTACATTTGTGAAAGCCTGTAGACGCTCCCCTCACCGGTGGAAGGGTATATATCATATAACCTTTTTTTCTTTCTACCATCTAATCTTCAGAATCCAATAGGTCCTCACGACGCTCGAGTAAATCCCCATTTAGCATCGTGGGCTCTCCTACTGTAATAATAATACAGGACCAACCCCAGTAAACAGGTGACATATACGAGTAAATGTCAGGAAGAGTATTATTCTTACTCTTATGTACCCAATATCTGGAAACATTCAAAAGTGAAACTGGACGAGACATTCGAAGTTGTAAGGTAATTTTGCGTTACAGGGTCATGACACCACGTCTTCTGCAATTACGTTTGCACTTTACAGCCTTGCCATGAATCCCCAAGTTCAGGTATGTTAAATACTAACCTATAAATTTTATTTTTATTGTTTTTATTTTGTAGCATAAAGTGATACAGGAACAAAAAGACATTTTTGGGGAAGACATCAAATATGCGAAAGCAACCACCAAGCACCTTCAAGATATGAAGTATTTAGAACTTGTATTGAAGGAAACGCTTAGATTATATCCTTCAGTTCCATTTTTTGGAAGAACATTACCTGAAGATACAGTATACAGTAACTCTATGAATTTATTTTCTAACGTGTTTTAGAATGTAGGTACCTTTATCTATATACAATAATTTTAGGTGGAGTTACATATCCCAAAGGTTTAAATATCATGATCTTCCCATTTAGAAGTCAACGAAACCCTAAATATTTCCCGGATCCTGAAAAATTTATTCCAGAACGTTTTGACCAAATCAAGGACCAAAAACATTTTTCATATGTGCCGTTCAGTGCTGGACCCAGGAATTGCATAGGTATTTAAATACCAGGTGTAACTCGAGATGTTTACTTTCTCAATCATTATTGCAGGCCAGAAGTTTGCAATGTTGGAAATGAAGAGTACGGTTTCAAAAGTGTTGCGAAATTTTGAGTTGTCTCCTTTGAACCCAGTGCACACTTTACAACTGGCACCAGAGACTATACTGTTGTCAAAAAATGGAGTGAAAATATCTATAAAGAAAAGAAGCTAACCTTCAAAAATTGTCATTTTTAGAGGGACAACACAACAAGGTCAATCGCAGAACAGAAAATAAATCATTCTAAACAAATTAATTCGTAGTAATAAACATAATAATTAACTCAATGAAATTCAACAATTATTAAAGGTGGCTTTATGCAGCACTCATTATCACTTCTCTATCACACCATCACATTTTAAGGAAATGAAAACTGCATAAAAACCTTGTGCAAGAACATTTATCTTTTTATTAATGATAATGAAGCGCCAATGAAGAGATAATACGTAGAAACAAACGTAATAAGCTCAATGAAAATAAAAAAAACACTTACAGGCAAATTGCTGATTTCTTTAGTTTTCTCTCAGCCTTTTGCGCCATCATCCTATCATTTTGAATCTTTCGATAATTATCGAGATATATGTTTGCCAATGTAGCCAAACATTTTACAATTAACTGATGATAGGATACATCGCAAGAACAATTATTTCCTTCTGTTAACAACGACATGTTTTGCAGAATTTTGAGACAAATTTCCATTAGTTTAACAAATCTGTATTTACGTATTGCCCCTGTTTTTTTCAATTAAATGAATACCTGAATTGCGCTAAACACTATATAAGAAAGGATAACTGAATATGAGGATTTGTAGCTGTATATGCACGAATACAGTGCCGTAAAGCCGCGTGCCTCGGTGCGCCTCGACTGAGAACTGAGAGCGTGAACGAGGCGTTTGGCATGAGCCTGACAGTGGGACCTTACAGCGGAGGGGATGGGGGATGGCTGTAGGCCTTCTATCCCGTATCTCGGCTCAATAAAGTATGTAACACAATAGAGAATACCTAAAAAGTCTGTACGAAACTTTACCAAAAAAACACTAACTTTACTAAAAAAACACTAATAATTTGAGAGGAATTAAAAATTCACCATAATAAGTCGATTATGTGGTTACTATTATTACTATTATGGCTCATTTAAAAACTTAAACAGGGCATTACACTCGAAGGGCTGTTTTAATTCTACTTAATAATGCACCTCAAAAATAGCTTTTCCATACAAAGAAAAAAAACAACTTTTTTTTATTGTTGTTGTTTTTCACTAATTTATGTAATTTTGATAAAAATCCAGCTGGATGCCCAATTTGGACCATCTAAGTAAAGGTACATTTTTTTTAATTCCAGGGCTGGATTGCGCCCCAACGAAGCAATTTTGCACTAAGGCAATAAGTTTAGCTAGGTTGATTTTTGGGATACACTTTAGTAGAGTTAATGATTTTTCTGTTAAGTGAACTCTATAGTGTCTAGTACTAACCAATAAATGTTGTAGCCAAGAAAATAATACTTAAATAATTTTACACGTCCTTTTTGTTGACCATTACACTTAAACTTAAACTATACAGGGTTAACTATCACTCAGTACAAAAAATTTTACCACGTGCGCAGGGTGGCTGAAGAAAACATAGAAAAATATTTTTAGATTTTTTACGATATCTTAAAAACCCCTATTTTCCCTGTAAATACCCGCCTATAATTACGACATCCAATATGGTTTCCGAACATAATGTCAGCTTGAAGTTATTTTCGCGGTGTTGCCGTTGTTTTAGGAAGGATGAAAATACCTTTTTACTCAAACAAATAAAAAAAATCATAAATAACAATCGATTTGAATCTGTACAGCCGCAGCGCTGTAAGATTTACCCGAGGTTCTCCCGGATTCGCCTTACCTTACTTTGAAATTTAACTAACCTAAATTCACCTGACCTCTTGAGCCCTAGATAAAGGCGTAAACCCCGTTTTGATAGTTCATTCTTTTAGCGCGCAGTGCAGAACCCGAAACAACAGTTTATTTTCAGGGGTAATATAACAAGTGGTGTGCCTATTATCGATAATACTTTTCGTTAATTTTACGAATTATAATCCCATAGCTGAAAATACCACGACTGCGCAGCAGGAGTGGTATTTTCTTAGCATTGGGATTATAATGAGTTATAAATTAAGGCAAGGTATTATATATTATTAGGCATACCACGAGTATTGTATTTAAAAAGAGAATTTAACAATTGCAAATAGTTAGTTTGACACCTGCTGTCATTTAGATTAAACTTTCGGTTCTGAATATGTTATTGGTTTAGCGTAACTAGGACGTAACTAAGAGAGTATGATTTCAGCGAAAATACCACTAGTGGTATTATCGCTGAAATCATCACCTGATTGGTTAATATTTCAAAAATCATATCATTTCATTGGTTCATATTGGCAGGCGTTGAATTCTCGCTGAAATCCTACTCTCTTAGTTACGTCCTAGTTACGCTAAACCAAATATTGTGGCAGCTAAAACTGATAACCCGATAACTTCTTCACATTACCAAATTTAATATAGGACTAGAATATATGTTTTCAGTTAACACATTGATCTTTAAATATCTATTACTATTAGCACAAAAAACATATTCAGAACTGAAAGTTCAATCTAAATGACAGCTAGCTGTCAAACTAACTATTTGCAGTTGTTAAATTCTCTTTTTAAATACAACTCGTGGTATGCCTAATAATAGATAATACCTTTCCTTAATTCCTGCTGCGCAGTCGTGGTATTCTCAGCTTTGGGATTATAATTCGTAAAATTAACGAAAAGTATTATCGATAATAGGCACACCACTTGTTATATTACCCCTGAGAATTCAACGCCTGCCAATATGAACCAATGAAATGATATGATTTTTGAAATATTAGTCAATCAGGAGATGATTTCAGCGATTATTTCCCTCATACTGCTTGCATCCAATAAGGTAGCTCCTTCCATAAAAATCCAACCAATCATATGCCTCTCCTAGCGGTAATTGCACTTGTGCAAATTATCACTTCGTTGCTTAGCAACCGCGAATCTGTTGGATACAAACACGTACCTACTTCTTAAAGTTTGTGTGTTTCACACTGTTCTAAATTATGCAGCTTATAAATTATTATGTTGCGGTATTATTAAGCATTATATCAATGAATTTATATAACTTTTACATTGCTAAATTCTTGTTATTTAGACCTCCGCCTCCGTTTAAATTTATGACACATTCAGAAAATAAACCAACGCCGACAGGGTGTAGGTATAATCGCATTTGCCTTGGATACCCAAGCGTCATGTTTGTTTACTCGAACGCTACAGTCGAAGCTGTCAATAAACTCGTTCAAAATGAGTCGTTTTGGAAATGTAAACATAGAAAAAATTAATACAGAAATTATTAAATCGTATTCGTGAAATAATCTCGACAAATACCACTCGTGCCGGAAATTTTTCTAGATAATTTTATTCTCAAGCCCTATTTTGCCCATTAGCAAAACCACTCGTACAAATTGGGCTTTTATTTTCAGAGATAAAATCCCGAGAGCGAAGCTCTAGGCAAAATAGCGCTTTCGAAAAAATTATCGATAAAATTTCCTGCACTAGTGATATTACATACGATAATACCACTAGTGGTATTTTCGCCGAAATCCTACTCTCTTAGTTACGTCCTAGTTACGCTAAACCAATATTGTGGCGGCTAAAACTGATAACCCGATAACTTCTTCACATTACCAAATTTAATATAGGACTAGCATATATGTTTTCAGTTAACACATTGATCTTTAAATATCTATTAGCACAAAAACATATTCAGAATCGAAAGTTCAATCTAAATGACAGCTAGCTGTCAAACTAACTATTCGCAGTTGTTAAATTCTCTTTTTAAATACAACTCGTGGTATGCCTAATAATAGATAATACCTTTCCTTAATTTATAACTCATTATAATCCCAATGCTAAGAAAATACCACTCCTGCTGCGCAGTCGTGGTATTTTCAGCTTTGGGATTATAATTCGTAAAATTAACGAAAGGTATTATCGATAATAGGGCACACCACTTGTTATATTACCCCTGAAAATACCACTAGTGGCATTATCGCTGAAATCATCACCTGATTGGTTAATATTTAAAAAATCATATCATTTCATTGGTTCATATTGGCAGGCGTTGAATTCTCAATTAAAAGCTCACCCATTGTCCGAGTCAATGTCCTTCCATATTGTGCAACGGCTGCTTAGGGGTAGTCGACTTACTGTATGCACTCACCCACCATGCATCAACAACTTTGGTGCAGTTGATTCCCTGGCTTGGATGTTCACTAATCGTGCCGCTCCCTCGTCGTACACAGCACTCCGAGGCTCTTGGCGTCGAGTACCGGTGGCCTGGTCGCATTTTCATATGTTACCGACAAGAAAAAGCGCTCGGCTTGCCGAACACCTCTGTGTAAGTTACAGACGTATTTATTCGTTTTCGTCTGTAATATATAGAATAAGAGCGTAACCTACATACCTAGGAGACAAGTATAGGTAACTGGTTTGATGGCGGGAAGAGTTTATAGTATAGTTAAGATTGTTAAGAGTTAGGAAAACAGGTCATACATATTTTTTTTGGATATCGGGTCATTTTGATTTTTTTATTGTAAAATAAATATACCTATACTCTAACATAAGCAACCGGAGTAATACGCAAGTATTAATCATTTTTTTCTTTTGTTATCACCCAATCCTATATTTTTGTCCACACATACACTTAAGTTATGGGGTGCTTTTTTCTTATGTACCTATATCAAGATCGACATCTGTTCGAATTCCTCGGAAAATTCTACCTACACAAGTTCAATTTTGAACCATTTAAAATTACCGAGAAGCAATTTTTTTAACAAGGCCCTGTAGGTATATTAAGTCTGACGTCATATTCGAATTCTTGGGAAAATTCGGTAAAACTTTCCTTTAGAGTATGTCTGCCCCGATTTTTTTGAAATTTTGGCTACCCCCCCTATTTTCGAGGTCCCTGAACACGAATCTGACCTCAGTTTTCGGCGCTCGGACGTAGTTTCCGAGAAAATGAATTTTCAAATTTCCTTTGACACCTCGCTTTTCACGGCGATATTTGTAGTTATAATCCGGATGAATTTTTACTGTATGCAGCTCAAGTTGATCACCGCGCGCCGCCTGTCGGGCGAAAACAGCGGCCGGGCCGGGCGTCAACACGGCAAAAATCTTTCAAAATTTCGGATTTTCCGCGGGTTTTCACAAAGTTTCGAGGTGGCAAAGGGTGCAATATAGGGTGGTGATCAGTTTGAGCTGAATTCATCTCAATTATAACACAAATAACCCTGTTAAAAGTGGGGTGTCAAAAGGAAAATTGAAAATTCATTTTCTCGGAAACTTCGGCCGAGCGCCGAAAACTGAGGTCAGATTCGTGTTCAGGGACCTCCAAAAAAAGCGGGGTAGCCAAAATTTCAACAAAATCGGAGCAGACATACACCACGGGAAAGTTTTACCAATTCTACACAAGTTTAATTTTTGAACCCTCAGTTTATCTTTAAAATTGCCGAGAAACACCTTTTTACGCCCTGTAGGTATATTAAGTCTGACATCATAAATATTAGAATTAATCGGAAAATTCTACAAAGGTTTAATTTTTGAACCATCAATAATTTATTTTTAAAATTACCGAGAAACTTTTCGTAGCTGAAAAACGTGGGGCGCATGCGCGACATGCGCATGTATATGTATATTAAATTGCATTGTGATCCATTTCTGAGACATGTTTAAAGTTTCAAGTCTTTAGCTCATCGGGAAGTTTGTTAAAAATCGATCACAAAATTCCGAACAGACAAACAAGAAGTAAAAACGTGTGTTAAAAACCGATTTAAATGACCAGTTTATTATGATATCTTCTGTTTACAAAGAAAACTAAAAAATTAAATGTCTAAACAATGGGCACTAATGAAGAAACCTGATACCGAAATTAAAAAATATAAACCCAAGTTATAAAGGTAATGTTCACATTGTATTAGATATAAATTCACAATTCCGCAATGAGGGGTTAAATGATACTTTAAGCCCTAGTTATCCGATGTGTGACACTGACATAAGGTTATTACAGCAATATTGGATACAATCAACAGATGGCTCCAAAAATTAAAGTGAAAAGTGACCCCAGTCATTGCCTACTAATTTTCTTATACTTATCTATTTAAATCTACCACAAAATACCTGGGCAACTTAATTTTTTGCAAAATCTGTCTCCTGTATCTACTGTCTTTCTGCCATATCCTTTATGCCAGTGTTGACACTGTTGACGTTATGCATTAGCGTATTTTTAAATGAAATAAAAATATGAAAATACTTACTTCAACCTGGAATATATTCTTTATATTTGTTTTAAATTTTTTGTTATCGCCGTCACTAATGTATCAAAATCTTCAGGGAGATTATCCAAGCTCTAGTAATTATGTTACACAGGAAAACGAATAAATACATCTGTCAGTTAAAAAGAGGGGTTCGGAAATCAAGGGCCGAGCGCATGCCCTTGGCGGTATATTATGTTACAGACGAAAACGAATAAATACGTCTGTAACTTATACAGAGGTGTTCGACAAGCCGAGCGCTTTTTCTTGTCGGTAACATATGAAAATGCGGCCTGGTCGGTCCGCTGTGGCAACACCTCTTGATTTAATTAATTTGACATAAATCATAATGTAAGTACAAAAAAATCTCTAATTTGACATACACTTTTCGTGGAAATCTAAAATTTTTGCGGTGGCAAAAGATAGAAAATAATCTAGCTATCTCTATAATGCCCAAAATCGGCGAATAATGACACCAATGACTTTATTATCCCACCTCTCCCTATCCAGGAACCCTAGCTGCAGCTACTCAAGTGGGGGGAGGCCCACTACAAAGGATTTTTTTTGGCGAAGTTTATCCACGGGCGTAGCCAAGGGGGGGGTTTCGGGGGTTCAAACCCCCCCCCCCCCGAAATAAGCAAGATATTACCTAATATTATACCGAAAAAATACGAGGAGTGAAGAGTTAAATTATTATTACGTTTGAATATATGTAGTAATAGTAGCGCCTAGCGCCATCTTTTGACGAGAGGCAGACGCAGTTGCAGCCGAACTATTTTGTATTGTAGGGACACTTTGCGTTGTTTCTCGATTATTCGCCACGCCCCTAGGTCGAAATGAGCGGAACTTTGTGGAAGTTCGTGGAAGTTTCTGGACGGCTACTGGGCTGCTATATAAGCGGCGCCGCGGCGCGTGACCGCGCTTACGGCAGTATTGTTCCATGCGAACTCGAAGCGAATAAAAGTGAAAAGGGGTGAACGAATAGTGAAGAGAATTAAGGGTACCGTGTAAGAGAGTAATTTTAGTGCACTGTTATTCGATGACCTTGTTAAGGATAGATACGTGAATCATTATTACTGTCGAAAAATGGAGGGGAAAAAAAGGAAGGGTGATAAACCTAAAGGTATGGACTACTGGAAAAAGTGGTGTAGTCAAGGTCAAGGGGTTTCTAATAAAGAAACAAATTTGGATTTAGCTATCAAAGCTTCAGCTACCTTGCATGCTGATAAGAAGACTGCCTACCCCGAAATCTAGTTTGGAATGCCTAGATATGTGCGATAAAAACCTTTATCCTAATATTTACACATTACTACAAATCTTGGCTACCATTCCTGTATCCACTGCTACCCCAGAAAGGTCTTTCTCGAGCCTAAGGAGACTGAAAAACTATTTACGAAACACTACAAGTGAAAACAGACTTAATGGTTAATGAACATTCACTATGGAACAGAAATTCATGCAGATGAAGTAGTGGATATATTTAAAAGAAAAAGCCGAAGATTTCTTCTTTAATGGTTTTAGATTTAGCGCAGAGGAACGAAATTAATTTATCCATTTCATTTAAAGTGAAGAACTTTATAAATATGTCGTAGTTTTTCGGATGAATATATATATATTAAATTTCATGTAAGTATATTTATTAAATTTCATGTAAATATATTTTTGGCTACGCCCGTGAGTTTATCTTTTCTACTCAATGTTCAGTCCTCTTTTTAATTATAATTAGATACATTTTTGTGAACTTTGTTTCAATAATTGGGGGTACCTGAGTAAGTAGGTACGTTTGTTTAACAGACAATAAAAGCAGTAACAAGTAACAAAATATACACAGAAGTATAAGTATTTATAAGAAGTACGATTCCTGGTGTGCATAGGTGCATTTTCGACAAAACATATGGGTCAAATAGAGGGGACTACATTTTGTTGTAAGTCAAATTTTTGTGATAATTTTTCGCAAAGTGCGCCATCAGGCAAATGATGATCACCTATCTTCCCTTATGGTTAAATTTTCATAAAAATACAAACAACAAGCGAACAGAGAATAGCATGTTGTGAAGGAGAGTAAACTCTTCTGATTGAAATGGCAGTTAGGGTCAATTTCATAATACATTCAACTAAATTATCTTTTGACTTTAACATTAGGTAAAGAAACTTTTGCAACAATACTAAAAATGGTTGGATTGTTAGAAAGCTCCTTTAATTTTAAAGGGTGCTTTAGTTTGCCTATGCAATTGGCCCTTAATAATTTTATTCTTAAATTTTCGTCCTTTGGAAAGCCCAAAAAGAATACAAGTTGGCCGCTTGTCGTCGAACAAAGAAAACCTAGCTACTTCAAGTTATTATTACGATTTGATTTACAGCCAAGTATATAACTAAGTTCTAGCATCCCTCGATGGTTCTAGGCATCTTGAGGCTTGAAATTGTAAAGGAACGATTCTTCACTTCGAACTTTTAGAGAAATATTTCATTTTTTTTACAAACAAAACAAATTTATAAAAGAGCTGTCGCCAGCACTTCGGGCTGTCTGTTTCCACCCAGAGACACACTGCCTCGTCGTAGCAATCTGGCGACTATAGCACTATCAAACTATCTATCAAACTATACTATCTATCAATCTACTATCAAACACTATCAGACACACTCAAACCCCTGCATTAAAGAATGCAATAAAAGTGGTTTCGTGTTTATTTTTTAACGAAAAAAATTAGTCAACAAAAGCCGTAGCTATGGGTAATTTAATTCCCTACAAGTTTTCTTGATTTTTTGTAACTTTTTATTTCTTGTAAAATAATAAAATTATAAAAGAAATTCATAAAGCAAGACTGTAGATAACTTTTTTTATCTACAACTTGTATCAATGCCGTTCTTTGTTAACAATAAGTAAGAAACCATCCCTATTCTATAATAGGGGTCCAAGTGTGATTTTTAGGTTGGATACTCAGGAAACAGTCCCTGAATAACCTTAAAAGATTACATTCCCGCAATTTTTTCGTTTGAAAAATTATATCTTTATTGGACTATAAGAGGGAGGCCCCCCCATTGGAGGATTCAGCACGGGGGCCCCAAGACCCCTAGATACGCTACTGTCTTAACTTAAGCTATACAGGATGTCCCGTTAATAATGGTCCATAGAGCAACTGCACATATTTGGGGTCAAAATATGACGATTGAGGCTAATATGCCTTATAGAAATGTTGTTTGTTTATGAGATACAGGGCGTTGAAGTTCATTTTTTGAAATTGAATTATGGCTACATCTCCCAAAAAATATCAATTTTGCTCTATCTCACAGAGGGCGCCACTTGCGCTGTTTTTGGATCGTGTTTTTACTCCTAACTTTTTTGAGGTTATCTTTTTGATGTTGCAGGTCCATCATTTTAAGGCATCTTTTCATTCTGCAACAAAAAGGTACTCTTGTTTTATAACGATCAAATCAACCGTTTGAGTTGAAATTGGCAAAATGTGCCCCGAAACACCTGTAGACTCCAACATTCGAAAAATAAAATTTTTACCTGCTACTTTCAAATGTTACAGATTCACTGTACCATTTAAAGTGAGAAAAAATTGCTATGAACAATGTACCAAAAATGTTTTGTTTTCAAAATGGAACGGATTGAAACTTGGCAAAATTTGGACACTCTATTTCAAGAAAACGAATGGTGTCAACAGGTGTTTTGGGGCACGTTTTGGCAATTTCAATGCAAACGGTTGATTTGACCGTTATGAAACAAGAGTACCTTTTTGTTGCAGAATAAAAAGATGCTTTGAAATGATGGACCTGCAATATCAAAAAGATAACCTCAAAAAAGTTAGGAGTAAAAACACGATCCAAAAACAGCGCAAGTGGTGCCCTCTGTGAGATACAGCAAAATTGATATTTTTAGCTTATTCTCCATCCCCAAAAACACAGCAGTGCCAAATTTCAGTTCGGCAGCTTCATTAGTTTGGGAGATGTAGCCATAATTCAATTTCAAAAAATGAACTTCAACTCTCATAAACAAACAACATTTCTATAAGGCATATTAGCCTCAATCGTCATATTTTGGCCCCAAATATGTGCAGTTGCTCTATGGACCATTATTAACGGGACACCCCGTATACAAGGACATAACTTTCGAACTATTCGCAGGAAACGTCCCAAAGGTTTGACCTTTCTAGATAAAAACAGAATTCGGTTTTAGCTGCTCAGATCGCAACTCGGATAATCCAAGAATGTTCCCGGGATTCGTGTCGGAAGTAGGAGAATGCTGGCCTGACCTTTTCGGCGGAGAATAGTTTCTTAAGTTTGGTAGACCGATATAACGGGAATGGTATGCATGCATTTAAAGTTAGGCCTGGAAGAAAAACGATTAATCACCTTATCTTGGTACGATAAAATGCAAATATCCTATAATAGAATGCCATTGGAATATAAATATAGTTAGAAAAGAAGAACTTCTTGTATTGGGTTAATAGGAAGCAGACTTGGTTAAAATAATTTTAGACAATATAGGAATCTAATTCTGCACTTTTTATTAAATTTAGAACCGAACAGTTCAGACTTAGGCTTATGAATAATATACGTTTTTACATCCAGCATCTTTGGGTGCCCCAGAAACGTGATGTTTATATAAACATTGAATAGGGACAAATCCGAGGACAAATCGATATATATTTTTGCTTATTACAATACTCCCACTCAAAAATAATATATTGAGTTTGTAAATTACAAAATTTAAGAGAGTGCAGTACATTTTTCCTTCTAATTTTACTTCTGGGAATTTAACAAAAGTCTAACATTTGTTACTATGGATTGGGGAAAACCCAGTCAAAAACCCAATCAGACTTTAAAATTGATTAATGAATACATAATAATAATAATTAAAATTATTTCAATTTTGGTCAATGTTATTTGCTTTCTCGTCCAAACCAAGTTCTCTCCGAAGCTTTATAAATTGTCCGGCAGGTAACTGTTTTGTGAAAATGTCTGCTGTTGACCTGTGGGTACATAAATTAATTTAACTTCTTTCTGTTCAACTTTTTCACGAGAAAAATGATATTTAACGTCGATATGTTTTGATCTTTTATGATCTGTTGGATTATTGGCAATTGCAATGCATCCGTTGTTATCTTCAAATATAGGTATTGGTTTTACCAATTCAAATTTTATGCTTGCTAAAAGAGATTTCAACCAACAAGCTTCTTTTATACCTTCAAAAAGTGCCATATATTCGGCCTCAGTAGATGATGTTGCAACGGAATTTTGCCTTTTGGTATTCCAACAAATCATATTTTGATCAAATAATTTAAAAACATAGCCAGTAGTACTTTTACGATCAAGCTCATTTCCGGCCCAATCAGAATCTACATAACCAACTAAAATTTCTTTATAATCATTTCGTTTATAAATTAATCGAAATTTTAATGTCCCTTTTACATATCTTAGAACTCTTTTCAAATTTTGCCAAAGTTCTTTATTATTTTTATTTTGATATCTACTTAGAAGATTTATGGCTGTGCATAAATCGGGACGAGTGCATATCATTGCATACATCAAACAACCAATAAGATTTCTACATGGCGCGTCATAATATTCATCAGAGTTTAATGCTGAAAAATCTAATTTAAGAGGCAAAGGTGTACTGACAGCTTTGCAGTCACTCATGTTGAATTTTGTTAAAACGCTTTGCAAGTATGCACTTTGATCTAATGTAATAAAATTGTCTTTTCTTTCGATATGTATACCTAAAAAGAGTTTTAAATCTTTCAGATCTACCATAGAAAATTGTTTCATTAAATACTGTTTAAAATTTTTCATTGTATCTTTGTCATAAGTTGCGATGACAAGATCATCAACATACAGTATTACGTAAATATTTTTAGTAATATGGCCTTTATCGAGAAAATATAAACATCGTTCTACAGCGGAATTTTGGAATCCATGTTTTGTAAGTACTTGATCAAAACGCTGAAACCAGCACCTAGCTGATTGTTTTAAACCATATATTGATTTATTTAACTTACACACACGGTCATTTTTTTCTTTTATTCCTTCCGGTATTCGCATATATATTTCCTCGTTTAATAAGCCATTAAGAAATGCGGTTTTTACGTCCATTTGATGGATTAATAAATTGTGTTGATTCGCAAAAGCAATGAATAATCGAAAAGTAGCAATACATGCGACCGGCGCAAAGGTTTCGTAATAATCTAATAGATATTTTTGACTGAAACCTCTAGCCACTAATCTCGCTTTATATTTATATGGGTTTCCTAAAGCATCATTCTTGATGGTAAATACCCATTTACAGTCTACAATGTTTTTGTTGACTGGGCGAGGTACTAATGTCCACGTATTGTTTTGTAAAAGAGAATCAATCTCCTCTTTTATTGCTTTCTCCCACTCAAATTTATCATCACGGTTTTTAATTTCCTGATATGATTTGGGAATATCACAAACTATCGACTGTGAACTTAGGTAATAGCTATTTACGAGGCTATTTATATCATGCTCTTCATAAGAAATTTTGGGCATGTTTTTAATTCGTTCACTTTGCCGTCGTTTGTTTACACTTGAAACACGATCCATATTTTCGGGCGTCTCATTATTAACTTTGTCTGTTTTAGGAACAGTTTTGTTAATATTTTCACTGATTTCAATTGTTTCATCAGTTTTCTGTCTTTTTGATTCTGTAGCATTTTCAATTTCCGAGTGTACAAGGGGTCGAGTATTTTTAAAATTGACTTCATCAAATATAACATCACGAACTGTAATGAACGTGTTTGTTTCTACTTTCAGTACTTTATAACCATTTGGGTCGTAACCAACAAATATGCCTTTAAATGACTTTTTGTCAAATTTGCTTTGAATGGTTTTGTTATGAATATATACTGTTGAACCAAAAACTTTTAAATGTTCTAAACTTGGTCTTCTATTATGCCAAAGTTCATAAGGAGTCTTATTTTGTTCAATGGCTTTGGTAGGAGTTATGTTTAGTAAATAAGCAGCAGTTAAAACTGCCTCACCCCATAGGTTTTTGTCTAAGTTTGCACCATGTATCATGGCTCGTGCCTTCTCAGTTAATGACCTATTCATTCGTTCTGCGACCGAATTTTGTTGAGGGGTATATGGTACCGTTAAATGATATTGGATACCCTTCTGTACACAAAATGCTTTAAAATCATTAGACAGATATTCCTTCCCATTATCACAGTATAAATAAGCAATTTTCAAATTAAAATGAGATTCACTTTTAGCTGCAAAGTCTTGAAAAACTTTTATTAAATCAGATTTGTAACCTAGTAAATAAACAACCGTGTAATGCGTATATTCATCTATAAAGGTTACGAAATACTTTTTTTCATCTATGCTAGCAGGTGTTATTGGCCCGCATATGTCTGAATGAATGATAAACAATGGCCTATTAACATGAGATCTGTCTTTAGATTTTGAAAAAGGAAGACGTGCTTGTTTACCGTAAACACAAGCTTCGCATATTTCGTCTGTGGGATTTACAGCTTCAATAAGTGGATTATTTCTTTTTATTTTGACTTACCAATATGTCCTAGTCGTTCATGCCAAAATTTATATGAATTTAAGGTAATATTTTTGGTTAAATTTACTTGGTTACACATGCTTTTAGTTATTGTAAAACTTACACATGTTAAATTATTTAATAACTTACCAGTTAATATTGTCTTACTACCATTTTTGACAATTACATTTCCATTTTCACTAAAAATTACTCTCATACCATTGTTTTGCATCCTGCGGACGGACAGCAAATTGTTTGGTATTTCGGGTGCATACAAAACATTTTCTAAAAATCCAGTTACCCCCATATTTGTTACTACTTTTATTGTTCCAACTTTTGTAGCGTTTATGGTAGCACCTTTCTTAGCTATGGAAATCTTGAGTGGTATTTCTAAGTCTTTCACAGTTGTAAAGACAACTGCTTGATTAACTATGTGGTCAGTCGCACCTGAGTCTAAAACAAAATTTAATTCATTTTGTTTATTTGGTACCTCATTTAATAAGGCGGCTTCTTCTCCACACATAAAAGCAAAACTTTCACTGTTCTCTTCAATTTGAACAGTTTGTATTGTTCTTTGACGATCTTCTGTTGCTTTTTGTCGCTTATAAAAATAACAGTTCTTCTTTTCATGGTTCTTTCTTCCACAATGTTCGCATTTTAGTTCCGAGTTCTTCGCATTACTTTTATTATAATTTTTCCATGAGTTGTTCGATTGGTAATAATATTTTGAAGCGTTCTGTTTTCTTTTAAAATTATTTTGTTGATGTTGCCATTTTCTTTTATGCAGATTTTTATTGTCATCCTTTTTATTTTTATGATGTGTTTCTACTTGCAGCATTTTTCCACTTGTTTCACCACTTTCATTTTTTAATTTAACTTCGTAGTCCAATAATCTTGTCTTCACGAATGCAAGGCTTAGATTTTCGTCAGTTAAAGTTTGAATTGCTGTTACTACTGCGTCATATGAAGTTGGTAAAGTTAACAATAACCTGGCAATTTTGCTCATTTCGTTCAGTGTAGCTCCAGCTGCCATTAATTCGACCACCATTTCATCGAAAATAATAAAATGTTGAGCGAGAGGTTTGTCTGTGTTAAATTTCAAACTCAGCAATTTCTTCTCCAAGGCTAGTTGTGAGGCTAAACTTTTTCTTTCATATATTTGATCCATTTTCTGGAAAATGCTTCTAGCACTGTCTGATTCTGTGGCAAAACCAATCATGGAATCACTTAAATGTTCAATAAGGATACCTTTTGCACTCCTTTCGCATTTTTTCCACACATCGGTTATTTCTGCAGGTGTATCTTCATCTATAACCTTTAGTGCATCTTCTTCTGCAATTAAAGCACGAATTCTAAATTTCCAAATAGAGTATTTATCTCCATTGAATGGTTTGATATTTCTTTTGGTTTTAGTTTCGTTGACTTGCATTTTTTGCTGAAACACTTCACTAACAGTTTATCAACTAACACTGAACACAATACTTAATTTGTGTCTGGGCCCATAACCTATTGGGTTAATAGGAAGCAGACTTGGTTAAAATAATTTTAGACAGTATAGGAATCTAATTCTGCACTTTTTATTAAATTTAGAACCGAACAGTTCAGGCTTAGGCTTATGAATAATATACGTTTTTACATCCAGCATCTTTGGGTGCCCCAGAAACGTGATGTTTATATAAACATTGAATAGGGACAAATCCGAGGACAAATCGATATATATTTTTGCTTATTACAATATCTTGGAATTTATTCTTTTACGGAAGAGTAGAGAGCTACAAGCTGGTGCTAAGTAGAGCGAATTCAAATAGAGAAGTACATGTACGTCATCAACCAGCCTGCGCGAATGTTTCTACCATTTTAGTCATATTCTAAGTAGATGGTAGATACATAAAATGTATAAAAATAAATATTAAATATTTTTGGCTGTAAAATTTGTTTTCAATGCTTATGGTATGGATGTTTTATTTGGAAGAAAATAAAGTGAGGTGTTACTAAAAAACATTTTTTGCTATGCTAATTTTATTCCAATACATTTATTATGCACTAAAAAAGTATATGAAAATTATGAACATTTTGTGTACACAAGCAACACATATAATATAGTATATGATAATATAATATATTATAATGATAATGGTAATGGTTCTATTCCTAATCCTAATATGATTGCCAGTCGTCTTCGTCATCGTCAGATTCTCCCGTGTTCACTACAAATATACTTAATATACATAGGTACCTATATACAATTGCAATAAGTTCCCTTGCTTGACTATGTAAAACCTTCCCTTTTATTCCTATTGTCTTCCCTGAAGACGATGTCGAAGGAGTAGCTGCCATTCCAAATAAAGCTTCTAAAAATAACCTTATTTTATAATCTTAATATGTATTCAAGAGTGTTGGCTAATGTTTACTTACCTCAGATTAATTCGCGCAAAACAGAGCTCTTAAAAGAACTGATTTTGACCACAGACACAATGAGCTATCAGCAATACACTATCACACACGATGCACCAGGAAACAATGCCACTATCGCAATAAACTGCATCGAACGCACCTCTTCTTTTATAGCTTATGCACCCGTCGCATGACCAAGTACCCGCCAATGCGGCCGACCCACCCCTTCGAAATGGACTCGCCCGGCAACCCGACGGAAATTCGTTCCCGGCGCAGGATGACTTACATGTACTTCTCTATTTGAATTCGCTCTAGTAGCATTGAATAAGGAATTCGAATACCTTAATCAATGGTAGTAGGCTGTGGGAATTGAGCGGGACAATTGTTGCATAGTTGTCCCTGAAAGGCCAACGTTTGCAAAGTATTAAAACATGCCCAAAACACTTATACCTATACTGAAAGGTTGTGTTGTTATAGGAGGTAACAATTCCGCTATGATACTAAAAAGTTAAATGACACTTTATCTGGGTTTTGAATACATTTTCTTGTCTTCTCTCTTATTATTTTGTCATATTCAACTCATAGTAACAATATTAATATTTCAATTTCGTGAAGCACTTCTGTTATAAGGATACTTATTAATCCTGAACTCATTAAAAAAGTAAGGCGTTAAAAACACATTTCTCTCGCTTTATTTGATAATTCTTAATAAAACTTACTTTTTCTACTCATATAGTAACATACCTATTAAGGGACAGTTTAGGTTGTCAGTAAATCCATTGTTACGAACACTGACACGTAATGACTGACACGTAATAAAAAAAATTACGTATCTGTTCTTAATTAAAACGCAATTATCACGGGTGCCTTGTTAGCGCGGCATCCGCGTAACCATAGCAACTAACCAACATACTAATTGTTGCCTGTCAGATAATCAGAAGTATAGTTTATCTATTATAATAGTTTTTCTTTCGTCGAAGAAAAATTATAATACAAAACTCGAGTTGTAAGCTTATTACATACTCGTGGAATTACAGCACTCGCCGCTGCGCGGCTCGTGCGCGACTTTTCCACTCATACGTAATAAGCTGTTTACAACTCTCGCTATGTAATATACTATTACAATAGAATATCGAAATGACTAGACCGAGAGAATATTCTAGAAGTGTTGACTGATATATTATTAAAGACTGCTTCCCGACTGTCACGTCTGACACATTTTTGGCTCACCATGCGCTTTCCGGAGATAAAATACAATGCAGAATACATTGTTGGCCATCGGAGCCATCTGTTTTCCAGGACATAAAGCTATAGCCGTGAGAAGTCTTTATAACTACGTCAGTCAACGCTAGAAGTTTTAGTGAAATTATGACATATATTCGTTGATGCTCTGAGCGTCATTTGTTTTTGATTTCATAGCACCCTAGATTCTTACCACGAATTTGAATTACTTAATCGCTCATTCAAAGTCTGACATGACAAGGAAAAAATAACGAACGGATATTGTTTCATCAAAATTGCTACATGCCTATTTTGAGGATTGACGAATAATCAAACGATGCTATTTTTTTTCAAATAAAAACGCCTACATTATTATTTTTCGGAAAACGTACCCATTTAAAAAAATGCGCAAGGCCAAGACTATCGTGGCAATGCCAAACTAATACTTCGCAAACAATTAATACCTTTTACAATATATCTATATAAAAAAATTGTCTAAACGACATGTTATTTAATTATTCTTATAGTTCCAACAATTGTTGCAGATTTTTTTGGATGGTAGGTGAAATACTTAATAATAGTTGTTTGTGTATCAAGGCACTGAAGTTTAACTTTTTATAACAAATGTGGAATTAATTTGCCGTACGAGGCTGTAACTTAAAGAATTTTTACACAACATTTGGCCTAATAGTCAAGTAATTATAAAGGTGTTAAATTATTTAAATAACTACCAGTGGACATTAAAGGAAATAAAAAAGATTCAAAGTGAAAACAAAAATTACATCTTATGTGGAAAACAAAATTGATTTTTAGATATGCTTTAGTTGATTCTTCATATTTGCAATGATTTAGAATATAAATATAATAAAGAAATCAAAAATTGTATGCATTAAAATGACAACAGAATAATTTGTATATAATAACCAGTATTCTAAATAAAATCATTATTATTGTTATTGTTATTAACTCGAAATGAATTTGTGTGTCTAGGCAAAACGAGAATTTTGTTTTTGAGTTTCCAAAAAACTTCATAGGCGTCCTCCAGAGATTCAACTTTACCGCTGGTTAAAAGAATCACCCTGTATAACAGGTCATATACTGAAAGTGCTTAATTTATTTAATTATAAGTTTTTCAAAAGGTAGCTTTAGCTTATATTTATATGTAGCTGTTCGTTATACAGTGCGTACTACGGTAGCGTAAAAGGGCTACGCCATTATTTTATTTTTATTGAACTCGAAATTCCGACTTTCAAAGTCGAAGTCCGACTTTCAAAGTCGAAGTCCGACTTTCAAAGTCGATATTCCGACTTTAAAAGTCGAAGTCTGACTTTCAAAGTCAAAGTTTAAAGTCGGAATTTCACTTCAAAGTCGGAATTCAACTTTAAAAGTCAAAATTTTGAGTTCAAAGTCATCAAAATCCCTTCTGGTTCCAACTTTTTGGCGGGCACTATATATTGTAAGAAAAACTTATAATGTAATCAAACAAAATAGGTACAAACGTGTACAAAATCCAGAATAATTATTGTTGCCTATCTAAATTGCTAAAATAGGTATGTACCGACTTAGGTATAACATCGTATGTGCAATGCATTGCATTGAATAGCATTGAATAACGTGTCAGTCAGCATCTCTGTGACTGTGGTTGCAGGTATATTCCAAATTTGATGCAAACCAAAAGTAGAGTGCAAACGTAGGTATTTAAATAATACACTGATTCTAGGCAATTGTAGCAAAAGGCAAAGAAGCAACGCTGCCAACAGCAGACCTTCATCGTTTTGATGAAAAAAAATGTGGATCCTATCCATAAGCTTAGTAATAGCGGCGACAGTAGTGGTTTTAACGACAAAGGCTTGTTATGGAGTTATAAAAAAGTTTTGCAGAAATGACAAACTCCTGAGGAAAGTACCCGGACCGAGACCAACTCCATTTTTTGGAAATGTGCTTGACTTTTTGTTCTTACCCCCCACACGTACGTATGAATGCTTGAATGTTATTAGATGAAAACTATACGCGAACGCGAAGGATAATATTCTTGTACTTATAACATTCATGTTTCTGATTTTTCTTGGTAGTTAATCGCACATTAGGTATGGTATAAATGAACTCACTTGGAACACAGTGATATACGGAGCGAGATCTATTTCATAGCATGTACTTACCACGCTCTGCTACTGGTAAAAATTTAAAAATACCAGACTTATCAGCAGATATCACCCGTATACAATTCAAAGGTTTTTATGCGGTCGACGTCGACCTAGTCAAGGAGGCAGCCAATAAGAAAGCGAGCGTAGCGATTTGATTGGTCGGCGTTTCGGAGATCCGCATGGAGCAGGTGTCGACGTGGGCCAGTTAGGCCAGTATAACCAGTGCCGTGCACGGAAATAAGGATTGCGCTTTATTTTACGGATTTTAGTTTTGTATATAGATTTTTGTGTGGTGTTGTTTTGTGTGTAACAAAATTATTGGTTTGCTTTGGTTTGAATTATTTCAAAGTTTATTTTTTCTTTTTTTAGAGCATTTAAATAAAATTTGTATAATATTATTAAGGGCCGCTCGCCGTCTAGACTCGGTCTTGTTTTACAAAGCAAACGTCGGCCAAGCGTTTTTATGCTGTTCCAAGTGAGCACATTCATAACATGCATAGAATTTTATTCAATCAATCTCGATATTTGGTCATCGTATAATAAAACTGAGTAAAGTACATCCACCTATAAGTAACTGTAACTGTCAATTTAAATTTTCAAGATCCATAATTGGCAACTATAAGCGTTGTTCCTGCCAATCTGGTATCAGCCAGGGTTGTAATGAGCCCAGACTTAACCTGCAAATTAACTGATTTATTTAATTTAGCGGATGGATGTTTTGTGCAATTTTATAACTATAAATAACATACATAATTTTATTATACCTACTACCTACCTTTCAGAATATTTAAATGTCATGATGAAGTATGCGGAAAGTTATGGGGAATGTATCAAAGTGTACGATGGTCCATTTTCTGTGTCTCTTTTAATAAGTGACCCTAAGCTTTTAAAGTTTTTCCTAAGCTCCGATTCCAAACTGAAGAAATCAGAAGAATACGAGTATTATCACAGGTGGCTGGGCACAGGATTGTTCACAAGCGAAGGTAACATACATTCCTTGTTTATGGATACCCTAGTTAGCCTAAATTTGACAAGGATATGACGGAAATTCAGTAGATAGTACAGTAAAATTGGGCCAAAACCCAAACATAAAAAAAAGTTCTTTCTAGCGCGAAATAATTCCATACCCTCCTAAGAGTTAGTACTAAAAAGTTAGACCACCACCAGCGACGGGTTTCGGGGGAGGGGGTGAAAAGGAAATTCTTATTTTTCACAGTTTTGCGTGAATATTTAGTAAACTATGAGGTTTAGCGCAAACGTCATCCTATACGCAAATGATATACATTAAATTCTGAACAAGAATTGTTATATACAGAATTATGGTAAAGTGAACGGTTTCCATGATATGGATGGGTAAAGATTTTTTTTTTAATATTTCACGTAGTTTTTGTTGAAAAAACTTAAAATGATTAGGTACAGTATAAATTAGTAACTGAATAATGTATGTAGAATATATATATAGATATATCTATGCATATATAGATACATATTACACCCATAGATTGTTATTTTTTGCAGAGGGCCATGAAAATGCGTATTAGAAATTAACCTGCCATAATTTACCAGCGTGTTCTACGCCCTAAAAAAATGAAAAAAGTTCCTATAAACATGGCCTCAAAAATGCACCCTAATGGGGCTATAGCCCCCGAAAGGGGCAGTTTCACAAACGGGTTTCTATAAATATTTCCAGAACGAACAAAGATAAAATTCTGAAATTTGGTATGTGATGTAGCTGTGAGATTTGACATTTATTGAGGTAGCGGTAATAAGACATTCTTAATCATAGGCGTCCCAAATGGGGGGGTTCAGGAGTTAAAATTACCCCAAAATTTTTTTGTATACTTTTTTCCAGATTTCTTGCGAAATTATGAAAGTTGAAGGTATTCTACGAAGAAAAGGTGCTCTTGTTGAACTTCGATAGCATGCATCATTTTCGAGTAAACTCGTTTTGAAAATTTTTTGCAGTGCCATGAAAATGCCTATTAGAAATTACCCTGCCATAATTTACCACCACCTTTTTTGGTACAAAAAAATGAAAAAAGGTCCTATAAATATGGGCTCATAAAAGTTCCCTAAGGGGGCTATAGCCTCCGAAATGGACACTTTAGCAAACGGTTTTTTCTAAATATTTCCAGAACGAACAAAGATAAAATTATGAAATTTGGTTTGTAATATACCTGTGAGATTTGACGTTTACCGTGGTAAAGATAGTTTGACATTCTTCGTCATAGGCGTCCCAAATAAGGGGGGTCAAGGGGTTAAAAATATCCAAAAAAAATTTGTGCCGTTTTTTCATGATTTCTTCTCCCAGGTGTGTCACATACCAAATTTCAGAATTTTATCTTTGCTCGTTCTGGAAATATTCAGAAAAAACCGTTTGCCAAAGTGTCCATTTCGGGAGCTATAGCCCTCTTAAGGGGCATTTTTGAGGCCATGTTTAATAGGAACTTTTTCATTTTTTTGGGTCGCAGAACACGCTGGTAAAATATCGCAGGTTAATTTCTAATACGCATTTTCATGGCCCTCTGCAAAAAAAAATTCAATACGATTTTACTCGAAAACGGTGCACGTTATCAAAGTTCAACAAGAGCACCATTTATTCGTAGAATACCCTAAAATTTTATAATTTCGCAATAAATTTGGCGAAAAAGTACACACAAAAAATTCAGGGCATTTTTAACCCCTTAACCCTCCCATGTAAGACGCCTATGATTAATAATCTCTAACTATCGCTGACTCGGCAAATGTCAAATCTCACAGGTGCATCACATACCAAATTTCAGAATTTTATATTTGATCGTTCTGGAAATATTTAGAAAAAACCGTTTGTGAAACTGCCCCTTTCGGGGGCTATAGCCCCATTAGGGGGCATTTTTGAGGCCATGTTTATAGGAACTTTTTTCATTTTTTTAGGTCGTAGAATATGCTGGTAAATTATGGCAGGCTAATTTCGGGACACCCTGTATATTCTACATACATTATTCAGTTACTAATTTATACTGTAATCATTTTAAGTTTTTTCAACAAAAACCACGTAAAATAAAAACAAAAAAATCTTTACCCCTCCATATTATGGAAACCGTTCACTTTACCATAATTCTGTATATAACAATTCTTGTTCAGAATTTAATGTAGGTATATCATTTGCGTATAGAGTGACGTTTGCGCTAAACCTCATAGTTTACTAGATATTCACGCAAAACTGTGAAAAATAAGAATTTCCTGCGCTTTTCACCCCCTCCCCCCGAAACCCGACGCTGGTGGTGGTGTAACTTTTTAGTACTAACTCTTAGGAGAGTATGGAACTATTTCGCGCTAGAAAGGACTTTTTTTTTATGTTTGGGTTTGGCCTAATTTTGTGTTAGTTTTACTGTAGTAAGATGCAAGGGACAGATTTAGCAAAAAATAAAGTTGTCTAGCAATTTTTTTGGTAGATTTTAATGTAAGAAAATTAGTAGGCAATGACTGGATCACTTAAATTTGTGTAGCCATCTGTTGCTTGTATCCAATATTGCTCTCGTATCCTTATGGCAATAGGTAATTTGTTTTTGTATGACCAAAATGATTTATACGCTTTAAGGAACAAAATGGAAAATGAGAAGAAAAATGTTGACACCTTCGTTCCACGTTTCTCTACTTGATAAATCCGTGGATATCATTGAATCTGTTTTAGATGTTTTTATATCGGTATTAGAGAAAGAGGTTGGAAAAGACAGCGTAGACATATATCCTCTTGTGAACTTATTATTGTTGGATATTATTTGTGGTAGGTAGCATAATGAAATCTTTGAATTTACTATTTAAATTATGTATGTACTTTTTTAATCGGAACGACGAACCGTAAAACCGACATTGAAAGCTCAGAAAGTAAATAATTTGCAATCACCAAGAGAAAACAATTGAACTTCGAACAAAAAAGTTATGGCAAAATAATATATTTTTTGGAAAAATCAACATGGCGATTTCGATGCATTTTTTCATTGGACTGGTAAACTAAAATCTCTCTTTAACTCTACACTAGAAATGACATTTCTTAATTTGGTAATACAAGGTTGGCAGCATTGTTTTGAGGCACGTCCAGGGGCGTATTTAGCATGTCTGGCAGAAATGTTGGAACTTGTGACAGTTGCCTAACCTTAACCGTGATATTCTGAAGTTCTAACCTAACTTCAAACACATGAACTATAACTGTAGCCTTTTTTGTGCTTCAAAGAACAGGGTTTAATGTTAATTCCTATCTATTCAAATTTAGGATTCGTGTACGTAAAACGTAAATTCTGTAGATTATATCCCTGTCCTCCGTCACCTATAAATATGGCGGCCTCTTATTAAATTCTAGGGACATGAAATATGTATCTGTCACAATCTATAGTGTACAGTTAAATAGAGATTTTGCTATAAAGCAGGAAGCAATTATTATCTCGGTGATTTTTTTAAAGATAAATTGATGGTTGAAAGACCATACTTGTGTAGTTTTTTCCAACAAATTCCACCAAGAAAAATAGTGGAATTTCAAACAAAAAGGAAGTCATTAATTATTATTTTTTTAAATTAAAATGGGGATTTTGTTGCATTTTTATATTAGACTATATATACTCTATTCAAAGTAAATGCAAGTGGCGCGTACACATTTGCACGATGGAAGCACGTGACCAATTCTGAGGGCTAATACGAGGCAGGGCCGCATTAAGGACGATCTCTATGAATTTTATAATATAAAATATTAAAATAATATGCCCCAGTATTAAGCACTTTAAAAACAAACTTTTATGGCACACCTAGTTATTCACTTACCTGAAAACTTCTACTATTAACACAAATCTTAGCTCTAACAATTAATAAACAGCGAAAGAATTATATTGGAAAAAAAATAAAGGTCCACTTGCAACTCATTACACCTTTGTAAGAAACACCGACTCTCTGCACTCGCCCGCCGGGCCAGACTTTATTGCCGGCTAGCCAATAGCAAGCCGGTCACGTGCGTATCACGCTCTAGCCATGCAACAACTTGCGTTTAGTTTGAATAGAATTTAGTAAGTTAATAAAAAATCTGAGCACACGCTTGAATATCATTGCCGATTTATTAACTGGAAGTGAAGGTTTTTCTAGGTTAAAAATATTATTATATTTTGCAGACTTCAACAAAATCGCCATCTAATTTTTCCCAAAAAAAACAACGATTATTTGGCTACAACTCTTTTGTTTCAAATTCAACTGTTTTTTCTGGGAGGAAAAAAAATACATAGGTGTGTTGTTTGAACCATAAATTTATATTAATATGGCTGGGGTGAAGTGATATGCAAGTGTGTGGTGCAGATTTGTTATCCACTTTACCAGTCTAATGAAAAAATGAAACAAAATCGTCATGTCGATTTTTTAAAAAATCGGCTATTTTGCCATAACTTTTTTGTTTGAAATTCAGTTTTTAAATTCCTTGGAAAAAACTACACAAGTTTAATTTTTGAACCACCGATTTATCTTAACAATAATTACCGAGATAATCGCTCGTAACGTCTTAACAGGGTCACCTTGTATATGCAAAGTACGCATAAGTAATTTGATAAAATTGATACGCCATTGTTTTTTAAATAAATATTATTTTTATAATTGCCCTCTATGTTTTCATAAAAATTGGTATCTTGACTTTTTTTCGTCTGGCGGATGGCTTCCGATTTAAAAAATAAAATGCGTAGGTACATTTGCTTGTCCCTTAGAGATTTCTCTCTTAGTATCAATTTCACAATTTGAGATAACCAAAGCGTCTAGGCAAGATTTTTATAATTTTATATTAACTATTATTTAGTTTTAGTATACCTACACAAATAACTATTTTTGTAGAAGCTGCAATGGGGACAAATGTGAACGCCCAAAAAAACAAAGACAATGAGTATGTGAAAAGTGTAAAGGTAATGTTACAAATTGTGATACATCGGATGTGTACTCCATGGCTAAAGCTTATATATCCCTTAACTCCAACTTACTATGCCGAAAGAAAAGCGGTTAAGGTGCTAGACGCGTATACAAACTCGGTTATCGACAAGAAAATCAAAGAATTGCAAAATAAACCTAAGCCAGAAAATGTTGACAATGGGATTGGCATCAAAAAGCGCATGGTGTTTTTGGATACGCTTCTGCAATGCACTGTTGATGGAAAACCGCTTTCTAGAGAGGATCTGAGGGAAGAAGTGGCTACATTTATGTTTGGGGTAAGTTCAAATTCTCTTTAGTTTAGTAAATACATGGTTCTACCTACCAGATATGTATACAGGGTGATTCACGTAAGTGGTTCATTAGAAGTTTACGGGGAAGGAGTGCGAATTTTGATTTGAAATTTTGGTTACTTTTATAATAGGTTGTAAACTTTCTTTCTGAAATATTTTCAACTTCCGATCACTTCCGGTTATACCGGAAAGTCGATAGCAACTTTGTTATTTCAAATAGAACACCATATCTATATATTATTACACCGTTTGGTTCCTATTAAATTCCAAATCTTTTTTCTGAATATAATGTGTGCCCTATTCCTAACCCTTTTCGAGATATGCGCAAATTTTTGATTTTTTTGAGTGTTGCAGCCATCGACCATAGTGATGATAACTTTGAAATTTATGAATCTGAAAAACTGAAATTTTGGACTGTCGTAGACGAAAGTCAACTTTATTAAATGGTCTATATGCCATTTCCAAATATTGTACAGGGTGTTCGGGAAAAAATTCCCAATATCAACATCGAAAAATTGAAAAATCTCATTTTTTCCAAATGGAACCCATATTTTTTTATTGCACCATTGAAATGCTTGTGAAAAGACAGTTCAAAAAGATATAACACACTATATGTCTAAATGAAGCGTATACCTATCTCCTGCCTGAACTATTCGTTTGCGTGACTATTTTCTGTGTTTGTTCAGATATTATCATTCTTTGAAAATTATAATTTTTAGGGTTACGATACCATGTCATCATCTCTACCATTTACACTTTACAGTCTAGCTGCATCTCCAGAAATACAGGTAAAATATAATTTAATTTACTTATACAAGGTGTTTTCTATCACATGAGACATGAGACTTTGTATTTTCGAAATATAAAGCACGACAAAAAATAAAAAAAAATCATTTTCAATATAAATTTACTAACATGAAACATAATTACGTAATTTTTTCACAACTAACACGTGCATCTAAAAATGTAATTATAATACATTAATTTGTTTTTATGCAAGCTGGTATAATATTTTTCCAGCAATCTATTGGGCATTACCCTTACCTCCGACACTGGGAGCTTAATATTTATATTATGGTAAATTGTATACCCAGTTGGGTTGCATAAATATGTTAGTTTGAGGTTGAAAAAACTTTTTACAAAATTTTTAGATACTATTAGAAAGTTTTTGTGACGCTATTGGACCTTATCCAGTGTGTTCTAGAAAGCCGTGGCAGACATAACTTGTATATTTTTGGATTATTGATTTCTACGCATTTCTATGATTCCAATGAAATATATATATATATATATATATATATATATATATATATGTGCCTTTTTTGTGAGGGATTACTCCTTGGGTCATAGGTTGCTATGGAAGACAAATGCTAAATTATAGTAATAATTATTGACACTTTGCATTTGTATTCACTCTTTACAAAACAAAGTGGGCTATTTTAAAATTTCAGAGAAAAATGAAGAAAGGAAATTGAGGGAAATGAGAAAATTTCAATAGTAACGTCAGATTTATTGTTTGAAATTTAAATTTTATTGAAAACGACAATAACATTTAGAAAAAGGATATATTTATATCGGTGGCGTCGCTCGTACCGGCGCTGACTTTTTAGACTGCATATTTTTCTGCCTTCGATCGACCTTGGTTCGAGGCAGGCGCATGCATATGTCTTTAAAGAAAAACACCGCTGTGGCCAAGAGCGCTGGACAAATGTGGGTTCACGGTATTGCTCCTAAATAGCTTTATCCGTCTGATTTACTAATTGTCCTACACTCACTGGGATTACTACGGTTTTCTAGGGTTTTCCGTAGTACTTGAGCGAATGCTTTCCTAGTTCTATCGGGAAAAAGTCGGCCCTAGCCGCAAATGGCAACGAAGACAAAATAATAGTAATTGCCCCCTTCCCCCGCACAAGCATGTGGTTGCTTCTGGGTTACTCTTAGTTTGGAGTATTGTGAGGGTGATAATTATTATTATTATTATTATATAAGACCAGGAAATCTAGAAACAGTGAAAGTTAGAATTCGGGGAGATATCCACATATTAAATGCTGAACACAGCAATTTTGTCTTTGACTCAATAAACAGAAAATTAGTAGCAAAGAACAATAAATGCATTGAGCAAGATGAAGGCCATGTGGAGCATTTGTAATACGTATATCCTTTTTCTAAATATTATTGTCGTTTTCAATAAAAATTAAATTTCAAAGAATAAATCTGACGAAATTTATTATCTATGTTACTATTTAAAATTTCTCCTTTCTCTCAATTTCCCTTCTTCATTTTTCTTTGAAATCTTAAAATAGCCCATTTTGTTTTCCAAAGCGTGAATATGCTTGCAAACTGTCGATACATAATACTATAATTTGGCATTTGTTTTTCATGGCAACCTATGGCCCAAGGAGTGATCCCCCACAAAAAAATACTCAGTTCCGAATGAACGGTAGGAGCGAACATATAACATAATATTATATACTTGGTTGGAGCGTTGAGTGAAGAATAACCTTCACTCAACGGTTGGAGTCAGAAAAATGCGTAGAATTCAATAAACCAAAAATATACAAGGTGTTCCATTTTAAAAAATGTCTGCCACGGCTACCTATATGCGTATAATGATCATTTCTATTTTTTATTAATATAGGAAAAAGTTATAAAAGAGCAAATTGACATTTTCGGTCCGGGGTGGAAAAGTGCCAAGTCAACTCCACAGCATATTCAAGACATGAAATATCTGGACCTTGTTATAAAGGAAAGTCTCAGGTTATATCCTCCAGGTGGAACAATTAGCAGGGAACTTTTACAAGACATCGAATTTGGTAATTTCTAAACAAACATTTTACCGAAACGGTAATTTCTGGTTTAAATATTTCTTTAGAAGGGGTTACATATCCAGAAGGCTTAAAATTATGGATCGTATGGTATATTTCTCATCGAAATCCAAAATATTTCGAAGATCCCGATAAATTTATTCCGGAAAGATTCGAACGAATAGAAGATCAAGTGCCATTTTCGTATCTGCCCTTCAGTGCCGGACCAAGGAGTTGTATAGGTAAGTTTGGTATAAATGAAGTCACTTGGAACAGCATAAAAACCATTGAATTTTATACGGGTGATTTCTGCTGATAAGTCTGGCATTTTTACCAGAAGCAGAGGGTGGTAAATGCGATGAAAATAGATCGCGCCCCGTATGTCACTGTGTTCCAAGTGAGTTAGGTCATTTACAGTGCAGGATCTAGGCTGGAGTCAAGGGAGGGGCTTCTATTTCCGAAATTGTGTAATAAAATAGGAAACACATTTTTTATTCATTTTATTCATTAAAATACAACACTATTAATACATTAATATTCTTAGTTTCGTTCAGTTCCGTTCCGCTGTTCCAGTTCCGCTCTACTCGTAGTAATAGAATTGAACAACTGTGAACGTGAACTGTCGATCGGTGAAGGCGGTGACTGGACCCGTGTTCTGTGTCGGGCCCTGTCCCAATCCCATTGCGTTCACCAAATTTTTAAATTTGTACTATAAAAACTATTTAGCGTACCCTCTTTAGAAACGGAAGCAATATTTATCAATGATTCAATATTCAATAATATAGTTACTTTGCGACCTTCACGCCCACATAACCTCAAAATGGCATGTTCCTGTCAGCGCATTTACAACCGGTCCGAAACGAGTTGTCAGCGAGTGAATCAAATCGTACCTGTTGTAAACGATCTAAGCGCTGTAAGCACTGACGGCGCGATTCGAACCACGGCCTTAGAAAACTAGAAGTTAATAATATTGGAACTTTTTTAAGAACAGGTATTGCCTGGAACTGGGACAGGTTGTACCTGTTCCAAGAAAACGCAGGTCCACACCATCTCTAATTGCCAGACATATTTTTTAAGTGCCTACCTTACGGTATTAGGCCAAGGGGGGGGGGCTATAGCCCCTGTAGCCCTCCCCGTAGATCCGCTACTGTTTGGGTAGCTCGAGAACAGGCGCCTCGGCAATAAAATCGAGACAAAACAATTTTTTAACCATATTACACCGAACCTGGTGTTAGTAGTAAAAAGAGATGAAGGAGACAGAGAAGATAGATATTATAGTAAAAACAAGTGACTGCACGCTCGCCTAATTTAATATCACCAGTACTTGCATGGGTTACACTGTTCGACAGCTGGCCACTTGTGCAGCGAAATGCGGCGGATAGGCGTGTCATAATTTCACAGATCTTAGGATATACTTGCTTAAATGGTTATAATCGATATGGCTTTTTAGAGACTTTTTGGCAATATTATATGGTGTATTGACCTTTACGTTGTGTTTGACGACAACCTTAAAAAAACCTTATAAGTTAAATATTATGTTGCTTGTAGATTGTAGAATATGTATATTTTCAAAAACTGCGTGAGACTTATGTCCTATATTATTTTTGTGACGCCAATTAGAGTTTTTTATGCTGTTTCAAGTGACTTCAGAAATACTATATACCTACCATCATAGTTTCCCGAATCCCATTTCAATAAAAACATAATTTGCAATACCTAACTGATTTTACAAGATAAAAAAATGAGAACGATTCTTTTTAAGGCAGAATTTCCTGTAGTATATCACCTACACCTATACCTGGTGATCAGGAGAATGATAAACCCCCTATACAAGGCGAGTCTTTGACCCTGGGTAAAGTTGAAACCTTGGAGCACTCAGTGAGGTTTTTTTTACTCGAAAATAAAGGTCCGGTTTTGACCTTGTTCCCTGTTCCATCGACCATCATAATAATTGAAAGTCTGCAATATTGCCACACTTCGTTAAAATCGTAATATTCTTGCAAGTATTTAAAATGTATCAGAATGGTCCCATTTAAGGGTAGATAAATAGGGGATGAAATTTCATATTGGACCGATTTCGATGATTCTCTTTTTATTAGAAAGGGATTACCTACTTTAGGAGTGGCCCCATCTAAATTTAAAGAAAAAATTCTACCCCTAAGGGTTTATCTACCTATAGGGGATGAAAGTTCATATTGGACCGATTTGGATGATTCTTATTTTATTAGAAAGGGGTTACCTTAGGGGAGGTAACATTTAAATTTGATGAGAAATTAAATTTGAAGAAAAAATTTCAATCCTAAGGGTGGACAAATAGGGGATGGAATTTAATATTGGACCGATTTCGATAATTCTTAATAATTCACTAAAAAATAAGAAATAAAAAAAATTTAACACAAAAATTAAAACCGACTTCAAAAATTTGCCCGTATGCACCACTCCACTAAAAATTTAAAAAAAAAATAACAAAATATAACACCGACTTCACAAATTTGCCCGTACGCACATTTCAACTAAAATTCTAGAAACATTTTTCTCTTTCTGAATTGAGTTATCTTTGGAGTCGGTGACAGTAAGTTATGATGTATGTAGGATATGATGTATTCATATCTAAATAGATTTAAATTCCTTGCCTCGACTGTCGTCAAATCCAAAGATAACTCAATTTAGAGAGAGAAAAATATATATAAAATTTTAGTTGAAATCGGTGTTATTTTTTTTTATTTTTAGCGGATTGTGCATACGGGCAAATTTCGGCAAGTCGGTTTCACTTTTTTTGTGTTTCAAAAACTTCATAGGCATGCTACGATGTTCCCGGGTTATACTTTACTTGTGGACCTTGTGGTTGAAATTTTTGTGGGAGTTCAAGATTCACCCTGTATATTTCTTATCGTTTATGATATCAATTTCAAATTGTATAATAAATATGTAATGTAGGCTGAAAGTTAATTGCATACATTCTTCCGATAGATCTATCGGATGTGCTTCTGAAAACCGAAGATAGATAAACTCTGTTCAACGAATGTTCTTACCTACGTCACAACTCCCGTCCTTGTCTGACTCGTGAATATACGACCGATATCCATCGTATATTTATGAGTAAAACAAGGACGAGAGTTCTGACGTATGTATGAACAATCGTTGAACAGAGTGTACTCGCCTAAGCTACCCTTGACTAATACAAAAATAACTACAAAGAATTTAAGGGTTTTATTTACCTGAATTACGACTAGGTGCTTAGCGTGCATAAAGTGTTGAGGTGTTTGTGTTGAATTCAAAAGGCGTTTGGTTAAACAGGAAGACATACAAAAACAAGTTGGCTTGGAAACAAAATGCAACTGATATGATGACGCAAAGTCGGCCTGCGTATCAAATAAAGCACATTCCTTCCAGTCGGCACCGTCGCAATGTCCGGCAGCTGAAAGCGATGAGTCATCCAAGGGAGGTGGGCCTAAGGCGCCAAATTCAAATTTCAAGATGCCAACTTGGTAAATTTGGTAAAAAAAATGCTTTAAAATGATTGTTTACATATATAGCTCATGGGTTTACAACACGGATAATAATCTACGAGAGTGAAAGTCACATTTTCAAGGCCTTTTGGTCCATTTAGATATGTACGGGTAAAATTTTCGTAAATGCTAATTATTTCTTATTTGCGTGCCTAGATACAACTAAATTCAAATGAATAAAACCATGAAACTTCCTGATTTCAAGGTGGCTACGTTAAATCATGTAAAATTGTTAGGTATAACACTCTCCAAACACTCCAAACCAAAACCACTTTTACCCTGGAAGATTGTGTTGGAACAAAATCTCTTTTGATGGCCTTAACCCACTTTTCCCTTAAAATGGGATCTTTAGGGATGGAAAAGCGGACACTTTAGGACCGCCTTTGTAGTTTCCCTTGCAGTTGGGAACGGAACAAATCCACGGCATGATTTAAAAAGTCCGAAACTATAGATACAACCTAAAACCTATAAACTAAAATGAATTTTAATCACTTTATTCTGAACCACTGCTGTTTCACCACCATATTAATAAAACTCCACGTCCTATATTATTAAAAAACACAGTTCAACACTCAATAAAAACAACAAACGTTCTTTAAAACAGGAAAATAACCAGTCAAGTAAACGTAAACAACTACGAAAAGCTACACCTCCCTCTGATGACCAAGGCCTACTATAAAGACAGGCCCTGGCGCACAAAAATCACATGTCCATCTTAGGCCGACGTTACATGTCATTTGTCGCATAACTGAAAGCGGCAGCTTGGGTTTTGAGAAGTTTTAAATGTTTAAATTGTTTTTAAACGTGTTAGTTTCTATTTTAGAAACAAGTTTGTGTCTAGTGCGCGTATGTCCTGGCGGAGGGGAACCGCCCAGGTGTTATTATGGCCTCTGGGTGGGAGTCGTGCCGTCCAAGAGTATTGGTGCCGCTCGCACCGACGCGTGAGCGCTGTAAAGGGGAATTCTCCCCCGAACCACAGAATAGGGAGCCCGGAATTTCGGAATGGACTATTATGGACATGGACCGTATTGGACAGTGGAACCTGAGACACAGAGGGATGAACTACTTACGGGAGATCCGCGAGTTCAGACGGTCCGGGTGGCTGGAAGCCGTTCCCGTTGACCACGTTCGGTTCGGGTTTGTGTATTTATTGTATTCACCATTCACCTTGTGCGAAATAAATCAGTGTTGTAACCGTTGATTTTCGTTGTCGACCCACGCCCTGATACGGTTTCTATTCGGTCTTTCACGCTGCCGATCAACTGAGACCTCGTCAGTATTATTTACAGTATACCTACTGAGGTTAGTTTTCATTTTTATTTCGTAAAAAATAACCTAAATACCAAATATCGGGTCTGTTTATATTATATTTATACATATTACAAAAGCCAGGAAGAAAGTGTCGCCATAACAAACATTTGTTTTGCCTCGGGATGAAAATTTCCGCCAAAAATGGATTCGTCAAATCCCAATTGAGATTTAATTTCTAAAAAAACCCTTAAGTATGTGTGGCTAACACATTTTCAAGAAAGTGAAACAATAATTAAAGTGGACAAATGTGTTGTGGGAGGAAAATACCTATAGAGAATATCACCTAAGCTAAAGGAAGGTGATGTCCCAACAATTTTTGAGAAGTGCCAAAATATTGTGAGTGCAGTGCAGTTTAACCAAAACAGCTGAGGCAGGTTGAAAATTTTGAAAAAACAATTAGAGAAAGCTTGGATGCACAAAACCAATAATGTAATAGATGAAAGAAAACTTGCCAAATTGTTACGAAATTTGTTTTTCTACTTATCTCCAAAAATGCCTTTCATTAAATAGCACTAAGTTGGTCACGTGACTACGCGATTATGCGTTAGCGCCGTGGCCTGTCTTTATCGTTGGCCTCGTCTGATGACGTAGTGACGTTTCGCGTCGCCAGCTGACAGGCCTTTATCATTGCGACGGTGCCGTTCCAGCCCATTTCAGATTCCAAGGCTCACTTGATAGGATTGCGTTCTTCTTCTATGGAGGGTAGAGGTAAGGAGGACCATCTTATATGGGTATTCGGCTCAAAAACTGTCGTCTAAAAGCATTAAGTAAGGATGGCGCTCGTGTTGCTCGTGGCGCCCGGGTATAACCCGAACTTAGCGGTTGTAGTAGAGATGGGTAATTCGTTCATTTTACTACGACCGAATCAATCGGTGACCGATTTGAAAAAAGATCGAATGATTTTGTTCGGTCTTAGTTCGATCGATCGTCGATCGTTCAATGTGTGGACTGTGGAGTGTAGGTAATAACCGACTGCTTCATGATTGGATCGTTTCGATATGTTGAGATTCGGTCAATTAATACTTTAAAATGATCGAATCACAGTGATTCACGATTGACACATCTCTAGCAGAGTGGAAAGTAGCAAAGTTCGGAGGGTAGATTTGGTACCCGGGGGCAACAGCAGCGCCTTCTTAATTTAGTGATTTTGATGGTCAATTTTATAACACAGAGATGGTCCTCCTTACCTCTACCATCCATATTCCACACCAAATGTGCCGAAAGGTAAAATGAGCTGTATCTTTATATTTACTAATTTTCTCGTGATTTTAAAAATTTTCATTGGTTATTTTAGGCCAGAAATTTGCTATGATGGCGATGAAGTGTATCATTTCCAGAGTGATTCGAAATTTTGAGCTACTTCCATCAACGCCTGAACATACCTTGCAACTGATGCCTTTGATAATTTTAGTATCATCTAATGGTGTGAATATATCCTTAAGAAGGAGGGATTAAACTGTTAAGTTTCTAATCACAGACGCACGCAAAATAGTTTAGAAAAAGCACTTTATGTAGATTAAACATGGGCGCCCGCAGGAGGGGGGCACGGGGGCCCAGTTCTCCCCTCCCCTGGAAAATTCGCATTTTTATAATAGTCGGAGAGGTGGCGTCAAAAAAGTGCAAGAGTTTTCCCGGAAAGGTGTAAAATTAATTAGCATTCTTAAACTGTTTTCCGAAAGCTCAAAATTTGTATGTAATTACTGAATGTAATATAGCGATAGTTGTCGTTCCGCGAGTAATGTTGTCGATCGTGTAATAATACTACAATATCGATCGATCATGTAATAATACTACAATATATTTTTTTCAACCGACCGACCAGAAAATACACCCTTTCTAGAGAATTTTCCCCCATAAATTAACGTTTCCCGGCCTAGGCCGGAAAAAGGTAAAAAAAGTTTCCCGATCTAATCCCTGTTATTCCCTTCTCCTATCCCGATTTATGGTAGAGACGGCTTTGCTTTCTCGTTGCTATGGAAACAAACTTGTGCTGATTGTTGGGAAAAGTGTCAAACTAAAGAGTGTCGGCTGTTAAAAAAATATTGTACTTTAGTAGGTACATAAGGTAGATAATTATAGTTCCTCCAGCAGCGACAGCAAATTTAATATATTTTCCTATTATCCGCAACAATTTTAATAAAAGTTTCTATTAACTGTAGCATGTTTTTCTATTTACTCTGAATAAAATAATAAGTCAATGTATTAGCCAGAAATAAAGGATAATATATTATCATATTAACATTATTAGTAGTCACAAGGTAATTTGTCTATTAATTGCAAATAATCCCTTTTTAGAAAAAGTATTTTTATTAATCATAGATAGGTGATCTAATTGAGGCCTATTCAAAGCAGATATTTTACTGAGATTAATATATTTTTATTAATAATTAATAGAGTCAGCACTACAGTATATTATGAGTATACATGTCTAAAAAGTGAAGTTTGAGAGCTCTGTATTGTAAAAAAGGTATTAGCAAATATATGACATATACTTCCAATTAAAAATCGTGAGTTTTCGGTCAAAATTATTTGTTGTATTTCGACGTTTCGATAACTTAGTTATCATCATCAGGTTTCTTATAAAAATACTTTTTTTCTCATATAGGTGCAGAACATATTAAAATATTTTTTCTTTCAAAAACAAAAAAGGTAGCCAGTTTTTGTTGTTTTTTCTTTGCAAAAATTCAACGGTGTATACATATAATATAATTATTATTATGTGGTTATAAAACTGTAGTTAGGTCACATATTTGTTTTTCTCAGTTAAAAGTTCTTGTTAAATTATTTCATTTTCGAGGAGACAAGGCGAGAGATCAAAGAACAGTACATACTGTTCTTTGGTCTCTCGCGTTGAATGATTATATTATATGACATAATATACATTGTATATGTTGAATAACATAAAGCCAACATGTGCACAGATGTGCTTCTTCATTTGTTGTAAATAAAAATATTGATATTTGCAGATGTTTAAAGTTAGGTATACCTTGCGTTATATAAACGGAAAAAGTAAAATACCTGCATTTTTATTATACATATTATTATCCTCCTTATTTTAAAAGCTTTTATTTAACTTGCGATGTATGTATGTATTTATGTTTAGGTCAAATCTTGAAAGCTGAATTAGAACCACTTCCTGACATCCGATTGACCTGATATTTTGCATACACCTTTAGTTCCGGTGACAATACAATATACAATACTCAATATTGCAATACTTTCAAAATGGCCGTCGCCACAAGATGGCGCATGATGTATTTTTTGTCAACCCCCTTAATATGGGTATCAATAGAAAGGGCTTGAAAAGTAGAAAACGATAGAGTTAGTGACATCCTCAGACAAATAATAAACTATTTGTCTGAGGTGACATCACACTAAATTCAATATGCCCGCCGCTCCAACACGGCGGATTACATTTTCTTTTCCCATAATATTGGCATAAAACTTGAAAATAAAATTAATAGTAAAAAATATTTTTAAAAACACGCTTTTATTTAAATGCTCTGAAAAGAACAAAATAAACTTTATAATAAATCAAACCAAGGCAAACCCATAATTTTGTTACATTATAAAATTGTATATGGTATAAAAGCTTGTCGCGAGAATATATACAGGGTGTCTCACCACGAATTGCATCGATCGATATCTCAAAAAGTAAACATAGAATTTTTTTGAAAATTTGGTAGTTGACCATTGTCAATGAGTACTATTCATCTAAAATATTTTCAAAATGGCGGCACTTCCGGTTATACCGGAAGTCGATGACAACTTCGTTATTTTAAATGGAAACTTTCTTTATGATTTCTCTGCACCAAGCCTTTGACTACAAAATGCCAAGAGCGCGTTACGAAATATGTAGCCGTTATGAAGAAACTGTCAATTAAGTATGGGTCTGCATCTGTCATTTTTTCTCTAAAATGGCAAATATCTCAAAAACGGTTGAATTTAGGTATAGGACATGATACATGAAATGTACCTAGAATTTTCCGTAGAATCCAAAAATGCAATAAAATATATTTAAAATAACGAAGTTGTCATCGACTTCCGGTATAACCGGAAGTGCCGCCATTTTGAAAATATTTTAGATGAATAGTTCTCATTGACATTGGCCAGCTGCCAAATTTTCAAAAAAAATTCTATGTTTACTTTTTGAGATATCGATCGACGCAGTTCGTACTGAGACACCCTGTATATCTTGAAAGTAATTCTAACTAGAAAATATATTTTTCTACAAAAGAAATTTACACACGAAAATCTCGCGACAAGCTTTTATATCATATACAAGAGTTTGCCTTGGTTTGATTTATTATAAAGTTTATTTTCTTCTTTTCAGGGCTTTTAAATAAAAGCTCGTTTTTAAAAATATGTTTTTACTATTAATTTTATTTCTGCTATACCTATTACTACTATTGTACATAATGGAAAGTCAATATAGAGGTGCCCCCGTCTAACTTGTTGCAACCAACTTTACGGTGTTTTGGATAGTTCACCCTCGTAAATAACGGAGTGGCGGACTGATATTAATTTACGACCGGTCGCAAAAAATCGGCGGCTTTTCGACGACTTCAAAGAAGTTATCCGTCTCTAGACTTTGCTCAAGCGTGGGATTAATTTTCAGATCAAATCAATCGAAAACCCACCCTACTGAGATAAAAAATAAATATACAATTTTTCACACCTTTTTGGTTATCAGCGGCTTTGGGCCTATAGCCTAGAGGGAAAAAAATTAAAACCAATAAGTCGTGTACAGTTTTCGATCCTGAGTAGGGACCTGCTTCCTGCAGCGCGGGCTATAGTTATTTTGCTGGATTGAGTATAAAAAGTCTGCATGATTTTGATGTGCTTCCATCAAGCTTATGTATGAAGCTATAATTTATGCATTCACATATAGGTACATCATTTCTCTTAGAAACAATACCTTTTTAATTTTTTTGCAGAACAATAAAAATTATAGTTTGTGGAATAATTCCTAAAATTATAGTAACATTATAATATCTGGTTTTGCCACGGGCGTAGCCAGGATTTAGTTTTGGGGGGGGGGGGTTAGTTTGAGAAGTAAATAAAACAACAAAAATATACTTACATGAAATTTAATATCTATATATTCATCCGAAAAACTACGACATAATTATAAAGTTCTTAACTTTAAATGAAATGGATAAATTAATTTCGTTCCTCTGCGCTAAGTCTAAAACCATTAAAGAAGAAATCTTCGGCTTTTTCTTTTAAATATATCCACTACTTCATCTGCATGAATTTCTGTTCCATAGTGAATGTTCATTAACCATTAAGTCTGTTTTCACTTGTAGTGTTTCGTAAATAGTTTTTCAGTCTCCTTAGGCTCGAGAAAGACCTTTCTGGGGTAGCAGTGGATACAGGAATGGTAGCCAAGATTTGTAGTAATGTGTAAATATTAGGATAAAGGTTTTTATCGCACATATCTAGGCATTCCAAACTAGATTACGGGGTAGGCAGTCTTCTTATCAGCATGCAAGGTAGCTGAAGCTTTGATAGCTAAATCCAAATTTGTTTCTTTATTAGAAACCCCTTGACCTTGACTACACCACTTTTTCAAGTAGTCCATACCTTTAGGTTTATCACCCTTCCTTTTTTTCATTTTTCGACAGTAATAATGATTCACGTATCTATCCTTAACAAGGTCATCGAATAACAGTGCACTAAAATTACTCACTTACACGGTACACTTAATTCTCTTCACTATTCGTTCACCACTTTTCACTTTTATTCGCTTCGAGTTCGCATGGAACAATACTGCCGTAAGCGCGGTCACGCGCCGCGGCGCCGCTTATATAGCAGCCCAGTAGCCGTCCAGAAACTTCCACGAACTTCCACAAAGTTCCGCTCATTTCGACCTAGGGGCGTGGCGAATAATCGAGAAACAACGCAAAGTGTCCCTACAATACAAAATAGTTCGGCTGCAACTGCGTCTGCCTCTCGTCAAAAGATGGCGCTAGGCGCTACTATTACTACATATATTCAAACGTAATAATAATTTAACTCTTCACTCCTCGTATTTTTTCGGTATAATATTAGGTAATATTTTGCTTATTTCGGGAAATAAGCCCGAAACCCCCCCCTTGGCTACGCCCGTGGGTTTTGCATTAGTAAAATGTAGCTGCAATTACGAAAAAGTGCAATTATTAGAGATAATAATTTTACTAAATTATTTTCATTAATAATATTAGTAATAACAATAATTTCTGGCCTAATAATATCAATCACACGTGGAAAAACATCTCTAATAAAATTTCTAAACAAAAGTTAAAGGGAGGTAGAATTGTTCCTTGGAATACCTCGTACAAAACACTTTTTTTTAATAGAACGATAATTTTTTGTCACCTATTAAACTGAATATTATCATTATTATCTCATTACTCATTACTTGAACGAATGTCGTGCCGTTAGCAAATATAAATAAACCTGATCATTTTGTCTTGTAGATATTAAGTACAGGGTGGACCAGTTTTTTGTAGCAGGACTTTAACAGGTGATAGATCTTCAAAAAATAGCGTCACTTTTTCGTATAAACTATATCTTTTTAAGGCTTTAGAAAAAAGTTACAGGGAGTTAAAGTGGGAAAAAATATGCGGACTTTATTGAATATTTACCAAACCAGTTGAGATATTTAAGTCATATTTGGTATACGTTAAAACGACATGGGTTAGCATAAAACCTGTTAATATCGAACATCTTGAACAACCAGTGGCGGAGAAGTGGGTAATTGGTAAAATTATGTTTAGGAAAATAAATGAATCACCTTGTATTTTAACAAAAGGTATTGAATTTTTTATGTAGTTCTTAATTGCAGACAAAAATGTCCCCTTGGTATTTGTTCGCATGTGTTATAGTTTAATGGCAAATTTCATTTTTTTGTATTATTTCGGGGTATTTCTGAAAATTATCAAAAAAAATTGCTCCATAAGTCACACTTAAAGTAGAAATAATGTGTTTGCTACTTTACATAAAGTAACTTTTTCCAATAAACTTACCTATTTAAGGCTATACTTTTGAAGTTACAGGGTCTACAGGATACAATTAAGGTTACGCTCTGTATCTTGACAAGTAAAACCTTGAATGGGTTAGTTTATTGGAAAAAGTTACTTTATTTAAAATAAGAAACACGTTTTTTCTACTTTAAGTGTATACGAAAAAGTGCCGTTATTTTTTGAAGATCTATCACCTGTCCTGCTACAAAAAACTGGTCCACCCTGTATATACGACTATTTTTAAACAATGCATAAAACATTTCAAAAACTGAACATACCACATTTATTAAACAAATATGCCGATTTATAACATGCCTTGTCTAATATACCACCTATACAGAGCAGGCATGATACATAAAAAAAATTGTATCATGCACAGGAGGGGACCTGGCGTATGAATTTGAATTCTTCAATTGTTTTCGGTCAGGGACTCTTCTTTCATCATTCTAATGGTATCAGTGATGCCAGGTATGCCATTTTATTGGAGAATCTATATGAATATAACAGGTACTTTGATTGTTAGAAAAAATCATAATGGTTTCCATGATTTCTAAAAATTAGACTTGAGAGTGTTGTGTCTACAAATGCAGAATATGGCAACTGGCAAATGAAAAAAATTTATTTTATAGTTGAAATTGATTTCCAGCAATTATTTCCACGAATTTAAGTAATAGATAAGTATGGTAAGTCAGTGCCGATTTTGCTTATTTCAGAATTTGTCGCTATTGCACCTTCTTACCAGGTTCCTCAATCCAATCGTAATACTTATATTGAACTTTCTTCCCTTGTTGAATGTATCTACCCAAAGAACTTTCACAGATTTCGGGATGGACTAATAAAATTAGGTCTAGCAGTCGTTCTAATCATGCAGTTTTTCTCGGTGTTCATTATACAATTTTTGTAATTTTATTTTTCTCCCAAGGTACCTTACACACGTAAAATAAACTTGTAGTAGTGGATAAAAACTCTTTAAAAAAGTCCTGCAGCTTCCTGCTTAATAATTTAAAATTTACGAAATACGATTTTTGTTTTGAACTACCTACTTATACGTAATGCCTACGTAATGGGAATCGTAGGATTACTAAAGGTGATACAGGAAAAATCTGGTTGCAATTATTGCTACTACTGCAGGCGGCCGCATTACCTTTAATTGGCACATGACACATCTGAGTATCTGGAAGATAGAAAACTTAAAAATTGTGAATTATGATGGGAAATATTTTGCCTCCTTTACAATCTACATAAAACCTGATGGCAGTTGGACACTGACATATATAACATAACCTTGTACCAGCCCCCTTGTGGTCTCCTTGGAGTCGACAGAAAACAAACTTCCCCTCAAGGCTTCACTTTTCCTATGTGATAGCCTGTGACATGCTGGGTCCCCTTATTTTAAGGAGTCCCTGTTTTTGGTTAACAATTCGCCATAGTGGCAATTCAAATTCATGGAGCTCATATAGGAAACACTATTTAGCGAAACAATTATCTTTTGAATTTCATAATATTTGTCTATATTCAAATCATAATGTTACTTGTTTAATAAATCGTTTTTAACTTACTGTAATTAATTTAGAGAGTCTTATTGACTACGTATTTATATTGTTAATTTAGTCCAGTTATTCCAAATATAGCTAGTGCAAAAATTCTTTCGTTGTTTCAGTTTAATACCATCGACATTTTTCAATAACGGTGACGATAATAATGTAAAACTCACAAAAATATTCGGGCAGCTACATATTTAGGTATGGTATTTACATATTTTGGTATGGTATGTACAACATTATCGTATTATATAAAATTATTACCTAACTGAGCCACTTAACTCCCGAGCAATAAATTACCATAGTTTAATAAATTTTGTAACAAAAAATTATTTTATGTTAATGACAAATTAATTGTAATGGCTTTGAGCACAAAACAAACAAACAAAAAATTGATTACCAGTTTCTTTGCCATTTATTACTTCCACAAACTTGTTAAATATTCAATAAATATTTATGTATCCCTTAGATTGGACACAAGATATTATAGAGAATGAAATTGCTTATTGCAAGATCGCAAGGTTCTGCAGCTTCTGAAATGAAGCTTAAAAAAATTTCAAATTATACAGTTACAAAAAATAATAGATATAGCCCTCTACGTTCCGCCCTCTTGTTATTTTAGGAAAGAAAACGCGGTTAAAATTTAGTAATTTTTCTTAAAGAATAAATCCATCATAAAATTCACTTCGAATAGTTACTTCTTTGTTTTCTTAAGTTCATAGTTGGGAAATAAAAATACAAACAAGTGTTCTACAGCTGGTTTTAACCAGAGAACCATGTTCTCAGTTTTAACTTTTAACAGTGGCACTACTGGCCTGGCACTTCATGTAAATCTGTTAGGGAATTCCCCCACTCTAACAGTCAGGGGGCTGGCGTCAAAATTGTATGGGTCATTTCAGCATAATTTTTCTTCATTCTGTACGGTAGTTTTTACTTGATAAATAAGTAAGGTTAGTGTCAGCTGGCGCACCCCTGTGGCAAAAGGGTACTAGGGGACTACTAATCCAGTAAAAAAATATTTTTTTCGGGTCATTTTAGCAAAGCTGGAAATTTGAGGATTATTTATTTATGGTGAAAAAAATGTGTCAGCTGCCTGCGGTGGGGGGCAAAACTTGTTAGCTGCGCATGTGAGAAAGTTGAAAAAAATCCGGACGATTTCAGCAAAGCTGAAAATTATTTATATAATAAATTACTACATGAAAATCGTATACAGTCAAGTCCCTATTCTTGGGACGGCGCCATTAATTGGGACAAAAACGGCGCATTTTTGAAGTCTTATAAAATGGCAACACTGCAACAAAGTCTCGCGAACGCCGCCGCGCGCGCTTCTTCTAGTCTCCCGTCAACCGCTGAGGCGAGTGCATGCGCGAGTTGTGATCACGGTAAGTACGGTTTCCCGCCAAAACTGGACCTTCGATATTTCGTTAAAATAACCCAACTAAAGTGCTCTGTAGATTAAAGGAAAATAAGTATACACTTTTCAAATTTTGGTATGTTATACTCTATACATATCTTCAACTGGTTTTCATAGTGTTAAATGTTTGCTTTTGTTTATTTTTTTTGTATTAATATTTTAGAAAAAATTGTGCAAAGTATCAAAACTTGGGACACTTGTCCCAAGTTTGGATGTGCTTACATATTATGATATTCTGATGTTCGGTCAGCGAATCCTACTTGATTTTGATATATATGTTTTTGTACCAGGTTGACCCAAAAAAGCACAATGGAGACTAGAAGGCTAGACAAAAGAAAATACCATGATTATTCAGAGGAACTGCTCCAAATTGCATTGACAGATATAAGAAGAAATAAACTCTCAGTAAGGCAGGCAGAAGAAAAATACGGGATATCTAAAAGTACGCTGAATAGAAAAATAAACAATAAACATCTACAAAAATATGGACGCCCACCCGTGTTTTCAGCAACGGAAGAAGCCCATATATCAAAATGCTTATCCTTGGCTGCAAAGTGGGGATATCCCTTGACAAAGAGAGACCTAAAGGAAGTAATTAAAAAAAGGTTGGATGGAAAAGGTGTCACAGAAAAACGTTTTATAAACAACAAACCGGGTAAAAAATGGCTAAAAGCTTTTTTAGCCCGCCAACAAGATTTATTAAAAACGAGACTTAGTCACAACATTAAGCGTGCTAGGGCAGGAATAACTCCAGAAGTGATCACAGAATATTTTAACGAATTAAAAGAGTCGCTTAAAGATATACCCCCAGAATCAATAATAAATTACGACGAAACAAACATGCAAGATGATCCCGGCAAAAAAAAAGTTATTGTTCATCGTCATTGTAAAAATCCAGAACAAATAAAAGACACAAGTAAGGCTGGTTTTTCGGTGATGTTTGCAGGATCTGCAAGTGGAAGCACACTACCCGTTTACGTAGTTTACAAATCTGCAACTAACTTGTACCATTCTTGGATGGAAGGCGGTCCGAAAAATGCCAGGTACAACCGATCGAAATCAGGCTGGTTCGAGGGACCATTATTTGAAGATTGGTTCATTACAGTGGCTTTACCTTACCTCAAAAAACTTGGAGATGGCCCCAAAGCTATTATTGGCGACAATCTGGCTAGCCACGTTTCCATTCGAGTGCTGGAATTGTGTATAGAGAATAATATCAAATTTCTGCTCCTTCCACCTAACAGTACCCATCTATGTCAACCCCTGGACCTTGCCTACTTTAGTCCGCTGAAGACAGCATGGAGAAAATTGCTAGATGAATATAAAAGCAAACATCGTGGTTCCATTGCAAAAGATATATTTCCTCGAAAATTGAAGCAGGTATTGGAAATTATAGAAAAAAGCTCCGCCCAAAACTTAAAAAGTGGTTTTGCAGCAAGTGGAATTTACCCCCTAGATCCATACCAAGTCCTAAAGCGTCTACCTCAAAAAGATGACACCAAAGAAAACTCCGAAGTTTGGACAAACAGCTTCGAAAGTTTTCTTAAACAAAAAAGGCAAAGTGAAACCCAAACTTTAAGAAAAAGAAAAAAAGTCACTACAGCTCCAGGAAAGAGTTTATCGGAACTAGATGTGGTGGAGAATATTAAAAAAGTAAGGACAGAAAAGAAAAAGAATGACGTTGCTGCAATCCCTGGGCCATCCAACGCACCTAATTTAAAAGTAAAAAAACGACTAGTTAAAACCAAGACTCTATATGACCTCTCTGGCTCAAGCGAAGACGAAGGTCATCTGTCCCTACATGATACCGACTCTGATGTAGATATGGAAGATTTTTCAGATTTTATAGAAGACAGGCGGGAACAAAGCAAAAAAAAATTCACAGATAACTTGAACAATAATTCAGACTACATGGCAGATATGGATGCGCAAACTAAAGAGAGTGCTGAAAAAATAGCCAGTGAGAAGCCCGATGGTGATAAAGCAATACTAGACAAGACTGAAGACATTTCTAACCCTAATTCCTACGATAAGACCGAGCAAGAAAAGACTGAAAGTAACGTGCAATTAGAAATTAAAGACTTTGTCATTGTGGACCTCAAATATAACGAGGGCACAAAAAAAGAATGTACCAAAGAGTTTGTGGGAAGAATTTTAAAAATTGACCGCGAACAAATTCTGTTGGACTTTATGCGAAAGTACAAAGGCTCCCACAACGTGTTTGTTTTTCCAGACATTGAAGACAGGCTATTTGTCCAAAGATCTCAAATAAAAAGAGTGATAAAACCCGTTAGCAACACTAGAAACACTATATTTACTTTTAACGATCTTGTTTGTTAACTTTTAAAATATTCTAAGTTTGTTAAAGAGTGGATATTTATTTTATTTTCGTTTGGAATAAACTTTTTTATTTTTTGCTTCAGTTTTTAATTTTTTGGCCCCCCAAAAAATTCAAAACACAAATATATGTATACATATTTTTAAAAATGTATTTTCCAGTCCCAAGTAAAGATTCTGACGCCCTAACTTGATTTAACAGGCTAATAACATAGGTGTCCCAAGTATGGGAACGTGCTCCTAACTTGGGACAAACAATAAAAAAAATAAAAACAAATATACAATAACTTTTTCTCAACAACAAATTTTTTCAAAGATATCTCTCACCATTCACCCAACTTTTGACGTTAATAGTTTTTCTACAGCACAACCCAGCGACTCACTGTGAACGGTTAAAGTTGAAAACCGTCCCAAGAATGGGGACTTGACGTAAATAATTGTCAGCTGGTGCAAAACTACTGTGCGTTCAAAGTACCTATAGCGGAGTACAGGGTGTCCCAGTTAACGAGATAAACGCGATTATCTCGCTAATTTTAAAGATAAATTCATGGTTCGAAAACCAGACTTGTGTAGAATTTCCCGAGGAATTCGAATGTGACGTCAAACTTAATATACCGGGTATTGTTAAAAAGTTATTTCAAAAAATACCGTTTTCCAAAAAATTGTGTACTTGGATTTTAACACGAAATGCTAGTAATGAGTATACTAGGAGTAACGAAAATGTGTCGGTTTTCATTTCTGACTTCCGGTTTTACCGGAAGTGAGCATCACTTTGTCAGATTTTTGAGGCAACCTGTACATTTTGGATTTTTTAAGCCTTTTTTGTTCTCCCAATTCCAACCATATATATTTTTATATAGTTATCTCTACCGATATATTTTAGCATTCCTTGCAAAGATATGAATTTGTCATATTCGACGAAATTTATCAAAAAATAAAAATTTACTGATTGGTTATTTTTAAAGATAACTATATAAAAATATATATGGTTGGAATTGGGAGAACAAAAGGCACTTAAAAAAACTCAAAATATACAGGTTGTCTCAAAAATCTGACAAAGTGATGCTCACTTCCGGTAAAACCGGAAGCCAGATATGAAAACCGACACTTTTTCGTTACTCCCCATATACTCATTACTAACATTTCGTGTTAAAATTTAACTTCACATTTTTTGGAAAACGGTATTTTTTGAAATAACTTTTTAACAACACCAGGCATATTAAGTTTGACGTCACATTCGAATTCCTCGGAAAATTCTCACAAGTCTGGTTTTCGAACCATGAATTTATCTTTAAAATTACCGAGAAAATAGGGTTTATCACGTTAACTGGGACACCCTGTACTTAAGCGGGCGCCACGCGCTGCCTTCTTGATGACGCAGCTAACATGTATTAACTCCGGTGAGGAAATAAAGCGACCGAAAAATAAAATACAGGAGATGTATATTCGGATATTGGTACAAAGACGGCTATATCGAGATTAAAAACTATTTGTCCCCTATTTGAAGACTGGACCGACTAAATCGCAGAATCCCTTGCTCAGCGATAAATAGAAGGCCAGCTGTGTGTGTGTGTGAGGATCGCGGGTTGTATCGGGTCAACACGCTGGCCTTTATACAGGGTATTCACATCAGGTGATTACACATGTCATATTTTAGCACATTTTCTTGTCAGCTGACTATTGATTTTCTATTTTTAATATATTAAACTAATTAGGTACCTACTGATTCCACGAGAAAGCATAATATTATGCTCTTTGAATCACTGTCTTTATTAGTAAAGTCATATCAGCAAATATGAAAATCTGTACCTAATTAGTTTAATATATAAAAAATAGAAAATCAACAGCTAGCTGGCAAGAAAATGTGGTAAAATATGGTTGCCTGTATCAATGTATTTTTATTTCCAACTAGCTGGAAAAAGTAGCGAATTTCAAAGGATTACAAAAAACACGGGTATTTTTAAAATATCCATAGATACTAATGACACTAGTTTAAAAGTTATGGGCGAGATTTTTTTTTGAATTTCAAACTTTATGCCGGCATAAATTCCTCTATTTTGTCTCTTGAGCCGGAATTTTACCTTCGTTAAGATTGGCATAGGTTTCGGAATATGCTCGGAACGAAAACACGGTAATAAACATTGTAATTATCCAGTCTTGTTGTAAATAAAAAACATAGGCAAAATACCGCTTAAATTATGCAGCGGGAATGCAAAAGTGTGGCTATTATTTATCAGATGGCGCGAAAAACAGACGATCGATGAACGGTTGACGCTGTTGTTACAGGTGCAGTTTAATAATTACATATATTATGTTCATATGATCAATTTTACGTTTTGGCGATATAATATTTAATCAACTAAGCTGTCTGATTACTTTTTTATGTTTTTGTATTACTTCCATATTATTATATTTTTTGAATTGCGAATTTTTAATATTAAAATAATATAAAACTTCAAAAGGTATATTCGGGAGACCCTCGTAGCTCAAAGGCTCCGATCTGTGATTTTAACCCCTCTCTTCTAAGCAATAGTTCATTGATTTTTAGCTTGAAAGGTACACGGCGGCACTAAAAACTGCTTTAGTTGACTTTGCATTATTTATACGTGTGGGTTGGGTACTGTTATGTTCTTATAGTTATGTCGCCGTTATGTATTTTTCGTGAGGAAAACACAATCGTTAGCATATAAACTGACATTAGGGGAGGATTCATGTCTATGTCTCTATATGTATAGGTATGTCGAAAATTATCTATACCGGGTGTTCCATTTTAATAAATGCAGCTATTATAAATACCTCAAAAACGAAAATCACATAAAAGTTGTACCATATTATGAGGTGTAATGTAAGACGCACGTTTTCACTTGTAGGCAGACGAGGTTTTTAAGGTCACCTGAATGTATACTGTGTTTTTTACTGTTAAAGGCATATCTTTAGTTAAAGAATGTGATTCGGCACGTTTTCTGTAGGTATAGTATTGCTGGCTTAAAAGTTCTACAAAATTATGTTTAGTTTTTTCAATGAAATGAAACATGGTCTTTTATGTGTAAATAAGGTGTTTCTTCGTTTGCATTAACACTACATTCCAACACACATTTTAGGTGACACAATAATTAAGATAAATACATATCTCGAAAATAAAAAATGAAAAAAGAAAACGATATATTGATTCGGAAGAACATCTTCTGTACCTATATGTTAAACATCTACAGTGTGACCTCCGTTAAGGAGTTACCACCCTGGTAAAATATCTTTATTTGTTCACCGATTTTGATAAACTTTTTTTTGTTAGGTTCAAAAAGCACATTAAACAATGTGTGTAACTTTTACTTTTGGGCTGTAATCATGGCCACCTGTCAACACATGTGCTCAATTTCAAAAAGTACTATTATTTTTTTAATAATATTTTTATTAGGTACAGGGTGTTCACCTGAAGGTGATAGGAACATTCAATTTAACCATTCCGTATTTTTTGAGACAAATTAATGATTTAAAAACCAGTTTGTTGCAGTTTTTTCCAAACAATGTAATGGCGTTTGGAAAAAACAATCGAACGTCAAACAAAAGTTATAACCAAAAAACCTTTTTGGAAAAAATGAAGATGGTGCAAAATGTATCTTTTTATTAATTTAAACATATTTTTTTATTAAAGGATAATAATAGAACATATATGCAGTTAACTTTGGGGTTACCTTTCGATTAAAAACGAGGAAAAATAACCGACTCAAACGTGGTCACGTGACTTTCGCTATCTGTCAAAAATTATATTTAAAAAATACAATCCCTAAAAATTGGCTTACTGGTTACAATTTCAAAACGTTTAACTTGAAAAAGTCTTTTCTATTTTAATGTTACATAAGCGCCTATTTCCTATTTATAAAATTTCTTAAAATTTTAAAAAGTCATTACTTCGTAAAAACTATTTTAGCTAGTGATATAGCTATACAACATAATATACGAGTATCATTCTATAGTTTTATTAACTTTTTATTATTACTAAAAAATATTGATAAGAATATGTCTTTTTCAAAAGAAAATTATATTAACGCTTTAAAATTCTATTATGTTTGACACAAAGTTGATGTACCGGCAAGCATTTAGGTAGTACCATAGAAGAATCTACTACGTAAATTCTTCTATGGTAGTACCTATATACACAGTTGAAAATAATATGTTAAATTTAACATTTTTTTGATGTTCCATCTGGTCCACACACAAAAATATGTAAAATGGCTGATGTACGTGTCTGTCAAATTTTACGTTATGCGTTGTGTAGAAAATGATTAACTGAAAGTGTTATATCATTTTGAAGTATTATTGTATGTCAACTTATACATACAGATTTGTGAAAATAAAAGTTAAATTGACATTTAAGTTTTGTTGTATTTACGATGGTAGTGTGTCATATTGAAAGTTTCCATATTCAAATTAACAAGTCAGGTAATGTTAATTAGACATTTGTCATTATTTATATTAACAATTTACATTAACAAAATTCAAAAAATCAAATTAACATTTGATCTAAAGTTAAAAATACACATATAAATAGTACTTTTAACATAAGATTAATAGTAAATAAATATATTACGTAATAATTACATTATTATATACAGCGTGTCCACATTAAGAACTTACCACCCTTGTAAAATTTTTTATTTGTTGATCGATTTTGATAAAAGTTTTTAAAAGGTATAGGTATTCAAAATGCGCATTCAATGAGTAGGTAACTTTATTCTTGGGTTGTAATCATATAAGAAAAAAAGTATTATTTTTTTTATTTCTAGATATTACCTATTGTTTTTTAACATTAGAACAAATGTTTAATATGCGCATTTTTAATATATACCTACCTAACAAAAAAAGTTTATCAAAATCGGTCAACAAATAAAGATTTTACAGGGGTGGTAAGTAGGTACTTAATGTGGAGACACTATATATTATATTATTTATATATGTCTATTTCTTAATAATACCTTTCTGGATACTTACCTTTTAATAAACTTTATACTTTTACTGTTTCTTACACTGCAAATGACTGGAACAACACTGCATGACTATAACTTGTTTTATAAATCTCGGGCAATAACATCTTCTTAGCAACTATAGCAACTATGTGAAGTAAATGGGCGATACTTGCAAAATGAATACAACAATTTTGATTTGTGATTTTTTTTTATTTCAAAACAAGGGGGTTACATATTATTAGGATTAGGCAGATTAATAATAATAATAATAGAAGATACATCTATAGTATACAAAATATCATATACTATATAAAATAAATATCAAATTTCTATGATAATAACTATGATCACTATAGGTATACCAATATACAAAAGGCAACTTTTTAAATTTATTCAAAACAATTTAATAACAGGTAAAATTAAGAATTATTCAAATAATGTAGGTATAAAATCTAAAGATCTAGGCGGAACAGCATAAAAATGAGAAATAAGGGCATTTGTGTGCGGCAAATTCATAATTAAAGAGCCACCCCTGGTTAACATAATACCTACATATAAAAACTCTGGAAGTTGGTACTTATATATAATATGTGTAGGAATTTGAAATATCACTTACCTGGATTTTTTGTACACACACTATTACCGTACTATTACTACACAGCAACACACGCTATTAATCGATAGGAATTGGCACCTCGTACGCGACGCAATTCTGGACTGACTGAGATGAAAACGACTTGACCAAGTGTGATAGCCGGGAAGCGAAAACAACAGTCCAATCATTCGATTTTAACAAATACTGCGTAGAGACTTACAGTTTTATGATCGAAATGACACTGAAGTTTATGTTGCGTTGCAAAATGAATAACTTAATATGTTAACTCTACATGCATGAAAGTATTAAATGCACGTATTCTGTTATTCAAAACATATCGAAATAAGTTAAATAGGGAAGCGAAAACAACAGTCCAATCATTCGATTTTAACAAATACTGCGTAGAGACTTACATTTTTTGAGTCGAAATGACACTGAAGTTTATGTTGCGTTGCAAAATGAATAACTTAATATGTTAACTCTACATGCATGAAAGTATTAAATGCACGTATTCTGTTATTCAAAACATATCGAAATAAGTTAAATAGGGAAGCGAAAACAACAGTCCAATCATTCGATTTTAACAAATACTGCGTAGAGACTTACAGTTTTTGAGTCGAAATGACACTGAATTTTATGTTGCGTTGCAAAATGAATAACTTAATATGTTAACTCTACATGCATGAAAGTATTAAATGCACGTATTCTGTTATTCAAAACATATCGAAATAAGTTAAATAATAAATGTTAAACTTAACACAGAAGATAGTTACATCAACACATTGTACATATTCAGTAATATTTTTAACATTTGTGCGAGTTAAAATGTTACAGTTTTACACATTGACGTATCTAGATGATTCGACATATTGCTCGTGCGTTAATTTAAGTAACAATGTATGTCACTTTTTGACACAAATATATTAACATCCAAAAAAAGTAACATACTTCAATCCGATTTTTAACTGTGTAGTATATTTCCTAACAAGTGCGGAAAGTGCCACTTTTCCGCACGCGATTGCAGTTGGCTGAACGAGTTCTGCCAAGAAATCGAGTGTGGAAAAGACACTTTCCGCAAGAGTTAGGAACACTATTTTTTCTACAAGCGTGCGGAAAAGTAAGACACTTTTACTCACGCATTTACTTTTCCGCACTAGTGCGGAAAAGTAGTGCGGAAAAGTGACACTTTCTAAACTAAAATGCGTGCGGAAAAGTGTACTTTTCCGCACGCTTGTAGAAAAAATTTATTTACATTACTCTAAATGTATGCCAAAATAATACATATATTAAGATATCAGCAAATAGTAGGTATTTCACATATCTAACAAAATTCACAACTTTACGTCAACTTTGGATCAAATACAACAGAATTTTAATTTCTTTCGGTTTATCAATATTAAGTACTTAATAAAAAGTTAATAGAATGATAAAAGATAAAACTATAATGACATAAATTCTAAATGTCAGTTAGGGTAAGTATTGTGATCATTCATGCGGTTTTGAGGGAGAATTATTATGTCATGACAGTAGATTTGACAGCCGGTAGGTAGTCCTCTTACTTAATATTTTACTCAACAATATTCTTAATAACTATGAAAAAATATATAAAAATAAAGGAGCGTAAATATTCATATTATTATTTTGTGTTACAGCCAACTATGATTTACATTAAAAAAACACAAGTTTATGTCATACCTCAAAAATCACTAACAGCATAAAAAATTGGATAAGATTATCTTATTAAGCCCAAAATTATCTACAATTTTTGTCTCTACAGTTTTTCTGTATAATCTGAAATAACGGAGCTACAGAGATCTGATGAAATAGCAAAAAAACACTCTTTTCAAAATATCTAGTGAGCCATGAACTTTTTTAAAAATCCGAAACGGGCATTAGATTGAGCATTCAAAACTGCAATTCTTTCCCCATTTAACTTTTGTTCTAGCTCTGCTAGTTTCCGAGATCCCCATAGTGAGCATCGAAAAAAACTCACCCTGCATACACTCGGCCGACCAAAAATTCTCAAACAATATTCTAAAGCCAAATACCTATTAGTTAAGAAAAAAAATTTTTAGGGACATGACACCATATCATCAGCCGTAGCATTTACACTTTATAGTTTGGCCACAAACCCAGAAGTGCAGGTAAATACATTATTTTGTTGCTTAGTCCATTTAAAACAATTTTTTTAATGTTGGAGTAGGTAACTAAGTAAGTACTTAAGGATGTGCAAGGGCTATATTTAATACAAAATTGCTTGTAGATAAGCAAAAAAAAAGTTCCAAAGTTGATATTTTTCTATATTATATGTTTGTTCCGTTTTCTTTTGATTTTTTTTTATTCGTCATTGATGATTGACTTAAAATATAGGAAAAGGTGGTGAAGGAGCAAGTCGACATTTTCGGTACAGAATGGAAATGTGCTAAATCGACTCCAAAGCACATTCAGGAAATGAAATATTTGGACCTTGTGCTAAAAGAAAGTCTCAGATTGTACCCTTCAGTGCCGGTTATGGGCAAGCATCTTTTACAAGATCTCGATTATGGTAAGTAGTAGGTACGGCTGCGGCCAATTTGAACTTGCAATGTCAAACTGGCCGCAAGTTCAAACTGGCCTCGACTGTACAGGGTGTCCAGATTTGGTTGTAAATGCGGGGTATCTCCGGTTATTTTTAGAGCCTAATATATATAGATAATAACTACATAGTGTTATATATTTTTGTAAAGCTTACGACAATCTGAATATAACTACATAGTAGAAAATATGCAGGGTGTTCTATTTAAAAAAAAACTAAGTTTGGTCCATACATCGAACACTATCAATTTTAGTAGAAAACTGAATTCTACGTGAAAATGTCTATAAGACACAGTTTTTGCCATTTCAATATCATTAACCGATCCCAGGTATTAAGGTATGCCCCAAAAGCGCAAATTTTCAATTTCGCCCTGTATCTTAAAAACGAAGGTGGCTATGAAAAATCTGTTTACGGTATCTTTCGTTTCACAAAAAAGTAGGAACGGTTCGCGAAAACCACAACTCTCTATCTCTAAAAATAACCGAGATACCCCGCATTTACAACCAAATCTGGACACCCTGTACATTCCCAGATAACGTATGATCAACCCGATTTTAATGATGGTTCAAAAACTAAACTTGTCTAGAATTTTCCGTTAAAAAGTTATTTAAAAAAAATATACCCTTTTCCAAAAAATTGTGAAGTTGGATTTCAACACGGAATATTAATAATGAGCATACGGAGAGTAGCAAAAAATTGTCGGTTCTCATTTCTGTCTTTCGGTTTGACCAGAAATAAGAATCATTTGGTCAGATTTTTGAGAGAGTAACGTAAACTTAAACTTACCAGTGCCTGATACCTTAAGGATTGATTTATCAAATTTTAATCTATAAAAATCAACTTGGCGCGTTTTTTGATGATTCTTAATATGAAGTAAGTAGGAGACACATAACTGGAAATAATTACCAACAGCCCAAATCAAATCTGCAATATATTTTTTTTATAAACAATACTTTAAAATTTATATTTTTTTATCCAGTAGCTGATATAGTGATTTTTGACTAGATCCTTTTAGCCTGAATCTGATAAGCCCAAAACCTGACACCCTAGAAAAATTGTCACAGCAATTTTTAAAAAGGAGAACCCAAGTGATTAATGCATGTAGAAATGTTTATTTCTTCGTACATTCTCATTTCTGGAACATAGTAACTTATTCTTTGGGTTTCCAATTTTGGAAATTGTTATTTGTTCATATGTCAAAGTTGTTATTAAAAATAGTGTTCGCTTTTATTTACATATTTCTTTTATTTTTCGATGTTAATATTGATTCTCGTAAATGTATTCCCATTTTATTTAGCTCCATCTATTTTTTTTTCTCATTTAAAAATAGAGAAACCAAGATAACTAACTTAGGAACATACATAACTCATAACTCTGACTTCTACCGACATAAATATTTCAATAGACTGGATTTATAGTTGCTCATTAGCTTATTTTTCAATTAAATAAAACATGGCACTGGCATGTGGTTGCTTCTGGGGTACCTACTCCTAGTTTGGAGTATTGTGATGGTGAGAATTATTATTAGGTATATTATATTATTATTATGCGTCAGGTTTAGGCAATGTGTCAGGCACTGGTACGTTTTATTTGTTTTTTTAGGTTCCTTTTATTCTCCCAATTCCAACTATATATAGTTTTGTATAGTTATCCCTAAAAATAACCAAGCGGCGAAGTTTCTTTTTTTTTGATAAATTGCGTCAAATTTGATAAATAGGTACTACACATCTCTGCATGGAATGCTAAAAATATATTGCTAAACATAACTATATAAAACTATCCATACTGTTAGCGATAACTATACCGTACTTTCACCGTTTTAGTATATACATAGCCATGGCTGGGCGGCGCGCCGCCGTGTATTCGGCTAGGTTCGTCAGTCGTTGGCGGGGGGCGGGGCGTGTTTTTTGCTCGCAAAACTCGACTGACAAGCCGTGCGGGACTACTGTGTACTCCCCCCGCCAACGACTGACAAACCTAGCTGGACGCACCGCGAAGCGCGGCCTATTCACCTATGTCTACTAAAACGGTGAAAGTACGGTATAAAACTATATATGGTTGGAATTAGGAGAAGAAAAGGAACCTAAAAATCCCAAAATATACAGTATGTCTCAAAAATCTGACCAAGTGATGCTCACTTCCGGTCAAACCGGAAGTCAGATATGAAAACCGAAAATTTTTTGTTACTCCCCGAATACTCAGTACAGTCATTACTGCTATTCTGTGTTGAAATCCAACCAAAATGTACATTAAATATTTTCAGAAGGTACCACTTACCCGAAAGGCACAAATTTGATGCTTGTGCCGTATATTTGTCAAAGGAATCCCAAGTATTTCGAAGATCCCGATAAATTTATTCCAGAACGGTTCGAACGGGTCCAAGACCAACTTTATTCGTACCTACCCTTTAGTGCCGGACCAAGAAATTGTATAGGTAAGTACCGTACCGGCGAGTCCAAAATGTATAGTAGGTATATACGCATTTATACCGTTGGCCTTTCTGAAATAAATCAACTATACTGTATTCAAAAGGAATTGATAGCACAGACCATAGGCTTATCTAGGCCACCCTGTACATATAAGTATAGAGGCATATGATTATGATTTTTTAGTGTTATCAAAGAGGATACCAGAATATAGAGAGTTCATCTTGTCAAATATATGTCAAATGGAGCCCAACTTTAAAATGTAATTAATCCATTGTAGGTCACAGCGGATCTTCTTTTCAAGTTTTAAATTAATCTATAATAAATGAAGTCTACTTCATATAGTTTATCTGAACGATCTTATCGTGTGTGTGAAAAATTACGTAAAAGTTGACAAGATGAACTTTCTATATTCTGGTATCCTCTTTGGTGTTATGCAAGTTTTGTTTGAGGCAAAAGTCATAAATATTTGTTAAAAGTACTTGTGATACCTACTTGTCAAGTGAAAAGTTAACGTCAAAGTTAAATTTTAAACTAAATCGTGATAAATCATAATGTGATTAGAAAAAAAGTTAACTTTTTTCACTCTAAACTTCCTTACTACGTTTACATGGAGTTTGGAATCGAATTCAGTGTAATGCAGTTTGGTGTTTACATAAATGGTAAATGTGGCGTTAAATCCCGAAAATAAGAAAATTTATTTTGAGATTCAAATCAATCTCAAAATCTCTTCATGCGGTTTTCAATAATTCTAGAAACATATTCAAATCGATTTGAATACTATGTGTAAACGTAGTGAGACCGCGATCTAAATATTATAATCCTCGTAATTGAAAACCATAGTGCATTTATATGCCCTTTAGTATATAACACAAAAATCCCATCCCAAATATTTCAATGTTTAAGCACGATGGTATAAAAAATAATGTATGAAACTCATGCATAAAGTGTCTTTTTTTCATTCATGGGATTGCGCGCACTTACCTGCGGTTCGTGCGCGCAACTTTCCCATTCATGAAAAAAAGTACTACTTTATGCACTTGTTGCATAAATAACTATTATTACCTCACCGTTGACACTTTGTATAATGTGTTTTTTTATGTCCATTTAGACAATTTCTGACATAAAATTCTCAGTGGCGGGGCGTTTTTTGGAACCTTTCAAACTTTTAAGGGCCTCTGACGAGTGACGACAACGGAATTAAAAAAAATGCCCCGCCATTATTGAGAATTTTCCCATGTCAGAAGTTGTCCAAGTGGACATAAAGAACACATACATACAAAGTCTCAACAGTGAGGTAATAAAAAATTTTTTGATGATGACCCATGACTACTTTATACCTAATACCATAGAAGCTAAGTAATACCTCAGACCGTGTTTCAAATATTAATAATATCAAAATCGACCGCTTTACGATAAATTTAATACAGTAATAACGCATATAACCCATGCAACATGTGCATTCGCCTCGTCACTTCTGAGCATTCGCAATAATACCAACGTCTCAATATGGATTTTTATTTTTGTTCCCGTCGTCTAAATTTAACCGCGGCAGCCTAGCCACAATAGGACAAAAGCTCGCGGCTATTATTGTTGCCACGTCGTTGACATATTTCAGTAATGGTGCCGACGAGTGAAAATACAACCTTGGTGATTTTTGTGTTCAAGTTCAATCTAATGGAGGCGAACACGGAACACAAGATTGATGATCGCTTTCTTAGGAAAAAATCCTCAGATGAGTTATAAAAAGGAACTTTAGAGCCGAGGGGCATATTATATTTCCTTTAATCTGGAAACAAATAAGTTTTATTAGGCAAAATAATTTAAAGAATGTCACCGATCCACGTGCCTTTGATTCGCCTCTATAGCTCTACCTAGAGTTAATGGATATGGCAAATTGGGACAATAAAGTCATTATTGTAATTATTCGCCCGTAAAAAATTTTAGAGGAAAGTCGCCTAATTTCTGATGGTTTCCTAATTTCGGATAGTGGTTTATCTAAGAAGCCATTTGTTGTTTTAAATTGAAACCTAACCCTATACAATGCAAAAAGTCAAATTAAGCCCACTATGCAATATTGTGGTGGTACAATCTCTCTCCATTAGATGGCAGCTCCAAACGTCTAAATTGCATGGCGGAGTTTTATGTTCAGTCGCGTTTTGAGCTGTGTCTATCTTTGAAATAATCGTTCCAGAATTTTGTGTTTGCGTCCTAGGTGAGTTATATTAATTAAGCCGGTATTCTAGTCACAACTAAACAGATTTCAAAAATAAGAGTACTGCATTACTCTAACCTAAAAAGTGAAAAGATGCCTAATTTCGGTTAGTCTGAAGTTCCTAATTTCGGATACCAGAAACCCAAAATTCTGGCTTAATATAATATTATTAAAAAATGACAGATCCATTGAAACTGGCTATTATAATGAGGTCAGAGGAAAACAAATGGGATACCTACCTATCCCAATGTCTCCAATTTTGTTTCGGTCCCGAAACATTGGAAATTACATCAAACAAGCTAATAAAGAAGCTAGAAAAAACGTATGTGTGCGCCTTTTGTTTAAATATATAGTTTTTACACTTGTAGAAAGTAGTCTCTTAATTTCGGATACAGTGTCCGAAATTAGGAACCTTTTTTCAGTTGCACCAAAATGTACCGAATTTATATACCGTCGTTTTCTTGGAAAAAACAAATGTAGTAAAATTCTTTTGACGATAAATTTTGTTTCATTATAACACGTTGCATATGCTTATATGAAAAAATAAATAAAAAACACTTATATATAATATAAGTATAAAAAATATACTTAGTAAATTAAAAGTAGTATCACAGAAAATATATTCGTAGTATATTTTCTGTGGTAGTATCCGAAATTCGGCGACTTTCCCTTATTTAGGTTATGATTTATGTCAAATTAAAGAAAAATGATGAGAACTCATGGGCGGAGTGTTTTTTTTTTAAATAGGCCACTGAAACAGTGTATGTTTGAAGTTTGGTTGCCCTCGATAAGAAAACTTATTAGGCGTAAATATGAATAACATTATCGAATAGTGTTGAAAAAATACACATTCGTTTTCAGCTGCCAGATTATTAGAAATAACCAAATATGGTTAAATAATATGGTTGACTGAAGGGTGAACACCCAACGATAATAGATATGGTTTAGCGCGATTGGCGCACATGTTAGCAAGGAGTGTAAAAGCTCTGGGAATTGTTTCAAATGACTCCAGTATCACAAAATGTTCTGCATAATTATTATTACAGAAAACACTAGAGAAAAGAGACAATAAGATACTCTATAGAATAACTGAACAATAATAATGATAATTATAAGTATCTGCATAATACAATAAGATCTATTTGATCTCGTATTGTAGATTAAAAATTTACTCCAAATCCTAGTGCACAACCACAACCACCAGTAAACTATGTATTTTAGATTGTACCCAAAAAGTAGTATTAATTTCCACACCACCATGAGGCAGAGGAAGTGGCAACCTCTTTTTTTCTCGTAGTATCCCCACTAGGCATAATGCACATGCAATGCACTATTCCAAAATTTATCGCATTCTCCTTCGCTTCGCCGTTCTTGATGGACCAGAGGTGTTGGGAGTTCATCGTCCATCATCTTCAGTACCGATCGAAACGTCACAAATAGAAATTTCTTCCACATCATCCGCGATGGGACTATCAGTTTCATTCCAATCCTCTTGGTTCTCGATTTCATCATACGTTTGCTGGATGGCCCTAAACAACTTTTTTTTATAATACACAACTATTATCTAATAGTAAAATAGTAAAGCGACCATTTACCAAACTAGTTGAGATATTTAAGTCGAATTTGGTGCACGTTATATAACGGGAATGCATTTTTTTTATAAAACCGAGAAAGTGCGGTTATTTTTGGAAGATCTATGACCTGGTACAGTTCGGTCCCATAAAAGTGAATCCCCCTACCTGGGCCAATACTATAATAGCATAGCGCTGTTTCAAGCGATCGCCACTGGCGCCACACGAGGAAACAAATTTACACTGTGGTTTAATGTTAAAACACCATTGTTGCAGAATCTTTTATAAAATAAAAACATGCAAATGTGTCTGTTACCACGAATTTAATATCCAAAATAAAATAAAATATTTGTTTGTTATGTCCCTCTAATTTGACAAGTTCAAATGGCAAATTTCCATATATTTTCTTAAGAAAAGCGAGTCTAAAAAGCAAGCAAGAGTATCTGGTACCTTTTGGTTTGAAAGCAGGAAGTCCATGGCTAGTTGTAGTGTAAGTAAGCATGAAACGCATTAGATTTCAGTTTCTTCTTTATATGGAGGACTATTGGTTCGCTTTGGACCTATAAACAAAATTTTCTATTTTAATTCTTCCATACGTTACAAAAAAACTCTTCCAAAATAATATCTAGAATTTTCGCTTATTCAGCTGGTTGATCAGATCATCCCATAATTCCAAATTAGTGTTTATTCTTCTGCAATTCACAATTCACCTAATGGTCTGTGCAGTGTGCATACCATTTTCTTCATGTGCATGGAAATTTCATGTTATCACAAACAAATCTACCTACCTATAGAAGCTGTAACTGCCAAATACTGGACGCAAAGACAATTCGTTACCGTAGAAAGAAGGCAAATCGTAATAAAGCTGGATATTTAAAATTTTTGACATTTTAAACGTCAGTAACTGACATACCAATGACCACAGAATACCCTCCTATAACCTATAATAAGTCGCTATTTTTTTCGTCGAGTGGCGCCACCCCAGTACTTAAACAACAATGAAATATGACGTCATGTTCGGGTCTTTAATATACAGGGTGTCCCGAAATTAGCCTGCCATAATTTACCAGCGTGTTCTACGACCTAAAAAAATGAAAAAAGTTCCTATAAACATGGCCTCAAAAATGCCTCCTAATGGGGCTATAACGGCTTCCTATAAATATTTCCAGAAGGAACAAAGATAAAATTCTGAAATTTGGTATGTGATGTACCTGTGAGATTTGACTTTTGCGGAGGAAGAGATAGTTAGACATTCTTAATCATAGGCGTCCCAAATGGAGGGGTTCAGGAGATAAAATTGCCCTAATTTTTTTTGTATACTTTTTCGCAGATTTCTTGCGAAATTATGAAATTTAAAGGTATTCTACGAAGAAAAGGTGCTCTTGTTGAACTTCGATAGCATGCATCGTTTTCGAATAAACTTGTTTTGAAAATTTTTTGCAGAGTGCCGTGAAAATAGCTATTAGAAATTAGCCTGCCATAATTTACCACGTTTTTTGATACAAAAAATAAAAAAAGTTCCTATAAACATGGCCTCAAAAAAAGTCCCCTAAGGGGGCTATAGCCCCCGAAATGGACCGTTTGGCAAACGGTTTTTTCTAATTATTTCCAGAACGAACAAAGATAAAATTATGAAATTCGGTATGTGAGATACCTGTGAGATTTGACGTTTACCACATTCTTCATCATAGGCGTCCCAAATAAGGGGAGTCAAGGGGTTAAAAAGATCCCAAATTTTTTTGTGCGCTTTTTTTATGGTTTATTCTCCCAGGTATGTCACATACCAAATTTCAGAATTTTATCTTTGCTCGTTCTGGAAATATTTAGAAAAAACTGTTTGCCAATGTGTCCATTTCGGGAGCTATAGCAGCCCTCTTAGGGGGCATTTATGAGGCCATGTTTATATGAACTTTTTCATTTTTTTGGGTCGCAGAACACGCTGGTAAAATATGGCAGGCTAATCTCTAATACGCATTTTCATGGCCCTAGGCTCTGCAAAAAAATTTCAATACGATTTTACTCGAAAACGGTGCACGCTATCAAAGTTCAACAAGAGGCACAATTTTTTCGTAGAATACCCTGAAATTTTATAATTTCGCAAGAAATTTAGGGAAAAAGCACATACACAAAATTTGGGGTATTTTTAACCCCTTAACCTCTCCATTTAGCACGCCTATGATTAAGAATGTCTAACTCTCGCTACCTCGGCAAATGTCAAATTTCGCAGGTACATCACATACCAAATTTCAGAATTTTATCTTTGTTCGTTCTGGAAATATTTAGAAAAAACCGTTTGCCAAAGTGTTCATTTAGGGGGCTATAGCCCCCTTAGGGGGCATTTAAAAAAATGAAAAAAGTTCCTATAAACATGGCCTCAAAAATGCCTCCTAATGGGGCTATAACGGCTTCCTATAAATATTTCCAAAAGGAACAAAGATAAAATTCTGAAATTTGGTATGTGATGTACCTGTGAGATTTGACTTTTGCGGAGGAAGAGATAGTTAGACATTCTTAATCATAGGCGTCCCAAATGGAGGGGTTCAGGAGATAAAATTGCCCTAATTTTTTTTTGTATACTTTTTCGCAGATTTCTTGCGAAATTATGAAATTTAAAGGTATTCTACGAAGAAAAGGTGCTCTTGTTGAACTTCGATAGCATGCATCGTTTTCGAATAAACTTGTTTTGAAAATTTTTTGCAGAGTGCCGTGAAAATAGCTATTAGAAATTAGCCTGCCATAATTTACCACGTTTTTTGATACAAAAAATAAAAAAAGTTCCTATAAACATGGCCTCAAAAAAAGTCCCCTAAGGGGGCTATAGCCCCCGAAATGGACCGTTTGGCAAACGGTTTTTTCTAATTATTTCCAGAACGAACAAAGATAAAATTATGAAATTCGGTATGTGAGATACCTGTGAGATTTGACGTTTACCACATTCTTCATCATAGGCGTCCCAAATAAGGGGAGTCAAGGGGTTAAAAAGATCCCAAATTTTTTTGTGCGCTTTTTTTATGGTTTATTCTCCCAGGTATGTCACATACCAAATTTCAGAATTTTATCTTTGCTCGTTCTGGAAATATTTAGAAAAAACTGTTTGCCAATGTGTCCATTTCGGGAGCTATAGCAGCCCTCTTAGGGGGCATTTATGAGGCCATGTTTATATGAACTTTTTCATTTTTTTGGGTCGCAGAACACGCTGGTAAAATATGGCAGGCTAATCTCTAATACGCATTTTCATGGCCCTAGGCTCTGCAAAAAAATTTCAATACGATTTTACTCGAAAACGGTGCACGCTATCAAAGTTCAACAAGAGGCACAATTTTTTCGTAGAATACCCTGAAATTTTATAATTTCGCAAGAAATTTAGGGAAAAAGCACATACACAAAATTTGGGGTATTTTTAACCCCTTAACCTCTCCATTTAGCACGCCTATGATTAAGAATGTCTAACTCTCGCTACCTCGGCAAATGTCAAATTTCGCAGGTACATCACATACCAAATTTCAGAATTTTATCTTTGTTCGTTCTGGAAATATTTAGAAAAAACCGTTTGCCAAAGTGTTCATTTAGGGGGCTATAGCCCCCTTAGGGGGCATTTTTGAGTCCATGTTTATAGGAACTTTTTTAATTTTTTTGGGTCGCAGAACACGCTGATAAATTATGGCAGGCTAATTTCGGGACACCCTGTATAGTGTCGGTTCAGACCCTACTCTAATAGGTAGGGTAAGGTGGGGCAAGTTGACGTGGTTAAGACAAAATGGATTCTAACAAAGAATTGTGCATTTTTTTAACTAATTTATAATGATTTTAAAGGTACACATGTTTGCTATCCATTACAGAAAGAAAAAGAAGTAACTATTGCTTTATAACATTTAAAAAATATTTTTTATAATTTTGTGCATTTTTGTTATCTTGCCCCACCCACGGGCGTAGCCAAGGGGGGGGTTTCGGGGGTTCAACCCCCCCCCCCCCCGAAATAAGCAAAATATTACCTAAAAATACGAGGAGTGAAGAGTTAAATTATTATTACGTTTGAATATATGTAGTAATAGTAGCGCCTAGCGCCATCTTTTGACGAGAGGCAGACGCAGTTGCAGCCGAACTTGCCTACCCCGAAATCTAGTTTGGAATGCCTAGAAATGTGCGATAAAAACCTTTATCCTAATATTTACACATTACTACAAATCTTGGCTACCATTCCTGTATATCCACTGCTACCCCAGAAAGGTCTTTGTCGAGCCTAAGGAGACTGAAAAACTATTTACGAAACACTACAAGTAAAAACAGACTTAATGGTTTGGCTCTAATGAACATTCACTATGGAACAGAAATTCATGCAGATGAAGTAGTGGATATATTAAAGCCGAAGATTTCTTCTTTAATGGTTTTAGATTTAGCGCAGAGGAACGAAATTAATTTATCCATTTCATTTAAAGTTAACAACTTTATAAATATGTCGTAGTTTTTCGGATGAATATATAGATATTAAATTTCATGTAAGTATATGTTTGTTGTTTTATTTACTTCTGAAACTAAACCCCCCCCCCCCAAAAAAACTAAATCCTGGCTACGCCCGTGGCCCCACCTATGGGCCAAGATGACGAGTACTGTTGCTACATGACGATTTCGTTATCTTGCTCCCGCCATCTTTCCCCACAGGTGCCCTAAAAAGAAAAATCTGTCATACTAAACAAAATAAAAAAATCAACACACGTCATATCAAGTTTATAATTTGTATAAACCTACTGGATGTGATTACTGACAGAAACATGCAAACCTAACATTAAATTTTCTGAGAATCCTTATTTTAAACCCAGAGAATCTTAGAACATTATTCCTGTAAAAACATTCAGTAACCTAACTCGTACAGTACTGACTCTAGCGCCATCTCTTTGAGTAGGGGGTAGTAATGTGCCAGTTACAATGTTATAGCTATTTCAGTGCCCAGATCTCTTTTTTCCTTTTTTAGAAAATGTTAATTAGTCATCTTGCCCCGTTCGCCAACTTGCCCCACCTTACCCTACTAGCGACTAAAAAATTGAGTGGCTGCTTTCGACAATCACGTATTGGGGGGGGGGGGGTAGGCACAAGGCCTACTATAAAGACAGGCCCTGGCGCACAAAAATCACGTGACCATCTTAGTCAGACGTTACATGCCATTTGTCACATAACTGAAAGCGGCAGCTTGGGTTTTGAGAAGTTTTCAATGTTTAAAGTGTTTTTAAACGTCTTAGTTTATATTTTAGAAACAAGTTTGTGTCTCGTGCGCGTGTGTCCTGGCGGAGGGGAACCGCCCAGGTGTTATGGCGTCTGGGTGGAAGTCGTGCCGTCCAAGAGTATTGGTGCCGCTCGCACCGACGCGTGAGCGCTGTAAAGGGGAATTCTCCCCCGAACCACAGAATAGGGAACCCGGAATGGACTATTATGGACATGGACAGTATTGGACAGTGGAGCCTGAGACACAGAGGGATGAACTGCTTACGGGAGATCCGCGAGCTCAGACGGTCCGGGTGGCTGGAAGCCGTTCCCGTTGACCACGTTCGGGTTTGTGTATTTATTGTATTCACCATTCACCTTGTGCGAAATAAATCAGTGTTGTAACGTACTAGAGGATTTTCGTTGTCGACCCACGCCCTGATACGGTTTCTATTCGGTCTTTCACGCTGCCGATCAACTGAGACCTCGTCAGTATTATTTACAGTATACCTACTGAGGTTAGTTTTCATTTTTATTTCGTAAAAAATAACCTAAATACCAAATATTGGGTCTGTTTATATTATAATTATACATATTACAAAAGCCAGGAAGAAAGTGTCGCCATAACAAACATTTGTTTTGCCTCGGGATGAAAATTTCCGCCAAAAATGGATTCGTCAAATCCCAACTGAGATTTAATTTCTAAAAAACCCTTAAGTATGTGTGGCTAACACATTTTCAAGAAAGTGAAACAATAATTAAAGTGGACAAATGTGTTGTGGGAGGAAAATCCCTAGAGAGAATATATCACCTAAGCTAAAGGAGTGCAGTGCCGTTTAAAGGTGGATTTATAAACTCGACGTTTGCGTTGGCGCTCGAAGTTGACGGTGACCTTCGCAGTTTGCGTCCAGAAATGTGAACGACGGAACGTGAAAAAGATGAAATTAGTTTATCTCGGACGGCATCGGTCGCAGACGGCAGCATTCGACGGCATTTTATAAACGGTTACACGTAAAATATTGGGATTGACTTTTCGACGCAAACGGCAACGGCGAGCGCCAACGCAAACGTCGAGTTTATAAATCCACCTTAACTCTCAGCCTAAAACAGCTGTGGCAGGTTGAAAATTTTGAAAAAACAATTAGAGAAAGCTTGGATGCACAAAACCAATAATGTAATAGATGAAAGAAAACTTGCCAAATTGTTACGAAATTTGTTTTTTCTACTTATCTCCAAAAATGCCTTTCATTATACAGTGTGACCCATTTGTTTTGGGGTCAGTCTGTAAAAAGTGTATCAATCGTGCGATTTGGCTGATTTTTTTTTTAAATTGTAGAGCTCGATGAACTGCACATTTTGAACAAAAATTGCCTGCTTCGCATAAAATCCAAAGCCTACTATGACCGTTTTTATGAGCAAAATTTTAAGAAACCATATTAGCGTTTTTTTTTGAAAAAATCTGTGTGCGCCAATGGATTGAGCACCCCTCGAAATGGGTATGTACAAAATTTCATCAAAATATTTCAAGTAATAACGATTTTGTAGAAAAATTAAAAATGCAGCCAAGGTACGTCTTTATTTTCAAAAATTCAAAGTTGGCCATGGAAAATAATTGAATTGTTTACTTTTATTAAGTGTCAAACTGTCTAAATTGAGTTCAGAAATTGTTTGTGCTCAATACAATTAATTATCATAATTATGGAATATTTAAGCATAAGAGACAAAATAGAAATTGTTCGACTCGTGGGCGACAACGAGCGCTCGGCAGCAGAAGCTGCGGCCGAATTTAACAATAGACACCCAGGTAGATCAGTGAGTCGAAGTACTGTACAACGTATAAACAATATTTTTGATGAAACTGGATCGATTTCTAAAAATTTATTAAAAACTAGGCAAAATGGACGCCGTGGACTTGTTGAAAATAACAATCAAATTCTGCAATACTTTAGTGACAATCCTCGAAATAGTGTTCGAACGGCTAGTTTAGACCTTCATATACCCAGAGAGAGTATAAGGAGATGTTTGAGACAAAACAAAATAAAACCGTTTAAGCCAAAATTTTTGCACACCCTGGAACCAGGAGATGAGGAGAGAAGATTAGGATTTTGCTATTGGCTGCAAGGTGAATATCTCCATAATGGCAACTTTTTAAATGAAATTTTATTCACCGACGAAGCCACGTTTACTACAAATGGTGTAGTATCAAGTCAAAACTGCCGTCACTGGTCAGCTGAAAATCCAGAGTTTATAATAAATGCAAGGAGACAATATTCACAAAAAATTAACGTTTGGTGTGGAATACTACGCGACAGAATAATTGGCCCATTTTTCTTTGAAGGGAATTTGAATGCGGCTGGCTTCTTGAATTTTCTAGAAATTGAATTTAGAAATGCTTTAGATGAGTTACCATTAAGATACCGTTTAAATTTAAAGTTACAGTTAGATGGCAGTCCTATTCATAATGCTCGTTTAATCAGAAACTGGCTAGATAATAATTTTGAAAACTGTTGGATAGGGCGAAATAGTCCTTTCTGTGAGTGGCCACCGAGATCTCCGGACTTAACTCCTTTAGATTTTTTTCTTTGGGGTACACTTAAGCAAAATGTTTATAAGTCAAGACCCCATAATTTACAAGAACTGCAAGCTAGGATAAACCGTAGTTGTGAGGAAATTACTCCACAGCAAATACGAAATGTAATTTTGAATGTACGCAAGAGGAACGACAAATGCATTGTAGAAAATGGAGGCTTGGTAGAAGTTACAAAAATTTTATAATTTTAATTGTTTTTATGTTTTGTGTTTATAAGCATAAGGTTGTATTATTACAATTCAATTATTTTCCATGGCCAACTTTGAATTTTTGAAAATAAAGACGTACCTTGGCTGCATTTTTAATTTTTCTACAAAATCGTTATTACTTGAAATATTTTGATGAAATTTTGTACATACCCATTTCGAGGGGTGCTCAATCCATTGGCGCACACAGATTTTTTTTAAAAAAAACGCTAATATGGTTTCTTAAAATTTTGCTCATAAAAACGGTCATAGTAGGCTTTGGATTTTATGCGAACCAGGCAATTTTTGTTCAAAATGTGCAGTTCATCGAGCTCTACAATTTAAAAAAAAAATCAGCCAAATCGCACGATTGATACACTTTTTACAGACTGACCCCAAAACAAATGGGTCACACTGTATACGACTAAGTTGGTCACGTGGCTACGCGATTATGCGTTAGCGCCGTGGCCTGTCTTTATCGTTGGCCTCGGGTAGGCAGGTCTGACGTAACGGCCGGAGGGAGCGGGTCTGCCCCCGCGTCATGGATGCGCTGGCGCGCGGCCGCAGCGGGCACAGTCGCGCGTCATCCCCGGCGACGCGGCCGGCGCCGGGCGTCGTGGCGCCGGCAGTCGCCCGTTGACCGGTGCGCCGCGCGACCGCCGCCGCCTCCCCCGATCCACGTGCCCGCCCGGCGCGAAGGTAAGTGCGACCGGCCGGAGCAATAAGTTGGTACGTAGCGGAATGTCGGGCCGTTTAGTTTCTTGCCATAAGCAAAAAACCCAGAAAGGTCACTTTTGTTAGATCATTTTCTAAAATCTACACGGTGCCGGTGTTCAGATTTGATCTGTAAAATTGTGAGCTGCATGATTCTGATGATTTTGTGTATGTGTGTGTGTAGGAAGCAGAGCGGGGCAGATCTATTTAAAAAAGATCGTTTTAAAGATCAAAGATCGCGATCTTGATCTTAGATCTAGATCTTTTTTATTTCACTGAAGGACGATCTTTTTTAAAAAGATCGTTTCAAAAAGATCTGATCTTTGATCTTAATTTGACGATCTTAGATCATTTTAAAGATCTAAAATCGTTTAAAACATCTAAGATCGTTTTAAAGATCTAAGTTTTAGAGATCTAAGATCGTTTTAAAGATCTAAGATCTTTAAAAGGATCTATGATCGTTATAACGATCTAACATATTTTCTTCATTTGTTTTCGTTCATTTTTGAAACGTTTCTGTGATTTTTTTTATATAAAATAATGTTTTATTTTTGAAGAATAAAAAATAGCGCTCTAGGTTGTTGTAGGAATAAGAGTTTTTGTTTTTATATCTACATATTTGTAAAATATGTTCTCACCTCAATTGTTGTAAGTAGTTCGTTTTTGAAACGTTTCTGTGATTTTTTTATACAAAATAATGTACGTAGAAACGTAGGTATATATTTTTTAGAAGAGTGAATAGCTTTATACGAACAAGGATTTTTCTTTTTATCCATACAATCTACATATTATTTCTAAAATATATGTATTACGAATTCAGTTACCTACTTACGTTACTAAGGAGCGTTCATTTAAAGCAGTGTACCTCAGGAGATCTCTAAATAGGTCTCAGCTAAAGTGCAAATTGTCAGAATTCGAAAAATGACAAATAATATAAACAAACTGACGTACATTTTACCTACAACTACAAGAACCTATTTTGAGGACAAATTTAAATGAAAGCTTTATGTTAATTTGTATTTTATTTTCAATTATCTATTTCTCAAAATTCTGAATTTTATAACTTAAGTTATAAAATTATAAATTGCATAAACAATCGGTGAACACGTCTTTACAAGAAAAGTCTAATTCTCCACAGGTATATCAACTGATTGATTACCTAACCAGTTCAGTTAGAGTAGTAACTTTAATAATTTTACTTTACACAACTAGTTACGTAAAACTGAACGTATCATCACTTGCTCAGGTTTTGAAAGATGTCTCTTTATACTATGCCAAAATTAGAAAAAGTATTTATAGACATCTATATCTATTAACTATATAATATGAATTTTGTGCAAAGATCTTAGATCATTTAAAAGATCTTAGATCGTTTAGAAGATCTTAGATCGTTTAGAAGATCTTAGATCGTTCAAAAGATCTTAGATCGATTGATCATTTTTAAATAGATCATTTGTAGTGCCAAAATGCTCACTATGCAAATATACCCATGCAATCAGTCTAGTAGGTCAATTGAATAATACACCTTGCCTCAGCAGATTTCTACATATGCAAGTACTCTTTGTAATACGGACAATAGGTAATTGAATAAAAAAACTCCAAACTATGAACATCGTCTGCTGATTCCTCGACCTAAACCAAGTGTCCACCACATGGCGACCCTGCCATCAAAGGTCTCCATTGCAGCATAATAAGTATCTACAAAGGAAGAACGCCGACATGGGTACAACTCAAACAAAGGAAGAGAAAGAAGATATAATTATTGCCCAAGCTGGGAATGGTGGAGGCGTATCGACCACTACATCGACTTCAGCTGCTTGGAACTTCAAAGACATACTAACACTACTTGTTTTGCTCCTGAACGTCGCAGTAATAATAATCTACTTTGTGAGAAGATTTAAGAAGCTACTAGAACAAAAAATACGGAGAGAAATCTCCCACAGCAGAGAGGTAGTCTAGGAACGTCGCTACAAAAAACGCCAACTGGCTGGTCCACTCTCCGGCAGTCAGCATCGTGGGAACGGTTTCCAGCGTGGCGCAATGCCGCTAAACCAAGTGTCCACCACATGGCGACCCTGCCATCAAAGGTCTCCATTGCAGCATAATAAGTATCTACAAAGGAAGAACGCCGACATGGGTACAACTCAAACAAAGAAAGAGAAAGGAGAGATAATTATTGCCCAAGCTGGGAATGGTGGAGGCGTATCGACCACTACATCGACTTCAGCTGCTTGGAACTTCAAAGACATACTAACACTACTTGTTTTGCTCCTGACCGTCGCAGTAATAATAATCTACTTTGTGAGAAGATTTAAGAAGCTACTAGAACAAAAAATACGGAGAGAAATCTCCCACAGCAGAGAGGTAGTCTAGGAACGTCGCTACAAAAAACGCCAACTGGCTGGTCCACTCTCCGGCAGTCAGCATCGTGGTAACGGTTTCCAGCGTGGCGCAATGCCGCTAAACCAAGTGTCCACCACATGGCGACCCTGCCATCAAAGGTCTCCATTGCAGCATAATAAGTATCTACAAAGGAAGAACGCCGACATGGGTACAACTCAAACAAAGAAAGAGAAAGAAGAGATAATTATTGCCCAAGCTGGGAATGGTGGAGGCGTATCGACCACTACATCGACTTCAGCTGCTTGGAACTTCAAAGACATACTAACACTACTTGTTTTGCTCCTGACCGTCGCAGTAATAATAATCTACTTTGTGAGAAGATTTAAGAAGCTACTAGAACAAAAAATACGGAGAGAAATCTCCCACGGCGGAGAGGTAGTCTAGGAACGTCGCTACAAAAAACGCCAACTGGCTGGTCCACTCTCCGGCAGTCAGCATCGTGGGAACGGTTTCCAGCGTGGCGCAATGCCGCTAAACCAAGTGTCCACCACACATTTTTAGACGATCTTTGATCTAAGATCGTTTTTGCATGAAAAAATCTATCTTTAAACGATCTTAGATCTTTTTTTTTGAAAAACGATCTTTTCTGATGCGATCTTTCCCAGCTCTGGTAGGAAGTGTCCTTACGCGATTTTTTGCAAAATTCTTTTAGCGAGTTTTTATCGGAAATCTGGCAACGTAGCTTTATTCAACACCTCCTAAAACCCCTAAAACATCCTAAAAATATCCCACTAACAAAGAAAACGAAGAAAACGCCATCCTACCGTTTTAAAATAATACTTAAAAATGAATAAGTAATAATAATAATTCTCACCCTCACAATACCCCAAACTAGGAGTACCCCAGAAGCAACCACATGCTTGTGCGGGGGAGGTGGGCAATTACTATTATTTTGTCTTCGTTGCCATTAGATCACAGAAATAATATTGAAAATAAAAAAAAAACAATTTAAAAACATGCTTTTATTTAAGCCATGAACTAAAACGAATAAAATAAGTTTAGGTTTTCGTCAAGATAATTCAATTACAAATTGCGACAAGTTTTACAAATTGAAAAACTTGTCGCGCGAAATGTTGATGAAAGTAGGTACCTACCAATTAATGTTATTGGACAGTGACTGGTTGATAAGCGACAAGCTTTTTGATTTACAAAAACTTGTCGCAATTTGGAAATGAATTATCTTAATGAAAACCTAGACTTATTTTATTTTTATTTTATTCATTTTAGTACATGGCTTATATATTATGTACAGTGCCCGCCAAAAAGTCTGCACCATATGGGAAAAATTTTTAGTAAATAACTTACGGAAAATTTGTTTACGGCATCAGGTTTTGCTTGCTCTAGAACCAAAATTAACATAATCAAATGTTGTGACGTAGTCTCTTTTATATGTCAAATTTGACATTAATGAAAAAAATTTCCGAAAAATGGGCTTATTTAACCGAATTTCGAAAAAAAGTCATAGGAAAAATATGTTTCTTTCGCAATTTTATACCCCTGTGCAAAATTTCAAGAGCCTACTACGATTTTCATATGTTGCCCTTTGTTGGATATTATTGGACATAATATTTTAAATTTTCTAGATATTTCTGATCAGATCAGCATGACAGAAATATTTGTGTTTTTACAACCATTTACTATAGAAAGAAGTTTGTAAATCGAAATTATGTGTTTATCTGTAAAAATGAGATCAGTTTTGCACCAAGGGTAGGTAATTCTTCAACAAGCCCTCATTTTATTTTATTTTTTTGCAAAAAAAAAGGAAAAGAAGGATATTTAGACCGTAAACTAAGTATTGTGCAGTATGTATTCAGTCAATGAGTGTTTTAAATTACATAGGATCGACTTTTATGGATTAACAAATACGGAAAAGGGCAACAAAGGGCAAAATATGAAAATCGTAGTAGGCTCTTGAAATTTTGCACAGGGGTATAAAATTGCGAAAGAAACATATTTTTCTTATGACTTTTTCGAAATTCGGTTAAATAAGCCCATTTTTCGGACATTTTTTCATTACTGTCAAATTTGACATATAAAAAAGACTACGTCACAACATTTGATTATGTCAATTTTGGTTCTAATTTTCCGTAAGTTATTTACTAAAAATTTTTCCCATATGGTGCAGACTTTTTGGCGGGCACTGTATAAAAGCTTGTTTTTAAAAAGGTTTTTATTCTCAATTTTATTTTGTGCTTTTTAGTACCTATTTGATTCCCATGTCAGGAGGGTGGTAAAAAAATTTAGTCCGCCATCTTGGGGCAGCCGCCATATTGGATTTCGTACGAAGTCATTCACCTTATTGTTTTCTACCCGTCGAACCCTTTCATTTGATACCCATGTTGGGTATCAAATAGGTAATCCGCCATCTTAGAGCGGCGGCCATATCGAATTTAGTATGATGTCACTAACTTTTTCGTTTTCGACTCTTCAAGCCCTTTCATTTGATACCCATATTAAGGGGGTTGACAAAAAATGCATCATCCGTCATCTTGGAGCCGCGGCCATTTTGAAAGTATTAGAATATTGAGTATTGCATATTGTATTGTCACCGGAACTAAAGGTGTCCTTTTTCAATTTTCTCTATTAATGAGACATTTTTGGGATGTTTTGATTAAGTTTACCCGATTTTCAAATATTTCCAAAGCATTCTTGATTTTTGATTGGAAATAAAAATACAATTTTCTCAAATCTTAGACCTTCTAGAAATGTTGCCGAAATAAATTAATAAAAAAAAATCGCACCAAGTACCAAGTACCAGAGAACAACCAAGTACTTGGTAACCAAGTACCAAGTACTTGGTAACCAAGTACTTGGTTGTTCTCTGGAAGTGTTCTTTATTTACTTGTGGGAGATATCGTCATGCTGGCAGCCACATGGTTGGTGGTGGCAGCACTATTATTCTACGGTTTGCTATGATTTTTTATGCGATTTTTTGGAAAATGCGATTTTTTTTATTAATTTATTTCGGCAACATTTCTAGAAGGTCTAAGATTTGAGAAAATTGTATTTTTATTTCCAATCAAAAACCAAGTACTTGGTTGTTCTCTGACACTTCCTAACACACACACAAATCATAAAAATCGTGCAGTGCATCACAATAATTTTCTAATGGTGTTCCAGTTCAAATCTGAACACCCTATATGTATAAAGGTTCTAGCCTTATTTATACAGAGAACAAGGGGTCTAGCCATCATATCATAAAAATGTTGACTGATATATTATTAAAGACTGCTCACGGCTGTCACGTCTGACACATTTTTGGCTCACCATGCGCTTTACGGAGATAAAGTACAATGCAGAATACATTGTTAGCCATCAGAGCCATCTGTTTTCGACCACATAAAACTATAGCCGTGAGAAGTCTTTATAAATACGCTTTCTATAGTCACACTATAGAGCCATCATATCATAACCATTTAGTTAACAATATAATCAGCGAATTTGCTGCTCACGGATGCCTATAGCCAGACAGTATACTTACCTTACCTACAAAATCTACCATTTAAACCATTTCGGGACGTAGCTCCCCCCAGTCTTCTCTTAAATTTATTTGTCACATCTCTGCTGTTAATAATATACAAAGTGTTCCGGTTTGTTTCGGACAAACTTTCACAGATGATAGAAAGAATCATTTGAGGTGGCTTGCTCATATAAACATGGGTCGCAATCTTCGTTTCTAAGATACAGGGCATTCAATATTTCGAAAAAAAAAATGTTTTTATTTGTATTTTGAATTTCGCTTTTTGTAAAGAGTACGGAAGGGTGGGATAATTTTTACATTCGTTTATCTAAATCCATTTAATAATATTGTGGTTTCATTCCTACGCCAATATTTTTACATTATTTAGTCAACATAATACCTCTAATATTTCAGCGAAACTTCTCGTTCCAAGATTTCGTCCTCGTTTGCGCGGGACATCGTCAGGGCGCGACGATCAAACTGAAACTTGTCCCTGTGATAGCCAACATATTTACCTAATATGTTGATGATATTTTATGTGTATGTTGGCTACATACATATTAAATTAAATTGAACATCTTTAACAGTTTAGAAATTAAAAAAAAAACTAAATCTGTAACGCTCAGTAACTCAGAAACGTAAGACATCAATTTCATTTGTCTAACATGAACACCTGCTATAATAACAACATCGTTTATTTAGAAGAAAAAATACTTAAATAAAAAATGAATAGTAAATTATTTACTAATCCCGTAAGATGCCTATTTTTTCAAATTATTTCCATGGCCTACTCTCTAATCGAGGTATTACTACAAGCACAGACCTATATAAGCGAAGCTATACAGGGTGTTCGAAAAATAGACGGAGATATTTTAGAGGGTGATTCCCCGTTAAGAAATATGAAAAAAAGTTTCTATAAACATGGGTCCGGAAATGCAGAGTTTTCAAGATACAGGATGTTAAATATATTGCATGTCACTGGGCAAAATTGGTTATATCATAACATAAAGTACACTACAACCAATTTTGTCCAGTGACATGCAATAAAACGGTTTTTATTTTTTTTTTCTCGAAAACGAAGTGAAAAGGAAAACAATACAAGAGGGAAAGAAGTTGTATTTTTAGATGCTTAATCAAACAAAAAATATTGAAGTTACAAAAAAGGTAGTGGCGTACATTTTTTTGATAATAATATTCGCTAAGGTGCCCCCCGGGACGCCACTGGACTTAATAAATTTAATCTAGTTAGGGCGAAATTAGCCTCTTAATACAACAAATAACATTGCCAAATTTCAACAGAATCGAGTAAATAATTTTTAAGACATTAATAATTTCATGTTTTATTTTTTTTTATTTAACATCCTGTATCTTGAAAACTCTGCATTTCCGGACCCATGTTTATAGAAACTTTTTTTCATATTTCTTAACAGGGAATCACCCTCTAAAATATCTCCGTCTATTTTTCGAACACCCTGTATAGGTCTGTGCTACAAGTCGACTATCACTCACTGTAGGATACGTATTCTTGGTGTATGAAAGTAAAGTAGGTAAATGATGAAGAAAAAAGCAATTACCTGTTTCAAGAGTCCAGTAGCGTTTCCAAAACTGATTCCGCACATTTTTAAATAAATATTTTAGTTTCAAAGGTATGCTAAATGTTATACTTATGCTACTACAGAAAATGCTAATCGAATGCACTTGTTTCAGACAAATCCGTAATCGACAACGAATAATGTTCGAAGAATGCTTTGGAAACGGACCATTCATATTTAGGACCAATGAAAACGGATCAGGCCCTCCACTGTTGACAGAGGTAACAGCACATGTACAGGGTGATCATTTTTAGAGGTCCAGCCTCTGTTGGTGGAAAACGGTCAAATATATGGAGATATATGTGGATATTTAAGTGTGCAACATATGGGAGTTTTTTTTATTAATTGCACTAGCAAAATACAGATATTGCCGAAAGTTGATGCATGTTTAATAATCATATTATAGGTGTACTTAGAATGGTTGCAAGTTAAACAGCATGCAGGGTAGGTAAAAAGTTTAAAAATTGTACAAAAATAAATTACCCTTAGTTCAAAAAATTCAGCAAAAGGTTAAAAAGAAAAGTTGTTTAGAATTAAAAGCTATGCCTAAATACCAAAACATAGCCTCCTAAGACAAAAAAATTTTTTCGTCAATTAATTTCCAGTTTCTTAATAAATATTTAAAATAAAAATTTTGCACCTTAAATGAGAGTTTTTTAATATACACATTATCATTACTAATGTGTTTATATATTTTTTTGTCTTAGGAGGCCATGTTTTGGTATTTAGACATAACTTTTAATTCTATACTAAAATCAAGCAACTCTTACGCCTGGCGTAAACAAGAGCACGTTGGTCGAGATATTCGCCAGGGCCGCACTGAGGCCAATCACCGACCAATCGCGGAACGTCATTGAACACGTGGTTTTATTTACGCCAGGCGTGCGCATTGCTCGATTTTAGTATAGGGATATTTTATTCCAAATATTTATTAATATTTGGAACATTAGGGTTTCAGGGGGTGCCGAATAAAGCTCAGTTGCCAGATTTCCGATAAAAAAATCTCTAATGGCATTTTCCAAAAAATGGCATCGAAAAAAATCATAACAGACCGTGGAATAGTGATGCCACCATGATCATGACTCAAGGGCGTATCCAGGTTTTCGCCTTGGGAGGGGTAATATAAAATATTTTTTTAGCATTAGGGGTTTGGTGCGTCCGTAAAAGCAATTTCAACTGAATATGGTGGTATTTTATTACCTACATAAAAAAACATTATAGGTATAAAAATATTTTTAAAAATAAATAAAATTCTTTAAAAGAATATAAAACTCTTAAAAATCACATCCATATCACGAGGGATTATAGGAATAGGAATAGAGTTATCTATTATAATATGAAATCAATTTTTCTTTTTGTTTTTTTGGCGTATCGCTCAATAACCCGAGAAACATCTAGGTACATTGATTTCTCTGTGGATAAATATATAGCAGTGCCAATCGCTCTTCGCCCATAGTGGAGCGTAACCAGGTTTTCAGTCTTTTCAATGAAGAAAAGCTTCGTTCTGCTGTCGCAACACTAATTGGCAGAGCAATTAATATGTGTAAAATTTTTTTTATAGTAGAAATATGTCTTCATCACAGTCTTTATAACTTGTAAGCATATCACAAATATCATTGTCGACTCTACATGTTGTTTGCCATAAATCTAACTCTCCTTGCAATTTAATTTTTATTACATCGTCAGACTCTTGACTAAATTTACCTAAATATAGAGTTGAGAAATTGGACATTTGATGGGCTTGGGGGGGGGGTAATTACCCCCTGTACCCCCCCTTGAATACGCCCTTGTCATGACTCACAAGTGCACATTTTCAGAGACACACAATATTCGAAGGTGTTCCGGATCAAATTTGAACACCCTGTAGATCCCCGAACACTTTATTTTCGGGATACAGTTAGTTTACATTTCAAAAATATATTCAATATTTTTATATCTTCCAAACAAATACGGATATTAAAAATAATTTTGATATGAAATATATTAACATTTTTTCTAGCTCCAAAAATAAAAAAAAAGTTGTCTGGTGGTGATTCACATAAGTTGACCACTCTGTACAAGGAATAAAAAATCTGAAATTTCAGCCGCAAAATGCCCTTTGTCTTGTAAATGAAGCGTTTGTGGACCTATATTGAATCAATGACGACAAAACCTATAGACGTGTTGCCCCATTGTTAAAATGCCCTTTATTTTGACTCCAAGGTTAAATATATCCATACTACTCTAGAAACATGCTACAAACAAAGACTGAAAGTCAACCATCAACCAACTATACACTCGGTAATTCCAGGTTATAGTTCCTCCAGAATCACACTTAGATATCGCATGTTTTTTCTTGTTTGGGGGCGCCGGAAGCATCGGAACCTCACCTGAAGACTCGGGAGATGGTCTAACGACGCCAGCCACCGAGCCCAGAGTCGAAATAAGTTCTCTACGGCTCGACAAAAAGGGGCAATTTCTGACAATCTCGCGACATTTTCTGAATAATTTAATGGAGCGCTTAGATTGTGATTAGTTCTGGGCGTCAAGCGTTTATCAAAAGAAACCTGTCTAAAGCAAGGCGGCCTACTATAAAGACAGGCCCTGGCGCACAAAAATCACGTGACCATCTTAGGCCGACGTTACATGTCATTTGTCACATAACTGAAAGCGGCAGCTTGGGTTTTGAGAAGTTTTCAATAGTTGTCCTCCTTTTGACTTTTTGCACAAGTGAATTTGAAGTGAAATGAACATGAAGTGATCTGACAGTGAAATGATTTGTTATTGCTAGTGGAGCAGTGTACGACCACGTTATCTATAATCTAACCCTTGATTGAATTTTTCAATATTTTTCACCACCTTAAACCCAGAAACACTCAAAACCAACACAAATTACATAAAAATCGATTTGCTGCGTAAACTGATCACTTCATAATCAACTGAACATTTGTAAAAGGAACACTCGATGTCAGCTGATGTGATCTCAAAGTGATTCGGAATCGATTTGAGATCACTTAAAACTGTAAAAGGAGGACGGCTAATGTTTAAAGTGTTTTTAAACGTCTTAGTTTATATTTTAGAAACAAGTTTGTGTCTAGTGCGCGTGTGTCCTGGCGGAGGGGAACCGCCCAGTTGTTGTTATGGTGTCTGGGTGGGAGTCGTGCCGTCCAAGAGTATTGGTGCCGCTCGCACCGACGCGACGCGACGCGTGAGCGCTGTAAGGGAAATTCTCCCCCGAACCACAGAATAGGGAACCCGGAATGGACTATTATGGACATGGGACAGTATTGGACAGTGGAGCCTGAGACACAGAGGGGTGCTTACGGGAGATCCGCTAGTTCAGACAGTCCGGGTTGCTGGAAGCCGTTCCCGTTTACCACGTTCGGGTTTGTGTATTTATTGTATTCACCATTCACTTTGTGCGAAATAAATCAGTGTTTTAACGTACTCGGGGATTTTCGTTGTCGACCCACGCCCTGATACGGTTTCTATTCGGTCTTTCACGCTGCCGATCAACTGAGACCTCGTCAATATTTACAGTATACCTACTGAGGTTAGTTTTCATTTTTATTTCGTAAAAAAATAACCGAAATACCAAATATTGGGTCTGTTTATATTATATTTATACATATTACAAAAGCCAGAAAGAAAGTGACGCCATAACAAACATTTGTTTTGCCTCGGGATGAAAATTTCCGCCAAAAACGGATTCGTCAAATCCCAACTGAGATTTAATTTCTAAAAAACCTTTAAGTATGTGTGGCTAACACATTTTCAAGAAAATGAAACAATAATTAAAGTGGACAAATGTGTTGTGGGAGGAAAATACCTATAGAGAATATCACCTAAGCTAAAGGAAGGTGATGTCCCAACAATTTTTGAGAATGTGCCAAAATATTGTGAGTGCAGTGCCGTTTAACTCTCAGCCTAAAACAGCTGAGGCAGGTTGAAAATTTTGAAAAAACAATTGGAGAAAGCTTGGATGCACAAATCCAATAATGTAATAGATGAAAGAAAACTTGCCAAATTGTTACGAAATTTGTTTTTTCTACTTATCTCCAAAAATGCCTTTCATTATATACGACTAAGTTGGTCACGTGGCTACGCGATTATGCGTTAGCGCCGTGGCCTGTCTTTATCGTTGGCCTCGGTCTATAGGTTCTGACGTCATTGGTATGAAATGTTGCTTTTAAAATATGATTTACGATCTGATGGTAAAAAACTATAAAAAAAACTGACTCGCGCGGTTGATACGATTTCGCGACTCGTCTCCCAATCATGCGATGTGATTGCCGTGGTTTGCGCATCGCAATGACATTGGCTTTAGCAGCTGAAGGGATTAATAGAACCAAACGGTCACGCGAATGTGCATTTGCCATAATTTCTCTATTGTCTGTTTGTGTTTTCCCGGTTCGAATGCGGTGTAATGAGCGAGGTCTCTCGGAATTATTAATATGTGCAGCGGTAGGTTAAGTCATTTGCTATTCTCGTATCCAAAATGTCGTTTGGCGTTAATTCTATTCGCTCGTTTGAGTCACACAAGTCACTAATAACTTCCGAAAATATCTTCAAATATCAGGGGCGCTACAACCGCAGACATGTAATAGTTATTTATTTAACTAGACAGGAAAGTAACTAATGAAACATAACTTTTCCGCCGATTCTTTGGAAGGCCACTGAAAATTTCAAGGAATGGAAAGTTTTTCTTCTCATTTTCGGATTATGTTTCCTTCATTCATGCACATATATTTCGTTGTATACATATAATAATGCACAATACCTACTATTTAAATATAACATGGTCATCATAGTGGGCACCTTATTCAGTATACCTATTCCTATATAAAACTGGGAGGGCTAACTTAATCGACAATACGAAAATTACTAATATCTAATATTCAGTTGTAATAATAATTAGTAGACTTCGGAAGACCTACGCCTCTGGCATGAACCTCTAAATACAAATAATGCACGAGGAAATGGGGGGAACATAAACATCTAATGAGCTGGCGACATACACACTATAATAGTCACAAAACCATGCCGTACCTACCGCAGTTGCAGAAATAATTACACCAAACTTTATACAATAAAAATTAAGATAGCTTTGCTGGGTTGCAATGCGTAATTTCTTGGTTGTCACCAAAATACAAAATACGGTTCCACTACAGAATAAGGCTAAAAATAAAAATAATTGTGCTTTACTCTGAGCCTTTATCATATTTTCGAACCTCCCCAGTATACGAAATGAGATATTCAAATTTTGAAAACTGCGTTTTGCAATATAGCAATAAAATTTTCTGATAAATGTAAGATAAAACAAAATCCCATATGGTGCGTACTTTCTGCCGGACACTGTATATTACTAAATGAATTTGTTTTGGCAACTCCAAGGGCAACTCCTATGTCATTGTAGGTCTTGTTTTGAATCTGCATTTTTCTCAATAATGCTACAAGCTACAAAAGATATGCTTTAGTAAAGCACGGCTCTTGCCTTGGTTTTTACAAGCTTTTATGTATGTATGTATGTATGTATGTATGTAAGGGTGTATGTATGTGTGTATGTATGTGTGTAAGTATGTATGTATGTGTGGATCGAATCTAGCTAGCTGAATTAGAACCTCTTCTTGACATCCGATTGAGCTGAAATTTTGCAAACACCTTTAGTTCTAGTGACAATACAATATGCAATACTCATTATTCTAATAATTTCAAAATGACCGTCGCCACAAGATGGCGGATAATGTATTTTTTGTCATGATGATGGCGGACTATATTTCTTTACCACCCTCCTGATATGGGAATCAAATAGGTACTAAAAAGCACAAAATAAAATTAAAAGTAAAAAAAAAACTTTTAAAAACAAGCTTTTATTTAAACCATGTACTAAAACGATTAAAATAAAATAAATTAAGTCTAAAAATAAAAGCTAAAAAGACCCTTTTAAAACAAGCTTTTTAAGCCATGGTACTAAAACGAATAAAATAAAATAAGGCTAGGTTTTCGTTAAGATAATTCAATGCCAAATTGCGACAAGTTTTTGTAAATCAAAAAGCTTGTCGCGCGAATTGTAAAGAAAATACATACTTTGGCAAGTAGCTCCTTGCTTATCAACCAATCACTGACCAATTAAATTAATTGGTACCTACTTTTATGAACATTTCAAGAAGCTTTTTGATTTACAGAAACTTGTCGCATTTTGGCATTGAATTATCTTAACGAAAACCTAGGCTTATTTTATTCGTTTTAGTACATGGCTTAAAAGCTTGTTTTTAAAAAGGTTTTTTTACTTTTCTTTTATTTCCAGATTGTTTTCCAGTTTAGGTGCTATAACAAATCTATTGAAAATTGCGAATATACAAAATTTTTCCATATATGAATTTATTAGTTTTTTTCACAGATTGCATTGCACCCTTGTCTATCCATTCCTTGGTAATTTTGGATACACCCTGTTTATGGTAGTATATTCTTATACATTATTCTTTTTATTTTTATTAATAGAAATAGCATAAAAAAAGGTCTGAAATACCAACCTACCTGGTGCTCCAAGAGTATTTTAACAACTGCATTTAATTAGTCAAGCTTAACGGCCTAAGGACATGCAAAGAGCATTTATTATCTAATGATTTATTCTTAGGACAAAACATTTGAAAGGTTGCATAGTTTTACAAGCTTCTAAATAATTTTCAAGTTAAGCGAATTAATCTAAAACTATATATTCATATTTAATGCGCGGGAAGACTTTGGATGTCAAAAATTTTAGATGCTTTAGCTTTAGCACAACTTTTCGGAAAACGATTTTAATATTAAAAATTGAAACAATATAGTAAAGAGTGGCTATCAAGCGATCATTTCAATTTCGGGACTTTTTTTGTAATCAAGTGTGCTGTGTTGAAATTATGATAAATTCCGAATCATATATTCCCATAAACTATACCGCGCAAAAGATACGGCAGATCCAGGAAATATTTGGCGGCCATTTTGAACCCTAAACGAAGCAGGTATTTTAAAATGGTATATACATGATTGTTCTATACTTGATATTTTATTTGTTGCACATGCAGTTTTTACTTGTTCATGTAACAGATTATTAATTTTCCAATATTAATTCTTCGAGCATTGACTATCTCTTTATACTAAGTAGCTTCTATATCCAGTATCCGCCAGAGTTTTTTTTTTCGATGGAGTAGTTGCTGCTTCTTAGATAATTTAGAAAAAACTATACAACAAATAAAATATCAAAAAGAAAGTCATATCTATTCTTTAACGTTTATTTTGCAATTTGTATTAAATCTCAGGCATTTAAATTTAAAGAACAATCCTGTAGACTCATTTAATTGTTTAATTGGATTTTTCGCTGATTGAAAGACAACTTTTTTAAGTTGCCTGGAAAATTCATAAATTCCTAACAGTAAATAAACGAAACTTTGAAAGTGTAACTCAAAAAATAACTTTAACAAATTTGTTTTCTGAGCTTTCGGAGAATAAATCTTCCTCCTTTCTCAAAGATCATGTCACGTCAAAGTGAAATGACAGATTAATAAACGTCAGGATTAAATGTCGTGACAACAGAAACAATAGCCTAGCCACCTGCCTGATATTGTACCCTGTGTTCTACCTAATTATTTATACCAACTTCCCTTTGAATAAGTGGCAATAATATTTTACTGAATTCCACTGAATATTCAGCAACACAGTTGTCCGTATTTCCTAGAATAAATGCTGATTCTCTAATTTTTCGTCTATTTCCTACTTCTTCTTTGAGAATTGGTTTGGACCTATCCCACAAAATCCTATGATTGTTATTAAAAGAGTGTTGACGTATTTTTGACTTCGAAATTTGATTTTGCCTGATATAATTTTTTATATTCTTTTAAACGAACGTTAAATGACCTACACCTACAAGTCTTCCCAACATAGAACTTTTCACATTCACAAGGAATTTTTTAAATGCAATTTTTCGAACTTTGTACCTCAATGGTTTCGTTTTAACTGGCATCGATCTTTTCTTTTTGTTTTAAATATTGTTCTGACATTAAAACGATTGCCTATGCGTTGTTTATCTGATATAGTCCAGGAATATAAAGAATAATTAAATTTACTGGTCGGTCCACCAGATTTATTTCTCTAATTCTATTAGCATCGTTATTTTGTTGGAAATCCTGAAAAACTTGCTCAACAAATTCAATAGGATAACTATTCTTCTCAAGAACATGTCTTATATGTTTAATTTCCTCCTTAAATTTTGTGTTACTAGAACAAATCCCTGTCAAACGAACTTTTAATTACTCCTTTTTTAACACTAATATATGATGATTGAAGTCAAAATGGAGATAGCTATTAGTATGTGTTGGTTTTCTATATAGACACTAGTTTTTATATTATCTGATTTCAGTATCGAAACATCTAAGAAATTTAAATCATCTACTATTATATGTCATCTACATATCTCCACCAAACATTAGGTTGGTGAACATATCTAGTCAACTCATTTTATTCAAAATCTTCCATGAATAAATTGCTTATGATTGGTGATACAGGAGACCCCATAGCCATTCCAAATTGCTGCTGGTAAAATTCATTTCCTAGTTGAAAATATGAGGTTTTAACACAGAGTGTTGTTAGTTCTAATATTGCATCTATATTCAAATTTGTCCTTTCCACTAAAGTCTGATCATTTTCTAACTTTCTGCATAAAATATTTAATGATTTGTAATCAAAGCTAGCTAATATAATATAATTATGCGGGAATTGATGTTCCCTAATTTTTTCTAAAAACTGATTACTGTTTCTGATAAACGAATTTGAGTTTCCTACAACATGGTAAATTTATTTAACTTACAATGGGACAAAGAAGAATGTTAGTTTTGTGTATTTTTGGTAATCCGTATAAGTGTGGAGGTTTTGAATGATGCGGAGTTAAGAGTGTCCTTTGTCTCTGTGTCATTTGTTCGCGGTATTTATACAGTGTTTTGTATATTTTAGTTTCTATTGAAGTTGTAGGGTCTTTGTTTATCCTCTTGTAAGTTCCTTCATTTAATAAATCATTTAATTCATTATCATACACCGTTTTTTTTTAAAAAAAAACATTGCAGTTACATTTCCTTTATCTGCTGGTAATATTTTAATTATCCTCTCTGATTTAAGTGATCTAATTGCTGATTTTTCTTCCTATGAAATATTTGACTTTTGTTTAAAATCTTTTTCTAAGATTATTTTTGACCCGACTCTAAATTCTTGACCTCAGCTAATGCTTGAGTTGTTTCCTCTACCGATGCTGCTATGTCAAGCTTAGAAATGTTGTTGTCAACAACAGAAAAATTCAATCCTTTTGTCAAAACTAACTTTCCCGACGACTATTTTAAAGTACCTGCTTCGCGCCCCCCTCCCCCTCACAAGCATTCAGTTGCTTCTGGGGTAAGTACCCCTGGTTTGGAGTATTGTGAGGGTGAGAATAATCATTATTATTATGTGCTTCATATTGCCCCGGTTGGACGTCTCTTTTGCGCTGTATGTTTGCTACAAGTAATGGATAAAATATTATAACAAAGGGAAAGATTTACATATTTGCGTATGCCCACTTAGTTGACAATTCTGTAGGGCCGCGATGGCTGACACCGGCAGCATAGTTCACCCACTCGCGTGGGACCGCGAAATTTGCTAAATTTAGATATTTATGTAGGCAGCGATCAGCGATTCACTTTTCCGGTACGGCATGAAATAGTTCACAACAAGAACCTTTTTATTGCCAGCCGAAATAACAGGCAATAAAAGGACCGTATTCTTAATATAACTTTCCGAAACATTTCCCATAAAACGCTAATCTAATTGGGACATCACTTTAATTATGAAAACGTTGGATTTGAATGGACTGTAAGACAAAGATTCCAAGTGGGGACTGCCTTCAAAGCCTGTCTGATAAACGTCGGTTGCTTTGATGGGTTTGAATGCTCGCATCAAATTAAATTAGCTACAGTTTTCAATCATGATTATCTTTTTAGAAACCTCTATTAGAATTCGAATCTAGAACTACATTTATATTTTTTTTTATTCCGCGCAGTCGGTGAAAATATTAGTATGTCCACGGATGGGGGGTAAATAAGAGGACAAATGGACCAAAAAGTGAAAGATACGAAAAAATATTATTCTTTATAAAAGTTTTTGCTTGCTTCAAAAATAAGATCCACGATGCCAAAAATTTGTTTTTTTGTACAGGGTATGCAAAAAATACAAAAACGTAAAATTTGATGAAGAGCAAAGTTGGCTTTTTATAAATTGTAATGCAAAACGTTAAATAAAAAACTTGTTTGAAATTTTAAAAGAATTCTTATTCCAGATTTTCAAGGAAAAATTTGAAATTTCTAAATTACTCTTTTAAAACCGAAATTTTTCCAAGTCATATTCTGAACTTTTTATTTGATTACGCCATTGATAACTGTTACTGTGACATATTTGTCAAAATAAGAGCGATGTTGTCTTTAGAGCAAAGAATATTTTTTATAATCCAAAATTACAGAAACTGCAAGAATAGTTATCGCTACGTTATTGAGAAGTTTCAAGAAAAGTTTCCAAATGTACAATTATGCATAAGTTCAGTACTTAAGTTAGTAATCAGATTTAAAAAAACTGGATCCGTTAATGATTTAAAGAAGACGAAGAAAAGATACGACGAAAACGATGCTTCTACAGTATTAATTTTGCAATCTGTTGATGAAAATCGTATGCTGTCTTTAAGAAATCGAGCCCAAAGTTTACAAATCTGTAAAAAAGACATATTCAAAATGTGTTGAAGGAAAATAAAATTTATCCTTTTAAACCAATTTTTAACCATACTTTGGAAGATAAGGACAGTTACAAACGCTTGGATTTTTGTTTGTGGGTCGGCGATGTAATTCTAAATAACAACGTGAGATGAGTCAACCTTCAGTACAAACGGCACTGTAGCCTCTCAGCATGTGAGATACTGGAGTAGGAAAAACCCAGAGTTTAGAATTGCGAACCGCCGCCAGTATTTTAAAAAAGTACCTAAATATTTGATGTGCCATTTCCTATTATGGGATTATAACATATTTTTTTGATAATACGTGTAACAGACATTCTTATTTGCATATGCTGGAGTCATTTCTGTCAGACAAGTTAGAATAATTGCCTCTTCAATATCGCAATATGTATTTTCAGCACGATGGGTGTCCTGCCCATTATGCTACAGAAATCAGGGATTGGCTCAATCGCAAATTTGGAAATCGGTGGATGGGCCGAAATGGTCCAGTTTTGTGGCCCCCTAGGAGTCCCGACTTGACAATTTGCGATATGTTTCTATGGAAAGACCCATTGAAAATAACGAAGAAGTTTTAAAGCAGAGAATTTTAGGAGCGGTAGAATCATTTCAGCTTTAGCCATTTACGACGTCAGTTAGAAAAATGCGTAGAATATGGAGAAGTTTTTGAAAAATAAAAATAATGTGCCCCTAATTGTTTTAAAGTTTAATAAAATAAGAAATATTTCTCGAGTATTACAATTATTATTTAATATTCCTTAGTAATTTTATTCTGTCTGTAATTTTGGATTATAAATATTCTTTGCTCTAAAAACATCTTTTTTATTTTGACAAATACGCCACAGTTATCAAAGGTGTAATCAAATAAAAAGGTCAGAATATGACTTGGAAAAATTTCTGTTTTAAAAGAGTAATTTAGAAATTTCAATTTTTTCCTTGAAAATCTGGAATGAGAATTCTTTTAAAATTTTAAACAAGTTTTTTATTTAACGTTTTGCATTAAAATTTATAAAAAGCCAACTTTACTCTTCATCAAATTTTTCGTTTTTGTATTTTTGGATACCCTGTACAAAAAAAACACTAATTTTTGGCATCGTGGATCTTATTTTTAAAGCAAGCAAAAACTTTTATAAAGAATAAAAAATTTTCGTATCTTTCACTTTTTGGTCCATTTGTCCTCTTATTTACCCCATCCGTGGACATACTGTATATTATGTATTATTTTTCATGATTTCAGGTATTCCTAGAACGAGGATGGCGAGAATACACCCCGGAACAAACAGATAGCTGGAACCTGTGGTGGAGAACGTCTGGATTTCCAGTTAGTCACCATAAAAATCTTTACGGTTGGCAGGTAAGTTACCTACAGCAACTAATGAATAAAATAACACCAGGAAGGAGTCAAAGCTGTATGGATATTATAAAATACGTGAGACGGAAATCTTCCTGTGTAGGTAGGGACCAAGTTTTGACACGATATTTTGATATCTGACACGCTAATAGGTGCCAAATATGTGGTGTTTCGATACTTTTATGCTTAGCTGTGCGGCTTGTGGGTCTTTCTTGGCTTGCAACACTAAATGTTTGAGGTTAATAATCCATCGGTAAGTAATTTAAATTAACTTTTGATGCCATGCACCAAAGTGACATAGGCGTTTGTGTAAGTACCTGTTTCTTCATAATTAGACATTTAAAATTAGAATTGCTATACTTATTATTAGAGTAACCCAAATATGCAACACGCATATTTAGCATATTATATGCATTTTTTTAAATATTTGCATAAACCCTTAAAATGTGGCATATTGTTCATAATTGAAAGAATTTAGGATAATTTAAATCTTTGGCAGGCGTTTCATTCATTTTTGGGAACAGGGGTCGGTGTCTAGGTAGGTACCTGGACCTGGTTTTCCCAAAATAATATAGGTAAAATATAGGGCACTAATCCTGGTGATCTGAAAACAAATAAAGTAGGTATTTATACCTATCTAATAAAGTACAATTATTGGAAAGGACAGAATAAATTATTATAGATAGGTAAATATTTGAGGAAATTAGGATACATTTTCGGCTTGTAAAAAGTTTAATTTCCAACATGAAAGTCTTCCTTAAAGCGCTTATAAGGGTTCAGTTCTACAAAGAAAAACTACCAAACACTCCTCTTCCACCTCAACCTGTTATTACAAGATGGGGAAGCTGCATTTTTTATTGCGAGAATTTTTACCAACTAAAATATCTAATTTCAGAATTTTCGAACGAATCTTCCCAGTCCCTTACAGATGTTAAACAAAGGAAACAAGGAAATAAAGAAACAACTTTCCTTTCTAGAAGCAAATTATAGCTTTCTTTCTAAAACAATAACACAAATGGAGGAATCTAATTTGCCATTAACCCGAAGTGTAGAACTGGTAAAACACTCTGAGGTTGCTTTTCAAAATGTCACAGGTAAAATTGGGGACAAAATATTTGTGATGGAAAAAAATAGTGGGTTTCAGTTTCTTAGCCAAGTAGCAAATATTTTAAAGGGAGATTTTACCGAATCCATCGATTTGGATCCTGTGATAGTGAGCAATTTTAAAAACGCACCTCTTACATCGGTTGATGTGGAAAGGAGTTTCTCCATTTATAAATTTTTATATTCTGATAGAAGACGAAATTTTTTAATTGAGAATTTTGAGCAACATTTAGTGGTTTATTGTTTTTACAACTAAATTTCAACCTGATTTTTATAATTTATAATAAATGCATATTTAGATTTAGTTCAGTCGCCCTTTATGTAGAAAATTTAAAATAAAATATTGTTACTTTACTATGTATAAATGCATTTATTAGAAATTTGTATGTACATTATACAGTGTGTCCACGGATGAACTTAACTATACTTGTAAAATTTTTTATTTTCAATTCTTCGAAAAAAGTCATTCTTCATACAAAAGTCTGCTTGTTCTTAAAATAAAATTGCATTTAATTAGCATAAAAGTAAACTACCTCTATTTCTAGAGATAATGAAAAAAAGTTATAAAGAAAATTTGCTCAGCGTGGTAAGCTACTTAAGTGTACAAAATTTCAAAGCGTTAGGCCTACTTCGATTTTTTTATTTTTTCTTGTTTTTCTTCGATTAAATAATTTTCTGAAGGTAATAAGACAAAACTTATATATAAAAATTACTCAGAATAGGAAACTGTGTATGATGGACAATTTTTTGACAATCCCAGGCCCACTTTGCGTTTCCTCCAATATTTCCAAAATACAAAGTAGGCCTAGAATCGTAAAATTTTGTTATCATGCGCAGTTTTCCATTCTGGGGAAGTTTTCTTAATACAGTTTTGTCGTACTATTTACAGAAAACCATTTATTTGAAAAAAAAAGAGAATACAATCAAAAAATCAAAGTAGGAATATCGCTTTGAAATTTTGTTCATTTAAGTAGCTTACCACGCTGAGCAAATTTTCTTTATAACTTTTTTCATTATCTCTACAAATAGAGGTAGTTTACTCTTATGCTAATTAACGTTTCTTTAATTTTCTGGTCACCCAGTATAAGTAATGTCAACTTTTTCCATGCCAATTTTATTTTAAGAACATGCAGACTTTTTTTTATGAAGAATGACTTTTGTCGAAGAATTGAAAATAAAAATTTTTACAAGTATAGTTAAGTCCATCCGTGGACACACTGTATATGTTTATTTGTAAATGAAACAATAAATTTATATTTTTAAAGTATTTCTTAATTTGCATATTGTCAACATTTTCCTGCATATTTTGACTAAATTATTTGCATATTTATGGGCGTATTTTTAGGGTGTCGACTTGCATATTTGGGTTACTCTACTCATTATCAAGGATTCCTAAACTTAAAGACATAAACGTGCCTTATAATTTTTGGCCAGTATTGTAGATACTGATTTTACGAAAAAAGAGGATTTCTGCCTCAATTAATTTGTTGAAACCACTCAAAGGTGCACGCCACTGTGAAACCCTGTCGCGCGTTAATCCCAAACATGCTCCTTCCTGGGGTTCTTTATTCGTTGATTGCAACTACTATATTGCATTATATGCAATTTAAATCATTTCAGTATTTAAATCACATACCCAAAGGATCTACGATATGCAGAAAAGACAATTTAGTCAGATATTTAAGATGTATGAGGAAAGTGTACGGATCAATTTATGACTTCAGGTCAGGAAGGCATATCATCCTCTTTTTGGCTCATAATAATAAAAATTTGTTCTAGTCCACAAGGTTACAACTTGCCCTTAGAATACACGAAACTGGCTGCCGAATGTAGTCGAGTAAGGGCTTTGAATGAAAAGGAAGAAAATAGATTTTTCGACGAGAAACCCGTGTGGATATGCAAACCAGTGGCTCAAAGTCAGGGAAGAGGGATATTTCTGTTTAGGGTAAGCAGAAATCAAGAGCAAAACTACTGCTCTAATCCTTAAAATATATAAATATTTATTTTTGGAGATATTCCTCTGAACTTTTTTGGTTGAAAGGTCTTCTTGACCTTCCTACCATTATCAAAAGGCGAATTCAGGGCTGGCTACAATTATTTTATTTAAATTTCCATTATAAATTTTTTTTCTTAGAAACCATTTGGCGACTTTTTTAATAAAAATCTGACACTACAACATTAATATGATACCCCAAAACCATCATTAGACAAAACTTGAACAAACCGCAGGAGTTCCATTGTGCAGAGTGCCAAAATTGAGCAAACTGGGAATTAAATGGTCGACAGAACCATAGGTGTGCAAGGATTTAACAAAAATAATACAGCTTGTTTTCCCCTGTGCCAATTCAAGAAAATGTCAAGAGCACAAATTTGTAGAGCACCTTTTTTCCTTCAAAAATGGTATCGGCTATTTTTTTGGGTAAAATTAAAAATACAGCTGTTATTAAAATTCGTATTTAAAACTTCTGTATGGTGTACTATCGATGGAAAATTTTTTTATCAATGAATTGCAATATTAAATCTTAAATTTACTGGACTGCGAATAAAAACATTGTACCTAATGAAAAATGCCTCTAAAGTTGTTAGGTATATCAGCTTTCAATGAATAAGTCTGCACGGTTTTCTAACCTACTCAAAGATTTAGCAGATAAATTTTAAGTTTGGGTATTCTACTATAGGCCAGGGAAAATAGAATTTGACCTAGAAAAAAATATTAACTGCAATTTTGTTTTACCATATCAAAGTTATAAGTAAATACGTTGGTAGAAACCAAAAATTAAACATTTTGAAAAATCAGAACCTTGAGTTACCTCAAAAAACACCTATTTTTCGTTAGAAATTTCGAGCAAAAATATTAACTGGATTTTTTTTAGACTCTATAGGTAAAAAAACATCCCTTGCTAACATATATTAAGAAATTAAACATTTTAAGAATATGGAAGTAACTTAGATCGACAAAGAGGGATAAAAATCGGATAATTTTCTATTTCGGCAAAAGCAAAAATATTAACTACGTTTTTATTGCAGATGATCATTCCCTTTTACAAATAGAATGTAACTTATACAAAATTAAACATTTATCTGTGCCGCATGTACGTCAGCTGTCACTTCTCATTGGTATAGACTAGGCAAAAATTTTAACTGTTTTTTTTTTGTTTAACTTTTTACAATATAGCTATATTGAATCATATATAGCGAAATTAAGTATTTATTTACGGCGCATATAGGTCAACTGTCACTTGTCATTTCTTTAGGAAAGCAAAAATATCTCCGATCAATATATTTGATCGGAGAAAAATATTAACTTCCTTACAGGTAAGTCGTTTAACCTCTAATTATACGTCGATGGCCCCGTCCGAAGAGATCACACTGTAGTTTATGTTGAAGCGGAGTAATCTCTACAGTGTGATATCTTCGGACGGGGCCATCTCGTATAATTGAGGATTGAACTTCCTTACAGGTAAGTCGTTTAACATCTAATTTTGCTCTCAAAGACAGCTTCAAATTTCTTTAAAATGCGATTTCCGACGAAACAATATGTTTAATTTCCGAACAAACTGTTAATACTTGATTTTTAAGGTAATTATAATTAAGAAAAACGCAGTTAATATTTTTGCCCAAAAAAATATTACGCAAAATGTCATTTTTTACATCATTCGGATACTTGGGCAAACGTAATCTGTTTATTTTATCAATTTTAACTGTATATACCTTAGTTACTAATAAATGCAGCTTAAAATTCGCAGTTAATATTTATTTATGCCGTCTTTACTACAAGAAAATGTATTTTTCTAAAAAACGCTCACACGCGTATGTTTATTTTGTATAAAAAACAATTCTGGCGTTCATTTTTTACCAATATTTTGTGATGGCATTATAAAAATGCGGTTATGAATTTTTTATGAGTTTTATAATTTTTGTAATTAATTTAAAGGCAGTTTCCGTCACATCTTTGTTGGCCCGAGGCCCCCAGGGCCAAATTTTCCTTTAGTTTTCATCGTTTTCCCTGTAGAGCTTCCATAACTTTCTAGAAAGTTTGCTAGAACTTTATGATTTGTGAACTATCATTGGCCAGGAACATTCTAGAGTATTCTCCAGTCTTCCATTTGACTACCTATATAAGTCCTGGAATTGGGCCTGGAAGTGAAGGGAGAGGTTAGAAAGCGATTTTGTGAGAATTTTGGTCAGTGACAGTGACAGTACCTACCTGACAAGTTTATTTGTGAAGGCTAAACAATAAAGGTGGTAACGAAGGCAACGAGTTTGGACTGTGATTGTTGAGATGCAGTACAATATGTTACTAAACTCGATAAGCGAAGTTCACTGACAGGTATACTAGCATGTTGTATAATATCCTATAACCTAACCCCATCCTAAAGCTGCGCATATACATTTACAATTTAACTTGGAATTTATGCTGATTGATTCGCAAATTTATTACACACGGGGGGGTCTCGTCCGGATTATTGCCGCGAAGACGAAATTTCCATTGTGTTCCTCCCAGGTTCGGGCCGCAAGGTTGCGTGTTCTATTTATAGACTTGAATTCTACGTGAATGAACTGCACAAAAACCGAAAGAATGCGTTTCCAATAATTGACATTAATTTAGTATCGCGTGGCACGACGGCACGATCCTGAAGTCGCTCTAGGCACTAGCACTTGGAGTCGATGTGCATTTGGTATTGAGCCGAAAAAAGGTCTCGGACCCACAGGGTTGCCACCTGTCCTTTTTTGAAAAGGACAGTCCTTTTTTCAAACAAATTGTCCTTGTGACTTTTTTAGTCCTAAAATGTCCTTTTAAATAACCTTAGGGGTGACGGAGTCGGTATAGTTCCAGTTCGGAAAGCGGCATATGCTCTACTAGCTCCTGGTGACCTGACTCCTCGATTATCGTTTTTATCATCGTTGTCTACTTTACTGGATTGCTGGTGCCCAAGTCCATTTTACTATATTGATATTATCAAAGATCTATCCAACCTAGATATTCAGAGAATGTGTTTGACAAGGGAAATGAAAATGTAACCCAATTTTCGCCCACTTTAGTGATTTAATTATGTTTTGTTTAAATGTTTTGTTATAATTTAATTTGTAAGAAAATTTCTAGAACTGTTAAACTGTTAAAACATTGTAACGCTACTTCCAATATTTTTGCCTGGAATAATCACAAGGAAATGGCATTTACAATGTTGTTACACGAAGTTTTATTGAGACGCGATAGGAAAGTGAATAATTTTTATGAACTAAAAGAAGTAAATTTTTTCATTTTCACCTGTTTTACAATTAAAAAATGATAATATCATCGAAGTATACAAGACATTAATTTTGAAGGCCTCGGAGAACATTATTCATTACTCTTCGAAAGGTGCTGGGTGCATTTTGAGACCAAATGGCATGCTTTTAAATTGATAGTGACCTATATCTGTGAAAATACCGTTTTGGGTATATCTTCTGGTGGCATTACTCAAATTTTGACAAAATTTAAACTTTTTAATGTTTTGTTATAATTTAATTTGTAAGAAAATTTCTAGAAGAATTTTTGGCAATGTCCTTTTTTCACTTTGCAAAAAGGTGGCAACCCTAGGGACCCAAACCCTAGACCTTAACCAAAGAGAACGTACCATACACAAAATATAACTCCACAACGAATTGAACGAAATGGAATACATTAACCTGTGTGTAAATTTGAAAAATATAAAAAATAAAAATATAGATTGTAAATGTGCCGATAACGATATTTATAACTACGTCATATAATATTATTGCATGGACTTATTTGCGTCTTCCTAATCGCTTGAACTTTTTTTGTTTGAAAGGCCTTCAAAAACCGCTTCTTTTCACCTTCCTTCCATTTTCAAAATGCAAATCCAGGGACGGCTTATGTTAGTTGGTACTTTAGAAAAAATAAATGACTTTTGTGTTTATTAATACTTTTTCAATACGTATAAAGTTTCATAAAGAAAATTATAATTTTGAGATGGCCCAGAGAAACATACCCCGGATATTTATTGAAGAATCTTTGCACACAAACACTTTGAGTGGTCGTGTTGACCATTCAACAACTATTTTGAGGGGATTCCACGACACACTTGACTCGCCAGATGCCTTTAAAATTCCTATTTCGCTCAACTTTGGCATCCTGCAGAATGCAACTCTCTGTATATATTTTTTTACCAAAAAAGTTCCTATAAACATGGCCTCAAAAATGCTCCCCGAAATGGAAATATTGGCAAACGGTTTTTCTAAATATTCTCAGAAGGAACAAAGATAAAATTCTGAAATTTGGTATGTGATATACCTGTGAGATTTGACGTTTACCGAGGTAGAGATAGTTTGACATTCTTCACCATCGGCGTCCCAAATAAGGGGGGTCAAGGGGTTAAAAATACCCCAAATGTTTTGTGCACTTTTTTTCATGATTTATTCTCCCAGGTATGTCACATACCAAATTTCAGAACTTTATCTTTGCCCGTTATGGAAATATTTAGAAAAAAACTGTTTGCCAAAGTGTCCATTTCGGGATCTATAGCCCTCTTAGAGGGCATTTTTGAGGCCATGTTTATAGTAACTTTTTCATTTTTTGGGTTGCAGAATACGTTGTTAAATTATGGCAGGCTAATTTCTAATACGCATTTTCATGGCCCTCTGTAAAAAATTTTCAAGACGATTTTAATAGAAAACGGTGCACGCTATCAAAGTATAACAAGAGCACTATTTTTTCATATGATACCCTGAAATTTTATAATTTCACAAAAAATTTGGGGAAAAAGCACACACACAAAATGTGGGATATTTTTAACCCCTTAACCCTCCATTTGGGACGCCTATGATTAAGAATGTCTAACTATCTCTACCTCGGTAAATGTCAAACCTCACAAATACATCACATACCAAATTTCAGAATTTTATCTTTGTTCGTTCTGGAAATATTTAGAAAAAACCGTTTGCCAAAGTGTCCATTTAGGGGGCTATAGCCCCCTTAGGGGGCATTTTTAAGGCCATGTTTATTGGAACTTTTTTCATTTTTTGGGTCGCAGAACACGCTGGTAAATTATGGCAGGCTAATTTCGGGACACCCTGTATAATGTTTGAAAATAGACGGCCTGTATTTCCAGCTGAATTCAAATGAATTCAAAATATAAAATTCAAATGAATGTAACTACTTCTCGCTATTTTTTCTACAGAAAATATTTTTTGTAATTGGCAGATTTAATTTGAAGTCTGAACATCCCTATCGATTGACCTGATTTTCTTTCACGTTTATTGGGACATTTAACTATGGACGCACAGTATATTCCATATACAATTATACTATAAATTATATAGAGAATAAAGCTTCAAAGCTCAGTCGATCGCGTGTACTGTAAAATAATGGCAAAATGAGCGAATCGCAAATTAATATGAAATCCAACAATGACTAAATTAAAGTTGCTAGATTGTGGCAGGGAAAGGAAAATGCGGGGATATATTTCCGATAAAATATCGTGGTCGTTGTTCGCCTAAATTAAGCAAATAATAACCATCTAATTTTCCATACAATACAATTTCCTCTTTATTAGAAACAACTTACGTTCATTATTTCGTAAAAAGAATACGTTGACCTATGATTGCTACGAAGTCAGATACTAAATATACGTACAGGGTTCTCTACAGGGTGATTCATTTTTATTCTGGAACACTTAAATAGGTGATAGAAGACCAAAAAATAACCGTGCTTTCTTATATAAACTATATCTTTTTAAGGCACTATAAAATGTTACAGGGTGTTAAAGTTGGAAAAAATATGTGGACTTTATTGAATATTTACCAAGGTAGTTGAGATATTTAAGTCATATTTGGTACACGTTATAACGGCATGGGTTAGCATAAAACCTGTTAATATCAAACACCTTGAACAACCAGTGGCGGGAAAGTGGGTAATTAGTAAAATTGCTTTAAGCAAAAAAAATAATCACCTTGAATAGCAATAAAATGTATTCATCATTTTAATTGTAAACAAAAACATTCTCTTAGCATTTTTTCATATGTGTTTTGGTTTCATAGCAAATTTGATTTTTTGGGTATTTCTGAAAAATTATTATAAAAATTCGCTCCATAAGTAAGGCTCTATGTTTCTTACTTTAAATATAGTAAGTTTCCGCAATAAACTTACTTCACTTTTCGAGATTCATAGCGTAACATTAACTTTATCTTCCTTAAATATTTTCGACCCTGTATCATCAAAAGTATAGTCTTAAATAGGTAAGTTTATTGGAAAAAGTTACTTTATTTAAAGTAGTAAACAAATTATATTCTTACTTTGGGTCTTACTTATGGAGCAAATTTTTAAGTTAATTTTTAAGAAATACTCCGAAATAATACGAAAAAATCAAATTTGCTATCAAACCATGACACACATAAAAAATGCTAAGAGAACGTTTTTGTTTACAATAAATTAATATTTACATCAGAAATTGAATATATTTTATTGCTATACAAGGTGATTCATTTTTTTCTAAAAGCAGTTATACTAATTACGCACTTCTACGCCACTGGTTGTTCAAGGTGTTTGATATTAACAGGTTTTATGCTAACCCATTCCGTTATAACTTGCACCAAATTAATATGACTTAAATATCTCAACTAGTTTGGTAAATATTCAATAAAGTCCACATATTTTCTAAAACTTTAACACCCTGTAACTTTTTTATAAGGCCTTCTATCACCTGTTGAAGTGTCCCAGAATAAAACTAAATCACCCTGTATATTTAAAGTTTGCATAAAATGCAAATGAAGTAACTGATTGATTTATTTGGCCAAGATTTGCCATCTTTGGCATTAATTAAATTACTGTCATCAAGTGGGCACCTGTCCCCAAATCACTTTAATTATTAACGGCCTGTTCCAACAGAAATCACAAACCAGTCAGTTTCAATCTAATTGGTTTTTTGAGAGACAAAGCTGTATCACGGGCGTAGCCAAGGGGGGGGGTTTCGGGGGTTCAAACCTCCCCCCCCCCCCCGAAATAAGCAAAATATTACCTAATATTATACCGAAAAAATACGAGGAGTGAAGAGTTAAATTATTATTACGTTTGAATATATTATGTAGTAATAGTAGCGGCTAGCGCCATCTTTTGACGAGAGGCAGACGCAGTTGCAGCCGAACTATTTTGTATTGTAGGGACACTTTGCGTTGTTTCTCGATTATTCGCCACGCCCGCGCCCCTAGGTCGAAATGAGCGGAACTTTGTGGAAGTTCGTAGAAGTTTCTGGACGGCTACTGGGCTGCTATATAAGCGGCGCCGCGGCGCGTGACCGCGCTTACGGCAGTATTGTTCCATGCGAACTCGAAGCGAATAAAAGTGAAAAGTGGTGAACCAATAGTGAAGAGAATTAAGTGTACCGTGTAAGTGAGTAATTTTAGTGCGCTGTTATTCGATGACCTTGTTAAGAATAGATACGTGAATCATTATTACTGTCGAAAAATGGAGGGGAAAAAAAGGAAGGGTGATAAACTTAAAGGTATGGACTACTGGAAAAAGTGGTGTAGTCAAGGTCAAGGGGTTTCTAATAAAGAAACAAATTTGGATTTAGCTATCAAAGCTTCAGCTACCTTGCATGCTGATAAGAAGACTGCCTACCCCGAAATCTAGTTTGGAATGCCTAGATATGTGCGATAAAAACCTTTATCCTAATATTTACACATTACTACAAATCTTGGCTACCATTCCTGTATCCACTGCTACCCCAGAAAGGTCTTTCTCGAGCCTAAGGAGACTGAAAAACTATTTACGAAACACTACAAGTGAAAACAGACTTAATGGTTTGGCTCTAATGAACATTCACTATGGAACAGAAATTCATGCAGATGAAGTAGTGGATATATTTAAAAGAAAAAGCCGAAGATTTCTTCTTTAATGGTTTTAGATTTAGCGCAGAGGAACGAAATTAATTTATCCATTTCATTTAAAGTTAAGAACTTTATAAATATGTCGTAGTTTTTCGGATGAATATATAGATATTAAATTTCATGTAAGTATATTTTTGTTGTTTTATTTACTTCTCAAACTAATCCCCCCCCCCCCCCAAAACTAAATCCTGGCTACGCCCGTGAGCTGTATACAGTATTCCTTGTGATTATTCAAGCCAACAGCGTGTGTTTTGCATGAAGATTTCCATTCAAACTAATTTAATTTAAATCAAAGTTCTATAATAGGCTACTGCGGTTATACTGTGCTAATACTTCGCCTTCATCGTTTGCTGATACAGCCACAGCCTTTTTGACAAGGAAAGAGAGGGGACGCCTAACAGCGCTCGCGGTCGTGTTACCGACTGCCACATCGCACGACAGTCCAGTGGCGTAGCATGAAACGCGTTCTTAGCCAATATCACAAAAATGTTACAAATGAAAAGGTACACTCAGGAGCAAAAAAAACGGGCCACCTATTTATTTTCGTATCCTCGTTTTAAATGAACAACAATATATTTTCCTTTATTTATGTTATTGTTTATTAAAACAAGAATAGGAAGTCGTTTATATCAATTAAAAATCAAGTTTAAACTGAAAAAATACACCCTATTTTGAAAAAATATTAGGTGGCCCGGTTTTTTTGCACCTGATTGTAGTTAATTTTGACTTGCATGTAATTTGAAATATTGGTATTTATTTGCAGATAATTTCCCAAATGTAAAGCTAGTGTCAAGTGCTGAAATAAATTTATTTTCGGCGATTTCGAATCAATCAAAATAAAATAAATAATGCACGCCCATGGAAACCTGCCCATATTCTATGAAACTATCATAACCAATTAGGAAATTTGTAATAAAAACGATGGTAAAAAATAATTATATTGGTCCTATTTACAAACAAAACAATGCACTTTATCATAATAAAAGGTAGAAGGAATTTGAAGAAGTTATATTGAGAAAAAAATAAAATTTTAGGGCATCTTTCAAAGGTAGCTTGTTAAATATTTACCTGTGAAACGAAATCCCGCATTCTTGCTTTTCACTTCTGCTTCTGAAACCAAACGCTGAACAATTCACCATCGTAAGAGTATATTTTCCCCTTAATCACTGTTACTTTTAATTGACAAATTCACGAAATTAACTCACAACGTACTCGCTTTGTCTGCCACATATAAAATGGCCGCCGATCAAAACGACGTAACAAAATCTATACTCGGCAGGGTAGGCAAGCGCGGTGTCCTCTCTCTTTCCTTGTCTAAAACCACAGCCGACTTTGTATCAATGTAACTCTGTTTATATATTCTTAAAATATGTTATTCCCTTTACTAACCTAATTTTCAAAACTTTTCCAGAAACTGAGTGAGCTTAACTACGACTCCAACACGATAGTCCAAAAATATATCGAGAAGCCTCTGCTCATTGGGGGCTACAAGTTCGACCTGAGACTATACGTTTGTGTGCCTTCTTACCATCCCGTAGCCATCTACATGTACAGAGAGGGCCTAGCCCGTTTCGGGACCGACAAATTTAGTTTAAGCGACCTAAGGAATCCTTTTAGGCACCTAACGAATTGTTCAATCAACAAACTGGGACCAGGGTATGCCGAGATGAAGGACAGAGTTGGATCAGGTATAAATACGGTGTCAGTCATACTTACTACCAAGCAATAATTTTGGTCAACAGCACCTTATTAATGGGTTCTTTAATAGATTGTCAAATTCTTGTGCAGTTGGAAGTTGATATGAACCATTTTTGTCTAATACTTTCAGTAATTCGGGATTATATAGTATTCAGGTTATAATAATTTCTTTTGTAATTTGTTCTGTTCTTCATTGGCAAAAATCAAATGTTAAACAATGGCTGATTTTCCAATCCTATACGGTACAGTGGATGAGAACAAATGGTCTAGGTTAAAGTTCTTCCTTAAAGGATTTTTTAGAAACCGGCAAAAGTTTCATTATCGAAAAAATAAACATCAAAGTGCAAAATTGAAAGTTTCAAGGTCGAATATTTTCCAAACGCTTGAAACAAACATCATTGAAATTGTGACAAAGAGCAGATTTGAAATATCTGAAAATATACAGAGCGTTCCAATTAAAAAACATAAGTTTTGTGTGGCACCGCTTTTCTGAACACCCTGTATAAAACTAAATAAACGCTGAAAAAAGCCTGCTGTATTTTTTAAGCCTAAAATCAACTGGCAACATCAAAATTTTCCTAAATCGAATAAATGTTGCGAACTTTATGTGTAACACTGTATTATTGTTTATAATATTATTATAATATTCTAACTTCTAATGGCAAATTAAATTTAACGGAATTAATATTTTTAATCAAATCAATTTGCCCAAAAGAAAACAAATTCTTTAGTACCTACACCTACTGAATTTTCCGGAATTTATTTCTACATTTTTGTGTGTTTTCAAGAATTTTTAAATTATTATTATCTTTAGGCTGCAAATGGACGCTACGACAGTTAAGAAGATATTTCCAGCAAGCCAGAATTTCAGACTGGTTACTGTGGCAACGTATAACTTCATTGATCATATTGACAGTCTTGAGCCACGTGCAGCAAATACCTCCAACAGTAAATTGCTTCGAGTTTTTTGGTTTTGACGTTCTCATTGACAGTTCCTTGAGACCATGGCTTCTAGAAGTACGTTACAGACAAAACTATAGTGCAATAAAGATGTCAGTTTTGCAAAAAAAATCCAAACAGGATGATTTTTTCAGAATTGCTTGGGGACTACCTCCTGAGTGTTGAACCAAAAGATCATACACTCGAACTCCTAGTACAAATTGCGCTACAGGGCGGTTTCTTAAACAATAGGATTGGTTTCCTAAACATTTGTTTAGAGATAAGTAAAAGTTGTAGGGGATCAAAGTATAAACAACTATTCCTCATAATTTTTTTGTAGCTCTCATACCTATCGATTTACAGCGAATTACTTATATGGCAAAAAATTCCGCACGATGCCAAATCATTAAGTATTGAGACACAAGAAAATGAAAGAAAAAGTCGACCAAACGTTCATACTCTAAAACCTTAGACAAGGAAAGAGACAGGACACCGCGCTTGCCTACCCTGCCGTGTATTGATTTTGTTACGTCGTTTTGAACGGCAGCCATTTTATATGTGGCAGACAAAGCGAGTACGTTGTGAGTTAATTTCGCGAATTTGTAAATTAACAGTAACAGAGATTAGGGGGAAAATATACTCTTACGATGGTGAATTGTTCATCGTTTGGTTGCAAGAGCAGAAGTGAAGAGCAAGAGACCGGGATTTCGTTTCACAGGTAACTATTAAACAAGCTACCTTTGAAGGATGCCCTAAAACTTTATTTTTCCTCAATATAACTTATTCCAATTCCTTCTACCTTTTAGTATGATAAAGTGCATTGTTTTGTTTGTAAATAGGACCAATATAAATTATTTTTTAACATCGTTTTTGAAAATTTCTTAATTCATTATGATAATATGGGCTGGTTTCCATGGGCGTGCACCTTTTCGTTTTTATTGTGATATTGGCCAAGAACCCGTTTTATGCTACGCCACTGGCCTGTCGTGCGATGTGGCAGTCGGTAACACGGCCGGGAGCGCTGTTATAAGCGTCCTCTCTCTTTCCTTGTCTAAGTCTAAAATTTTATAAGGGTCCTTTTTGAAAAAAAAAATGTTTACCAGACCACCCCTGCAATGTGCGGAATTTTTGTCATCTAAGTAATGTGCTACTCATTATGTATTATAGGTACACAAAAAAGTATGAAAAAAATGTTGTTCATACTTCGATCCTCTACAATTTTTATTAGGATTATTTTGCTCTAAAAAATGTTTAGGAAACCACCCTGTAGTGCAATTCGTACCAGGAATTCGAGTATGACCTTTTGGTTGGACACTCCACGCTTTTTCGTATACCTACAATTTTTTTGTTTGCATAATGGACTAATACACTAAATAACAAATTCTTGATTTTCACTTATTTAATGAAGAGACTTAATTAGATAATATATAGAAAACCGCAGTTAATTCGTTTTTTATCTTTACAAACATTTCAAAATTTATGCAAAATTTGCAAATTTAAGCGTTCTGAAGAACTGTAAAAAGCGTATAACAAAATTTTGGAAGCGTATGACAAAAAATAGTGTTTGTCACACGTACTTAAACGACGTTTTTCAGGACTCATCTGCTATTCCGAACTCGGCTAGAGCCTCATCCGGAAACAGCAATGATTCTAATTAATAAAGCACACCTTACAGTCGAAACTCCACAAACAGTTTATATTCTCAAAAGGAAACTGGAAACTGTACATGTCTTAAACCACCAAGGGTTCATCTTCAGCAGCGAAATAATTCATTATGAGGTGTACAAAGCTTCAAAGCACATTTAAAAAAATTATAATATCAAAAATTCATAGAAAAACTTCTAAAGTTAAATGGAGTCGAGTTGTAACCATAAAAAACCCAAAATTAAAAATTAAAGCCGCCAAAAGGCTTTAGATAAAGTTCATAAAATTCTTCAAAAAAAACTTCACTCTAAGCAACCGTTAAACCAATAAATCTACGTCGTCAAATTTTATCAACTTTATCTAAAGCCTTTTGGTGGCTTTAATTTTTAATTTTGGGTTTTTTATGGTTACAACAAGACTCCATTTAACTTTTGAAGTTTTCCTATGAATTTTTGATAATATTATTTTTTAAAATGTGCTTGGAAGCTTTGTATACCTCATAATGAATTATTTCGCTGCTGAAGATGAAACCTTGGTGGTTTGAAACATGTACAGTTTCCTTTTGAGAATATAAACTGTTTGTGGAGTTTCGACTGTATGGTTTGCTTTATTAATTTTTATCACATTACTCCACTGTAAGAAGATGGACTATTATTTCTATTTAAGCAATGATTCGTCCTGAAAAACTTCATTTTAGGTACTTGTAACAAAAATAACTAATTTACAACTAAAAAAATTGGTGTATTAGCCCATTGATTTTTCAATAATCTTGCTATATCTCCTTAACAATATCATTTGTGTCAACCCAAAAATATGTATTTTGACTATCAATCTTAATTTATTCTTCATTTTTTAAGGTGAATTTGAGTCCAGCTTTAAGCAGCGACTGTGACGCTGACAGGCTGGTGAAGAAACCAATGCTTCACGACATGTTCGACCTTCTAGGCTTACCTTTATACAACACGGGCCTGTCCGTTTTCAACATTTGGTTGGAGGACAGCAACAAAGAAAACGAAAAGTAAGTTAGGCTATTCTCGGAATTATTATAGGCAAAAACAACTGTACATTCGTTGCAGCTGACTATTTTTCGAAACATTAGATAATATTGTCTTTAGATGTCCCAATTTTATTAATTTCAGAACCGAAATTGACAACGCAAACGTAGCTTTAAACAAAACTATATCGGTGCTCAATGCAGCAGGCAGATGGAGAAGGAGACACAAGAAGATGTCAGCTCGTCCACCGTCCAGAATGAATTCAGCAGCGAGGCAAAAAAGATCAGCTTCTGCGGTTAATCAAAGTATTCAATATTTCAATATAAAAATGCAGTAATTAATTTTAGGCCACAGTACGAGCCCTGTCTCAGTGAAAGTTGACCCAACCATTCACGGGCGTAGCCAAGGGAGGGGTTTCGGGGGTTCAAACCCCCCCCCCCCCCCCCCCGAAATAAGCAAAATATTACCTAATATTATACCGAAAGAATACGAGGAGTGAAGAGTTAAATTATTATTACGTTTGAATATATTATGTAGTAATAGTAGCGCCTAGCGCCATCTTTTGACGAGAGGCAAACGCAGTTGCAGACGAACTATTTTGTATTGTAGGGACACTTTGCGTTGTTTCTCGATTATTCGCCACGCCCCTAGGTCGAAATGAGCGGAACTTTGTGGAAGTTCGTGGAAGTTTCTGGACGGCTACTGGGCTGCTATATAAGCGGCGCCGCGGCGCGTCACCGCGCTTACGGCAGTATTGTTCCATGCGAACTCGAAGCGAATAAAAGTGAAAAGTGGTGAACGAATAGTGAAGAGAATTAAGTGTACCGTGTAAGTGAGTAATTTTAGTGCGCTGTTATTCGATGACCTTGTTAAGGATAGATACGTGAATCATTAGTACTGTCGAAAAATGGAGGGGAAAAAAAGGAAGGGTGATAAACTTAAAGGTATGGACTACTGGAAAAAGTGGTGTAGTCAAGGTCAAGGGGTTTCTAATAAAGAAACAAATTTGGATTTAGCTATCAAAGCTTCAGCTACCTTGCATGCTGATAAGAAGACTGCCTACCCCGAAATCTAGTTTGGAATGCCTAGATATGTGCGATAAAAACCTTTATCCTAATATTTACACATTACTACAAATCTTGGCTACCATTCCTGTATCCACTGCTACCCCAGAAAGGTCTTTCTCGAGCCTAAGGAGACTGAAAAACTATTTACGAAACACTACAAGTGAAAACAGACTTAATGGTTTGGCTCAAATGAACATTCACTATGGAACAGAAATTCATGCAGATGAAGTAGTGGATATATTTAAAAGAAAAAGCCGAAGATTTCTTCTTTAATGGTTATAGATTTAGCGCAGAGGAACGAAATTAATTTATCCATTTCATTTAAAGTTAAGAACTTTATAAATATGTCGTAGTTTTTCGGATGAATATATAGATATTAAATTTCATGTAAGTATATTTTTGTTGTTTTATTTACTTCTCAAACTAACCCCCCCCCCCCAAAACTAAATCCTGGCTACGCCCGTGCAACCATTCAAAATATCAAATTTATGAATTTATAGCATGTCGAAGCAGAAGTTTTTGAAAATGTGTTATTTTTTTTGTTTCTTTACAGATTTAAGAGAATGTTGAAAAACATTTTTAGATATATTTTACATTCAGTTCGTTGTTTTGTATAATAATTTGATTGTAACAAAATACAGGACGAAAACAGCTTAAGTTAGATGTTTCTAGAAGTTTCGTAGGCGGTTCTGAAATAAATCACAATATTTGACGTTACCATAAGTTTAAATAATGCGTTAGTGGCATTTCACAACATATTTGTGCATTAATTGTTGTTGACAAATAAAAATGTCTCATGGTAAGGCTGTTTCTGAAGAAATACCTAAGGAATGTGATAATTCACTTGAATTCGAAAGGCAAATCTGCTACGCAAATCACCATATACAGTGCGAAATATTATTAAACTTTACAAAACTACTGGATCCGTTGTTCAGAAGCAGAGAAATGGAAGCCAGCCACATTATTCTGATACACATTTAAGGGCTCTGAGAAGGATTATCGTGCAAAATCGTCGGGCTAAATATATAAAACTAGGGTTTAAAACTTACAAGGAAGCCCAAACTGTTTCGGATGTTTCCCGTTTTCAATTTTACGATCTGTAGGCAAAGGAAAAGCCTTTACTAACAAAGAGGAAGAAGGAAAATAGTCTTTTGTGGGCAAAAGAGCACAGAGCTTGGTCTCAGCATCAATGGAACTCAATTATATTATAACTAAAAATTGAAGAACTGTGTTTGCAAAATATTGAATGTATCTTCCAACAAGATGGTGCCTCTTGTCATATGGCTAAAAAAGTGAAAGATTGGATGTTAGAAAACAATATTTCGCTTTTAAAATGGACGGCTGGCAGTCCAGATCTTTCGTCGATTGAACCATTATGACATATAATGAAGAAGTTGTAATCACAACCCCTTAGAACCGTTCCAGAGTTGCATGCTCGTCTCCAAGAAATTTGGAATAGTTTCACTCCAGATGATTGCCAAACATTATTTAACACTATGTTGAGACGTATCGAGGCAGTAATAAGTCAAAAAGGTGATGTAACGCAGTGGTAATTTTCTATTTAATATTTTGTTGATTTTCTGTTTATTGACAATATTAGGAATTTCCGTAAAAAATTTCTTTGTTAGTTAAAATATAGTTTAATTATATCCCAAAAGTGAATAAACGTTTCCGTTGACACGATAAATTTCTTTAAAAAACATTATTAGTTTGGGCCAACGATATAAAGGAATATATGACTCACTCTAATACAAATAAATCGGTTTTATTTTGCTTCTACATTAGCGGGTCGGGGGGACGAAGACGAGGTAATTTGTTTACATTGGAATTTCTTAAATTCAGTCTTTTCCATTTTGTAATGCATAATAATAGTATATTTCATTACGAGTCTGGAAATAAAGATTTTTCCGTGCGTGCGTGACAAATTCCCGTGTGAGGCGCAGCCGAACACGGAAAGTCATGCAAGCACGGAAAAATCTATTTCTGGAAGTGTAATGAACGATATTTTTTTATTATACTTCTTTAAAAACGGAAACTTAAAACATTTTATCGGCATATTATAATAAATTTAATTGACAAGAAATAAACAATGCAGACAATATAGTGTTTGGTATGTATGATGCGTTTCCATGGTTACTCTCAAATTATTTCAAAGGTGCTTTGTTGTAAATTAGTTATTGTCAGATAAGGTGAATAAAACCCTTGTTTATAACAGATATAAACAAGGATAAAACGTCAAAAATATTACAGAAATGTATTTAATATTGAAACACTTACGAATTAAAATACAAAATAGGTACATGTTAAATATCAGAGAGCATATAGAGTTTCTTAAATTTAGTTTACTTTGCTGTATATTTCCATTTTAAAGCCATATATTCGGTATTTTTATTCAGCGCACGGAAAGTTTTTGCATGCGCTGTTTCCGTGCGCTAGCCCGAAAAACCCCATCTTTCATTATTGCTAAAACAGATGAAAATAAGGTGCTTTCAAAGAAGTATAATAAAAATAGTTTTTTGATAGACTTGTATACCGTACTTTCACCGTTTTGGAAGACATAGGGGAATAGGCCGCGCGTCGCCGTGCGTCCAGCTAGGTTTGTCAGTCGTTGGCGGGGGGAGTACACAGTAGTCCCGCACGGCTTGTCAGTCGAGTTTTGCGAGCAAAAAACACGCCCCGCCCCCCGCCAACGACTGACGAACCTAGCCGAATACACGGCGGCGCGCCGCCCAGCCATGGCAATGTCTACTAAAACGGTGAAAGTACGGTATAGTATATCTATATGCTTTGAGATTCTTATATTTACAAAATAACATAAATCGTATAAAAAAACTGGAAAACTTGAATGTGCCAACAATAACATCTTTTCAGTATCATGAAACAAAACAAGTTGCCTTTGGTAATGTATGTATACCTATAAAATCGTTGGTTTGGGCCAACTTCACTGAGACAGGGCTCGTATATTTATTTAATATACGGCTTGTAAGGAAAGTTTGCGACGTCTGTTCAGACACGTAGGGTAGGCACAACGCAGAGCAGCTTATTTACTTAATTTCGTGTTGAGGATACATAGACTGTAGTGTGTGTAATTTTGTATCGCTTGTGTTTCCAGAGACTTTCCTCAATTTGCCAAAACTTCAAGTAGAATCTAGGAATCTAAATTCTCCGGTGGTGGTCAATAACTCTGCAGCTCCTAAGCCGATAGAGGATCTGAGGAGGCCTGGACAGAAGGCTTGGGGAAACGGAAAGGATTGGAATTTTCCGCCGCCAAGAGAAGGTGGCTGGGTGAGGATTTGGCCGATGGCGCCGGAAGAGAAAGTTGACAAGAACAACAATAATTACCACAACGTGGTGAATGGGAGTATCAAGCACATGGTCAACAAGGTGAGCAGAAGCAGAAGGCTTGGTGATAGTAGAAGAAACCTTTAAGATGGTGGAATAGGATTAGGATAAAACAAAAAAATTCCTTATTCGCTACTGTCAGCAAATTTTGTAGACAAGGAAATAGAGAGAACGCCTGACACCGCTCGCGGCCTTGTTACCGACTGCCACATCGAACGACAGGCCAGTGGCGTAGCATGAAACGCGTTCTCGACCAATATCACAAAAAAGTTAAAAATGAAAAGATAGGTAGTTAATTTTGAGTTACATGTAATTTGAAATATTGGTATTTATTTGCAGATAATTTCCCAAATGTAAAGCTAGTGTCAAGGGCTGAAATATATTTTTCTTGAAATCGGCATTAAAATGTCCCAAAATCGTCATTAAAAGCACAGAAATCGTACAATAATGTAGCCCATTATTGTACGATTTTTTCAATAAGTAGGCCTTGGCGAGATGTAAACATCAAACGTCCGACGCGGAGAAATCGCCCGTCAAAAGTGACCAAATATTCAAAACAAGCCGATAAAGGCTCATTTAACTTTTCGAATACATTGCGAAATTGTTTCCTATAGAAGCGCAATCCTTCAGTATACATATTTTAGTAAATTTGAGTATCAATAGATTTGTTGTGTAGGCTGCACAAGAAGCAGCAGTTTGGTTTTTATGTCAGAAGGTGCCGTACATCATTATACTTGTCCTAGGTAGAGCGATCGGTAACGTCAAGCAACGCCGCGCGTAGTCGGTTCGTGGACGGGTGATCCACTATTATTATTTTCTTGCCTAATAAAACTTTTTTTTCCGATTTCAAAAAAAATATAATATGTACCTCTGCACTGAAGTTCTTTTTATGACTCATGTGGTTTATTTGCCTCAGCAACTAAACTCCACATGAGTCATAAAAAGTTGAACTTCAGTGCCTTGGTACATAAATAACTATTATTTACAACCATGTATGTAATGTTGACATTTCTGACTTTTTAGAAGTTTGAAAGTGTCAATTTTTTTACTTTTACTTCCCAACCTCCCGCCCGGGTGGAAAGTTTACTTTCCACCCAGGAGGGCGGGAAGCATAGATAAAGGATTATATACGGAGATAAAATTTTGAAATTACAAAATATTGATGGTTGTAAATAAAATAGTATACAAACCTCGGTGACGTGTTTCATTACTGTCTCGAGATAAAGTTAACCTCGGCGCTTCGCACCTCGGTTAACTATTTAGTCTCTCGACAGTAATGAAACACTTCCCACCTCGGTGTGTAATATACTATATTTCGGTGATTTCGAATCAATCAAAATGAAATAAATAATGCACTCTCGTGGAAACCAGCCCATATTGTATGAAAATATCATAATCAATTTAAAAAAATTAAAGAAAAACTATGTTATAAAATAATTATATTGGTCCTATCTACAAACAAACATTCATACTAAAATGTAGAAGGAATTATTTGAAGGAGTTATATTGAGAACAAATAATGTTTTAGGACATCTTTCAAAGGTAGCTTGTTAAATATTTACCTGTGAAACGAAATCCCCGGGCTCTTGCTTTTCACTTCTGCTTTTGCAACCAAACTCTGAACAATTCACCATCGTAAGAGTATATGTTTACTTTTAATTCACAAATTCACGAAATTAGCTCACAACGTACTCGCTTTGTCTGCCACATATAAAATGGCCGCCGTTCAAAACGACGTAATAAAATCTATACACGGCAGGGTATAACACGCGCGGTGTCCTCTATCTTTATTTGTCTAAGGTTAATAATGATAAATGAAACACACTCTCTTATTATTTATCATATTTTTGAAGACCTTTTGGTTCAAATGGTTCAAAAAAATATTAATTTATAAAATATTCAGTAGAAACTCATTATGGCTTTGTGGTTCCCATTCTTGGTCTTAATTACAAAATGTTGGCCAGGAATATCTAAATGCCAAAGATTTCGTAAAATTATCGTTTGCCCATAAAAATATTTTTGAAATTTCACAAGCATGTCCATTTTCCGCATCAGTGTGGAAAAGTGTTAGGAACATAATTATTGTTAAAACAAAGTAGAATTCTTTCAGTCAAAACTCCACAATCAGTTTTAATATCCTCAAAGTTGCTTGGAAGCTTTGTCATTTATCTTACAAAAATAAATTGACAGTTTTATTAATAACTGATTGTGGAGTTTTGACTGAAAGAATTCTACTTTGTTTTAATTTTATCCTTTTGCTCCGCTGAAAGAAAATTGACTATTTTTTCAATTTATAACTATTGTTATTTCCAGGTGATAAAATTCAACAAAGTCTCCAAAGAATTGGCCAAAAGGCATCCAGCTTCTTCAGAATGCCAACTAAACGAATTCCTTGTCCAAGAAATGGACATGGATGGGGATTTGTGGATACCACCAGTTTGAGAGTTCTACGCGCTACGCTGCTGAAGTTTTCTCTTTCCAACTGCCAAAACATATCATCTGCCAGTCAATAAAGACTACTCATTGATTTTTTATTGAAACTCGGAACGTAAAACAAATTCTCATCGGTGAGCAGTCTTAATATGCCAATTTATTGTTCATCTTATTTTTCGGGTCAGTTTTCGCTAATCACTGCCCTTATTTTGTTGTAAATTAATTATTAAATGTTAAAAAGCTATTTCAATAAATAAATATTATGTTCTAAGCGTACTTACGTATTTTCCCTTATAAAAATTAATAAATGTAACCAATAACATTAAAATATTTATTTGATAAATTGTATGTTAGCGAACAATCCTTCATCTAATTTTTCGAATCAGCACAAAATCTCAAATACAGAATACACATATAATCTTAACACATCACAAATTCACATTTTTTAAACGACAATACAAGAAAAACCCACCATATACAAATAAAAATAATGAATGGGTGAAATTCATTATATCCCTGCTGGCCTATGTTACAAAGGTAAGTTATAGTGGGTTCCCCTTATACAAATTCTAAGATATACATGAAATCTTTGAAATAATTTAACTAGATGCTATTTTTGGTTTTTGTTTTTTTTTTTTTTGTAGAGAAGAAATAAATTAAAGTTAAGTACTTAATTCTCATGAAAAACAATTTGGAAGGGTCGCAAATAAATTTATTCAGCCGATACTTTGCCAAATTGTTTTACAGAAAATCGCGTTAAAAGTACAGTAAAAGGTGAAAGTTAAAACATAAAAATATAGTAAATATTTCGTATAGGTTTTTTTAAGTATTCGAAAGTAGCAGTTACGCAGCGTTAAAACTTTATAAATAAATATGCATCATTCGAAGCAGAAAATGAGCTTGGTAACATAAAATAAATAAAATACTTTTTACAGACACTTTAAATCGATCAGCGTGCGTGATTTTTGCAGAACGGGCGTCCCCCTTTGGCGAAGAAGCTCTGGCCTTCCAAGTTCTTCTTGCACATCTGAAAAACATTCGAAATGTTCAACAAACACTTGGTACAAAAAGTTGGTAAGTTAACTCACCGTACAGTTGAAGCATTGACTGTGGTAATTATTGTTGAGGGCCTCCACCCAACGATCGCCAGCCTCCACTGGGAATCCACAGGCAAAGCATTTTGTAGTGAAAAGTTCGTTCCAATCTATAAAAACATATTATCAAAATAAATCCCAGCCACATACCCATATACCTTGTTGGTTGTATCATGAGTCTACCCTACCGCTTTTAAACCTATTTGCGCACGGCAAGGCGCAGGGAACGAAAAGATATATTATGGAATTTGTCGCCATTTTTAAGCCTGTATTGGCAGTTTTATCTGGGGTTTTATCGAAGCCGTCGGTAAAATCATAAAAGTCATCATGACATGCTTTGTAATATGCGTTTTTAGTTTTTAATCGAGATTTTCTCTTTATATTTTGTGTGGTTAATAGCTTTTCGTTTTCACATTTACGAGAAAAAAAATTACTTCGTAAAGCATTATAAAAATGAGAAGGGACTTTAACATCCAGATTGAAATTACATTCCATAGGAGGTAAATAGTTATAATTTTTGGCCTAACAATGTTATTTTCTTGAAATCGGCAGTGAAGTATCCGAGAACCATCACTAAAAGCTCAGAAATCGGTACCTACTGAAGTAACATATTATTGTACGATTTTTTCAATAAGTAGGCCTTGACGAGATGTATGTATATACATGAAACGTCAGACGCGGAGCCATCGCCCGTCAAAAGTGACCAAATATTCAAAACCCGGCCAATAAATTCCCATTTAAATTTCGTACACATTGCGAAATTGTTACCTATATTAGCGCAATCTTTCAGTATAAATATTTTAGAAGGTTTGAATATCAATCTAATTTGTTTTTGATGGAGGCTGCACAACAGGCAGCAGTTTGGAGTTTTTGTTGGGAAGCGCCGTGCCTCGTCATACTTGTCCCAGGTAGAGCGATAGTCAAAGCCGCGCGCAGTCGGTTCATGGACGGGCGATTCCATATTATTATTTTTTTGCCTAATAAAACATTAGTTATTAGTTTACTTTATGAAGACTAAAATATATGTTGTTTTGATTAAGCTGTATAATTTCGTAAGCTAGTTAATTGCTTTGTTTCCGGAATGCATTAATAGCTAAAAACTAACAAAAATTTTGAACCTACGTCATACTTCCAATTAATATAATTTCCATTATGCACAAAATGACAACCAAGACCAATCATACATTATTTATGGAAAACACCCATATAAATTATTTCAAATTTCCCGCCTCATTCAGGGCGATCGACCTTGGTCCGAACCGATGTCGAGGCAGGAGCATGCACATGTCTTTAAAGAAAAACACCGCTATGGCCAAGAGCGTTGGACAAATATGGGTTCACGGTATTGCTCCTAAATAGCTTTATCCGTGTGATATACTAATTGTCCTACACTCACTGGGATTACTACGGTTTTCTAAGGTTTTACATAGTACTTGAGCGAATGCTATCCTAGTTCTATCGGGAAAAAAGTCGGCCCTAGCCGCAAATGGCAATGAAGACAAAATAATTGTAATTGCCCCCCTCCCCTGCACAAGCATGTGGTTGTTTCTGGGGTAAGTACTCTTAGTTTGGAGTATTGTGAGGGTGAGAAATAATATTATTAATAATAATATAGGTTGCTATAGGTATATTGCCCCAGACCTCAGCTCAATTAATTAAAAAAATATGTATAGAAACCCCACACCTGAGAAAAGTGACTTTTTGTACTCTTTGTACTCGCACCTGACACCACAAAAACAAAACAAAAATTATCAGAAAAACTAGTCATACATATAAAAAAAACATATCCTGTTTTAAAGAACGTTTGTTCTATTTATTGTGTGTTGGACTGTGTTTTTAGTAATATAGGACGTGTAAGGTGGTAAAACAGCAGGGATTCAAAATAAAGTGATTAAAATTCAATTTTAGTTTATAGGTTTTAGGTTGTGTCTATAGTTTCGGACTTATTTAAATCATGCCGTGGACGTGTTCCGCTCCCAACTACAAGGGAAACTCCAAAGGCGGTCCTAAAGTGTACGCTTTTTCCTCCATAAAGACCCCATTTTAAGGGAAAAGTGGGTTAAGGCCATCAACAGATATTTTGTTCCTACACAGTCTTCCAGGGTAAAAGTGGTTTTGGTTTGGACTGTTTGGAGAGTGTTATACCTAACAATTTTACATGATTTAACGTTGCCACCTTGAAATCAGGAAGTTTTATGGTTTTATTCATTCGAATTTAGTTGTATCTAGGCACGCAAATAAGAAATAATTGGCATTTACGAAAATTTTACCGGTAGATATCTAAATGCACCAAAAGCCCTTGAAAATGTGACTTTCACTCTCGTAGATTATTATCCGTGTTGTAAAACCAAGAGCTATATATGTAAACAATCATTTTAAGCTGTTTTTTTACCAAATTTACCAAGTTGACATCTTGAAATTTGAATTTGGCGCCTCTATCCTAGGTTATTTCTCAATGAATGGAATTCACTGACATTGATCTTCTATCTACGTTAATCTATTTATCTTTCAGAAAAGCTTTACATACCAGCTTCGCAATAAGGACTGCCGTCTTCCAAAAAGAACGGGGAATTTCCAAACAATTTTCCACAGTATGAGCAGTTGAAACATTCCGGATGGAAGTTTTTGCCAATGGCCTTCAGGCAATCCTAAAACGACAAATAAACATATTTGAGAAAGTACAAGAAGTTAATTTCAGATGGGAGGTGCCCCAGACAACATACAACTAGACAAATTTTTCTTAAGAAATGAATCGTGGATCAACCTTTTTGTAAATTGTCTGTGTGCACATTCGATGTTATTATTGTTTCCTAGCAAGTGTGAAGTGAGTGGCAAAAGTCTCGTTTTAATCCAAACAGTTGTGTATTTATTAGTGCATAATTTTAAACAATGGCACACGAGACGTGTGTGGCATGTGGGAAAAACGGAATTGGCCTAAACGAATATTTGTTTTGATTTGTATATTGAATGATTACGCTGCTATTTGTTATTGTTGGTCTAAACTCGACCTATTCAAACTAAACGCAAGTGAAACATAAACACAAGTTGTTGCATGGCTAGAGAGTGATACGCACGTGATCGGCTTGCCATTGGCTAGCCGGCAATAAAGTGTGACCCGGCGGGCAAGTGCAGCGAGTCGGCGTTTCTTACAGAGGTGTATTGAGTTGCAAGTGGACCTTTATTTTTTCTGATATAATTATTTCGCTGTTTATTAATTGTTGGAGCTACGATTTGTGTTAATAGTAGAAATTTGCAGGTAAGTGAATGACATACAAGAAAATTTATAATATACATAAAATTTTTGGATAACCAATATGTTTCAAATCAAATCAATAGAGATCGTCCTTAATGCGCCCCTGCCTCGTATTAGCCCTCAGGATTGAACACGTGCTTCCATCGTGTAAATGTTTACGCGCCACTTGCGTTTAGTTTGAATAGAGTGTAGGTTTATTTTTTCTTGGGATTACTGCTTACTTGCAACAAAAACGAACACTGTAACTTACCCCTTTGATCTTGCCGTTGCACTTGGAGCAGGGAGGCGCCAGGTACTGCTCGAAGCAGTACTCGCAGTACAGCTGCCCCTTCTCCTCGACGAAGCCGAGGTCCTGCAGGGGACGCCTGCAGGATGGAGTCGCGCACACGAAGTGCTGGGGACACCAGATCTTACCCAAGGCGGTGATGAAAGGGCCCCTAAGGTTTTGAAATTACGTTCGAGTTTCTGGTATGGGTGTGAATGCGAGGCAAGGCAAGAAGTTTGCAATAAAGTGGGTTTCAGTTTGATAGTTGACAATTGCGTATTTTTCAATGGATCGGCTGTGCTTGTAACATTGAAAATGTTTATGTTCGTAACGTACAGGGTGTCCCACGACGAATTGTCCATTTCTCGGAAAATAGGCTTTGGAAAATTTTGAAAATTTTGCAGCATTTTGGAATAGACAACCTTGTACAAAGTCACTCTTATTTTTAATGCTAAGTAAGATGCAGTTATAAAAATAGGATGTTTCCTCATGAAAGAAATACTTTACTTACAAGGTGGCCTATTTTTCATAATCACATTAACAAATCTTATTATACAGTGTGTCCCAGTTTGATACTGGACACCTCAGAACTATATGAAGGACAAGGAAAACAAATGGTCTCTATTTTTTTATTGGTAGTCCCAAGAGAGAGTATCTCATAGGCGGTGGTATTTGGATGGGGTATTTATTTCATGGCCTGCTGTGATTTTTTAAAATAGCTAATTTTCAAGAAACCCTATTAGGGATTTTTTTTACGACAAAATGTTATTACGAAAACTTGTTCAGAACAAAAAACTGAGTAGAATTGCAAAATTTCAAAAGTCTAGGCCTACTTTGATTTTTAGCTTTTTCGCCTCTTTTCTCCCACTTTTTTCTTAGAAATGTGTCCTTTCTGGACCTTTCACGTCAAAATATTATGAAGGAAACTTGATCAAAGAGAAAAAATAAAAGTTTGACGTGAAACCTCCAGAAAGGACACTTCTAAGAAAAATCTAAAAATCAAAGTAGGCCTAGCCTTTTGAAATTTTGCAAATCTACTCAGTTTGTCAATCTCAACAAGTTTTCTTAATAACATTTTGTCGTAAAAAAATCCAGAATGGGGTTTCTTGAAAATTTGCTATTTAAAAAAATCATAGCAGGCTATGAAACAATTACCCCATCCAAATACCACCGCCTATGAGATACTCTCCCTTGGTACTGCCAATAAAAAAATATAGACCATTTGTTTTCCTTGCCCCTCGTATATTTCTGAGGTGTCCAGTATCAAATTGGGACACACTGTACAAGGATGTCCTCGGCTTTTGTAGACAAACCTTTACATTTTTTAGACAAAGTAATTTTATGATAAAAAGTTACTATAAACATGTGTATATAAACCGTTAGTTTCTGAGATACAGATTGTTTTTGTTCTTTTATTTGGTGTTTCTGACACAAAAAGAGTTATCGACTTTAAACTCGGTACCAGCACCCCTTTTCCAGCATAATTTCTACGCTAATAGCTTTTGAAAAATATGGGTTTATTTTTTATTCTAGTACCTATTTCTAAGAGGAAGTCCCTTTTATAAAATCGTGAGTGTCTTACTTGTTGATAAAAATTATTTTCATGCACGATTTAGAGATAGCAAAAAAAATCTTAAAATTAGCAGATGTTTTTTTAGCATTTTTCTACTTTTTATCTTGGAGTAGATATCTCCGGATATGAAAATAAAATGTGAAAATAATTATTTTCATAAACGACCTGTATCTCGAAATTAAGGGTTTTATACGCATGTTTAAAGTCTATCCAAGTTACAGCGGCAGTAGATATAAACAAAGTCACATGACCGCATTGCGATCGATTACCAGGGTCTGACTAATATGAGATTCCCAGTGGCTTGTAATTCTGAACTAATTATTTTATAAGTTCTAAAAATTGTGTTTTTACCTTTATAAATTTCCTTAAATAAGTAGCAAAATAATTTTACAGAATATACTGCTCGCGATCCGATCTAAAATATGCAGGAAACTCGACTGAGGAAAGAGCCGGCCCTGCATTCTGCTCGCCGCGTAAACACTTGACATTTTATGACGGCCAGATCAATAAAAGAATAGGTCACGTGGTAGCCAATGTTTTGATCCACTGCCTCTGTAACTTGGATAGACTTTAGATATAGGAACTTTTTGTCCTAAAACGACTTTTTCTACGTCAATATTTGTCTACCAAAACTCTGTATAGATGAAAGAAAATAACACAATATCGAGTATCAAATGCATTTCTCAATAAAATGCGCTTTATTCCTGATTTCCAGTTCCATATAGGGCAGTTAAAAAATAAAACTGTTCCCACATGTTGCAAACTTCTCGACTCTCTGTATACCTACTTTAATAAAACTTTTCTTGTTAAAAACACAAAATAAAAAAAAAAACGAAGGTTTAGCGAAGTAAAAGCGGCAGATAATTCATACCATCATGCATCATCGTACCGCAATATGGATAGGGTTGACTCTGTCACGCGATCCTAACAAATTACCAAAAGTAAGTTATGTGGAATATATTATTATCCGACGTCCACGATATAAATATGCGGAATGTCAGATAAATCTCCAATCACAACAGAAATATAACGTGAAAAAAACACTTGAATGTTCTCACATACTTTCCATATTATGCGTGCGTGATGGCATAAATTTTTGTTGGTGGGTGCAGGATGATTCAGTTACTATCATACCCTACAATCAAAATATGACTCATATCGTGTTTTTTTTTTCGTGTTCTTTTTTTATTTGACTCTTTCTTACCAATATTTTAAAATATGTATTTTATTGAAGAATTAAATGTTACAATCTTGTACCTGTAAACGTGATTAACTTTTACTCATTTAATTACAATAGAGTTAATAATTATAGCTACAAAAATTGTATTCGAACCACATTGTAACACCCATGTGTGCATGTGTGCTATGAATGATGAAGACTTTTATAAAAATATCAAATCATATCAAATAAGTATAATCATTGACTGAAATTTCAGACAATGGCTAACTAACATAACAAGGATAATAGGGTTTGCCATAGCATAGATATGATTATTTTATTATTAACTTTAACCGGTCATATTTGGTAGGAGTATGCATGATGGTATGAAATTAATCTTGGACTTTGCACAAATATGCAGGAACATTTTTAGGAGTAGCACCACTGTTTTCCCCGTTGTTGTGTATACAGTGAGCACGTAAAGGTTGGAATAAATTCGGTAAAAAATTTTGACATTATTTGTCGTTCTTGTGACGTCATTACTAACCAAGCTATGACGTCATATATATTTTTTAAATGGCAACCACTATTTTTGATAGCGTCATTTAAAAGAACGCACTTTTCTTGTATCGGTTTTTCATAAATTTTAAATTTAACATAAATTAAGTTTTTAGACGTTTCTTTATTAGACAAATGTACAGGGTGTCCCATTTTGGGTGTTTTTGGGTGTTTTTCTCAAAAATCTCGGTTATTATTAAAGCTAGAGGGTTGCGGTTTTCACGTCACTGTATTACTTTTTTGAGAGGAATTCGGTGGACCAATCAGATTTTAGATAAGTTTTAGAGTTTCAGCGCATTGGCGCAGGACTGAAATTTTCGAATTTTTGGAAACCTCTCTCCTGGCTACAACTTATATACAGGGTGTTCCTTAATAACATGCTAATACTTAAGGGGGTTATTTTTGGGCCCATTTTAAGAAAAAAACTTCATATGAACGTATGTCGTAAACGTCCTAACTTTTGAGGTATAGGGCGTTAAAGTTCATTTTTTTAAATTGAATTTTGGCTACATCTCCCGAAATAATCAAGCTTCGGAACTGAAATTTGGCACTGCTATGTTTTTGGGGATGGAGAATAAGCTGAAAATGTCAATTTCACCGTATCTCACAGAGGGCGCCACTTGCGCTGTTTTTTGATCACGCTTTTACGCGTAACTTTTTTGAGGTTATCTTTTTGGTCCTGCAGGTCCATCATTTTAGTGCATCTTTTCATTCTGCAAGAAAAAGGTACTCTTGTTTCATAACGATTAAATCGACCGTTTGCGTTGAAATTACCAAAACGTGCCCCAAAACACCTGTTGATTCCAATATTCGAAACATAAAATGTTCACCTACTGCTTTCAAATGTTATAGATCAACTGTACATTCAAAATGATGAAAAAAATGCCAAATGGGCATTGGTCAAAACACCATTGGTTTTCTTGAAATAGAGTGTCCAAATTTTGTCAAATTCAATCCTTTCCATTTTGAAAGCGAATAATTTTTGGTACATTGTTCATAGGAATTTTTTTCTCAGTTTAAATGGAACAGTTGATCTGTAAAACTTGAAGGTGGTAGGTGAAAATTTTATGTTTCGAATATTGAAGTCAACAGGTGTTTTGGAGAACGTTTTGGCAATTTCAAAGCAAACGGTTGATTTAATCGTTATGAAACAAGAGTACCTTTTTCTTGTAGAATGAAAATATGCACTAAAATGATGGACCTGCAGGACCAAAAAGATAACCTCAAAAAAATTACGAGTAAAAGCGTGATCAAAAAACAGCGCAAGTGGCGCCCTCTGTGAGATACGGTGAAATTGACATTTTCAGCTTATTCTCCATCCCCAAAAACATAGCAGTGCCAAATTTCAGTTCAGCAGCTTGATTATTTCGGGAGATGTAGCCAAAATTCAATTTAAAAAAATGAACTTTAACGCCCTGTATCTCAAAAGTTGGGACGTTTACGACATACGTTCATACGAAGTTTTTTTCTTAAAATGGGCCCAAAAATAACTCCCTTAAGTATTAGCATGTTATTAAGGAACACCCTGTATATATCGACAAATTTAATCAACTATTTTTATAGATTTTTTGGCGTAGAATCGAATGGAATAGTTTTTTGGTAACGTTAATAGTTTTTGAGATATGAACCAAAGTTATATATTTTTTTAATGGAAACCATAGTTCACATCTCAAAAACTATTAACGCTACCAAAAAACTAATTATTCTATTCGATTCTACGCCAAAAAATCTACAAAAAAATAGTTGATTAAATTTGTCGATATACAGGGTGTCTACTGACGGAGGGCCATTTGGAAATATCTCGACAAATATGAATTTTTCGGAGAACTTTATTTGAAAAAAAAAATTACCTTTTTGATGGGCCAACTTTGTGTAAAAACAAATTCGAGATCCATGGCCTACTTTCCAAGAAATTTTTGAAAAACTCGAAAATTGCGGATACTTCTTTGGCATGTAACTTTTTTATTTCAAGAGCTATCGAAAAAGTTTCTGAATAGAATCTGTAGGCAAAATTGATTACTTTAAGCCTGCTTTATCATAATTTGGCAAAATGCCGCGGTTTAGGGTTTAGTTACTCAATTATAGCAGGCCATGGCTTCAAAAAACTACCTATTTTATTCTTTCGATCGATATATCACAAGCGCTACATATCCCTTGCGTTAGCCTGATTTAAATTTTTTTTTAGAAAAAAAATTAAAATTTATATGTCTTGGAAAAATGCTATCAAAGTTCGGTTAAATAAACTACAGCTATCGATTTAATTAATTTCACAACACATTACATTGCAAATCTTTTGTCGAAATGAAATTTGTTGCGAGAAATCTGCATCTCCCACATTTTTGAAATTTTCTAGTATGCCTTGAAAAACAATAGCAACCAGCTTCTGTCAGTCAATCAATTGGATCTTTCAAACATTATTGTTTGATAGAAGTTGAAAGAATTGATTCAAGAAATAGGTACTGGTATAAAATTAGCATGGCATTTTCAAACGAAGACAAATTCAATTTATTTGTAATGTAGGCAAGCAACTTTAATTCGACGCTAGCGTTAAGACAGTATCAACATAGATATCCAAACGCCCCTAGTCAAAATAAAACCATATTTAAAAATTTATCAAGTAACTTAAAAAATCATGGCGCGTTTTCACACACATCTCCGATTTGATGATTGCGCTAAGCGCTAAGAGAGCACCCCCTAAACCGCGGCATTTTGCCAAATTATGATAAAGCAGGCTTAAAGTAATCAATTTTGCCTACAGATTCTATTCAGAAACTTTTTCGATAACTCTTGAAATAAAAAAGTTACATAAGTACCAAAGAAATTTCGGCAATTTTCGGGTTTTTCAACAATTTCTCGGGAAGTAGGCCATGGATCTCGAATTTGTTTTTAAACAAAGTTGGGCCATCAAAAAGGTATTTTTTTTTTTCAAATAAAGTTCTCCGAAAAATGCATATTTGTCGAGATATTTCCAAGTGGCCCTCCGTTAGTAGACACCCTGTATATAAGTTGTAGCCAGGAGGTTTCCAAAAAAATCGAAAATTTCAGTCCTGCGCCAATGCGCGGAAACTATAAAACTTATCTAAAATCTGATTGGTCCACCAAATTCCTTTCAAAAAAGTAGTACAGTGACGTGAAAACCGCAACCCTCTAGCTTTAATAATAACCGAGATTCTTGAGAAAAACACCCAAAAACACCCAAAATGGGACATCCTGTGCATATAATATTTTCACCGATTGCGCTGTACCTGCATTGTAGTGCTTATTTTTTGCTTAGTTCCATTTTTAAGCAGGCTTAATTTTTAATTGAACAGTACAACATTTTACCGAATTTATTCCAACCGTTACGTGCTCGCACGATATTTTATACCCCCTTAACATTTTCATTTTTTGACCTAGACAAAATTGTTAAATAAAAAGGTTATATGGTTCCAATAGGGCTATTTCAATGCATTTTCAGAAAAAGAAAGATATAAAGGGTGGTCCAAGTTGGACCAGGTCCAACTTTTATGGATTAAACTTCAAGAATCTATAGAAAACGTCTAAATAAGTGGATTTTTCATATAAACAAGTATCGAAATCATAACGTTTTTCTTTAAATTAAATTTCAAATTAATCTTTTTTCGAGTTTTCTTTAGTTTCTCCTAAAGGAAGACAGTTAAAGCAAACATATTTGGTACAATTTAGACACACATTAAGTGCTATAGATTAAATATTATTTGGAGTGTCTACTTCCACCAGTACCGGAAAGAGGGATCAACCATAATATTTTTTAATAAATCTATGGTACGCCACTGGAAAAGTTATTTTTTTTTACCTTCACTAAATTTCACAATCAATTCTAAGAAAAAACTATTCTTGACTTGACTTGAAAAATGTACCGTTTTAAAGAAATAATTTTTGTGTTTTAAATTTTTTAGCAGAAGAAAATCAAAGGAGGTCTAGGCTTTTGAAATTTTGAACACCTGCTCAGTTTTTAATTCTGAACAACTTTCCTGTTGTCGTAAAACATACAAAAAACGTTTCTAAACTCTATTCAAACTAAACGCAAGTGAAATATAAACAAAAGTTGTTGCATGGCTAGAGCGTGATACGCACGTGATGGGCTTGCTATTGGCTAGTTGGCAATAAAGTTTTTCCCGGCGGGTGAGTTCACCGAGTCGTTATTTATTACAGAGGTGTATTGAGTTGCAAGTGGACTTTTAATTTTTTCCGATATAATTCTTTCGCTGTTTATTAATTGTTGGAGCTACGATTTGTATTACTAGTAGAAATTTGCAGGTAAGTGAATGATTAGGTGTGCCATAAAAGTTTGTTTTTTAAAGTTCTTAATACTGGGGCATATTATTTTAATATTTTATATTATAAAATTCATAGAGGTCGTCCTTAGTGCGGCCCTGCCTCGTATTAGCCCTCAGAATTGTTCACGTGCATCCATCGTGCAAATGTTTACGCGCCGCTTGCATTTTGATTGAATAGAGTGTAGATTCGAAAAATCATGTGTCTTGGAAATTAAAAAAAAAACTAATTTTTTGCACCAGTAAAGTGTCCTTTATGTACGGCAAAATGTTATTATTAAGGAAATTTGTTCGGAATTAAAAACTGAGCATGCAAAATTTTGAAAGCCTATAGACCTACTTTGATTTTCTTCTGCTAAAAAATTTAAAACCCACAAATTTGAATTTTTCAAAAACGGTACATTTTTCGAAAAAAAAAACGAGAATTGTTTTTTCTTATAATTGATTGGGAAACTTAGTGAAAGCAAAAAAATATTACTTTTCCAGTGGCGTTATATTTCTGTATTAACAAATATTATGGTTGACCTCCACCTCTCCGGCACTGGTGTAAATAGACGGGCGGAATTATTTTTAATTTATAGTATTTAATGCGTATCTAAACTGTACCAAATATGTTTGCCTTATCTGTCGTCCTTTAGGAAAAATGAAAGAAAACTTAAAAAAATTGAATTTTGGCGCCCTGCATATTTGTGCATTAGTATAATCATAGTCCCATTTCCAGATATAAGAAAGTGCTGAGTCGGCGTTAATCGGGGGGCAACGACGTGTGGCCATAGAAGAGAATTATTTTCATCCATTTCAACAGAACTGCAGAATAATGCAACCATGCTTATAGACCGGGAGATAGTGACAGATTTTTGGACGTGATTTTACTCAATATGCCTTGCAAAGGGCATTATGTGGCACATATTCTCACAATAATAAGGTATGAATCAGAGAGTCATCCTGGGTGTGAAAAACTGAGTTTTCAATTATTCGAAAAATATGCGTTTTGATATCATTTTATACAGGTGCCATGTTTTTTATAATGAAGTTCAAATAGAAAATTCCTCGGAAAACCATAGGCATACCGTTAGGGTGGGTCCAAAGGGCTATTATTGTCACGTGAACTTGTATTTTAATAATTAATTTTTCCACGTTTCTGAACAGGCTGCCAATGAGAAGTATGCAAGTGCTTGTTATGAAACTGCTGAAGAAAAGATGGCATACCGTTTGCGCATGTCCAAGTACACTTTACATCGAATAAATCGTTTAAATGATTAAATAACATTCAATTTAAATAGTACTTGGACTTGCGCGAAAGGTATGCTATCCTTTTTTCAGCATTTTCATAATAAGAACTTGCATACTTCTCATTGGCAGCCTGTTCAGAAACATGGAAAAATTTATTAAAATACAAGATCACGTGGCAATAATAGCCCTTTGGACCCACCCTAACGATATGCCTATATGGTTTTCCGAGGAATTTTCTATTTGAACTTCATTATAAAAAACATGGCAGCCTGTGTAAAATCATATCAAAATGCATATTTTTCGAATAATTGAAAACTCAGTTTTTCACATGAAGAACCCAGGATGACTCTCTGATTCATACCTTATTATTGTGAGAATATGTGCCACATAATGCCCTTTGCAAGGCATACTGAGTAAAATCACGTCCAAAAATCTGTCACTATCTCCCGGTCCATTATAAATTTAGTGTGTGTAATACAATATGATGAAGAGAAATTGCAAATTATTGATTGCGTTAACAATAAGTAAGTAAGTGTTATAACGTTGACCAAAAGGTCTGAATACACGCCTCCTGGAAATAACATCTGGATTATCTGAATTACTCCTAACAGCACTTCCTTATGTCTTCGAATTAACTTTACCTATGGATCTCTGAGTTGCACTGCCAGCAAACAGGCCTCACACTATCTTTGGCGTCGCCGTTAGCAACTTTTTCTTTGGTAACAGAGCTTAGCAAACTGGCATGTACGATTTCGCTTTGGCTAGAATCGTTCGGTTTATTTGGGAATGTCAGGTAATCGGGAAGGGTGCTAGGAACATCGCTCGTGTAATCCTTCACCGGCACCAACAGCTCAGACCTCACTCTCTTCGTATCGTTGGTGACGATACTTTCGACGTTGTTGACAACGTAGTTCATCCTGGGACTCTGACTGTTCGACAAATTGACTTTTTTGAGGCGCGGCGTCAAGTTTTTAATTTCGGAAATTATTTTCTCTCTGGAGGACTCCATAGAGTGTTGGTTCTTACCGCTGGACGAAGAGTAAGAGGAGTAGTCGGATTTCGGCGATGACCCGATCGAGTCGAGCTGAGGCGAGGTGCACTGGTAAGGGATGGTGATGTTTATTTGGCTGTAGACGGGGACGGGGGGCGGGGGTGGGGGATAGTTGGAGTATTCCAGGGTGATTTGGCGGTGACTGTCAGTGGTTTCGTTAGTCGCATGCTCTAAAATGCAAAAATATAAAATAAAAAATAAATCCATGCAGTGCGGGAATAGCGATGAAGGATAAAAATCTAGATGTCGAACACCATTTATAAGAATCTTTATTTCTCTCAGTAAGTAGGTACCTGCCAATATTATTAACATTTTTTATCAAATCAAAACATTTTTTTGTATATTTGACTTTGACTGTAACCTCAGAAACATGTAAAAATCATTGATTTTGTTATATTTTAATTCTTACCTGTCTCCGAAACTTTTCTATATAAAATTTTAGATATACAGGGTGATTCACGTAAGTGGTTCATTAAAAGTTTACGGGGAAGGAGTGCGAATTTTAATTTGAAATTTTGATTGCTTATATAACAGGTTGTAAACTTTCTTTCTAAAATATTTTCAACTTCCGATCACTTCCGGTTATACCGGAAGTCGATAACAACTATGTTATTTCAAATAGAACACCCTATATATTATTACACCGTTTGGTTCCCTATTAAATTCCAAATCTTTTTTTTTTAATATAATGTGTACCCTATTCCTAACCCTTTTCGAGATATTCGCAAATTTTTGATTTTTTTGAGTGTTGCAGCCATCGACCATAGTGATCATAATTTTGAAATTTATGAATCGGAAAACTGAAATTTTGGACTGTCGTAGGCGAAAGTCAACTTTATTAAATGGTTTGTATGCCATTTCAAAATATTGTACAGGGTGTTCGGGAAAAACATCCCAATATCAACATCGAAAAATTGAAAAATCTCATTTTTTTGAAATGGAACCCTTATTTTTTTATTGCACCATTAAAATACTTGTGAAAAGACAGTTCAAAAAGATAAAACACACTATATGTCTAAATGAAGCGGTTGCTTCTTTATTACGCAAAATACGTATTTTTTCTGCTCTGTATCAACAAAGATGCCATTTCTCAAGGAGCATCACATTATAGGGGGCCATGGAAAATGAAATAACGCAATTATATGACAAGGTTAAGGGCTATTTAATAATATTTTTTTCCTGAGAAGCAACAATAAAAAATTAAATAATACTAACAATTACATAATATAATAGGTACTAGAAGAAAAAACAAGAAACTACATATAAGTAAAACACTATTTATATTGTGCTATTTACCTGTTACGTATTTACATTTGCTTCTCTTTGTTTGGACCTTGCCATGGACTATGAAATTTCGTTCGAAGTTTCTGAATTTTCTTTTCGTCAAAGGTGGTAAGTGTAAATGTCTTTCATTAATTATTGTTCTTTCTAAAATTCTTTTACACTCTTCATGAGTGTAAAACATATTCAAAATATCTTCGTTAGAATAGTTAATTTGAGCCATTCTTGTCAACAGTTAATATTTTATTGTTTGGAACACAATAAATGAAAATCACAAATGAAAAATCCATGGCCGCCTATTAGAGAAGGACCGTTGTTTCTTGATATGGAGCAGCAAAATTACGTATTTTGCGTAATAACGAAGCAACCGCTTCATTTAGACATATAGTGTGTTATATCTTTTTGAACTGTCTTTTTTCAAGCATTTCAATGGTGCTATAAAAAAATATGGGTTCCATTTGAAAAAAATGAGATTTTTCAATTTTTTGATGTTGATATTGAGAATTTTTTCCCGAACACCCTGTACAATATTTTGAAATGGCATACAGACCATTTAATAAAGTTGACTTTCGCATACGACAGTTAAAAATTTCAGTTTTCCAGATTCATAAATTTTAAAGTTATCATCACTATATGGTAGATGGCTGCAACACTCAAAAAAATCAAAAATTTGCGAATATCTCGAAAAGGGTTAGGAATAGGGTACACATTATTTCAGAAAAAAGATTTGTAATTTAATAGGGAACCAAATGGTGTAATAATATATAGGGTGTTCTATTTGAAATAACAAAGTTGCTATCGACTTCCGGTATAACCGGAAGTGATCGGAAATTGAAAATATTTTAGAAGGAAAGTTTACAACCTGTTATATAAGTAACCAAAACTTTAAATCAAAATTCGCACTCCTTCCCCGTAAACTTCTAATGAACCACTTACGTGAATCACCCTGTATAGTGATTTCGACAATTTTGACGAAGAAAAAGAAACAGAGGCATTTTCCAAATATTTCTAAATTATTCTTTTTTGCATCTCACAGGGTGAGTGATTTCAAACAATGTCGGACCCGACAATACGAAATATTTTTGAAAATACGTAGGCTTTTGGTACAACTTATTTCCAAAGAACCTTCCTATTCAACTTACAGGGGAAATTAGTACACAAATTTTAACCAGGGTAATGCTGAACCCCTGAAGCACGACTATGTGTTTTTAGCTCAAAAATAAAATTTCCGTTTTTTCGAAAGATTCGCAAAAAAAATTCAAAAGTTTAGGGACCGTTGTACTCGTTCCTTGTTCAATCCACCATCCTAATTTAAAATCTGCAAGGTTGCCATACTTCATAAAAATCGTAATATTATCCATTTAATTTTTAATTGGGTTTTTCGCCACCAAACTGATTAAACTACAATTTTTTCAAGTTACCTGGAAAATTCATAAATTCTTAACAGTAAATCAACGAAACTTTGAACGTTTAACTAAAAAAAAATAACTTCAACAAATAAAAACATTAATACAACAATTCGAGATATTTGCATACAGGGTGATTAATTAGAAATGGGAAATCTCTAAACCGGAGATAGAGGTTCAAAATATGACAATTGAGGCCAATATGCCGTACTTATAGAAATTATGTTTGTTTAAGAGATACAGGGTGGGGTTTAAGTTTTTTTATTGAATTATGGCTATAGGTAACTACTAAAACATTCAAGCTGTTGAACTGAAATTTGGCATTGCTGTGTTTTTTGGGATGGACAATTAGCTGAAGGTGTCAATCGTTACTGTTTTGTATCTTGTTGATTTTCCTGGGTTACAATGTTTGTGTATCTTTTAGTTCTGCAACAAAAAGGTACTTTTGCTCCATAACGATAAAATCAACAGTTTGCGTTCAAATCGGCAAAATGTGTCCCAAAATTCCAAATATCGCAAATTAAGTGTGCATTCAAAATGAGAAAAAAATGCCAAATAGTCACTGGGCAAAGCACCATTGTTTCCTTTTTGTCGAATTTAACCCGTTCAATTTTGAAGGTGAACAACAACTAACAAAATGATTTCTTTCAAGGCCCTATATCTCTTAAACACTTAAACAAACAACATATATTTTTGTATAAAAGACATATTGGCCTCAATCATGACATTATTTTGGTCGGGATTCCCCATTTACAATGAATCACCCTGTATAAAGGGTTTGGTCCTGGCGCCAAAGACAAATATTATATTAAAATAATTCACTGGTATAATGTTTCCGAAACTTTTCTAACCTCAAAATACGTCACTACGAATACTTAGTAGAAACAACATTTACAAAGAAATTCAATTAATTGTTCTACATATCAACAACATATACAGAGTGAGCCAGAATCTATAGTAAATACTTTAAAGGGGTGTTCGGCAGTTGGTTTGGGGCGTCTTTCATATAAAATTTTTCGGTTTGTGCTTTCCTTGCCAAGTTATTCGGGTCTACAGGGTGACCCAAAAGTATTTTTTTATTTATATCTCAATAACGGCGCTACTTAAAAATTTGAAATTTGGTATGTGTTATCTACTTACTGGAAGACGCCTTAGGGTACTTTATTCATTTACACACTGCCCTAAATAAGGATGAAAACTAACAACCTTTATTAATTTTTTTGCTCGAACTTTTTTGTGGGTCATTTTTACGTATAATAAAATTAGGAAACTTTTTTCCCTCTACATTTTTCTCTCGAAAACGCAATATTTTTCCTACAAAAAAATAATTTCATGCCAAATACCATTCCCCTGAGTGTTCCAGAAAAGCAAGTAAGCCTAGTAGGCGGGCGTCAAATAATTTAATTATTTTTTTTGAAAATTAAAACGACAAAAATATCAGGTAACAACAATTATTCAGCTTCAGGATAAAAAAATGTTAAAGTAGATGCTCAAAATGATGTCATGGACAGTGGCGTAACCAGGGGGGGGGGCTTTGGGGGTTTTAGCCCCCCCCCCAAAGATCTGTCGCGTGGTATTTATTTCTAAATACAATTTATTTTAAAACAATTTTTTTGCCGAAAATATTACCGAAGAATATTTTTGAAATAATTAGCCCCCCCCCCCAACTTTACATTCTGGTTACGCCACTGGTCATGGACATAGCATTTTGAGCATCTACTGTAACATCTTTTTTTATCCTGAAGCTGAATTGTTGTTAATTGATATTTTTGTTGTTTTAATGTTCAATAAAAAAAGAATTAAATTGTTTGACGCCCGCCTACTATGAATAATTTTTACTTGATTTTCTGGAACAGTCAGGGGAATGGTATTTGGCATGAAATTATTTTTTTGTAGGAAAAATATTGTGTTTTCGAGAAAAAATTTAGAGGGAAAAAAGTTTCATAATTTTGTTATATGTAAAAATGACCCACAAAAAAGTTAGAGCAAAAAAATTAATAAAGGTTGTTAGTTTTTACCCTTTTTTAGGGCAGTGTGTAAATGAATAAAATATCCTAAGGCGTCTTCCAGTAAATAGATAACACATACCAAATTTCAAATTTTAAGGTAGCGCCGTTATTTAGATATAAATACAAAAAATAATTTTGAGTCACCCTGTAGACCCGAATAACTTGGCAAGGACAGCCCAAATCGAAAAATTTTATATGAAAGGCCCCCTTAAAACCACCTGCCGAACACCCCTTTAAAGTATTTACTATACATTCTGGCTCACCCGTATACACACATAAATGGAAACTTAAGCCAATTGTTGATATCCTAACCTAATTTCTGACGTGATGAAGACAAAATCAACAGTTAAAAAAAGGCAACGACTAAAAAATGCTGAAAATCCAAACGCAACAAACAAAAAAACAAAAGCAACACGAATCCCGATCAACAACACAACACCGTCTACCTGATCTGCCCGTGGCAGGACCCGCACAGCGGAATTCTGGCACCCCCAATGGCCGAAGTGTTGAGCACGCCGCGCCCCCTCTTCGGGGCAACGCTGATGCCTCCGGCCTGGCGCCCGCCTCCGATACCTGCGTCGGGTTGAGGAACATTGACGGATTTTTTCAACACACCAGGAGCTGACACGTGCTGCACGGGGTTAGGCGGGGCGAACACCGGCTTGGTGACGGGTCGGGAGGATGGTTGAGGACGTGGGGAGTCGTCCCGAGGTTGAGGAGCTTCCCGCGGTTGAGCACAGGTCTTTTGGCAACCGCACGACGCTTGGCAACACTTCACGCAGCCCGGCTTCTTGAAACTTATCGGGTGTGGATTGGTGGAATGTCCCTTTATCGTCGGCGCCTCGACGTCAGGGTTTTTAACACTCTTAAATGGATATTGCTTGGTGGAGGTAACATTCCTTTCTATTTCGATCGTTTGCTCTTTATGCGAACGTTCGTACTCCTCCATTACAGTCCTCCTTGTTTGAATTTGGGTCAAACCATCGGCGGACCTTTGAACATTCTGGCTCTGCGACTTTCTCGAAGCTTCCAAATTTTCTTGGTGCGATTTCTCCGATATCGATGTCTGAGCCATTCCGCGCTCACTCTCGGAGACGTACGTCGCTTGTTTCTGTTCGTCTTTCACGTCCATCCTTTGCTGTTGATAAACCTGTTTGTCGTCGTCGACTTTTTCAGACCTACTCGTTACACTTTGGTACGAACTGCCTTTCGTCTGCATCGGATAACTTTGGGCGCTCGTTTGCACTTGTGAACTATACATCTGGGTAGCAGGATACGAACCGGACACGTCTCGCTTCTTACAAAAATCCATTCCTCTCGTCTGCTCTATCAAATCCCTCTTACTCTTATACTCGGGTATGAACGTGGACAAATTCTCTCTGGCAACGTCGACCCTGCTACTCTCGGGCGTGGGCAAAGGCCTTGGCGACTGCATGGGATTCACGGGAGGACCGGCGGCAGGTGACTTGGCCCTGTCTTCTCTGGCCTTGCAAACGAAAGGTGAAGGCGTGGACCGCCTGTCGTGGCAGGGACTGGGCGTCCGCGACAAGTTAGGGCTTTTGGGATCCAGCAAATGGGTTACTGGTGCAGATTGGTGTTGGGGGACCAGATTGGTTTGATAGTAAGGAAGGACTGGTGGGGGTTTGCTGATACCGCTGGGGGTTAAAGGTCTTGGGCGAGGAGAGAAAGATAAGTTTTGCGGTTTGTCGTCTATCACCGGTTGAAAGGAGTGTTTTGGTTGGATTGGGTTGGCGTCGCCTGGTTGTATCGTTATTATTGGTTTGGTGAGGATCATTTGTTTTTGCATATGCTGTCTTTCCATTTCCATGCGTTTTTGCTCGCTTTCCTGTTTTTGTTGCATCCCAATCTGTTGATGATGTCTTTCCTCTTCGCCACGTCTTTGTTCGGTTTGCTGCATCAATACTTGTTGCTGCTGCTGTTGCCTCTGATGTCTTCCCTCCTCGATGCGCCTTTGTTCGCATTCCTGCCTTTGTTGCATAACAACCTGCTGGTGATACATTTCTTCTTCAATGCGTTTCTGTTCGCTCTGTTGCATCAAGATCTGTTGTTGCTTTTCTTCCTCGCGCATCTCTCTGGAAGCCACAGCCGCTTGCTGTTCAAAAGAAACGTGTTGTTGCGCCTTGTGAAGAGCTTCAGCTTTTTCCTTCTTCTCCATGTATCTTAAATCAGCTTCGGCCGCTTGTTGCAAGTCAACCTGGTACTGAGGCAGGGACTCCGGTTTCCTCAACATGGCACTAACCGGAATGGGCCTAACCTGAATGACCTCTTCGGCTTGCTTCGGTATTTGCGTGATCTTAACTTCTTCCCTGCTTCTTTGTTGTGTCTTGGACGTTTGTTCCGCTTCGCGTTTTTCTTCTGTAACTATCTGCTTGGTGATGATACTTGGTTTTTCTTCTACGGTGGCGATATACGCGATTGGTGTCTGAGGTTTTGGAGGAGGGGTAGGAACTGGAGGTGTGGTGTTAATCTGGATAGAAAATTGGGAGCGATCCGTTTTATTTTGGAAAGAACACGAGAATCCTTGAAACAGAGGAGCAAAAGCTGTGGGGGTTCCCCTCGGTTCGGTATTGGGAATTAAAATCTGTGAAGTTTGACCAGGTTGGATCGTCTGCGTTTCTGTTATGGTTGTGTGCTTACTTTCTCTCTCTTTCTTGGTTTTCTCAGACTGACTGTCCTGGGTTGCTTCGTACAAGATGCTTGGCGGATAATAGCTCGGCGGTTTTGGAGCCTTCTGGTTCACTTTAAACGATTCAGGCAGAGCGTCTGGCTTCAAAGGTTTATTAAGTTGAGACTTATCAATTTCTGGGTTAGATCTTTTAGGATTTTGCGGATTAGATTTGCCAGCACATTCGGTGACTAAAGGTGAGTAAGGTCTGTCTGGGGCCGTTGTGAGTGCAGTTCTCATGTCAAGCTTTTCAGTTGGTTTGGGCAAATCGGCGAGAAATTTATCCGTGGGATCCTTAGGTTTCTTTTTCATTGGAGCCGGAGACGGACTGCTGCCCCCAACAGGAGTAAACGGGCGATCTGGAGCTACTTTTAGCGCCCGTAAAAATGGACTTTCCGACTTCGGTTGCTCGACGTTCTTCTTTGGGGGCGCTTCTTCGGGCTTCTTCTCAGAAACTACTGGACGTTCCGGAGGAAAGTATGGTTCGGTCATTTCTGGTAGTGGTACGGGTTGGAGTGAAGTTGGAGGGACCGGACTGAAAGGTGTATCCGGAGCTGTAGCTAGTGCGGACGCAAGAGCGCTTAGAGAATGTTTTGTAGGTATTTGAGAAAATGTGTCTGGATCTGGCGCAGTCGTGCGGATTGCTTGAGTGAGAGGGGACTCCCATTTTTGGGGAACTGCGTTGTCTACTTTGCTGGGCAGTTGGCATTCTACGGTATTTGGCGAGTATTGGGTGGGTCTCTTCAGGTCGCTATCCTCTTTTCTTTGACATGGAATATTCGATGACGTTAGAAAAGAAGGTGAAGGTTGTTTTATGTCAATGTCCGGTAGTGGCGGGGCTTGATGTTGTTGTTTAACGATACCCTCGACTAGTTTTTGCGTTTCCAATGTCCCCGATAGGATTTCGGTTGCGCTCTTGCGCCTACCAAAACTCATTTCTTCCGTATAACCAGCCATAGCAGTAATTTCCTGAACTTCGAGGTTTTCCTCGTAGTTTTCGCTCTCGGTTCGAGCCCGCTCTCTTTTACTTAGAATGGATGCCTCAACCTGCGAGGGAGGGGGGTAGAATAGGGGGCAGGCGGTGGGGACGTCGGGTTGCTCCTGAGGAGGGGGCCAAATGACGTTCGAAGTGCTACGGCCTTACATGCACACACAAGAACAAAACACACAATGCCAAAAGGAGAAACAAAGGTAGATAGCAGAGAAGAAAAAAAAGTGTTAATAGACGAGTAAAAAATAATAGTCATTCTAAAATAGTATAACATTGCAAAAACTATATCCGATTTAAGTTTTAAAAAAAATTAGTTACCGATTTCACAAAGCCAAATTGCAAAAAATATCATACAAGCCATTAGCTAACAAAATATATTGTTCTATTATTACGAATCTAAAACTAGGGAGAAGGGCCGAGGTTTCGAATTAAACGAAATATCTGCAAAAAAAGAAATATAAATTACCTACGCATGTTATACTATTTTATGGGTTTTAAAATGCTAAACAAAAAAATTAGCATCGGGTATAATAAACAATGCAAGCGCATTTTGTTAAAAAGTACACATTGCGTTTTGTACCTTTAAACGGGGCACTTGAAGGTTTAATAGAAGAAAATCGCCCTACGAAATAATTGAAATATAACAGATGGCAGACAAATACTATAAAGAAGCGGAGAGGGGTCAAAATAAGATAATAATAATGAGTAGATACAAAAACTACTATACTGACAGACACGGTAAGCCAGGACAGACAATATATGTACATCTAACTAAATAAAGTAAGTAGACGACAATTCTACACCTTATAATTAAAGGTAACTAAAGTTAACAGTATATGTCCGAAAAAAATATATATCATTACGATTATTGTACAGGGTGTTTACTTTTCAAAAATATACAAATCCATAACGTTTTTATTTTTAGAGATATTCGCCTGAATTTCTTTTTGTTTGAAAGTATTTCAAAAACCGCTTCTTTTGACCTTTCTACCGTTTAAAAATGCGAATTCAGGACGGCTACGGTTTTATTATTTACCCCGATTTTGACGAATATTAGCGATTTTTTTTATCAGGTGGGCAAAGTTGAGCAAAATATGAACTTTAAAGGCATCTTGCGAGTCAAATGTGCCATAGAATCCCTTCAAAACAGTTGAATGGTCAACAGAACAGCAAGTGTTGGTGTGTTCAGGGTATTTTTGTCTGGGCCATCTCAAAATTCTAAATTTTTATCAAACTATACCCATCAAGAGTGCTCTGGAATTATTGAAAAAATATTGATAAACACAAAAGATTTTTTTTTACAAAATGCCGACCATCAAATAAAAACAATTTAAATATGCCCCTTTCTCAACAAAGTCACTGTCCAAGATGAAGATGATGCATTTTGTGTGCGTCTCCTGTGGCACAGCAGCCACCTTAACTCATATATATGGTTTATAATGTCTAGCCCCAAAAAATGCAGTACTAAAAGATTGACACTCTGCAGAATGGAACTCCCTATATATTTTTTGTTCACATTTGGTATAGAGAGTTTGTGGGTGTAAATAAAAAATCGCTAAATAGTTTTCGGAAAAATTGAGGATGTAAAAAATCGCAGCCTGCCTGGGATTTGCATTTTGAAAATGATAGGAAAGTCAAAGGAGGCGTAACAAAAAAAGTTCGGGCGATTATCTAGAGAAATAAAGATGTTATGGATTTGTATATGTTTAAAAGTAGACGATCTGTACAGTTGATTTTTTCTTAACTTTTTTACTATAGATATTGCAAATCTATTTGGCAATTTTTTGAGATTTTTTTGTTTATTTTAGTTGATTAATTTTCATAATCCTAAATGAGAAATTACAACTTTCCCGCAAATTAGTTAGGCCAGTAGTTACGAGATTGTGTTTATCAAAATAACAAATTTGAGATCGAAATTGGAAAGCGATATTTTTTGAGAACTTAATCAAAACACACAAAAAAATCACAATAAACATAACAAATAAGTTGCAATATCAGACAAGTTCGATTTTGAAGTAGGCTTTGAAAACAAATTAATAAGACAAACAAGAGATGTCAAACTTTTCCTAGTAACACAACGTAAAGTAACAAAATATAATATCAATAAATAATATTTAAAAAAACTAACAGATGTGGCAACTACTTGACATGATTATAAATAACTATATCTTGGGACATTTTTCTGTATTTTGAATAATAATAGCGTTTTTTTTGGAAATCAACAATTTCAAATGACAAATAAATAATGACAAAGTTATCCGTATAGTTGCAGACTTTTCGTCGGAGTCTGTATAACTAAATCCAAGGACTCTTTCAAATAAGGGGACCCAGCATGTCACAGTCTATCACAATCACATAGGAAAAGTGAAGCCTTGACGGGAAATTTGTTTTCTGTCGACACCAAGAAGACCACAAGGGGGCTGGTACAAGGTTATGTTATATGTCAGTGCCCAACTGCCATCAGGTTTTATGCGACATTCCAATGTTGTAGATTCTAAAGGAGGCAAAATAATCATAATTCACAATTTTTAAGTTTTTTAACTTCCAGATATTCAGATGTGTCAATTAAAGGTAATGCGGACGCCTGTAGTAGTCCCAATAATTGCAACCAGATTTTTCTTGTATCACCTTTAGTAATCCTACAATTCCCATTACGTGGGCATTACATATAAGAAGTGGATAGTTCAAAACAAAAATCGTATTTCGTAAATTTTAAGGTAGCTTCAGTCAGGTCGTTTTTAAAGAGTTTTTATCTACGACTACAAGTTTATTTTAAGTTTGTGAGGTACCTTGGGAGAGAAATAAAATTATGAACATTTTATAATTAACACCGAGAAAAATTCATGATTAGAACTACTAGACCTAATCTTATTAGTCCATCCAGAAATCTGTGAAAGTTCTTTGGGTAGATACATTCAACATGGGAAGAAAGTTCATGTACATATTACAAATGGATTGAGGAACTTGGTAACAAGGTGCAATATAGCGACAAATTCTTAAATAAGCAAAATCGGTACTGACTTACCATACTTATTCGTGGAAAGAATTGCTGGAAATCAATTTCAACTATAAAATAAATTTGTTTCATTTGACAGTTGCCATATTCTGCACTTGTAGACACAAAATTGTCAAGTCTAATTTTTAGAAATCATGGAAACCGCTATTAATTGTTAAATCAAAGTACCTGTTATATTCATTCATTCTCCAATAAAATGGCATACTTGGCATCACTGATACCATTAGAATGAGGAAAGAATAGGCCTCACTTTGGAAAATATATTGCTGGATTGCTGGGTCCCCTTACTTTAAAGAGTCCCTGATTTAATTTATTGACGGTAGATGGCAGGTCGGTACTCACCAGCGGAGGAGGCGGGGCTGAACGAACCGAAAGTAGGCGCCGGTACGGGGGCCCCGGCGGGCGACAGGGGCGCCCTGGCGGGCGAGAGGGGCGCCGACCTTGGCAAGGTGCCGCCCGGCGATAGGGGCGCGCTGACGCTCGAGAACGGCTTCGGCGCTGTCGAGTAGCTTGGCGCCGACTGCGGAATAATTTTACAGTTGTTATTGTACTGTTGCGGCTGTGAACTTTGTAACTATTTACAAAGGTCGCGTTCAATGCAGGCCGCATTTTTGTAATCGCTAGGTAGCGCTATCTGTCAACCTTTAACGGCGCTGTAATCGCAGCCGTGGTACGTGGTACGTTGAATGACCAATTTGTAACTTGGTCTTGTCCGTCATCAGATTTTTTTGTAGGTTGTGTTTATGTATTTATTTTCGGTATTTTCTATTTTCGTTTTTAAAATAAGTTGATTTTCTGTGTCTATTTTTTACCATTTTGGCTCATTTTTATAATGACGAGTAATGACGACCAAGAAATAATAAACAACTGCACAGAGTTGGTGATTCAAGAAGCAGTTATAACCACTTTTCCACAATTATTAATTTAATTATTCTTTTTTGGACAAATAACCAAAATTAACGATACCAAAACAAGAATTTCGAAGTTAAGCGTTTCAGAATAACAGAGAGTGCGGGAATGATAAAAAAGGATAGAAACATGAAAAGTCCGTTACCAAGAAAATCTGTCAATCATCATCAATTATTAGGGTGGGGGGGGACATTTGCTAGTCATTGCTCGGACTATACCATAACAATTATTTTGCATAGGGATTTTATTTTTAATACTCTTTATTTTTCGAAAAAAAGAATGAATTTGCTTATAAATTAATTATAAAAAAACTACTATTTCAACCAACGATATATAGGAATAGATACATTACCAAAGATAACTTGTTTTGTTTCATGATTTTAAAAAGACGTTATTGTTGGCATATTCAAGGTTTTCAGTTTTTTGATACAATTTAGGTTATTTTGTAAATATAAGTATCTCAAAGCATAATATACGATATACAAGTCTATAAAAAAAACATTTGTGTTATGCCTCGAACATAAAATTAAGATAAAAATTGGTCAACATTGATAAAGCACAGACTAACGAGTAATAAGCTATTTATTGTGTGGTTAAAGTATAATCACACACCTATTATAGACCTACAACTTTAAAATTGTACAAACCCGTAAAATCTTAATTTTTGGAGATAATCACCTAAACTTTTTTTTGTTTGAAAAGGCCTTCAAAAACCGCTTCTTTTGACCTGCCATTTTCAAAATGCAAATCCAGGGCCGGCTGCGATTTTTTTATAACCCCGATTTTCACGAAAACCATTTAGCGATTTTTTTATTTAAAATCTGACCACAGGGCGTTAATCAGAACACCCCAAAACCCCCATGTACCAAATTTAAACAAAAAGTATACAGAGAGTTCCATTCTGTAGGGTGTCAAAGTTGAGCAAAATAGGAATTTTAAAGACATCTGGCGAGTCAAGTGTGCTATGGAAAACAGTTGCATGGTCAACACGACCACTCAAAATGTTGGTGTGAAAAGATTTACTAAAAAAATATACAGGGCATTTTTCTCTGAGCCATCTCAAAATTCTGATTTTTTTAAAACTTTATACTGGTCAGGAGTTCTTTGGAATCATTAAAAAAATATTAATAAACGCAAAAGTAATTCATTTCTTTACAAAATGCCAACCAACAAATAAAAACAATTTAAATTATTGGACCTTTCTCAACAAAGTCTAAGATGATACATTTTCTGCGCGTTTCCTGTTGTGGCACATCAGCCACATTAACTAATATGGACTTACTGACTGGCAGGCTTCTGTATTTTTTAGATTTAGTTCGTTTATAGTATGTGGAGCGGTTTTGATATACTCGATTTTTGACCCGTATAAAGTTCCAAAAATTCAGTAATTTGAGATGGCACAGATAAGAACACTGCACACCAATACCTTGAGTGGTTCTGTTGACCATTCAACTGTTTTGAGAGGATTCCATGCCACACTTGACTTGGCAGATGCATTTAAAATTCCTATTTTGCTCAACTTTGACACCCGCGAGAATGGAATTCCCTGTATATTTTTTATTCAGATTTGGCATATAAGGGTTCTGGGATGTTCTGATTAACGCTGTGGGGTCATATTTTAAATAAAAAAAATCGATAAAAAATGTTTTCGTGAAAATCGGGGGCATAAGAAAATAGCAGCCGGCCCTGGATTTGCATTTTGAAAATGGCAGGAAGTTCAAACGAAGCGGTTTTTGAAGGCCTTTGAAACAAAAACAAGTTTAGGCGATTATCTCCAAAAATGAAGATTTTACGGATTTGTACAGTTTTAAAGTTGGATACCCTGTATATAGCTTATAAAGTTTGCACCAAATGGGAAAAATTTGTATTATTAGATTTTTGAACATCTGATTTCGGTTTAAATTGGCGTACTTATGTTTTGGGTTCATTAGCGCCTAAAGAGAGTTGTGTCGTCACAGCCACCCATGCCTGTCAAATATGACATTTAAAATAAAAAATTGTGAAAAATCGGGTTTGCCTTAGAAATATCGGAAAATAGTATATTTCCTAACAGGTGCGGAAAGTGCCACTTTTCCGCTGGCGATTGCAGTTGGCTGAACGACGCGTAGCGGAGTTCAGCCAAGAAATCGAGTGTGGAAAAGACACTTTCCGCAAGAGTTAGGAACTATTTTTTCTACAAGCGTGCGGGAAAGCAAAGAAATTAAAAGTACACTTTTCCGCACGCATTTTAGTTTAGAAAGTGTCACTTTTCCACACTAGTGCGGAAAAGTATTTTTTATTATACTTCTTTGAAAACACCTTATTTTCATCTGTTTTAGCAATAATGAAAGATGGGGTTTTTCGGGCTAGCGCACGGAAACAGCGCATGGAAAAACTTTCCGTGCGCTGAATAAAAATACCGAATATATAGCTTTAAAAAAGAAATATAGAGCAAAGTATACTAGATTTAAGAAACTCTATATGCTCTCTGATATTTAACATATATACCTACCTATTTTGTATTTTAATTCGTAAGTGTTTCAATATTTAGATACATTTCTGTAATATTTTTGACGTTTTATTCACCTTATCTGACAATAACTAATTTACAACAAAGCACCTTTGAAATAATTTGAGAGTAACCATGGAATCGCATCATACATACCAAACACTATATTGTCGGCATTGTTTATTTTTTGTCAATTAAATTTATTATAATATGCCGCTAAAATGTTTTAAGTTTCCGTTTTCAAAGAAGTATAATAAAAAATGTCGTTCATTACACGTCCAGAAATAGATTTTTCCGTGCTTGCATGACTTCCCGGGAATTTGTCACGCGCGCACGGAAAAATCTTTATTTCCAGACTCGTAATGAAATATACTATTTCCGCACTAGTGCGGAAAAGTGACACTTTCTAAACTAAAATGCGTGTGTACTTTTCCGCACGCTTGTAGAAAAAGTTATTAAGAAAATATGTTATATTATTACGCCCCTACGCAAATTTTTAGAAAGATATCAGGATATTCCTTTTCTGTTTCTTGATATTGCTGGAATTGAACTTGAAACCATAAAATTCAATACAAAACTGTACCTTTAAATTTTGTTTCACCGAATCCAAAAATATGGATATGCTTTATGTAAAAATATTGCCAGATAGGCCCCATTGATTGAACTTAGCTTAAAATTAAAGAGTCATTGCACCAATTTTGCGCTGTATGTTTTAAAAATCGTATGTTTCTCTTTAATTTTGTGCGTGGTTATAATTTAGTAAGAGATGAGCAACCAATAAATTAGTGCCTTATGTTACTTGCGGGGAAAAATATCGAGTAACCTACCGATTTAAAGAGAAACGATTAAGACAAAACGAACATCCTGAATATTTCTGAAAATTGACATTAAGGCACAATAACACAATACGCACACATTTTCTTAATAACTTTTTCCAATATTTCCAACCCACACCCGATTTTCTCTACCTTTTAATTTTAAATGTGAAATTTGGCAGGTATGGACTGTGACGTCACGACCGTCTGCAATAGTTAAGTGTACCCAAAGTATGCACCGATAGAGCCCGAAAGCCAGATTTTCAAAAATTTAATACCTAATAAAAATTGTTCCCATCTGGTGCAAACTTTATGAATAGCGCTGTATAAATACTCAAGATCATCTCGATCGAAGGTGATGTTACAAATTCGCATTTCGTGTACTACGAACAGCCAGTTCATTGTCAAGACAACAATTCATTACCATGTGAAAACCTTAATAACATATTTTATATAGTTTCTTTAAAAAATAAATTGGTATCAAGACCCGCAATTGTTTTTAATTACATGCGAATTCTAGAAACAACTAGTAATTCGATAGCTAACAAAAAAATCAAAAATAAAACTCTATAAAAACAGCATGCGCCACTTACTCTTATTAAGTAAGTTAACTTGATTGAACAACGTGTTATTTAAATGTATAATATGACTGTGTTAATAAACGGCTTTTGCAAACACATGCACTTACCAACTTTTAGTCACATCAATATTCCATTTCCGCGTCTCAGTACCTTGAGATTTTCGATTCGATTAAATTGAAAAATATTTCTTTCGAAAAAGCTGTTTAGTTGAATCCCCATTTACTTCTAGGTATACGTAAAAAGCATAGAAAGGATAGAATATTCATTATTAAAAATATACTTATGTTTTAACAAATTTTTTTAGTAATATTTCTACCATAAATTGGCGACATTCAATTTTCTTGACGTAAACAATATCGTTGCTATGGCATCCAACTTTGTTCTCTAAAACGGCAGGATGTGATTTTCTCCAATAATTATTGTGCAATGCTAATAATAAGTAAAAGTTTTTTTTCTCAGTTGCTTTCTTATGGAACCTCATTAAAAAATTATACTGAAGTATCCAGAAAGCGACGGTCTTTCCAAAAATGCAAACAAAATCATACCATGCTATTTAAAAAACAAAGTTGGTTGCCCTATAGCAACGAAATTGTTTGCGCCAGGAAAAATTGTCAATTTATGGCAAAAATATGCCTAAAAACTTTTATTAAAACAACGAATATTTTAGGAAATCTAGGCACTTGCCATACTTTTGGAATTTATAAAAAATCAACAATGACGGCAAACCATATTTAAAAAAAATTATCTACAAGTAAGCAAGAATATCCCTTTGTATAAGAAAAAGAAACTTACCTTATTCAGGTACTTGCTGAAGGGGAGAGGTGCCGGGCTGCTATAGAGGTTATTATTTGTTATTTTGTTACTGTTAGAATCGATTGGAACAGTTTGCAATGGCGGTGGTAGCACATCAACATTCCTCGACTCGTCTTGCTAAAATAACCTGGCATTAATTGGAGATGCATCATGCAATGAAACATGATATATATTTAAGTGAGTAGGTACCCAAGGAATAAATTACATGACATTTATTGTTGCCGTGTTCGAGAAACCAGAGAAAAAAAGTGGAACTGAGAAAATTCAATGAATTTATTTAGCAAAAATTGTTTGAATGGAAGTAAAATTTTTTATTTTTTCATGGGATACAACTAAATAACCTCAGCGATCCATTTTTATAAATACCTATCCTAGTTGGCTATGAACAAAAACAAATATTTACGATTGTCAAACTACTTTGGCTCAATGTCAAAATTGGCTGCATCTTCTAGGAGAGATCTATTTGCGTTCCAGCGGTGAAAACCGTTATAAAAACATAACATAAACAAGTATGAACACGGCAATTATCCTAAATTGTATTATTAAGATTTTGATGATTAATTGAAGAGTTTATACTTAGACAAGGCAAGAGAGAGGACACCGCGCTTGCGCCTTCCCTGCCGTTTATAGATTTTGTAACGTCGTCTTGAACGGCGGCCATTTTATATGTGGCAAACAAAGCAAGTACGTTGTGAGTGAATTTCGTGAATTTGTGAATTAAAAATAAGAGTGATTAGGTGAATTGGTCGCAAAAGCAGAAGTGAAAAGCAGGAGCCCGGGATTTCCTTTGACAGGTATATATTTAACAAGCTACCTTTGAAAGATGCCCTAAAACTTCATTTTTTCTCAATATAACTTCTTCAAATTCCTTCTACCTTTTAGTATGATAAAAGTGCATTGTTTTGTTTGTAAATAGGACCAATATAATTCTTTTTTAACATTGTTTTTATTGAAGATTTCTTAACTGATTATGATAGTTTCATAAAATATATGCTGGTTTTCATTATTTATTTTATTTTGACTGATTCGAAATCGCCGCAAATAAATATATTTCAATACTTGACACTATCAAATTATCTGCAAATAAATACAAATATTTCAAATTACATGTAAAGTCAAAATTAACTACCTTTTCATTTTGAACATTTTTGTGATATTAGCTATGAACGCGTTTCATGTTACGCCACTGGCCTGTCGTGCGATGTGGCAGTCTGTAACACGGCCGCGAGCGCTGTTAGGCGTCCTCTCTCTTTCCTTGTCTAAGAGTTTATAGAAGGCTGCAAGAGTGTGAAAGTTAGATCTTAGCATAGTTTTATTTGAGAAGTTGCAAGTAACGCAAAACACCCATAATTTCATTAAAAATTTTACCTGATATGGAGACGCTAAACTGTTTCCTTTTGGAGACAATGGAGATGCGAGCGAGTGGGTTTGAAGGGCTTGTGAAATGGCATTCGCAGGAGCACCTCTGAAAAACGTTTTTTTTTATAAATTAAATATCTACAGGTGGAAAAAGTGAACATATATAAAGAAAAATTTCGAGTTTTGGCATAATGTCGCGAACCAAATACGCCACCAGATAATCGTGAAAATATGTACAGGATATAAGATATAACCATAGCTTAAGAAACAATATACCTAACCATTGAGTAAATGAATAATAGGGGTTTACCCAACGACATAACAAATAGGAACTATTATAGTAAGGGCAGAATGTAAAGGCGAAGTCGGCCATAAAATCGAGATGATACATTATGTTATATAAAGATAATATATTCAAATGGTAGTACGCCTATAAAACAGGGCAGTAATTAAATATTTGGTTTATTTTGGTGATAGACTTCCTGTAATAACAATGCAGCGTGAAGTATTCAGTGCCCAAAGTAGAAAATTAATATTAAATGTGGTGAAATATTTCCATGTGCATCGGAGGCATTACAGATTAGTACAAGGACCATTTCACGAATTAGGCAAGAAGGTATTTTAAACATATTAAAATGGTACACACTAAAAGTAAAGCAGCCCCGAAAACTAAAGATTCATATTCGGATGATAGTATTTTATATTCTGACTAAAATTCCTAACGAATTAAATGTATATCATTATTATTTATTTATTATGTATATAGGCACTGACTTCTGACTATGTAAAGTTTATTTTATGTTGATATTTAATATCTAACTAAAAATATAAATATATTTTTTTTTGCCTAACCATTACAATAATTATTTAAATACCTAAGACCTACTTTGAATTTCAGGATCATTATCTTTTAATTGCCAGTCTAAATTACCAAATTAATCTTCAAAAATTAAAAAGGAAATTACAACAGGTACCTAAGTACAAATTTTTAATCCGTCCGTTCACATCAGGTAGTAAAGCAATAATTTATTGTAGGCCGACCCTGCCTGCCTTAAACAATCAACTAGTAATACAAGACAAGTACTAGGTTTTTTTATCTCTCTTCCTTTCATGAAAGGTGCTTAGCGTACTTTAAGACGTACGTCGAATACAAATTGGAGGAGACATGAGTGTAATTGTGCGAGTGCAAGTAAAGCAATAGATATAGCGCTCTCTCTATAGCAACCGTAATAAGGTACTTTAAGGTACACTGCTTGGATTAGGGAACTGTTGAGACAAAATTATTGTCAAAATAAAATACAAAATGCTCACGGTGGTGCTGGTGTGTATGGTGAACCTCCAAGCGCGGCTGGATTACTTAAAGCTGCTGCCTTTGCGTGGACGTCACAATACAACTTATTGTTGATATTATAGTATCTGGAAAACATAAGAAAATTCACTAAAAACTATAAAAAAAACATACACATCAACTTACCCTACGTTCTTTAACGACGATCCACAAGTCGAACATTTGAAACACTCTACGTGCAAATTCTTGTCCTTTATCCTTACAAATACGCCACTGAAAGCATAGAGTTTACTTAGTATGTATATTTTCCATACGAGCAAATAATAAGATATAGCCAACTAAAATGTATTTAACCGAAGCAAAACAAAAATAATTTAGAGGCATTCACAGACCAAGCAGTCGAGGAAGGGACAACAGACAACTACTACAGACATTTTCCTGTAAAGAAGGTAAAATAAATAATGTACATGCAGTTAAACAAGTAATTATACCGTGGAAACGTACTCAACTGGTTTCAAATAAATCATGCTCGGTTTTCCAAAAGGGTTATTTCAAATATTCAGTCCGGTTGCCAAGTTAGTATGCGCAATAAGTACCTCGCTAACTTTATTTAGCACTAGTATGGGTACATAATGAACAAAATTAAACATATTTTATTCATCTGAACTTTCACATCTCTAAATACATACAATTTGTAAATTATTTTTGCATTTAACATGTGAAAAATATGAGATATTGTGTTTGGTAAAAGTTGTAGACAATGAAATGGGCTACCTAAAAGTGTCCGGTAAGTACCTCCTAATCTCTCGGAAGCATACAGGGGAGGTCAAAATAACCCCAGTTTGTCAAAGGAAAAAAATTCCTACTGTGCCCCTTAACGGAGATACAGGGCCCCAAAAGAGTACTTAGCGATTTACTTTTTTGGCTCTAACTTTTGAACCGACTTGTATAATTTAATGAAATTTTAATAGTTTATGTTGGCCATAAAGACTCATAAAACCATACTACCGTAGATGTTTCACATCGTCAGGGAAGTCAGGAACGGACTTGCCACCACACTCGTTGGGCCAAATTTTTGACAGGTGTCATTTTACAGAGCTGAAAACTGTTTTTTTAAATACTTTGGTCATTGCTCTTTAAAAAAGGTACTCTTCATTTCTTTCGACCAAATGAGCCGTTTTCGAAAAAATTAAGTTTTTGTATAACACTCAAAAGTTACTAATGCTAAACACAATTAGGTAAAAATCAGGTGGCCCTGTTTTATGGCCACCAAGGTCGCCTGATCTAAATCCTTTAGACTTTTACTTTTGGGGACATCTAAAACAACTAGTTTATTCAACACCAGTAAATACTAGAGAAGAACTACTAGCGAGAATAACAAAGCATTCTAACGAAGTTCGTAATATTGCCGGAATATTATTTGCAGTGCAGCGGGAAAATATTCGAAGACTAAGAAAATGTATTGCCAAAATAACATTTAAACGTTTTCATTATTTTTGTGTTTTAATAACTTGTAAATTAATTAAGCTCCGATCAACCCTTTGAAAGGTTTTCGAGCTGGAAATCTTTCAGCATAAAGTCTTCTTGCCTTCGAGGAGTTGGACAGCGCTTCACCATAAATTAAATGCATATCAGCCTAGTCTGTATTATGTTATTTTTAGGGTTCCGTACCTTTATGGACAAGCACTCGTTAATTGTGTAAACGTGTTAAAAAACTTAATTTTTTCGAAAACGGCTCATTTAATTTAAAAAAAAACAGTTTTCAGCTCTGTAAAATGACACCTGTCAAAAATTTGGCCCAACGAGTGTGGTGGCAAGTCCGTTCCTGACTTCCCTGACGATGTGAAACATCTACGGTAGTATGGTTTTATGAGTCTTTATGGCCAACATAAACTATTAAAATTTCATTAAATTATACAAGTCGGTTCAAAAGTTAGAGCCAAAAAAGTAAATCGCTAAGTACTCTTTTGGGGCCCTGTATCTCCGTTAAGGGGCACTGTAGGAATTTTTTTCCTTTGACAAACTAGGGTTATTTTGACCTCCCCTGTATGCTTCCGAGATATTAGGAGGTACTTACCGGACACCCTGTATAAATATAGTAAGTCACTGGATAGATATAACATAACAAAACGTGTAATGGGCAAAAAAAATTGAATTTTGGAATCACATTTGAGGATAGACTCCTGCTTATTGTACACATAGGGTATACAAAAAAATTAGTACCGTACTTAATAATATTATACAAGCATTTTTTGAAACTGTTTTTTTTTTTCAAACAATTAGTATTTTATTTTAAATCATACCAGGAACACCAAAAAATAAACAATATAGTTGATAATATGCAGAGTGTCCCGTTAACAATGGTACAAATCTCAATGGTTGCTAATATGCAAGGCGTTAAAGTTCATTTTATGAAACGGAGTTATGGCTACATCTCCCAGAATAATCAAACTGCTGAGCTGAAATTTGTCACTATTATGTTTTTGTGGATGGAGAATAAGCTGAAGATGTCAATTTCTACGTATTTCACACACACAACTTGCGCTGTTTTTGGCCCGTGCTTTTACTCATATAACTTTTTTGAGGTTGTCTTTTAGACCTTGCAGATCATTTTAGTGCATCTTTTCATTCTGCAACAAAAAGGCACTCTTATTTCATAATGATAAAGTCAATCATTTGCATTGAAATTGGCAAAACGTGCCTCAAAATACTTGTTAATTCAAACATTCGCAACATAAAAAAAATCCCTAAGAACGATGTACCATCTACCAGAAATTTGTGCTTTCAAAATGAAACGAATTGAAACTCTGCAACATTTGGACACTATTTTTCGGGTTGAAAATTTTTTGTTTGTGTATAAACATTCCTAAAGCACTTTTTTACGTAAAATCCAATGCTGCTACTACTTTTTTTTCAAAGAGTTAAGAGTTACCGATGATTTTTTTTTAAATGGTAGATCCTGTATATTTTTGCTGTTTTTAATGGAGTAAAAAATTACCATACCAAAAATATATAACACTTAATGTTTTACCATTGAGTAAAGGAATAAATTATTCCTTTACTCAATGGTTTTATTTAAGTTATCAATTATTAATAGCTTTTATGATTTCATGTGTACAATTGAAAGAGCGCCCTTTCAACAAGTAAGCTTTGGACGGTGAGATAATGAAACAACCGTGGAAAAATGTTTACTGTTACCTGTCGAATTTTCAGTCATTTTATTATTCAAAGTTACGTTTCCTGGGTATCAACCATCGAAATAAAAAGTGAATGTGTGTTATCACAATAATTTTTTTCCAGTAATTTGTTGCAATTGCTAACATATGTTTCGATCTTTTCGATAAATTAAAACATATATGCTACCTCCGCTGTCAATTTTCAGTTGTTTAGGCAGTGTAAAGATTTTTCTATTTTTGTGTAATTTATATACTTTATAACATACCTACAATGAAATTTGAAAGTTATGAGAAATGGGATATGATACCTATAGTAAAATCGAGCAACTCTTACGCCTGGCGTAAACAAAAGCACGTGAGTTGAAATATTCGCCAGGGCCGGACTGAGGCACGACCTTTATTTAATTTTAGTTTTACAAAGGTCTGCATCAAATTATTTGGGAAAAGAATTATTGGCTTAATTAAAATGGTTCAAAACATCGATAAAATTATTTGTGGCAGTGTCTAAATAGCTGAAAACAACAAGGTAAAACCGCGTAACTACACTTTTGCGATCGAGTACGTCCCTGTTGCCGACTGGGATGAAACTTTATAGCCTACCGACCAATCGCGGATCGTCATTGAACACGTGGTTCTATTTACGCCAGGCGTACGGATTGCTCGATTTTAGTATAGTCTGTTTTATACAATCCAGAGAAAATGCCTATATCTCTTTAACTCGTACCTTTTCGGTCGCAATCTTGCAAAAATGTCCTTGAAAGGATGTCTTCTCTCTATATAAATTGCTCGTTACATCTGCATTTTCCCCGGATTGTAAGAAATAACAGACATATCATATCCCATTTTTCATAATTATCAAATTTCATTATAAGTATGTTATAAAGTTTATAAATTACACTGCCAAAACAGCTTAACTGAAAATTTGACAGGTAACAGTAAACATTTTTCCACAGTTGTTTCATTGTCTCACCGTCCAAAGCCTACTTGTTGAAAGGGCCCGCTTCCAATTATACACATGAAATCATAAAAGCTATTAGTAATTGATAACTACTTAAGTAAATCATTAAGTGTTATATATTTTTGGTATGGTAATTTTTTGCATTATTAAAAAATGATAAAATATATAGAGTGTTTCATTAATTCTTTTCCAGCGGTAACTCTTGAACCATTAACTTGAAAAAAAAATGTAGTAGCAGCATTGAATTCTATGTAAAATGTGCTTTAGGAATGTTTTTACAGAAATACAAAATTTTCAACCCGGAAAAAATTACGGCCACTTTTCGAAAACGCTCATTTTTGAAAAACGCCATGTAACTCAAGAACGGTGACAGATATCTATTTGCAGTTTTCGCCATTAAGTTGATCATAAAAAATGAGCCTCAGGCACCGATATCGGTTTTCGTCTATGTCCGTTAAAAATAGGAGTTTCCCTTTAAAAGTGTCCAATTTGGACCACCCTGTACAGTCGAACATTTGAAAGCGGTAGGTAAAAATTTTATGTTTCGATTCAATTCAATTTAAAAATAGTTATTTATGTACCAAGGCACTGAAGTTCAACTTTTTATGACTCATGTGGAGTTTAGTTGCTGAGGCCTCTGGCCGAGGCAAATAAACCACATGAGTCATAAAAAGAACTTCAGTGCCGAGGTACATATTATATTTTTCTTGAAGTCGGAAAAAAAATGTTTTATTAGGCAAGAAAATAATAATGAGGGATCACCCGTCCACGAACCGACTTCGCGCGGCGTTGCTTGACTTTACCGATCGCTCTACCTAGGATAAGTATAATGATGTACGGCACCTTCTGACAGAAAAACCAAACTGCTGCTTTTTGTGCAGCCTACACAACAAATCTATTGATTTTCAAATTTACTAAAATATGTATACTGAAGGATTGCGCTTCTATAGGAAACAATTTCGCAATGTGTACGAAAAGTTAAATGAGCCTTTATCGGCCGGGTTTTGAATATTTGGTCACTTTTGACGGGCGATTTCTCCGCGTCTAACGTTCGATGTTTACATCTCGCCAAGGCCTACTTATTGAAAAAATCGTACAATAATGGGCTACATTATTGTACGATTTCTGTGCTTTTAATGACGATTTTGGGACATTTTAATGCCGATTTCAAGAAAATGAAATTTAATGCCTTGTATCTCGGTAACCCATTGAGATTTGTTCGGTAATATTGCACAAAATAAATGAAGTATAATTTGTAAACAAATTTGTTTAGTAACACTTCTTGTTACTTATGCTGGGACACCCTGTATATGTTTAATGTTTTCCCTTGTTTTTACCGGTAGTTTTTTCTCGTCTATTTGAAATAACCCTTTAGCATCTAAACAAATTAACGGACATCAACATCTAATGTACAATACGAATGGATAACAGTCTACAGGGGCTCGAGGCCCAACAACTGCCCACAACGACAACCGGAATATGGACAACACCGCGGCCTTACACGATGACGCGCTCGCAATCCGAGCAGACGGTGGCGCCCTCCGCCGGCGGTTTCCGTTCCTCCGGCGCCTCGCCCCTCTGGTCAGTGTGCAGGGGTCGGTCGGCCGGCGTGGTCGGTCGCGGTGTGAGCGTCCTCCTGCCGCCGATGGCGTGGCTCTGGTGCGAGTAGTAGTCTGTGTTGATGGCGTTCGATATTACTGAAGCGGATGGGGAGACGTTAGGGTTTCGTCGCGATTCGGTGGGAAGATTGCGACGCCATTTGGGTCGCGATACGATTTCGTAAAGGGCGGAGAAGTAGATAGACACCCCAGTTTCGCACAATCATAAATTATTGTTGGCTCCAACCGGGGACTCTTTAAAATAAGGGGACCCGGCATGCCACAGTCTATCACATAGGAAAAGTGAAGCCTTGAGGGGAAGTTTGTTTTCTGTCGACTCCAAGGAGACCACAAGGGGGCTTGTACAAGGTTATGTTATATGTCAGTGTCCGACTGCCATCAGGCACAGAATAAATAGCTTTGCAACAGAAGCCTCCTTGCGGACATGTGTCAAAAATAAGCGAGTCTCCATTTCAATTTACAGAAAGACAGACAGTATTTTAAGCATAAGTTTGGTTCTAATTCAATCTCTTTGTTATGTAGATTAACGTAAAATCAAATAAAATGCCTATTATTCATGTATTTAGAAGATATTTCGCTAAAAAGCGAGTCTCCTTTTGACACATGTCGCTAAGGAATTGTCTGTATTACTCGTTAGTCTGTGCATCAGGTTTTATGTGACATGCCAGTGCCATAGAATCTAAAGGGGGCAAAATATTTCACATCATAATTCACATCAACTTTCAAATTTGAATTGCCTTAAGTTACAGAGCAAAAATAACGTGGAATATTTACCTATGATTATCTCGTTATAAAATAGTAAATAAAAATATAAATAAATATAAATATTATCCAAAAATCTTAGAAAGTATATTAATTTAAGTACCTATCCTTTATTATAGTTCTAATAACAAGATTACTGTAAGAAGTCCCGATTTTGTCAGATGACATTCTCCACAAAATCCCTACAAATTTTCTGTTAACCATAGGTATAATATTGGTATATGTGTCTCAACCAGTTAATGACGTCACTCATTGATTTATGATGTGAAAAGTTACCCAAGTGATACGAAAAAAAAAGAACATAATAAAATAAAAATATTGCAGTCACGAGTATTCCGCTACAAATAAAAATAACTATGACTACAACTCATTTTAATAGTTATTTCAAACGTCATGGAAACACTTTCATTTTGGTATTTTGGTATAATCAGCTACTTGCGGCAGCGTCTATGGTGCGTACTCAGGCAAATTTTATTTCGGTGTTGTGAAGTGACCGTGAAGATTTTCCAGATCGTTCAAAAGGGTTCAAACTTTGGCCAGTGAAAATATTTGCGGGTTTCGTGAGTTTTAACGTTATCTGTGTTGTTCTTGTTCGTGTTATTAGTAGTTATTCATTGTGCAAATGGGCTCGTTACTGACCTGGACTTATGACCTGGTTGCATTTTTTGCTGCATTGATGCCAACTTAGGATGGCGAAATTACCAATTGACAGTCCCAGTAAGGACTTCTTAAAATAATTTGACTTTATAATATTTCATTATGAATTATTGAAATCTTACACAAATAAATAAAGCCGAGGTTGAACATATTATGACTAATCTAATAAATACAATTTTAACAAAAATGTCATTATTATTATATATTACTATTGTTATTATTATTGAATTAAGATTTTCAAATTTCGTACCTATATGTGCATATATTATTTATTGTCTAAAATATGAAATTACCTTTTCCTGCTAGGTTCAGCAATGTTGACTTAAGACACAGAAAAGTTAGTTTTGCAAAAGGGTTAAATTTTTCTGTTGTTGACAACAAAATTTCTAAGCTTGACATAGTAGCATCGGTAGAGGAAACAGCTCAAGCATTACCTGAGGAATTAGGTAAGGAATTTAGAGTCAGGTCAAAAATAATCTTAGGAAAAGATTTTAAACCAAAGTCAAATATTTCAAAGGAAGAAAAAGTAGCAATTAGATCACTTAAATCAGATAGGATAATTAAAATATTACCAGCAGATAAAGGAAATGCAACTGTTATTTTAGAAAAAACTGTGTATGATAATAAATCAAATGATTTATTAATTGAAGGAACTTACATGAAGATAAACAAAGACCCTACAACTTCAATAGAAACTAAAATATAAAAAACACTGTATAAATATCGCGAACAAATGACACAGAGACAAAGGACACTCTTAACTCCGCATCATTCAAAACCTCCACACTTATACGGATTACCAAAAATACACAAAACTAACATTCCTCTTCGCCCCATTGTAAGTTCAATAAATTCGCCATGTCATTCGTTAGCAAAATATTTACTTAAAATTGTTAATCCGTTAGTAGGAAACTCAAATTCATTTATCAGAAACAGTAATCATTTTCTAGAAAAAAATAGGGAACATCAATTTCCGGATAATTATATATTAGCTAGTTTTGATGTGGTTAGTCTTTTTACAAATGTCCCTGTTGACAAATCATTGAATATTTTACGCAGAAAGTTAGAAAGTGATCAGACTTTAGTAGAAAGGACAAATTTGAATATAGATGCAATATTAGAACTAACAACACTATGTGTTAAAACCACTTATTTTCAACTAGGAAATGAATTTTACCAGCAGGAATTTGGAATGGCTATGGGGTCTCCTTTATCACCATTCATAAGCAATTTATTCATGGAAGATTTTGAACAAAATGAATTGACTAGATATGTTCACCAACCTAATGTTTGGTGGAGATATGTAGATGACATATTTGTTATATGGGAACATGGAGTAGATGAGTTAAATTCATTATTAAATTTTATAAACTCTCAAGAACCTTCTATTAAGTTTACCTTAGAAATTGAAAATAATAATGAATTACCTTTCTTAGATGTTTCTATACTGAAATCAGATAATATAGAAACTAGTGTCTATAGAAAACCAACACATACTAATAGATATCTCCATTTCAACTCCAATCATCATATTAGTGTTAAAAAAGGAGTAATTAAAAGTTTGTATGACAGGGCTAGAACAATTTGTTCTAATAACACAAAATTTGAGGAGGAAATTAAACATATAAAACATGTTCTTGAGAAGAATAGTTATCCTATTGAATTTGTTGAGCAAGTTTTTCAGGATTGCCAACAAAATAACAATGCTAATAGAATTAGAGATATAAATCTGGTGGACCGACCAGTAAATTTAATAGTTCCTTATATTCCTGGACTGTCAGATAAGCTAAAACGTATAGGCAATCGTTTTAATGTGAGAACAGTATTTAAAACCAAAAATACATTAAGATCGATGCTAGTTAAAACAAAACCATTTAATGAGTTACAAAGTTCAAAAAATTGCATTTATAAAATTCCTTGTGAATGTGGAAAGTTCTATGTTGGGGAGACTTGTAGGCCATTTAACGTTCGTTTAAAAGAACATAAAAATTATATCAGGCAAAATCAAATTTCGAAGTCAAAAATATGTGAACATTCCTTTAATAACAATCATAGGATATTGTGGGATAGTTCCAAACCAATTCTAAAAGAAGAAGTAGGAAATAGACGAAAAATTAAAGAATCTGCATTTATTCTAGGAAATACGGGCAACTGTGTTGCTGAATGTTCAGTGGAATTCAGTAAAATATTATTGCCACTTATTCAAAGAGAAGTTAGTATAGATAATTAGATAAAACACAGGGTACAATATCAGGCAGGTGGCTAGGCTATTGTTTCTGTTGTCATGACATTTTAACCTGAAATTTATTAATCTGTCACTTCACTTTGACGTGACATGATCTTTGAGAAAGGAGCAAGATTTATCCTCCGAAAGCTCAGAAAACAAATTTGTTGAAGTTATTTTTTGAGTTACACGTTTAAAGTTTCGTTCATTTAGTGTTAAGAATTTATGAATTTTCGAGGCAACTTGAAAAAGTTGTCTTTCAATCAGTTTGGTGGCGAAAAACCCAATAAAAAATTAAATGGATCTGTTTGCGCCACAAATAAATTTTAGAAAATATTTTTTGTGTAGTGTTTAGAAATGCGACGTGGAAAGTATTTTTGTACATCTAGAAAAAAATGATAATCTTTGGAACTGATTTACCTTTTTCTTGTGGACACGGCAACATATGCGTTGGGTTCATTTTAAAGTTTTCTAACTTCCAGATACTCAGATGTGACAGGGTAGAGGTAACGCGCCTTTGGCCTGAAGGTTTATTAATAAAATCTCTGGCATGAAAAGGAGTAAATTAATACCTTCTTGGAAAAAGAGGCCGCCTGTAGTAGTCCCAATAATTCCTTTTTCCTGTATCACCATTAGGAATCCTACAGTTCCCATTATGTGGGCATTACGTATAAGTAGTTCAAAATAAAAATCGTATTTCGTAAATTTTAAATTATTAAGCAGGTAGCTTCAGTCAGGTCTTTTTTTAAAGAGTTTTTATCTACGACTACAAGTTTATTTTAAGTTTGTGAGGTGCCTTGGGAGAGAAATAAAATTACAAAAATTTTATAACATAGAAAGATTTTAATACCTGTAATTATAAATGATAAATGATGATTAGTGGCATATCAGGTAAAGGATATCAATTGAAAAAAATGCACTCCAGCCGGGACTCGGGACTCCTACTGTGGCCGTATGCACTTAACCAACTAAGCTACCGGAGATACGGGTTCCATCGACTAGGTGTTATTTATTCCAATTGATATATAGTTAGTAGCGGTGAGATGTAGGAGACTTCGGCGTCTTCTACAGCTACTAGAAGGGGTTAGAGGGTGTAAGGTAACCATTCATTATTGTTGGTTATGTAAACTTCCTATTTGTTCTTCTACCCACAATATTCGACATATAGCGACTTAATGCAAGTATCGAACGTGGAAATTCTAACCTACAATGTCAAGCCAAGAAAATGAAACATAGAAAGATTTTAATACCTGTAATTATAAATAATAAATGATGTTTAGTGGCATATCAGGTAAAGGATATCAATTACCTCTGGTACACAGTAGGAGTCCCGGGTTCGAGTCCCGGCTGGAGTGAATTTTTTTCAATTGATATCCTTTACCTGATATGCCACTAAACATCATTTATTATTTATAATTACAGGTATTAAAATCTTTCTACGTTTCATTTTCTTGGCTTGACATTGTAGGTACTTGCATTAAGTCGCTATATGTCGAATATTGTGGGTAGAAGAACAAATAGGAAGTTTACATAACCAACAATAATGAATGGTTACCTTACACCCTCTAACCCCTTCTAGTAGCTGTAGAAGACGCCGAAGTCTCCTACATCTCACCGTTACTAACTATATATCAATTGGAATAAATAACACCTAGTCGATGGAACCCGTATCTCCGGTAGCTTAATTGGTTAAGTGCCTACGGCCACAGTAGGAGTCCCGGGTGCATTTTTTTCAATTGATATCGTTTACAATATGCCACTAAACATCATTTAAAATTTTATAATGAACACCGAGAAAAACTACATAATTAGAACTTCTAGACCTATCTTATTAGTCCATCCCGAAATCTGTGAAAGTTCTTTGGGTAGATACATTCAACAAGGGAAGAAAGTTCAAGTATACACATATTACAAATGGATTGAGGAACCTGATAAACAGGTGCAGTAGCACCAAATTCTCAACGGTTAAAGTTTATTTTACGGCCTGAAACGTACTTTCCAGACTAGAAACACGCCACTGAAAATGGTTGTAACATGCTAGAACTACATTGGTTCTTACCTGTGGAAAGTATAATTCAGCTTTTTGCAAAATCGGCACTGAATTACCATACTTACTACTTAAATTCGTGGAAATAATTGCTGGAAATCAATTTCAACTATAAAATAAATTTGTTTCATTTGAGAGTTGCCATATTCTGCAGTTGTAGACACAACATTGTCAAGTCTAATTTTTAGAAATCATGGAAACCATTATTAATTTTTACTAACAATGAAAGTACAGTACAAGTATATTCATAGTTTCTCCAATAAAATGTCATACTTGGCATCACTGATACCATTAGAATGAGGAAAGAATAGGCCTCACTTTGGAAAGTATAATGCTGGGTCCCCTTACTTTAAAGAGTCCCTGGCTCCAACAATAGTTTGCCATAGAAATATAATCCCGACCCTCCAAAATCGAACCACCTCCACCGCTCGAAGTCCACATCCTCCAAATTCTCCGCCTGCTGCCTGGTCTGCTCTTGCCCCGGGTTCGCGGCGCCCTAAGCAGCTCTATGCCCCTAATACTTACACGATGAGCCTCTCGCAATCGGCGCAAATATTTTGTCCCGGAGTAAGTTGGGGTTTCGGCGCCGCAGGCCTCGTCACTGGAGCGTCCACGTGTCTCAGTCCTCCGGCGCCTCGGTTTGGCGCCGTCACTATCCCGGAGTCGGGTTCTACAGAGGGTCGGTCGTGGGTGGTTGAGAAATGTGTGAGAATGTAATGGATCACTTTCGGTTTGGCGATTTTTATTTAAAATCTGTCACTACGGCGTTAATCGTATCAATTCAATGGTTAATCGGGACACCTCAAAACCCCATATTATGCCAGATTTGAACAAAAAGATACAGGCAGTTCCATTGTACAGCTTGCCAAAGTTGAGCAAAATTTAAATCTTAAAGGCTATGGACAGGGCCGTGTATAAGGGGGGGGTTTAGGGGGTTCAAACCCCCCCCCCCCATGATGGTATATATATATATAATTAATTAGCACGCCCGGCGCCCGCCAAAATGGAAAAATAATCGTGCTGGCCGATTATACTGCTTGGACGATTGTACTGCTTGGATGATTATAACAGTCAAGCTTTTGCGTTTGGCAATATACAGGGTGAGTTTTTTTCGATGACCACTACGAGGATCTCTGAAACTAGCAGAGCTAGAACAAAGGTTAAATGGGAAAATAATTGCGGTTTTGAATGCTCAATGTAATGCCCCTTTTGGGTTTTTAAAAAAGTTCATGGCTCACTAGATATTTTGAAAAGAGTGATTTTTTGCTATTTCATCCAATCTCTGTAGCTCCGTTATTTCTGATTATACAGAAAAACTGTTGAAACGAAAATTGAGATAATTTTGGGCTTAATAAGATAATCCTATCTAATTTTTTATGTTGTTTGTGATTTTTGAGATATGACATAAACTTGTATTTTTTAAAATGTAAATCATAGTTGGCTGTGGCCTTATCAAATCTTCCATTTTTGGGCTTTCCAAAGATATATAATACTCGGCATAGTTATTATAAAAAATAAAAGAGCTATGGCTAATTTTCTGTTTTTTTTTTTAATTTTCACATAGTAAGCTATGGAATATTTTCAAAATTACGTTCTATTTTATAATTACATACATGCCTTTAAAATTCCCATTTTTCTCAATTTTGGCACCCCCATATAACTGTACGTGTATTGTTCAAATCTGGTGTATGGATGTTTTGGTGTGTGCAGATTAACGCTGTGGTCAGATTGGAAATAAAAAAATGATTTTTTTTTGTGAAAATCGGAGATATAACAAGATCGTTGCCGACATTGGATTTGCATTTTGACAACGTTAGGAAGATCAAAAGGAAACAGTTTTTGGAAGGACTTTCAAACAAAAAAAGTTTAGACGAATACAGGGTGTCCAACTTTAAAACTGTACAAATCCGTAAAGTCTTCATTTTTGGAGATAATAGCCTAAACTTTTTTAAGTTAGACCTTCCTGTCATTTTCACGAAAACCATTTAGCGTTTTTTTTTTATTTGAAATCTGACCACACAGCGCTTATCAGAACACCCCTATATACCAAATTTGAATAAAAAATATACAGGGCGTTCTATTCTGCAGGGTGTCAAAGTTGAGCAAAATAGGAATTTTAGACGCGTCTGCCAAGTCAAGTGTGCCATAGAATCCCCTCAACAGTTGAATGGTCAATAGGACCACTAAAGGTATTGGTGTGCAAAGGTCCAATACAAAATATACAGAGTGTTCTTATCTGTGCCATCTCAAAATGCTGAATTTTTATGAACCTTTATACGGGTCATGAGTGCTGTGGAATCATTGAAAAAAATATTGATAAACACAAAAGTAATGTATTTCTTTACAAAATGCCAACTAACAAATAAAAACAATTTAAATTATTGGACCTTTCTCAACAAAGTCACTGTCTAAGATGATACATTTTCTGTGCGTTTCCTGTTGTGGCACACCAGCCACCTTAACTGATATGGACTTACTGACTGGCAGGCTTGTGTAAATTCAGTACTTTGAGATGGCACAGATAAGAACACTCTGTATATTTTGTATTGGACCTTTGCACACCAACACCTCCTATTGACCATTAAACTGTTTTGAGGGGATTCCATGGTACTCTTGACTTGGCAGATGCCTTTAAAATTCCTATTTTGTTACATCCTGCAGAATGGAATTCCCTGTATATTTTTTATTCAAATTTGGTATATAGTAGTTTTGGAGTATTCTCATTAACGCTGTGGGGTATGAAAATCGGAGGTATAAAAAAATCGCAGCCGGCTCTGGATTTGCATTTTGAAAATGGAAGGAAGGTCAAAAGAAGGGATTTTTAAAGGCCTTTCAAACAAAAAAAAGTTTAGGCGAGTATCTCCAAAAATGAAGATTTTACGGATTTGTACTGTTTTAAAGTCAGACACCCTGTATGTATAGTTATAAAAGTAGACACCCTGTAGATTATCAAAGTGTTTAATAAAGGCTGTTTGTTGATGTTGTTTCGTTAAGTTTCAACGCGATAAAGGTGTGGATATTCTATTCCTTTGAAAGATTGATTTAACTTTAATTCTAAGTATGAAGTGCAATAAAATTATATTTATGCAATTAAAGCTAGTCTACGCCTGCGTGTATTTGTTTCATGTATTTTTCATGTTTCATTCGTTCATTCATTGCGTCTTGAATAAATGAATTTACCTACTTTAGACAGGGGTATATTTTGCGGCACTGTACCTATACAATGGGATGTTTACAAGTGTGCATAGAAAATTGTGTAGGTATAGAGATAACGTCATAAAAGGGAGGAGTAAAAAAATTGCATGCACACCAAATAAAATAATATCTATAAACGTCAACATACCATCAGTCGTGGGCGATCTGGGATCACTCTCAGCTTCTTGAAGCATGCGATACACTGCACTGTTCGTGGCATCGTAGTTCTTTTCGTTTTTCTTAAAGTTAACTCTGAAAGCAACACATAATAATTTATAGAAAAAGAATAATACGACAATTACAATTTGTCTATCCCCAAGATGTATTATTTACAAGCCGTCTGGCCCAGACAAGCATCTGCAATGTGCTGGCAGAGAATGTTCATATTGATTTCATCTTGGAAATACACATACTGTAGGGCGGTGTAAAACAAATAATATTACACAGGTTGCTCCTAAAATTATTAATAGCAATGAGTCATTACAGTCATTACTTACTACTTACTATGAATTTTTCTGTATAATTTTAAATAAATAAACACGGCTTGACGAAAGCAATCGACATTTTCCCCCGTGTTCTTGTTGTGTCCATTTTTTGTCGCTCCTCAGAGAGATTTTCAAAGGTCTCTATCGACGACAATATTGTTTACCGTCTACTATTGTTTAGACCCAACGTATGGCAAGTATTTTCCTTCTAGAAAACCATCACTTGGTGCCAATATTACATTTTATTTTGAAACGACTCATCGACTTACTAAACACCGGCAGAATGGTCCAAAATAGAACGTCACGTCATCTATGAATCTGTACGTGCATTCTCGTTATCTAATTTTTCAGGATAGCATTGAACGCTTAGGCATTTTACCGAATATTAAAATAGCTTGGACGGGAAAGTTAAAATATACAAAAAATAATGAAGTTGGAGCTCTAACAGAAGTAGAGAAACAGAACCTACAGTTGTTCAAGTTATAATAACTGAACGAATTATTTCATTTCATTGATCCATCCCATGACGAATATGAAATCGAAATCAACCAATCACAAGTTATTAAGCTTTCTCGGGCGTGTTTTGAAAATCAAGCAACGCTTGAATTTATTTCATTACAAAATGTCAGTGTAATCTGTCAAGGAGCAAATTTGGGCTAACTCTCGACCAGGACAGTCTATATGCATATGGCGGGATGCCGTTTTGGTTTTTACAGTGGCGCGCACCTTGAGTTGTTTCGTCAAATTAATCGAGGCAGAAATCATCATTTTTCGTGAAATCAGTACCTACCTACAATATAGGCAAAACGTTATAAGGCACGTTTTTGTCTTTAAGTTTAGGAATTCTTGATAATGCAGCAATTCTAATTTTAAATTTCCAATAATTATGGAGAAGTAGGTACAAAGTCTAGCCAAGTTAGAGCGGCAGTAGATATAAACAAAGTTACATGACCGCCTTGCGATCGATTACCAAGGTCGGACTAACATGAGATTCCAAGTGGCTTGTAATTCTGAACTAATTCTTTTAGAAGTTCTAAAATTTGTGTTTCTACCTTTCGTGGATCTTTATAAATTTCCTTAAATTAGGTAGCAAAATAAATTTACAGAATATACTGCTCGCGATCCGATCTAAAATATGCAGGAAACTCGACTGAGGGAAGAGCCGGCCCTGCATTCTGCTCGCCGCGTAAAAACTTGACATTTTATGACGGCCAGACCAATAAGAGAATAGGTCACGTGGTGGCCAATGTCTCAAAGGTTAATTTAAATTACAAAATTACTTATCGATGGATTGTTATCCCCAAACATTTTCGTTTTGGGAAGTGTCACAAGCCGCACAGCTAAGCATAATAACTTGAAAAAGTACCTAAACACCACAAAGTGCGGCACACCTATCACCGTTATCCCGGAGATAGTGACAGATTTTTGGACGTGATTTTACTCAGTATGCCTTTCAAAGAGCATTATATTGCGTATATTCTCACAATAATAAGGTATGAATCAGAGAGTCATCCTTCGTTCTTCATAGAAAACTGAGTTTTCATTTATTCGAAAAATATGCGTTTTGATAGGATTTTAGTTAGGTTGTCATAATGTGTTTTATAATGAAGTTCAAAATAGAAAATTCCTCGGAAAACCGTAGGTATACCGTTAGCGTGGGTCCAAAGGGCTATTATTATTGTCACGTGAACACGTGATAAGTATGTAAGTTCTTGTCATAAAACTTCTGAAGAAAATATGGCATACCGTTTGCGCATATCACATCGAATGAATCGTTTAAATGATTAAATAACATCATTTTTTCAGCAGCTTCATAACAAGAACTTGCACACTTTCTCATTGGCAGCCTGTTCAGAAACGTGGAAAAATTAATAATTAAAATACAAGTTCACATGAGAATAATAGCCCTTTGGGCCCACGCTAACGTTATGCCGAGGAATTTTCTATTTTGAACTTCATTATAAAATACATGGCAGCCTGACTAAAATAATATCAAAACGCATATATTTCGAATAAATGAAAATCCAGTTTTCTATAGCATGACTCTCTGATTCGTAACTTATTATTGTGAGAATATACGCAACATAATGCCCTTTGAAAGGCACACAGTAAAATCACGTCCAAAAATCTGTCACTGTCTCTCGGTCAATGTGTCAAAACTTGGTTGCTTTCCGTCTGACATATTTTATAATACATATATATTTTTAGAGCTTTGCCTCTTTCCTGGAATTATTTAGTCAAAGGGTTGCACCAAGGACTCTTTAAAATATTTCACAGTCTATCACATAGGAAAAGTGAAGTCTTGAGGGGAAGTTTGTTTCCTGTATACTCCAAGGAGACCACATAAGTGGGCTGGTACAAGGTTATGTTATATGTCAGTGTCCAACTGCCATCAGGTTTTATGTGATAGATAGTGACATAGATTCTAAAAGAGGTAAAATATTTCCCATCAAAATTCACAATTTTTAAGGCTTCTAACTTTCAGATACTCAGATGTGACAATTAAAGAATTTCAACTATTCAATAAATTTGTTTCATTTGACAGTTGCCATATTCTGTAATTGTAGACACAACATTGTCAAGTCTAATTTTTAGAAATCATGGAAACCATTATTAATTTTTACTATGAATCAGAGTACCTGTTATATTCATAGCATAGAATTGATAAGTACAATGGAAGTCGCACAGGTACAAATTTCATTGTTGTTTGGGGCAGCCAACTCTAGAGAGAGATAGGTTTCAAATGGCAATAAGTAAGACAAGGACGCCTAATGGGCGTGTCAGCTGATTCAGGCAAAGGAGGTATATAGGGATGTTGCATAAATTTAATGGGCACGTTCCGTAATACTCTTTATTGTATGCTCTGTATTCCGAAATTCGGGGCTTGTTTGTAGGAATGAGAATTGTAAAGTAGTGATTGATTAAAAAAATTACCTACATGGCAATTTTATGTACCTGGAAGTGAATTAAGACAAATAAAATACAAATTACAAAATAAAAGTTTATTTTAAAATAACAAAACGACAAAATATCTAGGATAAGGTATACATTTTCAACTTTAATTATTTATCTTAATTGATTTATTAATTTTAAAATTCAATTTAATAGGAAAAGCATGTAAGACTGGTAGCTTTTACATATTTTTATATAATTTTTATGTTTAGGCATCTAACAAAAAGAATTACAAATAATTACCTTATTAAAGGGATCAGAACCTCAAGATTAATTCCATCTTTGACTATGAAAAGCTAGGTTCATTAGTACAATATCTTGCCAGTTTTTCCCTTGGTAGTTTCTATCATGACTTGGAAAATAAAAAACTGTAGTAATTACATACTTTTAAGTTTGCGCTGCCCAAAATTCTCTATGAAATTGCTCTCAATAAATTGTTGACTACAAATGCAAGTAAATACTTGTAGACAGTACAAAATTTTTCCTTTTTATTGCTGCAATTGCAATCCACTTGTCTCTAATATCACCTTATCTCTTGGAAAACTGCAAAGTTATTAGCAAAGATTTTTAAGACTTATGAATGAAAAGAAACCCCACTATTCTTATTCTTTCCGCCCCGTTTGGTACATCCGAATACACAACAGGAGTTGGCCCTCTTTTTTGTATTTACAACTTAAAACAGAAAGAATATAGCCACATAGCTAAATTAAATTTTCTCTCCGATCTAAAAATATAATATTAAACCAAACACCAACTAAGAAAACTCAACGCCGTTTTATACGAAACTGCCACCACGACACGAACTCAAATCAAATATAAATAATATAATAATTACTCCTATTCGTATTGGGACTTGGGACAGAAGGAAAATTAAAATGACGTTTGACAACGGAACTCGTTTGAAGCACAGGACACAAAAATAGAAAGTTAGGACAAACACCTCTTTTGTGTTATGTGGTTTTTGCCGGAATCAGCTGATTTATTTACTGTTTCACTTACTCAAGTTTGGCTGCCAGTTTCTCTCTCTACACTCCTTCCATCTACTTGTCATTTCAATGATTCATAGATTCTCCAATAAACTGGCATACTTGGCATACTGATACCATTAGAATGATGAAAGAATAGGCCTCACTTTGGAAAGTATAATGCTGGGTCCCCTTATTTTAAAGAGTCCCTGGGTTGCACAAACAACTTTTTCTAAATTATACAAGTCGGGAAAGTCGACTATGATTTTTTCAGCTTATAAAAAAATACCCACCCCAAGGCACCTGTAGACAATACTTCGGTCTGCGCGGAAAGTGTTTCCGCGATCGCGTCCTCTGAGTATAGCTTGAGAGGGGTGTTGTATTGTTTATTGACTAGTTTTGGACCGCCATTCACATCACCATTTAACTGAAACAGAAATGAAATGTTTGATTAAATAGCTTGGCAAGGGAGGCAAAGTAGTCAATCGCAAAAATAAACCGTTTAAAGTCAGTGGCGGATACTTGGGGGGTTCACAAATCCCTTCTGCGGCAAGCTCAATTTAATGTGTTTAACGAGCATCGAAAATCTTAGCAATCGAATTTTAAAATCCACTTTATGCACGGTCTACTTCGACTCTGCTGGTGTCTGGTTCACCTTCAGGAAAATGCTCGTGATTTTCTGGATGCGCACATTCCGCGATGCCTCACGTCTAGGCTTCGGATTCCTCGCCTTGAACTAGATCCATTTGCGGCTCAAATGATTATGAAACTTTGCTATAATAAACAATGTGCTATTTATACGAAGGAACGCATATCGGACGATTCCCCGCGTCGCCCGTATCGTTGCTCACCACCGGAACTTACGTAGAACAATGAACAGTAATCGGCTGTTGTAGAGTAGAGATAACGCTCACTTTGATCTATTAGCATCTGCTAGCCCTGTCTCAGTGAAGTTGGCCCAACCATGGGCAGGAAATTCTTATTTTTCACAGTTTTGCGTGAATATCTAGTAAACTATGAGGTTTAGCGCAAACGTCATCCTATTCGCAAATGATACACATTAAATTCCGAACAAGAATTGTTATATACAGAATTATGGTAAAGTGAACGGTTTCCATGATATGGAGGGGTAAAGATTTCTTTGTTTTTATTTCACGTAGTTTTTGTTGAAAAAACTTAAAATGATTACAGTATAAATTAATAACTAAATAATGTATGTAGAATATATATATAGATATATCTATGCATATATAAATACATATTACACCCATAGATTGTTATTTTTTGTCACAACATAACCTCATAAGTATATGACTGTAGATATATCCAATACAAGTTAGTAGCCTTAGTTAATTTGTACTCACTTTTTGCCCTCATTCATTATATTATATTATATTATATTGAAGAAATGGGAGGGAAATCAAAATGATACAAAAGGTTATAAGTTTTAGGTGAATCATTAATTGGGTTATCAGTCAGCACCAAATAGTTCACTCGGGCTGGTGAGAGGAAACAAATCTTTGTGTTCTTCGTCCACTTGAGAATCATCATTTAAATCGTCGTCGATGATTACAGTATCTCTATTGAGACATGCAAGTCCTAAGCAATTGGTGCACATACTTGAACAATTGAGACCACTTCTTCGACACTCGCAGTTTTGGACGCATCCACCTCTGCAGAAGCATACGATGAGGATTGTTTAATATATATTTTCTTGTTTTTCACATGAGCTTCCTATTCATGACTTTCTCATTTTTACAAGCTAAGGACAAATTAGATATGGGAATGATTTCACATAAAAGAACGAATGGAAATCAGAACGCTATAATGAATGAGGGCAAAAAGTGAGTACAAATTAACTAAGGCTACTAACTTGTATTGGACATATTTACAGTCATATACTTATGAGGTTATGTTGTGACAAAAAATAACAATCTATGGGTGTAATATGTATCTATATATACAGGGTGATTCAGGAGGAAATGTCAATATTTTAGGTACGTATTCGGGGACCCAAAATAAACATAAAAGTTCCTATAAACATGGGTCCTATTCCCGGCCGTTACCGAAATACAGGGGTAAACAACATTCAATTTAAGGTTTTTATTACATTATTTATAACAGGTAGGCTAGGTTTTATAGTTTTCAAAAATGCCACCGTTTACTTCTAAACATAAGTCAGCTCTCTGGTGAATAGCTCGGGTCGCTCTATGAATGGATACGGGCCTGTTTCTTATAGTTGCTGCTGCATTTATTATTCGATCGAGTAATGCATCTCTAGTGTTTACTTTACTTGAATATACCAATGATTTAAACCACCCCCAAAGACAATAATCCAGAGGATTAAGGTCTACTATTGCTAAGCAACAGGAATTTCCGCCTGAATCACCCAAAACCTAGCCTACCTGTTATAAATAATGTAATAAAAACCTTAAATTGAATGTTGTTTACCCCTGTATTTCGGTAACGGCCGGGAATAGGACCCATGTTTATAGGAACTTTTATGTTTATTTTGGGTCCCCGAATACGTACCTAAAATATTGACATTTCCTCCTGAATCACCCTGTATATATATATATATATATATATATATATATATATATATATATATATATATATATATATATATATCTATATATATGCATAGATATATCTATATATATTCTACATACATTATTCAGTTACTAATTTATACTGTAATCATTTTTTAAGTTTTTTCAACACAAACTACGTGAAATAAAAACAAAGAAATCTTTACCCCTCCATATCATGGAAACCGTTCACTTTACCATAATTCTGTATATAACAATTCTTGTTCGGAATTTAATGTATATCATTTGCGTATAGGATGACGTTTGCGCTAAACCTCATAGTTTACTAGATATTCACGCAAAACTGTGAAAAATAAGAATTTCCTGCCCTTTTCACCCCCTCCCCCCGAAACCCGACGCTGGTGGTGGTGTAACTTTTTAGTACTAACTCTTAGGAGGGTATGGAACTATTTCGCGCTAGAAAGGACTTTTTTATGTTTGGGTTTGGCCTAACTTTGTGTTAGTTTTACTGTACTAATGATGAAGTTAGATAGCCTGTTTCTAGAAGTTTAGTAGGCGGCTCTAAATCAAAATATTTGACGTTTCAATAAGTTTAAATAAGGCGTTAGTGACATTTTTCAACCTATTTGTGCATTCATTGTTGTTGACAAATAAAAATCGTAAGGCTGTTTCTGAATAAATAAGGAATGTTCACTTGCATTCAAAAGGCAAATCTGCTGCGCAAATCGCAGACATTGTTAATTTATCATGATATTATACAGTGCGAAATATTATTAAACTACAAAACTACTGGATCCGTTGCTCAGAAGCAGAGCAATGGAAGTCGACCACATTATTCTGATGGAAATTTAAAGGCTCTGCGAAGGATTATCGTGCAAAATCGTCGGGCTAATTATGGAGAATTGAGAGTTTTATGGAATCAGGCAACAGATAAATGTTTTTCAAGGGCAACTTGTCACAAGGCTGCCCGAAAACTAGGGTTTAGAACTTAAAAGATAAGCCCAAACTGTTTCGGATTTTTCCCGTTTTCAATTTTACGATCTGTAGGCAAAGGAAAGGCCTTTACTAACAAAGAGGCAGAAGAAAAATAGACTTTTGTGGGTAAAAGAGCACAGAGCTTGGTCTCATCATCAATGAAACTCTCAGTTATATGGAGTGATGAGGCTAGATTTGAAGTTTGTGTTGGTGATAGTCGAAGCCAAGTCATTAGAACTGAAGGAGAAGTGTATCACACGGACTGCCTTAAGAATAAAGTTAAGTTTCTGTCCTCCTTGACTAAAAATTGAAGAACTGCGTTTGCAAGATATCGAATGTATCTTCCAACAAGATGGCGGCTCTTGTCATACGGCTAAAATAGTGAAAGATTGGATGTTAGAAAACAACATTTCGCTTTTAAAATGGACGGCTGGCAGTCCACATCTTTCGCCGAATGAAACATTATGGCATATAATAAAGAAGAAGTTTCGATCACAACCCTCAAGAACCGTTCCAGAGTTGGTTGCTCGTCTCCAAGAAATTTAGAATAGTTTCACTCCAGATGATTGCCAAACATTAGTTAACACTATCTTGAGACATATCGAGGTAGCAATAAGTCGAAAAGGCTATGTAACGCAGTGGTAATTTTCTATTTAATTTTTGTCGATTATAATCTTTGTTAGTTAAAATATAGTTTAATTATATTCCAAAAGTGATATGAATAAACGTTTCCTATACAGGGTGAATCAGTTTTATTCTACGACACTTCAACAGGTGATAGAAAACCAAAAAATAACCGCACTTTCTTTTATAAACTATATCATTTTAAGGCCTTATTAAAAAGTTACAGGGTGTTAAAGTTTTAAGAAACGTGATCTTTATTGAATATTTACCAAACTAGTTGAGATATTTAAGTCATATTTGGTACACGTTATAACGGCATGGGTTAGAATAAAACCTGTTAATATCAAACATCTTGAACCACCAGTGGCGTAGAAGTAGGTAATTAGTATAATTGTTTTTATAAAAAAAAGAACCACCTTGTATAGCAATAAAATGTATTCTATTTCTTATGTAAATTTTAATTGTAAACAAAAACGTTTTCTTAGCATTTTTTCATATGTCATGGTTTCAAAGCAAATTTTATTTTTTCGTATTATTTCGGTATAGTACTTATAATAACGCAATGTTTGATATTATTTTAAGGGTTCGGTTTCGGATTGAACAGATGCGTCGTTAGTGAGATTAAATATTAGAGATGCCATTAATAGCAGCTATTAAGTTTTATTTTAATCTCGGTTTTTCTCAGAAAGAGATTAGATCGTTTCTGTTGACTTGGGCTGCCATTGATTTAAGTCAGAGAAGTTTAAAACGAATTTTGAGAACTTGCAGTCTCTGTAGAAGAATCACTATACAAATTATGCTTCGGAATGTTTTAGTTACAGTGACATCTATAATTTCTAGTTACTATGTAGAAATGTATAGTTAGTTGCTATGAAGAAATTTGTATTTGATATGTTGAAATTTCTAGTTACTAGGTAGAAATTTCTAGTTAGTAGATAAAAATTTCTAGTTACTATGTAGAAATTTCTAGTTCATAAGAAGAAATTTCTAGTTACTAGGAAGAAATTTCTACTTGGTTATCATGAATTTTCTAAAAAGTAAGTGGAAATTTTCAGAAAATATTTACATGGTATGGCCCTTTGGGGCCATACAGACATGCATTTATTTATCAACAAAATTTCGAATCGCATAATATGAACGTATAAGTTATAACGTGGAAAAAACGACAGAACGAAAACCGAAAGAAATAGTCTCAAAATCGGCGACGTCCCGTCACTTCCGGTTTAACCGGAAGTGCCCCGTAGCTACTTCCGGTTTGACCGGAAGTGTACCCGGTGACGCCGGCGACCGTCGTCGTTTCTCACCTGCGGACTGAACGGCTTGGCGGCGACGTTGTGCCCTGTCCCGATGGCGCCGACGTTCTCCCCAGGACGCGCCGCCAGCGACGTCTTCGTCACGGGCCTGGCGTTGTTGACGGAGGGCGTCGGTTTCGCGGCTGGGCCGACCGGCACTACGGAGGGCCGCCACGTCGAGCCGCCTCTGCGGACAGACCAGCCGATATAGATCGCGGTGCACGGGCGGGCGATCGAGTGATATGCGATCGAGGCGAGGATTTTTTGGCAGGGGTCCGGAAGGCGGGGTTAACGCTAAGGACGAGCTGTATCTACAGGGTGACTGCTTGTCACGTGTTTCAGTTCAGTTGGGAAAGCGAATTTAAAATGAGGGGAGGTCAGGACGTTGAGTGAGGAATAATAACAGGCGCAGCGCCCGTATAAAATTGCGAGACCGGTTAGCGTGTGCTTACCCTGAAGCCCCTCGTTGCCCCCACTCGCTCTAGCCGCCTAGCGGCCACGGATTTTTACAACTTGTTTGCGTTTTTGAGAACACCGATCCCTTTGCAACGGGCTAACGGTACAATTTTGTATATTTTGTATTTTACTGGGAGGATATGTATTTTTCTGTCTCGGACGCTTTTCGGGCCGCGTTTTCGGCTACGCTGCGTCCCATGGCATTTCTTATTATTCCTTCATTCAACGGTCAGGACAAGTTGGTATTCGTCGCAATGTCGTAGTAGTCCAGGAGGTAATGAATTTGTTTGAGATTAATAATAATTCTAAGGACCGGATTGTTCAGTTAGTGCTACTATGTAATACTTCCGGTGGCTTGTATGGGTACAAAATGCAAAAAGTCATGCCATGCCTACAATTTTTTTATTACCTCACCGTTGAGACTTTGTATATGTGTTCTTTATGTCCATTTGGATAATTTCTGACATTAGAAAATTCTCAGTGACGGGGTATTTTTTTGGAACCCTTTTAAACTTTTAAGGGAGTCCGACAACGGAATTTCCCGAACATTTTTGTCGAACAAGGTTACCACTTCACATTTTACTTTTGTAATGCAATCTATATTTAATTTTGGTATTGTGGATTATGTTATTAGTCATGATCAAAAACATTGTGGAGAATATATTTAAATTTATGATTATTTTGGAATCGATTTAGCACTGGAAAATGTAATCTAAATATCTCAATTATTTGCTGGTACAGCAACTTCGCATTAAACTTAACTTCTCAAAAATAGGGGAACCTGGGTAACAGTGAGACACTTTTTATCTTTTTACAATAATTCGAAATTCAATTTTTTTTTAATTTTTTTTTATTCCCAAACCTATACGAAAACCAGCATAGACATACTATTGCCTTCTAAAATTCTAAAGTAAATTAAAACTACACTTAGACACTATATGAAAGTACCTGTTTACTTTTAGTTGAAGAGATAATTATACACAGAATGTATACAATTTTATGCCGGTTTATATCTGAAATTAAATTGAAAACCTTTTAATTTTTAGCATACATTGTAAGTATACAAATGACAAATGTAAGCAATATTTATCTATTATTTGGGGAACAGTATAATACGTCTCACTGTTCCCCTGTTGAAATTGTCTCACTGTTACCCATGGTAGGTACTGCGAAATAAAAACATGATAACAATACTAGTCTCAAACATTATTTTTGAATTTTAACTGTACCAAACACCGTTCAACACTACAGGATACAGCCCCTATTAAATAAAAAAAACGACCCAGTTTTCTGACAGAGCCTGCAGAAGCTCAATCTAACCGTTAAAAAAATTAGAATTGGCGTGCCATCTTTACAGTAACATGCAACTTCTAAGTAAACTGAATGGGCGGGAAATGTGAAAGTAGTGGAGAAGGCTGACCTTGGGTCACTGTGACCCAGGTTCTCCTACATATTTTTAGCGATATTTAGTAAATAAAATTAGTACAATGATAAAACTAACGATATAACGATTTTTTCACAAAGCTGGGTAAGTGATAATTTTTCAAAAATTAGAAAATAACAAAAAAAATGTTCTAATAAAGTTCAAATTTGGTATAACTGTGTAAAATTGAAAAACACATAAATGTTTTCTATATAGTAAAATTTTTAAACTTTAACAAATGAGTCCATTTTAAGCAAATTTTTATGTCATTTTTGACAGATAGAGAAAGACTAGGTCATTTTTGGTCTAGTTTAAAGCAAAAATGAATGAAAACAAATAAAAGGTGTGTGGTTATGAGTTCATAACTATACAGGGTGTCCGGTAAGTATGGGGCTATCTCACAGGAGCAAGTAGGGGACGTCAAAATATTACGATTGAGCTCAACAACTACGGATCAGATCTCAATAGTTACTGAAATACAGGGCGTTGTAACTCTTTTTTTCAAATTGAATTATGGCAATATCTCCCAAACTAATCAAGCTGTTGAACTGAAATTTGGCACTGCTGTGTTTTTGGCGATGGAGAATAAGCTGAAAATGTCAATTTCGCCGTATCTCACAGAGGGCGACACTTGCGCTGTTTTTGGCTCGTGCTTTTACTCGTAACTTTTTTGAGGTTATCTCTTTGGTCCTGCAGGTCTATTATTTTAGTGCATCTTTTTATTCTGCAAGAAAAAGGTACTCTTGTTTCATAACGATTAAATCAACCGTTTGCGTTGAAATCGGCAAAATGTGCCCCAAAACACCTGTTGAGTTCAATATTCGACACTTAAAATTTTCACCTACCACTTTCAAATATTACAGATCAACTGTACATTCAAAATGATGAAAAAAATGCCAAATGAGCAGTGGTCAAAACACCATTGGTTTTCTTGAAACAGCGTGTCAAAATTTTGTCAAATTCAATCCTTTCCATTTTGAAAGCGAATAATTTTTGGTACTTTGTTCATAGGGATTTTTTTTCACTTCAAATGGTACCGTTGATATGAAACACTTGAAAGCGATAGGTGAAAATTTTATGTTTCGAATATTGAACTCAACAGGTGTTTTGGGGCACGTTTTGGCAATTTCAACGCAAACGGTTGACTTTATCGTTATGAAACAAGAGTACCTTTTTCTTGCAGAGTGAAAAGATGCACTAAAATGATAGACCTGCAGGACCAAAAACATAACCTCAAAAAAGTTACGAGTAAAAGCACGATCCAAAAACAGCGCAAGTGTCGCCCTCTGTGAGATACGGCGAAATTGACATTTTCAGCTTATTCTCCATCGCCAAAAACACAGCAGTGCCAAATTTCAGTTCAACAGCTTGATTAGTTTGGGAGATATTGCCATAATTCAATTTGAAAAAAAGAGTTACAACGCACTGTATCTCAGTAAGTATTGAGATCTGACCCGTAGTGGTAAAGCTCAATCGTAATATTTTGACGTCCCCTACCTGCTCCTGTAAGATTGCCCCATACTTTCCGGACACCCTGTATAGAGTAAGTTCGGGGAATATGGAATATTCCGGGTAATATGGAATAGCTGCTTAGGTGGCGACATCTGGATTTCTATAGCTAAACGCCATCAGCCATTATTCGTGTTTGTAGAGTTTTGCAGTTGTGATTTTTAAAATGAATGTAGTGGTGGTATCTACTTGTACCAAATTATCCCTCATTCTGGCAGATAAGTCTATCCTAATGTTGAGCTACTTTCTTAAAGTGTTTTCAGTACATTATTCTTAAAAACATATTTTCGGCATGTATGTTTTTCTTGGGTGGGAGTTTCGGGTATTATGGGATATTCCATATTTCCCTACCCATAGGTATCCCATATTACCTGATTACCTGATTTAATCACTCATAAAGATACTAATAAGTGGCTAATTAACGGCAAAACATAAAACGTTCTGTGTTCTGTTTAAAAGACAACTTATTTTTGCAGATACCATGTCGTCAAACTCTTCAAAGAAAAGAAAGAAATGCGGCAGTCCGATAATTAGGCCAGGGAAATTACGGTAAAAAATAACGAAACCTAGACAAAATTCATAACCGCATTTTTATAATGCCATTACAGAATATTGGTAATAAATGAACGCCAGAATTGTGTTTTATACAAAATAAATATACGCGTGTGGGCGTTTTTTAGAAAAATACATTTTCTTGTAATAAAGACGGCATAAATATTAACTGCGAATTTTAAGCTGCATTTATTAGTAAGTAAGGTATATTATAAAGTTGAGATTGATAAATTAAACAGATTACGTACGCGCAAGTATCCAAATGATGTAAAAATTACATTTTGCGTAATATTTTGTTGGGAAAAAATATTAACTGCGTTTTTATTATTTATAATTACCTTAAAAATCAAGTATTAACAGTTTGTTCTGAAATTAAACATATTGTTTCGCCGGAAATCGCATTTTAAAGAAATTTGAAGCTGTCTTTGAGAGCAAAATTATTAACTGGCTGATTTTTGTTAAACTTTGTAAGTGGATACCAAGCCTTGTTAAATTTTTTGAAATTAAACAAAAATTGGTAACGGAAGTATTTTGAAATGACAAATGACAGTTGACCTACATGCGCCGTAAATAAATGTTTAATTTCGCTATATGTGATTTAATATAGTTATATTGTAAAAAGTTAAACAAAAAAAACAGTTAATATTTTTGCTTTCCTAAAAAAATGACAAGTGACAGTTGACCTATATGCGCCGTAAATAAATGTTTAATTTCGCTATATATGATTCAATATAGTTATATTGTAAAAAGTTAAAAAAAAACAGTTAATATTTTTGCCTAGTCTATACCACGATAGACTTACCCACGGTATGTCAGTAACAAATCCGAAAACAAGGCAAATCTGCGCATCTACGTCAGTTGCGAGTCACGAATTCAAAATGCGGTTGTGTTTTACGATTTTTTATAGTTTACAGTTTAATGTGTCAGGAAAAAAGTGTAAACAACTGCCAGTCCAGCTCGACAGTGCTTTAAAATAGGCCAGAAATGCCGGGATGTGCAGTCAGCGTTTGTCCAAATAATAACAGAAGCAGTAAGGGAACGGAAATTAAGTACTATAGATTTCCCAAGGACAATAATCTTGCCAAAAAATCGATTGCTGCATGCCGCAGACAAGACATATGGAGCAATTTCAATTCTGACTCGCAACTGACGCATCACAAGATGCGCAATGACATACCGTGGGTAAATTTATCGTGGTCTATACCAATGAGAAGTGACAGCTGACGTACATGCGGCTCAGATAAATGTTTAATTTGGTATAAGTTACATTCTATCTGTAAAAGGGAATGATCATCTGCAATAAAAACGTAGTTAATATTTTTGCTTTTGCGGAAATAGAAAATTATCCGATTTTTATCCATCTTTGTCGACCTAAGTTACTTCCATCTTCTTAAAATGTTTAATTTCTTAATATATGTTAGCAAGGGAAGTTTTTCTACCTAAAGAGTTTAAAAAAATCCAGTTAACATTTTTGCTCGAAATTTCTAACGAAAAATGTGTGTTTTATGAGGTAGGTAACTCAAGGTTCCGTTTTTTTCAAAATGTTTAATTTTTGGTTTCTACCAACGTATTTACTTATAACGTTGATATGGTAAAACAAAATTGCAGTTAATATTTTTTTCTAGGTCAAATTCTATTTTCCCTGGCCTAAATATGCAACAAGCAATTGAAGCAGTTAGAAGCCAAACTTTGGGCTATTTGTCCGCTGCAAAGCGTTATAATGTCCCTAGTGCTACACTTCCGTTTTTTGTTAAATTGTTCGACATTAAGAATCAAACATATTTTCGTTTCGTTCTTCATATGGTTTACTCTATCCCATATTACCCCATATACCTATTCCATATCACCCTCCACTTTTGTTCTGCACATAAAAATGACTGATTCCAGATTTTTTTTCTAAGCTGAAACGGTGTTTTTATAAGGTAGGTGCACCAAAACCTGACATAGTCCTAAAAGCTGACACGTTTCTTTTTTTTAACAAAAACAAGCTTATTCATATAGATGGGTCTATACCCACCATCTGCAATTATTATTTCAATATTCTAGTCGACACTGACATAGGCAACCAATCATTCAAGCTAAAACATTTTAATTCAGTGTAACCTAAAATTCAAGGTGTTCTGTTTCTTTAAGAAAGTCATTTTTCGTTAACAATTTCTTAAGGCTTAGAGTCCCTGGTAAGTACATTTTTTTTTATATATTTTGAAAGTTTTGTTGAAGTGGCAGGTGTACAATCATTAGGGAGGTTTAAAATAACTAAAATTTTATAAGAATAATTTTATAACCTCAAAATTGTAAAAAATACAACTCATGTCAGGTTTAGGTTCAAAAATCTGCGTTTTTCTTAAACCTGACAGTAATGTCAGCATTAAGAATATTACATTATAATTCTTGTTCCTAATCCTGATATTGTATGTACCTATACCTTTTTAGCCAAAGATGCCTCCCAAGAAAATTCAAAATTATTCTGAAGAAGCATTAAAAAATGCAATGAGGGATATTAAAGATGGAATACCATTAGCTAGTGGTCAATTTTTTATATAAATGGCCCAAATGAAAAGACGAAATCCTATATGCCCCAGATGATATTGTTGAGTTGATTTCAGAGCCAGTACCTGTTCAAAGGGGGTGTTTCAATATTAAAGAAATGAAAAAAAAGTTTTTTTCTACAAGCGTGCGGAAAAGTACACTTTTCCGCACGCATTTTAGTTTAGAAAGTGTAACTTTTCCGCACTAGTGCGGGAAAGTACTTTTCCGCACTACTTTTCCGCACTAGTGCGGAAAAGTGACACTTTCTAAACTAAAATGCGTGCGGAAAAGTAAATGCGTGCGGGAAAGTGTCTTACTTTTCCGCACGCTTGTAGAAAAAATAGTGTTCCTAACTCTTGCGGAAAGTGTCTTTTCCACACTCGATTTCTTGGCTGAACTTCGCTACGCGTCGTTCAGCCAACTGCAATCGCGTGCGGAAAAGTGGCACTTTCCGCACTTGTTAGGAAATATACTATTAAATTTATATTTGTAAGTATTTCTTAAAAATAACAAACAGGTTCTAATAATGTGCGTGTAGTGTATTATAACTGGTACAGACCTGAAAGAAAAATTAGGTGTCTGAAAAAATAATTAAATTTATTTATTAAGTTGCTTAACCAACGACTTACTTTTACTAACTTACCTATTGCCAAATTTGTCATGAACCGTCGTGGTATTGTTATGATGCTTGCCCTCCAACAATCAAAAAACTTTGTCGCAAAAAGTTTCAAAACAATTTTTAAGCATCTAAATAATAAACAAAAACATTTTCTATTCATTTCAAGAAAACAACAATTAAAACCATAATTAATTAATAGATAACAACATATAATACCGTGTATCAGGTTTAAGAACAAACATATTCAGCTTTAGGAACATCGTTGATAAACACTGTCAGCTTTTGGTGCAGGCGTAGGTTCTAAATAAAAGTTAATATTTTACAATTAAATATAACATTTTATTAAATGTGTGGCATTTTTTCAGCTTGTTGAAGTTGTTTTCTACCTAAAATGGTTTTATGACAAAAATGGCAAGTTCAATATTCGTGTGAAATAGTCACAATTGCCTCCAATAGTCTTAAAGTGTCAGGTTTTGGTACATTTACCTTAATCAAAACTGATTATAAGCATATGTAATGCTCTGACCCTTTCATTTCCCCAATTTCAGAGTGAAAAGTGCATTATTTTTCCGGTTATTCGGCAAAACAAAAATGGTATTCCATATTCCCCGAGCTTACTCTACACTTCTGGTTCCTAACGGGTAGGTAATGGTAATAGGTGCAATGATTTATCATTTTGTGAATGTATGAAGAATATATTACTGGACTGTTTCTCGAAATTATTAAAGGCTTAATTAGCAATTATCTGGGCATTACCGCGATCTAATTACCTTTGTATCGTCATATCGAACGAGTGTCCAGCCCGTACGATGACGTCCTGCGCCTCTTTGTGCAACAAGTTGAACACGTCGGTGTTGTTGATTTTGATCACAGCATCGCCGGCGATCAGTCCGGCACGTTCTGCCGGCGAACCACCGTTCACCTGAAACAGAAAACATTCAAAATAAAGCTAAGAATTATACATTTTTATCTTTGTCTATCACTTTGAATAAAGAACCCCAGGAAGGAGCAAATTTGGACTTAAGGACGGAAATAAAACGTCATCGCCTCGCGACGACCTTCATTTGACCGTGTTCCCAACTAGGATAAATGTTGCTAAAACAGAAATTGGATACCGGAGCGCAAAAATTGCGCAAGTGTCTGTAAGATGGCGCTGGAGTTGGAGAGCGGCCATTGGTACAGAGCGAGAATAAAAAGTAATGTTTCGCCTTGCTAAAATAAGTTTCCGTTCCTTATAAGTTGTTTTGTTGCCCGGCAAGGTCGTTGGTCGGAACCAGGGGTCTAGGGGGAGGCAGGCGGACCGACCCCCTTTTTTTATACAAATAACAGCACATCGCTTCCATCCTGGCGTATTTTGGGATTGAAACTGTGAATTGTTAAACACAAAATAATAATATGAATATTTACGCTCCTTTATTTTTCTATATTTTTTCATAGTTATTAAGAATATTGTTGAGTAAAATATTAAGTAAGAGGACTACCTACCGGCTGTCAAATCTACTGTCATGACATAATAATTCTCCCTCAAAACCGCATGAATGATCACAATACTTACCCTAACTGACATTTAGAATTTATGTCACTATAATTTTATCTTTTATCATTCTATTAACTTTTCATTAAGTACTTAATATTGATAAACCGAAAGAAATTAAAATTCTGTTGTATTTTGATCCAAAGTTGACGTAAAGTTGTGAATTTTGTTAGATACGTGAAATACCTACTATTTGCTGATATCTTAATATATGTATTATTTTGGCATACATTTAGAGTAATGGAAAATGTAATGTAAATAAATTTATAGGTACTACCATAGAAGAATTTACGTAGTAGATTCTTCTATGGTACTACCTAAATGCTTGCCGGTACATCAACTTTGTGTCAAACAGAATTTTAAAGCGTTAATATAATTTTCTTTTGAAAAAGACATATTCTTATCGATATTTTTTAGTAATAATAAAAAGTTAATAAAATTATAGAATGATACTCGTATATTATGTTGTATAGCTAGTGATATAAAATAGTTTTTACGAAGTAATGACTTTAAAATTTTAAGAAATTTTATAAATAGGAAATAGGCGCTTATGTAACATTAAAATAGAAACGACTTTTTCAAGTTAAACGTTTTGAAATTGTGACAAATAAGCCAATTTTTAGGGATTTTATTTTTTAAATATAATTTTTGGCAGATAGCGAAAGTCACGTGACCACGTTTGAGTCGGTTATTTTTCCTCGTTTTTAATCGAAAGGTAACCCCAAAGTTAACTGCATATGTGTTCTATTATTATCCGTTAATAAAAAAAATATGTTTAAATTAATAAAAAGATACATTTTGCACCATATCTTCATTTTTTACAAAAAGGTTTTTTGGTTATAACTTTTGTTTGACGTTCGATTGTTTTTTTCCAAACGACATTACATTGTTTGGAAAAAACTGCAACAAACTGGTTTTTAAATCATTAATTTGTCTCAAAAAATACGGAATGGTTAAAGTGAATGTTCCTATCACCTTCAGGCGGACACCCTGTACCTAATAAAAATATTATTAAACAAGTAATAGTACTTTTTGAAATTGAGCCCATGTGTTGTCAGGTGGCCGTGATTACAGCCCAAAAGTAAAGTTACACACATTGTTTAATGTGCTTTTTGAACCTAACAAAAAAAAGTTTATCAAAATCGGTAAACAAATAAAGATATTTTACCAGGGTGGTAACTCCTTAACGGAGGTCACACTGTATAGGTACAGAAGATGTTCTTTCGCATCAATATATCGTTTTCTTTTTTCATTTTTTATTTTCGAGATATGTATTTATCTTAATTATTGCGTTACTTAAAATGTGTGTTTGAATGTAGTGTTAATGCAAACGAAGAAACACCTTATGTACACATAAAAGACCATGTTTCATTTCATTGAAAAAACGAAACATAATTTTGTAGAACTTTTAAGCCAGCAATACTATACCTACAGAAAACGTGCCGAATAACATTCTTTAACTAAAGATATGCCTTTAAGAGTAAAAAACACAGTTGACATTCAAGTGACCTTGAAAACGTCGTCTGCCTACAAGTGAAAACGTGCGTCTTACATTGCACCTCATATGCTTCAACTTTTATGTGATTTTTTGCGATTTTCGTTTTTGAGATATTTATAATAGCTGCATTTATTAAAATGGAACACCCGGTATAGATAATTTTCGACATACCTATACATATAGAGACATAGACATATGAATTCTCCCCTAATGTCAGTTTATATGCTAACGATTGTGTTTTCCTCACGAAAAATACATAACGGCGACATACGCATAAATAATGCAAAGTCAACTAAAGCAGTTTTTAGTGCAGCCGTGTAACTTTCACGCTAAAAATCAATGAACCATTGCTAAAAAGAGAGGGGTTAAAATCACAAATCGGAGTCTTTGAGCTACGGGGGTCTCCCGAATATACCTTTTGAAGTTTTATATTATTTTAATATTAAAAATTCGCAATTCATAGTATATAATAATATGGAAGTAATACAAAAACATAAAAAAATAATCAGACAGCTTAGTTGCTTAAATATTATATCGCCAAAACGTAAAATTGATCATATGAACATAATATATGTAATTACTAAACTGGACCTGTAACAACAGCGTCAACCGTTCATCGATCGTCTGTTTTTCGCGCCATCTGATAAACAATAGCTACACTTTTGGTATTCCCGCTGCATAATTTAAGGGTATTTTGCCTATGTTTTTTATTTACAACAAGACTGGATAATTACAATGTTTACTACCGGGTTTTCGTTCCGAGCATATTCGGAAACCTCTGCCCATCTTAACGAAGGTAAAATTCCGGCTCAAGAGACAAAATAGACGAATTTATGCCGGCATAAAGTTTGAAATTCAAAAAAAATTCTCGCCCATAACTTTTAAACTAGTGTCATTAGTATCTATGGATATTTTAAAAATACCCGTGTTTTTTGTAATCCTTTGAAATTCGCTACTTTTTCCAGCTAGTTGGAAATAAAAATACATTGATACAGGCAACCAAACATACAATGGCGAGGCCCCCCTTAACGACTTAACGCTCGACCGGGACCGTCTCTGCATATGGCTGGATGCCGTTTCCGTTTTTACAGTGGCGCGCACCTTTGAGTTGAAATCCTCAGAAATCGGTACCTACAGTACAGGCAGAAAATTTATAAGGCACGTTTATGTCTTTCAGTTTAGGAATCCTTGATAATACCTACAGCAATTCTAATTTATGAAGAAGTAGGTAATTACACAAACGCCTATACCACTTTGGTGCATAGTCCAAAAAGTTAATTTAAATTACAGAATTACTTACGGATGTACAGATGGATTATTATCCTCAAACATTTTAGTTTACATATAGCATATAATAACTAGAAAAAGTATCTAAATACCACATTCTGACACCTATCACCGTGTCAGATATCAAAATATTGTGTCAAAACTTGGTAACTACACCGGGCGATTTCCGTCTCACGTATTTTATGGTACACCTAGAGCTTTGTCTTCTTGCTGAGATTCTTTATTCAAAGGTCCCACAGTAGAACCTTTACTATCGCTATACAGGGTGATTCACGTATGTGGTTCATTAGAAGTTTACGGGGAAGGAGTGCGAATTTTGATTTGAAATTTTGGTTACTTATATAACAGGTTGTAAACTTTCTTTCTAAAATATTTTCAACTTCCGATCACTTCCGGATATACCGGAAGTCGATAGCAACTTTGTTATTTGAAATAGAACAACCAAATCTTTTTTCTGAATATAATGTGTACCCTGTTCCTAACCCTTTTCGAGATATTCGCAATTTTTTATTTTTTCGAGTGTTGCAGCCATTCGACCATAGTGATGATAACTTTGAAATTTATGAATTTGGAAAACTGAAATTTCGGACTGTCGTAGGCGAAAGTCAACTTTATTAAATGGTCTGTATGCCATTTCAAAATATTGTACAGGGTGTTCGGGAAAAAATTCCCAATATCTACATCGAAAAATTGAAAAATCTCATTTTTTTCAAATGGAACCCATATTTTTTTATTGTACCATTGAAATGCTTGTGAAAAGATAGTTCAAAAAGATACAACACACTATATGTCTAAATAAAGCCGTTGCTTCGTTATTACCCAAAATACGTATTTTTTCTGCTCTGTATCAACAAAGATGCCATTTTTCAAAAAGTGTCACATTATAGGGGGCCATGGAAAATGAAATAACGCAATTATGTGACAAGGTTAAGGGCTATTTAATAATATTTTTTCCCTGAGAAGCAACAATACAAAATTAAATAATACTAACAATTAATACATAATAATAGGTACTAGAAGAAAAAAACAAAAAACTACATAGGTATAAGTATAAGTAAAACACTTTATTCATATTATGCGATTTACCTGTTACGTATTTACATTTGCTTCTCTTTGATTGGACCTTGCCATGGACTATGAAATTTCGTTCGAACTTTCTGAATTTTCTTTTCGTCAAAGGTGGTAAATGTAAATGCCTTCCATTAAAAACTCTAATTATTCTTCTTTCTAAAATTCTTTTACACTCTCCATGAGTGAAAAACATATTCAAAATATCTTCGTTAGAATAGTTAATTTGAGCCATTCTTGTTTGGAACACAATAAATGACAATCACAAATGAAAAATCCATGGCCGCCTATTAGAAAAGGTCCGTTGTTTCTTGATATGGAGCAGCAAAAATACGTATTTTGCGTAATAACGAAGCAACCGCTTCATTTAGAAATATAGTGGGTTATATCTTTTTGAACTGTCTTTTCACAAGCATTTCAATGGTGCAATAAAAAAATATCGGTTCCATTTGAAAAAAAAAAGAGATTTTTCAATTTTTCGACGTTGATATTGGGAATTTTTTCCCGAACACCCTGTACAATATTTTGAAATGGCATACAGACCATTTAATAAAGTTGACTTTCGCCTACGACAGTCCAAAATTTCAGTTTTCCAGATTCATAGATTTCAAAGTTATGAGTTATCATCACTATGGTCGATGGCTGCAACACTCAAAAAAATCAAAAATTTGCGAATATCTCGAAAAGGGTTAGGAACAGGGTACACATTATATTCAGAAAAAAGATTTGGATTTAATAGGGAACCAAATGGTGTAATAATATATATAATATATATAATATATATATATATATATATATATATATATATATATATATATATATATATATATATATATATATATATATATATATATATATATATATATATATATATATATATATAACAATAAGGATGTAAGATTAGCGAGTGTAAATGTAACAATTACAAGAAAAGGTGATAATGGGCAAACACTCAAAGTTAACAAAAAGAAAAAACTATATATATATATATATATATATATATATATATATATATAAGTGGTTCATTAGAAGTTTACGGGGAAGGAGTGCGAATTTTGATTTAAAGTTTTGGTTACTTATATAACAGGTTGTAAACTTACTTTCTAAAATATTTTCAACTTCCGATCACTTCCGGTTATACCGAAAGTCGATAGCAACTTTGTATTATTTATATATATATATATAGTAATATATAGTTATATATAGTTATATAGTTGTATTATATATATATATATATATATATATATATATATATATATATATATAATATATAGTAATATATAGTTATATATATATATATATATAACTATATATTACTATATATTATATATATATATATATATAAATAATACAAAGTTGCTATCGACTTTCGGTATAACCGGAAAGATGTACTAAACTGATGGACCTGCAAGACCAAAAAGATAACCTCAAAAAAGTTACGAGCTATAACACGATCCAAAAATAGTGCAAGTGGCGCCCTCTGTGAGATACCTACGTAAAAATTGATTCCTTGAAATTTCAGTTCAGCAGCTTGATTATTTTGGGAGTTACGTATTGCCATAATTTAATTTCAAAAAAATAAATTCAACACCCTGTACCTGTCATGTTATTTTAAGGTCCCCTGTGTAAATCCGGGAGATTGCCCACATATTCTGGGACACCCTGTATATTTTGCGTAAAACTGCGGATGACAGCGTGTCTATTTTGCCTTTATTTCTTTAAGAATTCCTTGTAAATTGGATTCATATTTATGTGATCGATGAGACTTATTTATTATTTGTATCTAGTGTACCTACGCCGTGCGACAATCTAATCCATATTTAACAGGTTGTATCCGACACGGCAGCGACTAGGAGTATGTTAATGCGGTAAAAGTCAGCCAAATTCAGGAACGCGCTTAACTGTATTCAGGCAAAGCCGCTTTTAATTAGAAAATAACTTTCCTTTATGCAAAATTCATTGTCTCGGCCGACGGGCTCTAACGCGATTTTCCGATCCAATTGTTTCGGTCGCGGTTTCGATAATAGCCGGGAAATTTCAAATTTAACGGCAATCTGCGGAAAATAGACCGGGTTGGGTAAAATAAACATCGTTTGATTTATAAGTTCTCCACTCTCTAGCCTATAGACGTGTTACATCGAGGAGGGAAACTTATTATTATAGGCGAAGAGGGATTTTATATCAACTGGATATTTAGCGTGAGCATTTAAAACAGCGCGTGGGCACTGTGCGCATCAAAATCTATGGAGTCGATCCTCAAAAAAAATTAACAAAAACATTAAAACCGACTTCAAAAATTTGTTCGTATGCACACTGCACACTCCACTAAAAATTTTTAAAAAAATAACAAAAAATAACACCGACTTCACAAATTTGCCCATTTACAGGGTGGCCCACCACGAACTGCATCGATCTATATATGGAAAACTAAAAGTAGAAAAATTCTGAAAATTTGGCACCTCACCAATGCCGATGGGCGCTGCTCAACTAAAATATTTTGGTGAATATGGCACTTCCGGTTATACCGGAAGTCGATAGCAACTTTCTTATCTCAAATGAAACACGATGTATATTATTGCATTTTTGGATTCTAGGCATCATTTTTGGAACAAAAACATGCAACATGTCCTATATCTAAATCCAACCGTTTTTGAGATATTTGCATTTTTCCGAAAAAAATTACAGGTGCAGACCTAAAGTCAATTAGCAATTTATATGAGGAAACCGCGAAATTTCAAAACGAATTTTTGGCATCGTGTAACAGAAGCCCTGACCTAGTGATCTCTACTGAGAAATAAATCCGTTCTTATACAGGGTGTTCACAAAATATGAATAAAAATTACATTCAAAATGTGCTTAAATCTGGAAATTTTCAAATGGTAACCCCCATTTTTTTAATGCGATCTTTTTCACCACTAAAAATGATGACAACTTTGTGTAAGGTTTCCTATACCTAATTTACGAAAAACCCACTTTTGTGTCCATAAAATGCCGGGTATGCTTAACGCTTGGAAAATCATATTAGCCGTTGACGTTGAAAAGACAATCGCGGCTGAGGAAATGTCACTTGGTTTATAAATTATTGTCAACAATAATGCCGGCGCGCTTAAATTACACAAACGAAGATTATTTAAATTTGTTTATTACCTACGGAGAATGCATCAAAGTTATATCAAAAGTGATTTTTCCACACATCCATACTGTTTAAAATTTTGTATTATTTTTTTAACTGTGTTTGGCGATGGTTTTGTTTTTTGTGGATAGCGAGCCCCAAATGTATCGCACGTTTTTTATGTGAAGTCGGTATTATTTTTTGTTATTTTTTTTTAATTTTTAGTGGAGTGTGCATACGGGCAAATTTTTGAAGTCGGTTTTAATTTTTTTGTTAGCATTTTTTTATTTCTTACTTTTTAGTGAATTATTAAGAATTATCGAAATCCGTCCAATATTAAATTCCATTCCCTATTTGTCCATCCTTAGGATTGAAATTTTTCTCTTCTAATAAAATAAGAATCATCCAAATCGGTGCAATATGAACTTTCATCCCCTATATTTATTTACCCTTAGGGGTGGAATTTTTTTCAATAAAGAAAGAATCATCGAAATCGGTCCTCTATGAAATTTAATCCCCTATTTTCCACTCTTACGGGTAGAATTTTTTCAAATAAAAAAGAATTGTCCAAATCGGTTTATAAATGACGGGAGTTCTGAGATAACAAACATAAAAAACATACAACCGAATTAATAACCTCCTCCTTTTTTTAAGTCGGTTAAAAAGGTAATCTACCGGGTATCCCAGTACCTGTGGAGAGCATAGGCGGTTCTAGGTGGGGGCTTGGGGGGGCTAAGCCCCCCCAAATCTTGAAATAGCCCCCCCAAATTTATTCTTCGCTAACAAACCGCTACCTACTGACGCAACTTAGATCATTCATTGGTAGATCATTCATTGGGCTGATAACAGCGGTTGGAGCTCCCACTGGTGTCAAACATTTTTAACATTAACATTTTTTCATTAAAAAAATACTTATTATTTTTGCACCTTTTTTTGTTAAATTATTAAATGTAGGTAGGTAGTATTTTTTTATGAATCAATATTAGGGTTTTTATAGTAAGTACTTGTAATATATAAGTATATATTTTATTATGTGAAATTAATAATAATCACAAATATGGTCACCTTAGCTATATGCAAGGGCCCAGGGGCTTAAGCCCCCCCCCCCCCAAACAAAAGGTCTAGAACAGCCTATGGTGGAGAGGGAACATCACTAGGATACCCTTAAAACCTGTATAGGCAATCATTCACTATTGTTGCTTATGTGAACTTCCTATTTGTTCTTCTAGCCACAAAATTACGACATATAGCGACTTAGTGCAAGTATCCAAAGTCGAAATTCTAACCTACAATGTCAAGCCAAGAATATTAACGTTGATTGTGGAAAATTAAAAGAATTGTAATGTCTTACAATTCTTAGGGCTTGATACTAAGTTGTGGTATATGTATTTTAATTTAGTTATTAGCTTTTATATAAAATTTTATGAAAAATATTTGTTGTAGCGTGCGGAAATTTCAACAATGGTTTTGACAGTCTATATGTAGCTTTGTGATCAGGTGATATGCCCAACAAATTCGCGTCCTTTAAAGGTGTCATAACTTTTTGTGTTATTTTTTTATAAACCAACTATTTTATTTACTAAATTTTTCACTATCGTGTTCAAGACTAACGACCATTGAACAAAATTGTACGGTGGACAGTGGACATTGTAACTTATACATTTCTATTTTTTTGCCGTAGAGTACAGATTAGCCTTTTCCCAGGATAGTTTTTATATAATATTCACGTTAATAGGACAACCCAACATTCTACAATTTTGCTTTAAATCTTGATTTTTGATGCGAAATTTTACTTTTTTCAAAAATAAAAATAAAAATTAGTACATAAGTAGGTAAGTATGTGCAATATCTATGTGAATGTAAATCAAAAATTTAAATCACATAGCTACGACACCAGGGTGTAAGTAATTTTGTAATTTAAATTAACTTCTGAGGTCATGCACCAAAGTGGCATAGGCGTTTGTGTAGGTACCTACTTCTTCATAATTGGAAATCTAAAATTAGAATTGCTGTATTATCAAGGATTCCTAAACTTAAAGAAATAAACGTGCCTTATAATTTTTCGTCTGTAGTATAGGTACTTACCGATTTCACACAAAAAAATGATTTCTGCCTCGATTCGTTTTTCGAAACAACTCAAAGGTGCGCACCACTGTAAAAACGGAAACGGCTTCCCACCATATGCAAAGACTGTCCCGGTCGAGCGTTAAGCCCAAATTTGCGCTCCTTCCTGGGGTTCTCTATTCAAAAGGTTCGAGTTGCTGACACAGTGCTGTATTTCACGGGCGTAGCCAAGGGGGGGGTTTCGGGGGTTCAAACCCCCCCCCCCCCCGAAATAAGCAAAATATTACCTAATATTATACCGAAAAAATACGAGGAGTGAAGAGTTAAATTATTATTACGTTTGAATATATTATGTAGTAATAGTAGCGCCTAGCGCCATCTTTTGACGAGAGGCAGACGCAGTTGCAGCCGAACTATTTTGTATTGTAGGGACACTTTGCGTTGTTTCTCGATTATTCGCCACGCCCCTAGGTCGAAATGAGCGGAACTTTGTGGAAGTTCGTGGAAGTTTCTGGACGGCTACTGGGCTGCTATATAAGCGGCGCCGCGGCGCGTGACCGCGCTTACGGCAGTATTGTTCCATGCGAACTCGAAGCGAATAAAAGTGAAAAGTGGTGAACGAATAGTGAAGAGAATTAAGTGTACCGTGTAAGTGAGTAATTTTAGTGCACTGTTATTCGATGACCTTGTTAAGGATAGATATGTGAATCATTATTACTGTCGAAAAATGGAGGGGGAAAAAAGGAAGAGTGATAAACTTAAAGGTATGGACTACTGAAAAAAGTGGTGTAGTCAAGGTCAAGGGGTTTCTAATAAAGAAACAAATTTGGATTTAGCTATCAAAGCTTCAGCTACCTTGCATGCTGATAAGAAGACTGCCTACCCCGAAATCTAGTTTGGAATGCCTAGATATGTGCGATAAAAACCTTTATCCTAATATTTACACATTACTACAAATCTTGGCTACCATTCCTGTATCCACTGCTACCCCAGAAAGGTCTTTCTCGAGCCTAAGGAGACTGAAAAACTATTTACGAAACACTACAAGTGAAAACAGACTTAATGGTTTGGCTCTAATGAACATTCACTATGGAACAGAAATTCATGCAGATGAAGTAGTGGATATATTTAAAAGAAAGAGCCGAAGATTTCTTCTTTAATGGTTTTAGATCTAGCGCAGAGGAACGAAATTAATTTATCCATTTCATTTAAAGTTAAGAACTTTATAAATATGTCGTAGTTTTTCAGATGAATAGGTATATAGATATTAAATTTCATGTAAGTATATTTTTGTTGTTTTATTTACTTCTCAAACTAAACTCTCCCCCCCCCCCCAAAACGAACTCCTGGCTACGCCCGTGCTGTATTTTGCTGTAAGACGTACATGCGCGCCATCTATTAACGACTAAAACTACTAAAGGACGGTCAGAAAACAGCACTTAATGAGTTTTCAGACCTCTGGTAGGAAATGACCCACTTCCCAACTTTTTTCAGCCAGGAATATACAAGATTACGGCATGATTTAACGAGTTAACAGTGTGTCATAAACCACTTCCTCCGATGCACTACCCCGAAAGAATTTCGACCGACGCCTACGCCTCATCCGGACCGCCGAAAATTGCATATCTCTTATTGTGCACCGTCCAGCGTCCTCGAGTTCTATTTTAGGATTCTCGGATGTCATTAACTCCATTCCGCAAACGTAAACCCACGTAACGCGACTAGCCCCATCGGCGCTCTAGTCCATTCATAATATCGTGGGTAGCTCGCTGGGCAGCGTCTGACAATCGGGCTCACGTTACTAGGACGTGGGAGTCGCCGTATTGTTTTTGGGATGCCGCGTCCGCTTGCCAAAATTCAAATTTAGTGCCTGGCTGTTTATCCGATGAGGGCTATTCGCATGTGTGCAGTACGGTGATCATACAGGGTGTCTACCAACCTGGAAAACCTGGAAAACCTGGAAATGTCAGGGAATTATTTTTGGTCAGGGAAATCAGGGAAAAGTCAGGGAAATCTATCAAATAACCTGAAAATTTGTGGTTTAATAGATATAAAAATAGGAAATCTTTAATTCTTACAAAAACTAATCAAAATTATATCATATTCATTTTGATTCTACTCCACAGAGATCACATTATGTTATTTATTTATATGTGATCCCTGTGCTTCTACTATACTCCAAAGATAATCTAACTAAATAAGATTTTATCGAAGCTATTTGTTTTTGTTTTGAAGGTGTTTATTTTTTATATGTTTTTTTTTATTTTGGAGAATGTGTAAAAGATATTTGTTTGTTTTATACGTGATTTTATATTTTTAGAATAAATCTTGTATCTTTATTTTTTACAGGGTGGGTCATTATAAATTGACACCCCCCCCCTTAACTTGCTAGTTTTTGAGGTTAGAAAAAAAGTTTTTTTACAAAAGTTATAGATACTGATACAAAGTTTTTTGTGACACTATTGGACCTTTAGAGTGTGTTCTAGAAAGCCGTGGCAGACATAACTTATGTTTCTTTAAATGGAACATCTTGTATATTTTTGTTACATGTTCGCTCCAACCGTTCTTTCAGAACTAAGCCTTTTTTTTGAGGGATTATAGTAATAGCTGACAGTTTGCAAGTATATTCATGCTTTGGAAAACAAAATGGGCTCTTTTAAGATTTCAGGGAAAATGAAGGAGGGAAATTGAGAGAAATAAGAAATTTTAAATAGTAACATAGGTAATAAAACTTCGTCAAATTTATTGTTTGTAATTTAATTTTTATTGAAAACAACAATGATGTTTAGAAAAAGGATATATTTTTATATGTTTTTGTGGGGTTATTTAAAAAACAGAATTTATTATGATAAACCGGAAAATGTAGAAACACTGAAAGGTAGAATTCGGGAAGAAATCCACATATTAAATACTGAACACAGCAATTTTATTGTTGCACCAATAAACAGAAAATTAATAGCAAATATCAATAAATTCATACGTGTATCCTTCTTCTAAACGTTATTATCGTTTTCAATAAAAATTAAATTTCTAACAATAAATCCAACGAAGTTTATTGACTATGTCACTTACTATTTAAAATTTCTCATTTCTCTCAATTTCCATTCTTAACTTTCTCTGAAAACTTAAAATAGCCCATTTTGTTTTCCAAAGCGTGAATATACTTGCAAACTGTCAATAATTATTGTTACTATAATTTATCCTTTGTCTTCCATGGCAACCTATGACCCAAGGAGTAATCCCTCACAAAAAAGGCTGTTCAGTTCTAAAGGAACGGTTGGAGCGAACATATAACATATATTATGCTTCATTGGAATCGGAAAAATGCGTAGAAAATATACAAGGCGTTCCATTTAAAAAAACAAAAGTTATGTTTGTCACGGCTTTCTAGAACACACTGTATAAGGTCCAATAGCGTCATAAAAAACGTTGTATTAGTATCTAAAACTTTTATAACAAAACTTTTTTTCTAACCTCAGGCACTAGCAAGTTAAGGGGGGTGTCAATTTATACTGTACTTTATTAACCTCGTTAGCAACAGTTTCTGCCAAAAAGTTGAAATTCCAAGCCACTTTATAACTTTCTTCGAAAAAATAATAAGACATAATTTGCACATTTATTTAATTAATGTCAGATGACATCACTAAAACTAATAGTACACTTTTGAATTTTTTTGTTAGTAAGCACGATCGTTCAGAGTAATTTCATCCTAGGGGATCTGTTGACTCTTCCATTTTATTTAAATTCGCATATTTATCTCAGTAGGTAGGTATTAGTCAGGGAATTTTTTGCTTTTTGGTCAGGGAACACCTGGAAAAGTCAGGGAATTTTAAAAACTCGATTTGGTAGACACCCTGTCATAGTAGGCGTCAGTAAGAGGAAGAGGGACAATCCCAACAATTTTGTGACTTGAAGCACAGAATGAAGCCCTGAAGATAGGAGCAGGGCCGTGGCGTAGATAAAGGAAAAAAGAAAAAGACTTGAGCTTTGTTCCTACACATTTATGATTGTAAAGAATAAAGAATACACTCTAAAGTCGATTAAAAAAATAGGTGGGTATAGTATAAATGCACTCACTTGGAACACAGTGATATACGGGTGCGCGATCTATTTCATATCATTTACCACGCTCTGCTACTGGTAAAAATACCAGACTTATCAGCAGAAATCACCCGTATAAAATTCAAAGGTTTTTATGCGGTCGACGTCGACCTAGTCAAGGAGGCCGAGAATAAGAAAGCGGGCGTAGCAATTTGATTGGTCGGCGTTTCGGAAATCCTTGGAGCAGGTGTCGACGTAGGCGAGTTAGGCCAGTAAAACCAGTGCCGTGCAGGGAAATAAGGATTGCGCTTTATTTTACGGATTTTACGGTTTTGTGTATAGATTTTTGTGTGGTGTTGTTTTTTTGTGTAGCAAAATTATTGGTTTGCTTTGTATTGAGTTATTACAAAGTTTATTGTATTCTTTTTTAGAGCATTTAAATAAAATTTGTATAATATTATTAAGGGCCGCGCGCCGCCTATGTTCCAAGTGAGTTCGTTTATACTATACCGAGGTGTGTATCTACTTTCAGCATGGGCTTTCCTATTTTTATTATCAATTATGCATTTTTGCATAATTAATATAAAAAGTGCATAAACAATAATTAACGTTTTCTAACGCAAAATCTGTAATTTGTACTAAAAAAATCTACGCCGAAGTAGGTACTTACCCCTTCTCGATGTTTATTATAAAAATATAAAAAACAAACTTTGGTTACAAAGTTGCCCTTGTTTTGAAGCTTTAAAGTACTTTGAAGAATGTAGGTGCGGAATTATTATTTTTAATTTTAGTTTTTATATTTGACACTAGCACTGTCTAACGCTAACACACTAACACTTAATAATATTTATATTTTATAAGTAAAGTCTGGTCCTTTGTTTTTATCCGAAATATAATGCTCTAAATAATCTCTTGCTCTCGAATTTCTTGCCGTTCAACATTTCATTTTGCACCTTTTTTATGTAGGTTTGAGCACTGAGCACTGTATGTAGGTTTGAACACTGTAGAACTTTTTAAATGCTTTTTCATATATTCTAGAAAAATACCACGATTTTGAGAGTCTTCTTTTTCGCCATGCCCTCGTAACGCTAACTCTAGTTTTTTGACAAAATTTTATGCATTTTATTATTATTTTTAAGATATACCTATCTATTTTTATCCACGGCTTCGTTATGTTTAATAATGTTTTACCGGTACGTGGAATTTAACTAAGCGGCAGGGAAAACAAAACAGTGCATTTAATTTGTCACATCCGCATATTCGCTTGTTCTTGTTGTATATATATTTCTAGAAAAGCGTCGCGTAAAATTGCCACTTGCATTTTTATCTGATTGAGATAGTTGTAAATCTGGAGTTGGTCTCCCAAAAATTTTTATTTCAACTTTTTCGATCAATGGAAGACTTAAAAAGTTACCTTTCAAAATGTCCTGCACACTATCTTTTATTTGTTACGAGTAGAAAACTACACGAGGCGAGGCACCGTTCAGGACCAGAGGTCGAATCACGCGGGAACGGGCAGACCGGACGCGGCGCGGAACTAAAAAGCACAAGCCTTCAGTTCGGCGGAAAGACTCTCCGCCCCAGATGGAGCACCTAGCGTGGAACAATCGCGCCCCTCCGTGTCCCCTCGAGCCCCGTCTTGTCCCCCTCTTTTCCGCGTAATCCGGCTGAAAACATTCCTAGCCGTAACCCCCACGCAGCGGGTTTATCCAATCCCGTTCCGCTATTTCTCTTTGAACAAAGACAGCAGACTACTAGCAGGGCACTAGCCGGGCACCGTTGCCAAAAGTATCAGAATCCTTTTTATTCACGATACGAATTTAAATGATAGTGACAGGTGTCGTATAATTTGTCGACAATAGCGATCAAAGTAAGGAAGCTAAATCCCCACGAAGATGCATTCCAAATCCCAATTCTTATACATGCCACTGTCTGCAGTGCGGCGTAAGAGCTAACGATAAGACGACAGTTCTATGGATAAATTACTGTTGAATCAAACACGGGCAATGTCGGCAACCCGCGCAATCTTCCAGGAATGCCTATAGTAGCGGAAGAAGGCGTCGATAATGTTAATCACCATTCTCCGCGACTCCCCAGACCGCGCCGCAGACAGAAATCCTCTCGGGGTTCGGTTCAGCGACTTCCCCGGCATAATAAGGAGACCTTCTACTTAGAAGCCGGCCGCCATTATTTTTCCTTATTGCGTTCCTCGGATTCTTTATGGCTTCGCATTGTTTTTGTTTGGAAAACGCCGTCTCGCCGGAGAACTCATTTACCTTCGGAATATCGGCCTCTAAAAGGTATCGGCTCGGGAGGTAAACAAACTTGGCGGAGACGGGGAGGCCCGGGGGGACGGGCCCCCGATGCATTCGCGGAAGCTGCAGGACGCGCCGGGCAAATAACGCAAAATAAACAGCGATTATTTTATAATGATATCTTATTTGCATGACAATCGATGGATTCCTGAAACTCTAGATGCAGTGGAGCTGAACGAATTGATAAATTATACAGAAGTCAAACGTGTAGGTACATATGTTGGGAATTTGCAAATTTTCAAGGCAAACGTTCTAAGAACATATTTTGAAGTCATTTCATATCAACCCCCTTTATTACAGAATATACAGGGTGGAGGTCTTTTTTTAAATGGCAACAGGGGTAGAAAATGCTGGTTTCTGAAAGTACATTATTTTCTGCAAGCAACGGTGTATTACAAAATTGCGGTCCTAAAGAAAAAATCGGAGTAAAAAAATAAAACAACAATTCAAATTTGAATTTTTATTCTTATCAAAACAAAGTAAAAAACGTCTGCTATCGCGTTTGCAACAAAAAGTATTAAAAAGCACTATATTTTATCAACGGTTAAAATTGTTGACCATCAGCTGCAACACAATGACCTAACCTATCCACAAAAGACGACGAATTAATCAAAAAATTTTGTTTGTTTGCATTTATATCTTGTATTTCTTCGGAAATGCGGTTTTTTAAATCTTCTAGTTCGTTTGGTTTACTTTTATAAACTTTGGCCTTAAGATATCCCCAAAGGAAGAAATCCAATGGAGTCAGATCGGGCGATGTAGGTGGCCACTCCATTGGACCTCTTCTTCCAATCCAACGCCCAGGAAAAACATTATTCAACAATTCACGCACTGCCCTCATGTAATTTGGTGGGGCACCATCTTGTTGAAACCAAATGCTTTCGTAAGGTAACTCGCGCGTGGTTTGTCGCCACTGAAGTTCGGCCGCTTCGCGGCCTCACGTCCCATTCGCGATGGGTACCCTTCGGCTTATTGCCGCACTCGGCCTTCACCCTCGCGCATCAATTTTGGCGCATCGCTTCGCTCGTCGCGTTGGGCATCTAGAAACAGAAATGCAACAATGAAAACACCTTTTGGAATGACATATCGGGATGTCCCTATATTTAGTGATTCTTTATGTGTGTTACTTTACATTTTATTTTTTTACTCCGATTTTGTTCTTATGGGACTCTTGGATGCAGAAAAGAATGTACTTTCAGAAATTAGCAATTTTTACCCCGTTTGCCATTAAAAAAAGACCTCCACCCTGTATATTCTGTAATAAAGGGGGTTGATGACTTCAAAATATGCGCAAATAAGTCGGATATGCGTCTGCCAAATTTCAATTTTTTTGACAGCCTACTTTAGATTTTAGAAGGCCCGGTCCATACATTTGCCGCGCACTGTATAATCATCTATAGTAACTTCTCTTTGAATAATTGACAATAATATTTTACTGAATTCTACTAAACATTCAGCAACACAGTTGTCCGTATTTCCTAGAATAAATGCTGATTCTTTAAATGGAAAATCAGTTTTTTGTAAATAAATTGAAAATGATATCATTTAGGTAAAGGGAACCAAAGGCAAACTTGCCCTAATTTTTTATGCTGAATACGGCTACTACAAAAAAATGGGAGTTTCCATTTGAAAATTTTGAGTTTTTGGCATTTTTTTTAATTAATATTTGAATAATTTTTTGTGAGCACCCTGTACAAGATTGGAAACTTTCTTTATGCTATTTCTCTGCACCAAGCCTTTGACTACAAAATACCAAGAGCAAGTTACAAAATATGTAGCCGTTATGAAAAAACTGTCAATTAAGTACGGGTCTGCATCTGTCATTTTTTCTCTAAAATGGCAAATATCTCAAAAACGGTTGAATTTAGATATAGGACATGATACATGAAATGTACCTAGAATTTTCCGTAGAATCCAAAAATATAATATAATATAGGGTGTTCCATTTAAAATAACGAAGTTGTCATCGACTTCCGGCATAACCGAAAGTGCCGCCATTTTGAAAATATTTTAGATGACATTGGTCAGCTGCCAAATTTCCAAAAAAAAAATCTATGTTTATTTTTTGAGATATCAATCGATGCAGTTCGTGGTGAGACACTCTGTATTATATGTTTAATTTTCTCCTCAAATTTTGTGTTATTAGAACAAATCGTTTTAGCCCTTCCATGCCAACTTTTAATTACTAATTTTTAACACTAATAATATAATGATTGGAATTAAAATGGAGATATAATAATATTAGTATGTGTTGGTTTTCTATAGACACTAGTTTCTGATTTCAGTATAGAAACATCTAAGAGGTAATTGATTATTATTTTCAATTTCTGGGGTAAACTTAATAGTGGGTTCTTGTAAGTTAGTAAGTAAAATTTAATAATGAATTTAAATCGTCTACTATAACAAATATATATGCGTCATCTACATCTTTCCCAAACAATAGGTTGATGAACATATCTAGTCAACTTATTTTGTTCAAAATCTTTCATGAATAAATGGCTTATATGCATTGTGATTGTGATAAAGGAGACCCCATGGCCATTCCATATTTCTGCTGGTAAAATTCATTTGCTAGTTGAAAATAAGTGGTTTTAACACATAGTGTTGTTAGTTCTAATATTGCATCTATATTAAAATTTGTCCTTTCTATTAAAGTCTGATCGATTTCTAACTTTCTGCGTAAAATACTCAGTGAATATTTTACGCACAAACTTTTCTAACTTTCTAACTGTAACCACTTGTGCAGTGACAAGGAGGTACTCGTTTTCCTTTATAGAAAACTAGGTGACATCGGTTTTCCATGTTTTTAAGCACTATAACAATTATTAGTGCCCATTTTCTAAACTCGCTAAAACAGAGTAAAACACTGCTTTTGGATTTAAAGCAGGCTGTATATTTCCAAACAACTGATAACAATAATAATAATAACCACATAATCGAGTTATTTAGATAGGTACATTTAATTCGCTTCATTAATTTTTGGCAAAAATTGTAAGTGTTTAAAAATGTGGTGAGCCAAATATCTTGAAAACTATAGGAATTACCGATTTTTGACATATTTCATCCCCCAAAAGCAATCCAAACCGTCCTATTATAGCGAATACGTTGAATACGTGTATCAAATTTCCAATCCATTGGAAAAAGTTTATCATTATTACTAAACTTAATATACTATTAATGCGGCATTTAAAAAAGTAGATGCCTTTGTTTACGCAGGTGATTTTTTTTTAAATTGGAAGAACAGGATGGTTTAAGTCAAAGTCTATTTTGGGTGGTTTAAGTCGGTTTAAGTAATATCTACGAAATTACAAATTCACAGAGCATCAGAGTTCACAGTACCTACATATAGCCAACGTACGGGAAGGAAATAGTAAAGCGTAACTTTGTTCATCACATGAAGCAGACAAAAAAAACTCGAGATGCTATAAAAAAAAAGTGTAAAAATGTATATAGTCATTTACAATTTGAGACGCTTCGGTTACTTTCGTAACTATACCAGAACAATACTAACATACATTTTGTTAAAAATTATAGCCCATGAACGAACATCCTTATAACGGATACTCTAGCCACGGTATATTCTTGCAAAAAAAACGAATAGGTATGTCTAAGGAGCATTTGTTTTATTTGAATATATAAATATGGAACAATAAAAAATATAGAATAAGTGAAATCATAATATCTTGTTATTACAAGTTACACCTAACTTTTCGTTTTTCTTCTAACGTTTTTCTAAGCCGTATCAACTCGTCACTATCCTCCATTCTACTATGGGTAACAGGAAACCTTTTAGTTTGTCTAGGTACCTGCCTAGCATTCTCAATTAACTTTTTCAGATTTCCGACCATTTCTTGTTGATCCTTCTTCTTTTGAATAATCGCGTTCCTTTTGTCTTCCAGTTCTCTCTCCATATTCATCTTGGTTACCGCCAATCTTTCTTGCAGCTCAGCTATGGACATTTCGCAAAACAACCCTACGTTTGGACACTCCGTAGGGTCAAATTCTTTGGTTTTCATTTTAGATCTTATTTCGTGAAGAGTTTGGATTTCTTTGATAAGTTCGACTTTACGAGAGAGTTCTTTCATTTTTTCATCATAGGCTTTCTTCAGCATTTCGCTTCGTTCGTATTGCTGCAGGCGAACATGCATTTTGCGTTCTTCTAGCAATTTTTTTTCTGAAGCTTTTGCGTTTGATTTTATTTCTTTTGATTTTGAGACCAAGCTGTTTATTTTGTTTTGTTCTTTCTCGCGCCACCTGTCGAGCTTCGCCAATAACTCCAGTTTTTCTTCCTTGAATATTTCAATTCTCTTTTTGTTCTCTTCTATACATTTCTGTTTCGAAATCAGCGCCTCTTCGCGAGTTATCAAACCTTGCAAATGCTTCCTTTCTATATCTTGAATTTCTTTGAGCTCCTTTTCTTTTCGTAATTGTTGTTCGAGCGACTCAATGTTTTCTCTGTTATATCCGCCTTTCATTAAGTCGTCTATTTTGCTAATTTCCTTTTCTTGTTCTTTCATAAGCCTGGAAGCTTCACGCAACGTTGTCGTTAGGTTCCCCTTTATTTCTACTTCTTTGAATGTTGGAATCTTGCTGGGTTTAATAACTACAACTCTGTTTTCTTCGTGCGATTTTAAAACTTTTGGTTTGGCCAGCTCGGTTGTTCTTTGCTTGATGCCTTTGATAAATCTCATTAATTCTTGCTTATTCTTTTCTCTAAGCTTCAGCAGGTTTTTTTGGAACGTTTCATCGGGAATCCAGGTGGATGTTGGAATCGGAGTAGCTTTGAAGGCCAGCGGAATGTTAGGGGTGGTCGTAGGTGGAGGTGGAGGATTTGCGTATTGCGTTAGATTTTCAAACTCTTTGACAACAGTGTTTGGTATTTTCTTGTGAGTTTTCTCATGGACGATTTCCGCATACCTTTCTACTAGGCAGCGGATGATGTCTGCTTTTTCGACCAAAGGAAAAACTATTTTGTTGAGCAAATATTCGTTTTCGTAGAGCTGGCACAACGTTTCAGTTATTTCGAAATACGTGCTTTCTTCAACGAAAATAGGTAATATTTTGGGTACATAAAAAAGTTCAATTTCCAGAAAAATTCGCAACAATTCTTCCGCACAATTTTCGTCAAGTATAAACACGATGAGAAAAATGAGAACCTTCAATCGGATGTCGTTCTTTAAATTCCTTAGAGCACATTTCCTTTTCAATAATTGTGCGATCTTTGTTAGAAATACGTCGAATTTTACTAAGTCTAAAAACCATGTACTTTCTACTTCACTCAAAGGTTTTCCTTCTTCGTGCAATTTCTGTAAAAATTCCAAGCCAGATAATATTTTGGTGCGTTGGTAATCGTAAAATAATTTAAATATTTTTTTCACCAAACTCGATGTTAAAGGAAATTCCATGTTGCGTCAGTTAATAAATGATAATACTGACAGATGTTGTCAACAGAAAGTTAACCTGTATGAAACAAACCTATCTAACCTAAACACAAACTTCCAGAATTGCTAGAATATTTTTTGAAAGCGGTAGGTGAAAATTTTATGTTTTGAAATGTTGGAGATGCAGGTGTTTTGGGGTACGTTTTGTCAATTTCAACGCAAACGGTTAATTTTATCGTTATGAAACAAGAGTACCTGTTTATTGCAGAATAAAAAGGTGCACCAAAGTGATAGACCTGCAAGACCAAAAAGATAACCTCAAAAAAGTTACATGTAAAAAAAAAGCGCAAGTGTCATAATGTTAAACTCCTGATCAAACAACCTAGGACATCCTGTATTTTTTCAATAGTTCCTAAACCAACGACAACAAAGAAGAAAAATAATAGTAATTGTCCCTTCCCCCGCATAAGCATTCAGTTGCATCTGGAGTATTCCTAGTTTGGAATACTGCATGCGAAGATGAGAATTATTATTACTATCATTTAAAGAAAATTTGAAATAAAACTGAATCACATTTAGAAAACTGAATGTACTGCCTGCATCCTACACCTCACATGGGAAATTCGGACTTTTTCTCAATTTTTGTTCTACGACAAATTTGAAAATTCTCATTGATTTTGAAAAAACAAAACACCTAGTCGCGTTATAGAACTTGATGATGACTATTGATATTTTCTCGTATTTCTCTTTGTTTGAATTATTTGTGTCGTAAAAAAAGTATAGGACGTAATCTGATAAATTCTTTGTTCGTGTTTAACAAGTTGCTTATTTCTTTGAGAAATCTCGCATCTTGAAAAAATTGGGTGGTGAGTGTCACGCATATTATTACGTGATTTATGAGTATATCGCATACGCATTTCTGTGATTCATCCTCTTAACAAAAGTGTTACATCCTATATCTGGTAGATTTATATTAGCTCTCATGTTACTCATGCGAGGAGTAAGGGGATTTCACGTCGAAATTTTTGACCACACACACAAATTGTTGCACAATGCATTAACTTTCGTGGAAGTCCGTATACCTAACTGTTTTTTATTAGATATCATATGTTTCTATGGCCCAATAAGCAGCCAAATTCCATTTGATAATCTGAGGACATCTAATGGCATCTTTTTTAATGAGAAAACAAAGGAGCTTAGAAACAAAATGTATTGTAATGAAGATTCGCGAAAACATTGATTATTTTCAAGTGGTATGGTATTAGTAATTATTACTGCAGTATAGAGCTAACACTAACAATGATAATAGGTAGGTAAGTCATGCGGGTAGTTGATAACATATCAGAATATGTATAAGTGTAGGTACCTATCATTTATAAACAAACAAAATGTAACAATATGCTGTACCCACATAAAATGTTTTACTAGAATGAAAACTATAATACAATAATTTATTTTATAATTCTAGTTAACTTAACGGATATTATTTCATATACAAAATCAAAATCAATCATGGTAAATTTCAAGACGCCTTGTATTTAACGCTTCAACAAACAACATTTCTTTAAGGCCTGTTATTGGTCTCCTATCTCCGTTTTTGGAATTTCCAATTCTCAATTAATCACGCTGTGTAAACTCACCACATACATTTTATAAATATTATCCTGTCACCACATTGACCACAAAACATTAAAACCACAAAACAATAAAATTAGGTTTTAGGACAAAATATCAAAATTCGATTTAAAAGTTTTGCAGTTGAAACATTTTTTAATTATTTATACGGAATTATTTATAAGGAATTATTTATAATTTATAAGAAATTATTTATACGGAATTATTTATAAGGAATTATTTTATAAGGAATTAAAAAATGTACTAAATTTGTGGATTTGTACATTGATTAAATCCTTATTCAATAATTTGTACTAGCTCTGGCAATACTGCTGAAATGCCGGCATGGATGATTGATATTTTTTTCCGCATCTAACTGTTTAGCCGACGATATACAGGGTGACATAGAAAAAAGTACATTACATAGTGCCACATCATAGAGGACACTAAAATAAGAAAATAAGTTCCTATGAACATGGGTCCGCAAGGCCTTCGGTTAAAAGATACGGGGTGTTGAATTGTATTTTTTTTTTGTTTATTTGCAAAAACAATGATAAATACTTCAACAATTAAATTGTAATGGTATGATGAAAAATATGATTAACTAAAACAAAACATTAAGGTTTTAGAAGATGTTCAAATTGTTGCCCTTGTACTTCAATACATTTTTCCATTCTTCTTCTTAATGATTGACGACATCTTTGAAATATTCCTGGGTCATTACGAAATCTATCTGCCGATTCCATAATTCTTATCCATAACTGTGCTTCATTATGTATTTCTACAGCATAAACTTCATTTTTCATAAATCCCCAAAATGAAAAATCGGGGGGATTAAGGTCGGGACTACGAGCTGGCCAGGGTACAGGCCCTCCTCGACCAATCCACGTATTTCCAAATCTCCTGTCCAAATATTCCTTTGCCACTCGAGAAAAGTGAGCTGGCGCCCCATCATGCATGTAATACATTCTTCCAGTAATGGCCAATGGGACATCCTCTAATATGTGTTTAAATCATTCTGCAAGAAATTTCGATACAGTGCATCTGTCATTCGATTGGGCAATCGAAATGGGCCAATTAAGTAATTATCGATTATACCTGCCCACACATTAATAGAAAACCCATATTGGTGACTTCGAATTACAGTTTGATGAGGATTTTCAACACTCCAATAGTGCATGTTATGTAGGTTCAGAATACCATCACGACTAAAACCAGCTTCGTCAGTAAACAAAATTGATGAAATAATGTTTTGTCTTTGGTTTTGCAACCATTCGCAAAATTGTACACGAGGAAAAAAGTCATGTTGCAATAGTGAATGAATTTTTTGGAAATGGTATGGGCGAAGAAGTTGTTCTTTCAAAATTTTTCTAACTGATTCACGGTTAACGTTTCGCACCGCTGAACTTATTTTCCTGGTGCTTGTTCTCGGATTATTTTCTACCATTCGTAAAACAGTTTCTTCGTTTTGCACAGTGCGACGAGTTCTGGAAACCCCACTATTCACTTTTGGTTTTCTAAAACAGCCATCTTCTCCCAAACGTCTATGCACATCAATAAATGTTCGAACATTAGGAACTTGTTTTAAAGGATATCTTTCTCGATAGATACGTTGAGCTTCGTAAGAATTTGTTCTAGCTCCGCCGTAACACATAATCATGTCCCTGTATTCTTCAAAAGTATAGTGAACCATTTTTGAAATCAATTTTGAATCATCAATGAGAAAACCAATAAAAAACTTAAACACGAACACAAAATACCTACTACCTAATAAAAATTATTAAATTAGTTTGACAATTGTCATTATGACACATTATTTCATTGTTTTTGCAAAGGTTACTTTGATGCTTTTTGAATAAGTAATTTGCATGCATTGTCGGCTTTAGATGCATTTGTACTGGAACCATTGCTTCTAGCGTCCTGGACAAGGTATACCTTTCGTAAGTATAAAAGATGGAATAACATTTTTTCAGTCGAAAACAACATACACTGTATAGCAAAAAAGTTAGGACCGATTCAATAGAGATGGAACCCTGTAATGTAGAGCGTATTTGAATTTACCATGATAAAAAAAAACCTATATACCACATTTTATCTTTATCTAACTTTTTTTCTTATTTTAGTGTCCTCTATGGTGTGGCACTATGTAATGTACTATTTTCTATGTCACCCTGTAGATGAGCTTCCAGGGTTTGTTTCCGTTGTAGAATAGAATGAGGGCCTACTCAAAACTCAAATCACCTACGAGTTGATTCACTCTTGAAGCTATTTATAAACCACTACCTACCTGTGCGTGGCATAATATTGTCCGAGTTTGTTATTTTGATAGATATTTATATTGGAATGCTTGGAATGATGCCACGGTATTGAGAGTAGCAGATAAATCGGAGACAACAGCCAGGTTTCTAAAATTTGAATAAAAATCCGTATTAGTAACGGCAAATGAAGATGTAAGGCCGACCACTATTGACAGATGTTTCCACTTAGTTGATATATCAACCATTAGAATGTAATAGTGGCATATTTTCTTTTATCGGATTGTAATAAATTTCAAGTTGAACTAAAAAATGCTGATAAATTAACATGTTATCTTGTAAGCGGCACCGAATAAGTATAGACAAGACCTAGTTCATCTCCAGCGTCATTTGTAAATTGACCATTTATAGAAAAAAAACCGTTCGAACAGATGCTTCCATAAATGTCTCATTTTATGTTCCATTGCTCACTTGTTTTTAAGACATTGCCACGCTAAATTTTTTGGGTAGATTTTTTTCCTTAAAAAAAAAAGAAGATAATATAATTGATAATAATTATTGTTACTTACTCCGTTCCCTGTGGTTTAGAATGATGGTAGATTTGAGAAAACTGCCCGTAGTGGTTGCGGGAGCGTTGCAAAGGTGCCCTAGCTAGACTCGGGTCGTGGAGTCGATGAAAGTTACAGACTCTTTAAATATTAGCGCCACTGACTCAAGCGATCTAAGTCAGAAGATCTACCGCTGTTAAGTAAACCACTACCGGCAATCAACTACAACCACTCGCCGAAGGAACAAAAGAAACATAAACCATATATATTATGTAACGCAAAAAAAAAGGACTGTTCAATCCATAACACTCTGTATTTAGCAGATTATAAATTAGGGTGTGATGTACACATCAAGTAAACAATGGAAACGGGTCAGTCGTAGGCCCAAAACTATTATTATACTGATTATAATTATTATTAATTAAAGAAAGCTTCACTAGAATATACACTATGTGAGCGATATTATACCCCCTTGTGATCACAAATCGGTTTACACAAGATGTAATATATTTTGTATAGTATAATAGTATAATAATTGCGATTTAGTTAAACATAATGCGCATACAGGTGTAGCCTTACGGGCCCAATATACAATTTAAAAAAACTACCAACCACAAACGTGTATAAAATGACAGGGGATAGAGCTGTCCCTCATAGGAAGAACAAAATAAAATAAATGGTTCGCGAACACACAAATTAAAAGGTTAGTTTACACAAATAGACGGCACAAACACGGAACAAACTTATCTCGAATTTCTTCCGCGCTGGATCCTCCCAACCAATGACAGACGGTGCCTCTCCTCTAGCCGACGGATGGCGTGTTGGCAAGGTTCACACCAGCGACCAACAACAGATCATAAATAACAGATCAGTAGCAGGATAACTGACTCTATGGACGGGAAAATATGCAGAGCAAAGCCAGGTAGTCCACTACGGTTGCTTCGGCAGATAATCTTAGTCAGAGGGGGGGGGGGGGGAAGAGAAGGCCCTAAAATAGGGAAATTAGTTGGAGTTAACAAATATAGGTCTCACCTACTGTAGATCTAGAGCGGCCTTAATGTAATTGAGGCTCCCTTTCGGAATACCCAATCAATCGACTGCTTAATGTCGTTCTCGAAACTTCTCGAAGTTCTTCTGCGAAGGTGGTGGTCAAAAATCCGGCATAAGCCGTAAGTTGCTTCCAAAATCAACCAAAAACGCAACCAACGTACAAGTAACAGCAAGCAGCAACTTTAGTTATATGTTTCCACTATATCCCATAACGGATTTCCATGAAAAGGAAAAATACGTGGAGAGCACATATACGACCACTACCGTTCGGAACCTGACTTTACAAAAATGGCCAGGTTCGAGTGGGTGCCGAAGATACGACAGAAATTAGCGCGAAAATACTGAGACCAAATAAATATTATTTAAATAATTTTTCTCAATGCAACTCCAATCGAAATAACGTTAACAACACAAGTTAGCTAGTAGAAATATCTAGTGACGATCTGAAGAATAAGGTATTCATGAACAAAACAGAAAATTGCTAAATTGGGGGAAAGTATAATATTTAAAAATATACGACGAAAAGAACCGAATTAACTGCCGATTCTAGTTGATAAAAAAACCACGGTGAATAACGTGCAGGTAGACTGGCGGGCGGAGCGGTTTGACTTCGAATGACCAGAAATAAATTGCACACAAATGCACCGCACCAGAGTCTTAGACTCAACAAATAGCCAGGCAAATAAGTAGAAGATATAGATCAAGGAATCTTCTGTAATAGAAAATGCAACGGGAAAAATAAGTTCTACAGGACAAGTACCTTGTAAAATAAATTCATAAACCACGCTACCTAAGGTGACATAACCGTGGGTAAAATATATGAAATTCTACTTAACGAAGGCAACCAGCAATATACCTTGATAACTGATAGAAGAATATTAAACTAATTAGGAGGGAGATAATACATTAAAGCAACTATGCGAATATTAAATTAAGAGCATACCAATTTGGTAATAAATCAATATTCCACTTTTAATTACTAAGAACTATTTTAATTTAATTTGTATGAGAGGAAAAAAAAATATACCTATTTAAAATAATCAGAGAGATATAAATAAATGTATGTACCCATTATATTATTTATATGCATACATACAGATATATTCCCATTCATATATTGCTATAGTGGACAATAATACGTAAGGTGGATATGTTTATTATATTAATTACAAGATAACAACACTAAAGGAAAGAAATTGGATACTTTTGAATTTTAGAACGTGACAACATTACGCTCCTTTTCGGAGGTAAATAGGATGGCTATAAAGTCGAGGAAAGGTCAAGAGCTAATTCTCGAATGCGTCAACATTACAGGCAATTCGTTCCACAGCAATGGCTACTTTGCATACTTTGGTATGATTTCACATTCAATTATTGTTTTAAAAATGAACCAGTTTCTAATCTATAGATTCAGCCACTTTGGACATGCTCTTTATCAAATTCTGGTTATTCTTTTTATTTTCCAAAAAGGTATTCAACAATAATTGCCCTTTCCATTTTTATTTACAATAATTATCGGTCTTTATTTTTGCTACTAATAAGAACACATATTTAAAATTAAATTTTTCGACAATGTTATTCAAATGTAACAAAACAAAAAAATTACCTATAGTACAGTAAAAATAACACAAAATTAGGCCAAACCCAAACATCCAAAAAAAAGTCCTTTCTAGCGCGAAATAGTTCCATACCCTCCTAAGAGTTAGTACTAAAAAGTTGCACCACCACCAGCGTCGGGTTTCGAGGGGAGGGGGTGAAAACGGCAGGAAATTCTTATTTTTCATAGTTTTGCGTGAATATCTAGTAAACTATGAGGTTTAGCGCAAACGTCATCCTATACCTACGCAAATGATATACATTAAATTCCGAACAAGAATTGTTATATACAGAATTATGGTAAAGTGAACGGTTTCCATGATATGGAGGGGTAAAGATTTCTTTGTTTTTGTTTCACGTAGTTTTTGTTGAGAAAACTTAAAATGATTACAGTATAAATTAATAACTAAATAATGTATGTAGAATATATATCTATGCATATATAGATACATATTACACCCATAGATTGTTATTTTTTGTCACAACATAACCTCATAAGTATATGACTGTAAATATGTCCAATACAAGTTAGTAGCCTTAGTTAATTTGTACTCGCTTTTTGCCTTCATTCATTATAGCGTTCTGATGTCCATTCGTTCTTTTATGTCAAATCATTCCCATATCTAATTTGTCCTTAGCTTGTAAAAATGAGAAAGTCATGAATAGGAAGCTCATGTGAAAAACAAGAAAAAATATATCAAACAATCCTCATCGTATGCTTCTGCAGAGATGGATGCGTCCAAAACTGCGAGTGTCGAAGAAGTGGTCTCAATTGTTCAAGTATGTGCAGCAATTGCTTAGGACTTGCATGTCTCAATAGAGATACTGTAATCATCGACGACGATTTAAATGATGATTCTCAAGTGGACGAAGAACACGAAGATTTGTTTCCTCTCACCAGCCCGAGTGAACTATTTGGTGCTGACTGATAACGCAATTAATGATTCACGTAAAACTTATAACCTTTTGTATTATTTTGATTTCCCTCCCATTTTTTCAATATAGATTGTTTAATATATTTTCTTGTTTTTCACATGAGCTTCCTATTCATGACTTTCTCATTTTTACAAGCTAAGGACAAATTAGATATGGGAATGATTTGACATAAAAGAACGAATGGAAATCAGAACGCTATAATGAATGAGGGCAAAAAGTGAGTACAAATTAGGTAACTAAGGCTACTAACTTGTATTGGACATATTTACAGTCATATTATACTTATGAGGTTATGTTGTGACAAAAATAACAATCTATGGGTGTAATATGTATCTATATATGCATAGATATATCTATATATATTCTACATACATTATTCACTTACTAATTTATACTGTAATCATTTTAAGTTTTTTCAACATAAAAACAAAGAAATCTGTACCACTCCATATCATGGAAACCGTTCACTTTACCATAATTCTGTATATAACAATTCTTGTTCGGAATTTAATGTATATCATTTGCGTATAGGATAACGTTTGCGCTAAACCTCATAGTTTACTAGATATTCACGCAAAACTGTGAAAAATAAGAATTTCCTGCCGTTTTCACCCTCTCCCCCCGAAACCCGACGCTGGTGGTGGTGTAACTTTTTAGTACTACGCTAGAAAGGACTTTTTTTATGTTTGGGTTTTGGCCCAATTGTACTGTACTACTAAGAGTTGACAGGATCTATTGAAACGGCTTTCATGTGTTAGAACAACGCCGCACCTATAGGTGGCGTTGGCGAAAGAGGTTATAAAATAAGCTATTTGAAATTATTGCTATTCGTTCTCTCACATCTCCGTAGAAATAAGTCAAGGACTCTGATTGCCTTTGATCGGCAATTGTCATATCTTTCATTGATTTGACCGTTGCATACATTTTAGCGCTGTTCTATTACGGTTTTTATTAGCAATAAACCCAAACAAATCCGAACATTATATGAAGCAATACAAATTTTGCACATTGCACATTCTGAAATAATTAAAACAAAAGGGTTTATTGGTCTGCATTTGCGTTTTATTGCGTTGCAACAGATTGATATTTAATACAATACTGGTGTGCGGGTGTATCCATATGTAATGTATGTATACAGGGTGGTTGGGTATAAATTCCAATCCCAATCAAATATGCTTTAGTTTGCACGAAACAATGAATATTTTCATTGTCAAAAAAATTCGCAAAATGGCGCTTGAAACTGAAATTGGTGGAACATACTTTTTCTATACGTTTTGTAGGTGTGAGACTGTAAATCCGTTTTGAAAGTTTTGTGAGATTTCGATGATTTTCGACTAATTAATAGTGTTTGAGATATATGATAGGTAACAAAAAACTAAGTAAGTTTCTTAAAATAGATTTTAGAGCAACCATTTATGTCATTGCATTTTAGTTCACAACAATTTGTTCATATTAATAAAACAAATGATTCTGAATATTCTTCCAATTATTGAATTATCCTAACTGCATGAGAGTATTTTTTAAACATCTATTCTCTAAAAATTATAGAAATAAGAAGGATGTATTAATTATTATTACTGAAAATAATAATTAATTTGGTAAGTTTTATAACAATATATTCTATTCTAGACTTAAAACGTTTGTATCCCTATAGATTTTTTTTACAAGCTTTTATTTAACTTGCCCTGTTAGTATGTATGCGTGGGGGTCGAATCTTGCAAGCTGAATTAGAACCACTTCCTGACATCCGATTGAGCTGAAATTTTGCACACCTTTACACCTTTAGTTACGGTGACAATACATTATGCAATAGGTACTCAATATTGTAATACTTTCAAAATGGCCGCCGCTCCAAGATGGCGGATGATGCATTTTTTGTCAACTCCCTTAATATGGGTATCAAATGGAAGGGCTTGAAGAGTAAAAAAACAAAAAGTTAGTGACATCACACTAAATTCAATATGGCCGCCGCTCCAAGATGGCGGATTACCTATTTGATACCCAACATGGGTATCAAATGAAAGGGCTCGACGGGTAGAAAACAATAAAATGAATGACTTCATACGAAATCCAATATGGCGGCCGCCCCAAGATCGCGGACTAAATTTCTTTACCACCCTCTTGACATGGGAATCAAATAGGTACTAAAACAAAAAAGCACAAAATAAAATTGAAAATAAAAAACCTTTTTTAAACAAGCTTTTATTTAAGGCCATGTACTAAAATAAGTTTAGGTTTTCGTTAAGATAATTCAATTCCAAATTGCGACAAGTTTTTGCAAATTGAAAGGCTAGTCGCGCGAATTGTAAAGAAAAAAATGCATACTTTGGCAAATAGGTACTTGCTTATCAACCAATCACTGTCCAATAAAATTAATTGGTACCTACTTTCATCAACATTTCGCGCGACAAGATTTTCAATTTCCACGTGTCACAATTTCACTTTACAGAATGCAACAGAAATGATGGTCACCTGCCATTACAGCACAGCGTGCGGCAATTTCCTATTACTAAACGGCATGCTGTTGAGTGATACTTACCGCACTATATAGTGTGTGCGCAAAATCTGAATGCCTAAATATTTAATATAAAATCCTGCTCCGATTTCGAAATCCACCAACAAACATGATTAACACATTTACGAGAATCATGAGCAAAAACTTAATAGGCCGGCGTTAGACTATTAACAATTTACAAAAGAAAATAGCGATGTGTGCAAAATATTGAAGCACGCGTAGGTGTTCGCGCATAGCTCGTCGAATCTGTAAATATAAATGCGGGTTATTTTCGGACCAGATTCCATTGAGAGAAAAACAGGAGCTGTAGTAATTTTTAATTTGCGTACGGCTGATCCGGATTACTAAATGGCTAATGGTTTTTAACGTTCGCTTTCGAACGCGTCAATTAAAATGGGCAGAGAAAACACAACAGGTTTTATTGTGATAATTAAATCAAATTCTGCCTGTGTACTTATGGTTTTTTAATAAGAAATGAACTTTTGCTGTAATACGCAAAATAGGGTTGATTTGCCTAAGCACATTACTTGCCTAAGCACATTACTTAACTTTGTACACACACTGTATACAGGAGAGTAATATCATAGTAATCTCAACCCTTGGATTTTAAACATGATCTGGAAATATCAATATATATAATATTTTTTAGGAAGTGGCTATTTATACGTCCGACGGATACAAACGTCAGTATACGTCTTGCGCTCTCATTGGCGGGCTGAGTCACGTGACTTCTTTGGACGTGCATTTAACTCCGTACACGTCCGAAGCCGAAGTAAACTAATATTTAGATACGTCGGAAATGCATTTTTCTCAAGCATCTTTGCAATAAGGAACGTATGCACTGCTCCTTTTTGGGGGATAGACGCTGCCGTATGAAAAAAGTAGTGGTAATAATTTCGAATGGTGTAACTCGCCCCCGATTTTCTTGAAATTTTGGCTACCCCCCGACATTCGCCACCTGCGATGCCCCCGACATTGTCGGGGGGTAGCCAAAATTTCAAGAAAATCGGGGGTGGGTTACATCATTGTAAATAATAAAATAACCACTTCATTTTTCATTCCGCAGGGCCCATCGCGGAAAAAGTAGGGCATACGCAATATAAAATGAGACAAGATAGGTCTGAATAATCTCGGACATCATCCAATCGACTTAGTAAACAAGCCGATTCATAATCCATCGGACGGTAGTAGTAAGGTTATGTGTCACGTGGCTCAATCGACCAATGAGAGCGCAAGACGTATACTGACGTTTGTATCCGTCGGACGTATAAATAGCCACTTCCTATTTTTTAATTGTCGATATACAATGTGTTACGGATAAGAATGAACAGCATGGGGATCTTGCAAACGGTGAGCGATAGATCAACGGTTAAATGGGAAAAAAATTACGCAATTTTAAGGTCAATAAAATGGTACAAACAGATTTCTAATATCTTTTTCGTTTTTGAGTTATTTTGAAAAAAGTAAAATTTTGCGTTTTCGATTTTATATTTTTCTGAAGTTGTTATCACAGATAGAAAAAAAAGAAAAACACTTTCTTATTGCACTTTTTAACGGGCTTTAAGATGGCTTTTTTAGATTTGTTCTACAACATTTCGTTTTTGAGAAAACATCTTCAACTTTATTTTTTTAAATACGGACCTGGTTTTTTTTTCACATTTTGAAAGCCCTTTTCATTGCAAATACCATGATGTATGACACGAAATATTTTTAAAATGTTTTGAGACAATTATACTGAAAATCTGTTTTTTCCATTCATTTTTTCTATTGCGGCCCTGTATTTAATAATAAGAAGTCTAAATATTAATTAGTATTGTGAACAATTTAACTTACAGTTTATTTTAATTTCGAAAACTTAATATTTTTAAATACGGCCCTGTCTGGTAAGTGTTTTTCTCTGTTGTTGTACAGCAATCAGTGTCGTATTGTGTTTTGGAGTAAATTCTCCGCTTTTTCTAATCGTGAGAAGAAATTAACCCAATGAAACCAATAACTTTTGCCATTTATTAATTGCAACAATACATTCGTTCGGCCTCTGCACTATTTCTGTGACACAAGATATAACATGCTAACATGTTAAATTTGTCGTCATTTGAAAAAGCAGCCTCCATTATTTCTAATAATACAAATTATTAACTAAATGGTACAGTGGGAGTTATGACAAATGACAAGGGGTTGGTTTCGTTGTTTCAAAGCCTTCTAGGTGGAGGATTTTTATTTATTTTTTATTATCGTTATTAGTCTTTGCGTCCTTTTTTGGTTCCCCGATTGAAAGATAAGTTGTAAGTTAAATTATTGTTGACAATACTGATTAATATTTAGACTTCTTATTATTAAATACAGGGCCGCATTAGAAAAAAATGAATCTCAAAACATTTTAAAAATATTTCGTATCATACATAATGCTATTTGCAATGAAAAGTGCTTTCAAAATCTGCAAAAAAAATCCAGGTCCGTATTTGAAAAAATAAAGTTGAAGATGGTTTCTCCAAAACGAAATGTTGTAGAACAAATCTAAAAACGCCATCTCAAAGCCCGTTAAAAAGGGCCATAAGAGAGCGTTTTTCTTTTTTTCCTATCTGTGATAACAACGAAAACGAAAAATTTCACTTTTTTCAAAACAACTCAGAAACGAAAAAAGATATTAGAAATCTGTTTGTACCATTTTATTGATCTCAAAATTGTGCAACTTTTCCCCCATTTAACCGTTGTTCTATCTCTTACCGTTTGCAAGATCCCCATGCTGTTCCTTCTTATCCGGGACACATTGTATATAATATTTTTTCTCACCAAGGAGAGAAAATGTTCTCGAAACGATAAAAATGTGTGTACCCGACTGGAAAAGACTGCAATAATAAAAGAAATAATGTTTGTATCGTGTTATTTCCTGGCCTATAACGTTAATTAAATGCAGCAAAAATTAACATGTTTATGTGAATTATAAACAATAGAGGTGTTATGTTATAAATATGAACGTTTTAAGATGATATGTATCATAAACCACAAATATACCTTTGATTCCCACAGGTAAAAAAATGGGTAATTTTGTTTGTTTTTTTTTTAATATATGAAACAAGGAACTAACTTAAAAACTCGAATAATTCCATTTGCGTCACGTTTTCGCGGTCTTGCTAATATGTTCTGATAAGTTTCGAATAACGAAAGATAAAGCAAAAGTTTCAAGTTCCGTCGTCTTATAAGGAAAAAGCAACGTGATGATTACAATTTTAATGATCGCACTTTATACGTGATGTTCGTGAAAAATAATAACTTTTGTGGCGGTTTATGGTTTTGTTTACACATTAAAATACAAAATGTTTCCTAATTAAGTGATAGTATACATTCCAAAATATTCCTATATCCCCCTGAGAATTCAACGCTTGCCAATATGAACCAATGAAATAACATATTTTTTGGGGAAATATTGACCAATCAGGTGTAGTTACGCTAAATCAACATTGTGGTAGCTACAACTGATCGGTAACTCAATAACTTTTTCATAGTACCAAATATAGCACTAGAAGATACAATTTAAGTTAACACATTGATCGTTAACACAATAAATATGTTCCAAACTGAAGACTCATCCTAAATGACAGCTATCAAATAATAAACGTCAACATTTAAGCATGGCAATTAAATTTAAATGCGGGTAGTTAAGTAAATTTTATATGGCAGCACAATGGTCTAGTGGCATGATTCTCGTTTTGGGTGCGAGAGGTCCCGGGTTCAAATCCCGGTTGGGGCTACTTTTTTTATTTTTTAAATAACTTTTTCGGAAAGACAAAATATTTATAATGTTCGTAGTCAATTTATTTAGTAAGTTTGGTTGTCACATAAGGCGTAAGCATTGAATAAATCAATTATTTGCAGTTGTTAAATTCATTTCCTATACAGGGTGGCCCACCACGAACTGCATCGATCTATACAAGGTGTTCGAAAAATAGACGGAGATATTTTAGAGGGTGATTCCCTGTTAAGAAATATGAAAAAAAGTTTCTATAAACATGGGTCCGGAAATGCAGAGTTTTCAAGATACAGGATGTTAAATATATTGCATGTCACTGGACAAAATTGGTTTATCAATTTTTGGAAAAAAAAATCACAAGTGCCTTGGAAAACAAATAATCAAAAGCATTTCTAGGAAAGAGTGTTATTGCAACTTTTCCAATATCATAACATAAAGTACACTACAACCAATTTTGTCCAGTGACATGCAATAAAACGGTTTTTATTTTTTTTTTTTCTCGAAAACGAAGTGAGATAGGAAAACAATACAAGAGGGAAAGAAGTTGTATTTTTAGATGCTTAATCAAACAAAAAATATTAAAGTTACAAAAAAGGTAGTGGCGTACATTTTTTTGATAATAATATTCGCTAAGGTGCCCCCCGGGACGCCACTGGACTTAATAAATTTAATCTAGTTAGGGCGAAATTAGCCTCTTAATACAACAAATAACATTGCCAAATTTCAACAGAATCGAGTAAATAATTTTTAGGACATTAATAATTTCATTTCTTATTTTTTTAATTTAACATCCTGTATCTTGAAAACTCTGCATTTCCGGACCCATGTTTATAGAAACTTTTTTTCATATTTCTTAACAGGGAATCACCCTCTAAAATATCTCCGTCTATTTTTCGAACACCCTGTATATGGAAAACTAAAAGTAGGAAAATTCTGAAAATTTGGCACCTTACCAATGCCGATGGGCCCTGCTCAACTAAAATATTTTGGTGAATCTGGCACTTCCGGTTATACCGGAAGTCGATATCAACTTCCTTGTCTCAAATGGAACACCCTGTATATTATTGCATTTTTTTATTCTAGGCATCATTTTGGAAAAAAAACATGCAACGTGTCCTATGTCTAAATCCAACCGTTTTTGAGACATTTGCATTTTTCCTAAAAAAAAACTACAGGTGCAGACCTAAACTCAATTAGCAATTTATACGAGGAAACCGCGAAATTTCAAAACGAATTTTTGGCATCGTGTAATAACAGAAGCCCTGACCTAGTGATCTCTGCTGAGAAATAAACCCGTTCTTATACAGGGTGTTCACAAAATATGAATAAAAATTACATTCAAAATGTGCTTAAATCTCGAAATTTTCAAATGGAAACCCCAATTTCTTTTAATGCGATCTTATTCACCACTAAAAATGATGACAAATTTGTGTAAGGTTTCCTATACCCAAAACCTAAATGCAGTAATTTTCGATTAATTTACGAAAAACCCACTTTTCGGGTTTGCTCAGCGCTTGGAAAATCATATTAGCCGTGGACGTTGAAAAGACAATGGCGGCTGAGGAAATGTCACTTGGTTTATAAATTATTGTCTACAATAATGCTGGCGCGCTTAAATTACACAAACGAAGATTATGTATCGCACCTTCTTGATATTAATTTGTTGCATTGTCCGTAGATAATAAACAAATTTAAATAATCTTGCTAATTGTATAGATTGCTAATTGACTTTAGGTCTGCACCTGTAATTTTTTTCGGAAAAATGCAAATATCTCAAAAAAGGTTGGATTTAGACATAGGACATGTTGCATGTTTTTGTTCCAAAATGATGCCTAGAATAAAAAAATGCAATAATATACAGGGAGTTTCATTTGAGATAAGAAAGTTGATATCGACTTCCGCTATAACCGGAAGCGCCAGATTCACCAAAATATTTTAGTTGATCAGCGTCCATCGGCATTGGTGAGTTGCCAAATTTTCAGAATTTTCCTACTTTTAGTTTTCCATATATTATAGATCGATGCAGTTCGTGGTGGGCCACCCTGTATATACCTCGTGGTAAGCCTAATAATCAGATAATACGATTAAGTCATTATAATTCCAGTGCTAAGAAAATATGTTAAAAATTACCCCTGATAAGATGTGACAAGAACATATTATTATTCCGCATGAAACATTTTTATTTTGTATTCTTATAGTCAAAAAGTTTATAATGTGTGTCAAGAAAGTTGTTTGTATTGTTGATTTTATTTTTTTATAATTTTAAGCACATCTGTTTATTTAAATGGAGCATACGAAATTACAAACCTAATAGAAGGGGAGGGGGATCAACCCCCAAACTTTCCCCATGATCTGCTGCCTTGAGTTTCAAAGATGAACTTTTTGTCAGCTTTATAGCCGATCTATAAATCGCCACTAATTGCAAAACTAGATAAAACCTATTTGTTTATATTTAGCGCATGATAAATATGTTGCGAACCAGATCATCATGTCGGGACGATCTAATTTTAAAAGAACTAAATTTTCTTTTCTGCATAATGATGCGCCGAGCAGACTTGCGTGTTGAATTAATTTGTTTATTTTAATGTTAACGATGCGTTCGCGCGAATCGTCCTTGTAGACAACGACAACTTAAATCCAGCATAAAAAGTCGCCTATTTAGGCCTAATTGCGAGTATGCGGACTTTAGAACACTCTGAATAGCAAGTAGTATTTGCATATAGGTACCTAGAAAAATATTAGTTATTACACTGCATAATAATTATTTATATACCAAGGCAGTGATGTTCAACTTTGCCGAGGCAAATAAACCACATGAGGCATAAAAAAAAACTTCACTGCCGAGGTACCTACATATTAGGTATATATATAATATATTGATATTCAAACCTACTAAAATATTTGTACTGAAAGGTTGCACTACTATAGGTAACAATTTCGCATTGTGCACAAAAAGTTAAATGGGCCTTTATTGGCCGGGTTTTGAATATTTGGTCACTTTTGACGGGCGATGGATCCGCGTCTGACGTTTGATGTTTACATCTCGTCAAGGCCTTCTCACTGAATAAATCGTACAATAATGGGCTACTTCAGTGCCGATTTCTGAGCTTTTAATGACGATTTTGAGACACTTCCCTGCCGATTTCAAGAAATATATATTTAAGTTAATTTTTATAGCAAATTTAATTATTAAAAGTTGCAATGGGACTGTACCACATTTTTGGCTCATTAATTCATGTGATTTTAAACCCTTCAAACAACATTAAAATTTGATGCCCAATTGAAAAACGTGTCGGTTTCTATTATTATATCGTTTTAGGATTTGTGGGAAATATTTACATTTACTGTTAGACAATGGATTTTTTATCAGTTTTAACTAGGCGCATTCCTGTCAACTAAAAGTAGCAAAAGCCCAACTGTTTATCCGTGGATACTATATTTATGTGTACGCGTGTGATCAACTGGGAATTTTTAGTCAAAACATAATAGAATAAATAAAAAAACACCCGAGACGTTTTTAAACTAATAGTATTCGGGCCCATGCCTACAAATATATTTTTTATTACTTCTTCGTTGAGACTTTATATACGTGTTCTTTATGTCCACTTGGACAATTTCTGACATGAGAAAATTCTCAGTGGCGGGGCGTTTTTTTGATCCTTTCAATTAAGGCCGTCCTAAAACGGAACTTCCAGAAAATGTTTGTCGGACAAGGTTTACCACTTGATTTTAAATATTTTTTCTTGAAATCGGCAGTAAAGTGTCCCAAAATCGTCATTAAAAGCACAGAAATCGTACAATAATGTAGCCCATTATTGTACGATTTTTTTCAATAAGTAGGCCTTGGCGAGATGTAAACATCAAACGTCAGACGCGAAGAAATCGCCCGTCAAAACGTCAAAAGTGACCAAAGCGCAATCCTTCAGTATACATATTTTAGTAAATTTGAATATCAATAGATTTGTTGTGTAGGTTGCACAAGAAGCAGCAGTTTGGTTTTTCTGTACGAAGACCCCGTACGTCATTATACTTGACCTCAAGGCCTACTATAAAGACAGACCCTGGCGCACAAAAATCACGTGACCATCTTAGTCAGACGTTACATGTCATTTGTCACATAACTGAAAGCGGCAGCTTGGGTTTTGAGAAGTTTTAAATGTTTAATGTGTTTTTAAACGTCTTAGTTTATATTTTAGAAACAAGTTTGTGTCTAGTGCGCGTGTGTCCTGGCGGAGGGGAACCGCCCAGGTGTTATTATGGCGTCTGGGTGGGAGTCGTGCCGTCCAAGAGTATTGGTGCCGCTCGCACCGACGCGTGAGCGCTGTAAAGGGGAATTCTCCCCCGAACCACAGAATAGGGAACCCGGAATGGACTATTATGGACATGGACAGTATTGGACAGTGGAGCCTGAGACACAGAAGGGTGAACTGCTTACGGGAGATCCGCGAGTTCAGTCGGTCCGGGTGGCTGGAAGCCGTTCCCGTTGACCACGTTCGGGATTGTGTATTTATTGTATTCACCATTCACCTTGTGCGAAATAAATCAGTGTTGTAACGTACTCGAGGATTTTCGTTGTCGACCCACGCCCTGATACGGTTTCTATTCGGTCTTTCATGCTGCCGATCAACTGAGACCTCGTCAGTATTTACAGTATACCTACTCAGGTTAGTTTTCATTTTTACTTCGTAAAAAATAACCTAAATACCAAAAATATTGGGTCTGTTTATATTATATTTATACATATTACAAAAGCCAGGAAGAAAGTGTCAGTGTCGCCATAACAAACATTTGTTTTGCCTCGGGATGAAAATTTCCGCCAAAAATGGATTCGTCAAATTCCAACTGAGATTTAATTTCTAAAAAACCCTTAAGTATGTGTGGCTAACACATTTTCAAGAAAGTAGTGGACAAATGTGTTGTGGGATGAAAATACCTATAAGCTATAAAGGAACAATTTTTGAGAATGTGCCAAAATATTGTGAGTGCAGTGCCGTTTAACTCTCAGCCTAAAACAGCTGAGGCAGGTTGAAAATTTTGAAAAAACATTTAGAGAAAGCTTGGATGCACAAAACCAATAATGTAATAGATGAAAGAAAACTTGCCAAATTGTTACGAAATTTGTTTTTTCTACTTATCTCCAAAAATGCCTTTTATTATATACGAAGTTGGTCACGTGACTACGCGATTATGCGTTAGCGCCGTGGCCTGTCTTTATCGTTGGCCTCGACTTGACCTATAGGTAGAGCGATCGTCAAATTCAAGCAACGCCGCGCGTAGTCGGTTCATGGACGGGTGATCCCTTATTATTATTTTCTTGCCAAATAAAACATTTTTTTTCGATTTCAAAAAAAATATAATATGTACCTCGGCACTGAAGTTCTTTTTATGACTCATGTGGTTTATTTGCCTCGGCCAGAGGCCTCGGCAACTAAATTCCACATGAGTAATAAAAAGTTGAACTTCAGTGCCTTGGTACCTACATAAATAACTATTATTAAACGATCCTGAAAAAATCAGCCGTAAAAAAATCAGCTGTGACACCCCTAACATGAAAAATGATTGATGATTTTTTCCAGGGACTCACCAAAGTCTAGAAATATTTGATGTCACAGTCTATCACATAGGAAAAGTGAAGCCTTGAGGGGACGTTTGTTTTCTGTTGACTCCAAGGAGACCACAAGGGGGCTAATACAAAGTTATGTTATATGTGAGTGTCCAACTGCCATCAGGTTTTATGTGACATGCCAGTGCCATAGATTCTGAAGGAGGCAAAATATTTCCCGTCATAATTCACAATTTTTAACTTTTCTAACTTCCAGATACTCACATGCGTCAATTAAAGGTAATGCGGCCGCCTGTAGTAGTCCCAATAATAATTGCAACAAGATTTTTCCTGTATCACCTTTAGTATTCCTACAATTCCCATTACGTAGGCATTACGTATAAGTAGGTAGTTCAAAACAAATCGTATTTAGAAAATTTTAAATTATTGAGCAGGTAGCTTCAGTCAGGTCTTTTTTAAAAGAGTTTTTATCTACGACTACAAGTTTATTTTAAGTTTTTGAGGTACCTTGGGTGAGAAATAAAATTACAAAAATTTTATAATGAACACCGAGGAAAACTACCATCATTAGAACTACTAGACCTAATCTTATTAGTCCATCCCGAAATCTGTGAAAGTTCTTTGGGTAGATACATTCAACAAGGGAAGAAAGTTCAAGTATACATATTACTATATTACAAATAGATTGAGGAACCTGGTAACAAGGTGCAACAGCGACAAAGCAAAATCGGCACTACTGACTTACCATACTTATTACTTAAATTCGTGGAAAAAATTGCTAGAAACCGATTTTAACTATAAAATAAATTTCTTTCATTTGACACTTGCCACATTCTGCACTTGCGTATACACAAAATTGTCAAGTCTAATTTTTAGAAATCATGGAAACCATTATTAGTTTTTACTAACAATCAAAGTACCCGTTATATTCATAGATTCTCCAATAAAATGGCATACTGAGACCATTAAAATGAGGAAAGAATAGGCCTCACTTTGGAAAGTGTAATGCTGGGTCCAATTACTTTAAAGAGTCCCTGATTTTTTTCAAAGCTGATTATTTTAGGATCGTTTAATAAAAATATTTGAAACCAAGTGGTATAACCCCGTCAGAGAACAAATTTCGGGAAATCCCGTGTCGGACACCCTTAAAAGTTTGAAAGGTTATATTACATTATGACATGTATATTTTTCTAATTGTGTTTTCCACCATGCAAAACTTTGAATTAAAAAATCGAAATAGGTCACTAGGTACCCATTTACTTCACGACTAGCGATATAAGATCCAATAAAAATTGAAGGCGCTAGATCATAAAGTCTCTAGTAAAAAATATCGCGAACGAGAGGGAAAATCTGTCGGAAAACCTATTTTAAAAAGTTGTTTATTTTTAGAAACATCGGTAAACGTGTTCAGATCAACATTAGCAGTCTATCTCAATATACAAAGTGTTAGCAATTGTCTACAAATACCATATTTTGCCAAAACATTTCCTAAAATATAGTCACAAACTAATTTAAATTGGATGCTACTATTGTAATCATGAGAATATCAATCTTACAGAACAATAATTAGTATCAGTTAAAACAAGCATTTTTTAGACGCATCAAAATGTTCCACTAAAACTATTCTAATGATATTTATGACAAATTTTAATTTGTTGGTACCTAACTATATACAGGGCGGTTTAGTTTGATTCTAGAACACTTCAACATGTGATAGAAAACTATAAAATGTGACTATTTTGTAATATATTTTTATCCACAGCCGCCTAATTTTCGACATACATGGTGTTTCAATTCTCAAAAATTTTAACGTGGAATACGAGCGAAATTACATTAGGCATATTTTTAGGGAAAACAAATTGCACAGTCATATTGGCCATACCCGAAAACCCCACATACGAATGTTTCACGGTCATAACTTATACAGGGCGTTCACAAAATATCTTCAAACATAGCAAAAATACGGTTTTTCGGAGTTTTATTTTTTTCTACAATTTTAACTTATGCCTATTAAAAAAACGTAAACAATATTAAATTTTAGAAAGTATTTTCATTAAGGAGCACCCTGGATCCCAGGATACGTGGATACCAATCAATTTTTAAATTTTTTCAGATAAAAAAGGGTGTTTTTTATTGAAAATACTTTCTAAATTTTAATATTGTTTACGTTTTTTTAATAGGCATAAGTTCAAATTGTAGAAGAAAATAATAAAAAAAACACCAAGAGAAAAATCGATTTCTTTCGATTTTTGTATTTTTAATGCGAACGCATTGTCTAAGGCAAGGCAAGGAAATCGTGGGAATTGATGGCTTATGTGAGCCCTAATCAAACTGCAAAGAAATAATTTTAAAATATCTCTCGGTGTTTGTGCAGCTTACTTGGAAAAACCGTATTTTTGCCATGTTTGAAGCTATTTTCTGAACGCCCTGTATAAGCTAGGACCGTGAAACATGGTATGTGTGGTTTGCGGCTATAGCAAATACGACTGTGCTATTCATTTTTTTCCTAAAGAAATGCCTAATGTACTTTTGCAGTTTTTGGCGGTATAATTTTGATCGTAGTAGGTCAAGGAAAAGACGAATCTGAAAAAATTTGTGTCAAAATGTAGATCTTTCGGAGCACTATATTTAAAAAAAAAATGAAAATCGGTCAACCCGTAAAAAAATAATGAATTGTCTCGACTTGAAGTGAAACACACTATATATACTGCGCGCGCATGCTACATAGGTTTTAGGACTTATTTTTTACTAATAATAACTTCTCGTGCCATAGTTGACGTATACAATTAGCCTTATTCTTGGACAAATTTAATGGATTCGACATTCTCTCCATTATAGTTGAGGAGCATAATGCACATTTACCTACTCCGTGGGTTTTTTGTGAAGGGAAGTTGCGACTATGTGGAATCTCTTTGTTGTATGCTACGTAATGGCGTAGTACCGGGTGTTTACCTCCGAGTTGTGGCGTTTGGTTTTTATGGCGTCATAAATCCAATATGGCCGCCATACAAGATATTTATTCGTTCCATCAAGAATAACTTCTTCCAGAGTACTCATACGCAAAATGTGCATAGAATATTTTCTATTCTGCATGAGCAGATGAACAAATTTAGATCCTATCAATTTTTCCATATCTTCTACCGTTTAAGAGTTATGATGTATTATATATGTCACCATTGGTTTAGAACCAACGGTTATAATGATTGTGCTTCTATTTACTCACAATAATTTTAATATCACACTTATATGGAACAAACATTACAAGTAGAGTCATTACAATGGTATGAAACACACTCTAATAATACATACAGGGTGTCCGGTTAATAATTGTCCATATAGCAACTACACTACACGTATTTCGGACCAAAATATAACGGTTGAGGCTAATACGCCTTAATAGAAATGTTGTTTGTCTGAAGTTCATTTTTTTAAATTGGAGTTCATTTTTTGAAATTGAATTATGGTTACATCTCCCAAATTAATCAAGCTGCTGAACTGAAATTTGGCACTATTGTATTTTTGAGGATGAAGAATAATAATAACAATAATAATAAAAATTCTCACCCTCACAATACTCCAAACTAGGAGTACCCCAGAAGCAACCACATGCTTGTGCCATTTGCGGATAAGCTGAAGATGCCAATTTCTATGTATCTCATAGAGCACTTGCGCTGTTTTTGAATGGAGCTTTTATTCGTAACTTTTTTATGGTTTCCTTTTTGTTGTTGCAGATCCATCATTTTAGTGCATCTTTTCAATCTGCAACAAGAAGGTCTCTTGTTACTTTAAATTCATCTGTTTGCGTTTAAATTGGCAAAATGTGCCCCAAAACACCTATGTTAACTCCAACATTCGAAATATAAAATTTTCAGCTACCGCTTTTAAATGTTTCAGAACAACTGTACATTCAAAATAAACAAAAAAAAATGCAAAATGAGCATTGGTCAAAACACCATTTGTTTTCTTGAAATAGTGTTCAAACTTTGCCGAGTTTCAATCCGTTCCATTTTGAAAGCGAAACATTTTTGGTACATTTTCATAAGGATTTTTTTCTCAAATGGTACAGTTGATCTGTAACATTTAAAAGTGCTAGGTAAAAATTTTATTTTTCGAATGTTGGAGTCAACAGGTGTTTTGGTGCACACTTTGCCAATTTTAACGTAAAGGGTTGATTTTATTGTTATGAAACAAGAGTACCTTTTTATTACAGAATGAACAGATGCACTAAAATTATCAAAAAAGTTGCGAGTAAAAAAGCACGATTCAAAGTGCGAGTGAGGCCTTCTGTGAGATGCATAGAAATTGACATCTTCAGCTTATTCTTCGTCCCCAAAAATACAGCAATGCCAAATTTCAGTTCAGCAGCTTCATGACTTTGGGAGATCTAGTCATAATTCAATTTCAAAAAATGAACTTCAACGCCCTGTATCTCTTAAATGAACAACATTTCTATTAAGGCATATTGGCCTCAATCGTTATATTTTGGTCCGAAATACGTGTAGTGTAGTTGCTATATGGACAATTATTAACCGGACACCCTGTATGTATTATTAGAGTGTGTTTCATACCATTGTAATGTTTGTTCCATATAAGTGTAATATTAAAGTTATTGTGAGTAAATAGAAGCACAATCATTATTTTTTTACCCTTAATAAATAACCGTTGGTTCTAAACCAATGGTGACATATATAATAGATCATAACTCTTAAACGGTAGAAGATATGGAAAAATTGATAAGATCAAAATTTGTTCATCTGCTCATGCAGAATAGAAAATATTCTATGCACATTTTGCGTATGAGCCCTCTGGAAGGAGTTATTCTTGATGGAACGAATAAATATCTTGTATGGCGGCCATATTGGATTTATGACGCCATAAAAACCAAACGCCACAACTCGGAGGTAAACACCCGGTACTACGCCATTACGTAGCATACAATAAAGAGATTCCACATAGTCTCAACTTCCCTTCACAAAAGGTCCCACGGAATACATTTATTATGCTCCTACTCGTATACTATTACGGAGCATTGGTTACCTTTGGATCTTTGAATAAAGAACCCCAGGAAGGAGCAAATTTGGGCTTAACGGTTTGGCGGTCAGGGAAGTGCCACAAGCCGTATAGCTAAGCATAATAACTCTACAAAGTAGCTAAATACTGACACCGATCACCGTGTCAGATATCAAAATATTGTGTCAAAACTTGTTACTACTCAGGGCAATTTCCGTTGTATTTTATAATACACGTGGAGCTTTAACTCCTTCCTGAGATTCTTTATTCAAAGCTTTGGAAGCTATCGAGTGCGTTCGTACTGTTGAATTTTCGGATTTCCCGGGCAAGAATTTGTCACCTTTCAAAAGGGTCCCTATAAACTGGACGTTTCTCAGGATCTCGTCCTGATCGCGCCCGGCCTTGCCTCTTTCGCGCATGCGCCCATCCCAATATTATTTACAATATTTCGAACCGGCCGCATGCCCGCATGTAACACTTTTTAAAAATAGCCGGGCGTCGCGGGCGTCCACAAAATTAGACCGCGCGCGATTTTGCAATGTCGCACGTATAAATATCCAGGACTGCCGGTCGCGCGGGGTTGCAAGACCATCTCGACCATTTCGAAACCGCGAAGTTGATGGGAAAATACAGGAAAAAACGAAGATTGCCGAGTTAGGAAAGAAGATATGAATCCAGCTAAGACGCCTGAAAACACCATAAAAATTTACAATAAATCAACTCTGTTTTGCTAATTACCAATATCTCGCGTCTACAGCCATCTTCCCCTGGTATTTTTATACACTTTTTCCATGAGAAGTGTTGGGTAATGTACACACAGTGTGTTTCACTTCAAGTCAAGACAATTCAATATTTTTTACGGGTTGACCGATTTTCAAAAACTTTTTTTAAATATAGTGCTCCGAAAGATCTACATTTGACACTAATTTTTTTTCAGATTCGTCTTTTCCATGACCTACTACGATCAAAATTATACGCCCAAAAACTGCAAAAGTACATTAGGCATTTTTTTAGGAAAAAAATGAATAGCTCAGTCGTATTGGCCATACCCGAAAACCCCACATACCAAGTTTCAGGGTTATAACCTATACAGGCTACAATCTATACAGGGCGTTCACAAAATAGCTTCAAACATAGCAAAAATACAGCTTTTCGGAGTACTCTGTACAAACACCGAGAGATATTTTAAAATTATTTCTTTGCAGTTTGATTAGGGCTCACATAAGCCATCAATTCCCACGATTTCCTGGCCCTGCCTTATACAATAAAAATACAAAAATCGTAAATCGTTTTTTTCTTGGTTTTTTTATAATTTTTCTACATTTTAAACTTATGCCTATTAAAAAACATAAACAATATTAAATTTTAGAAAGTATTTTCAATAAAAAGCACCCTTTTTTTATTTGAAAAAAATTTAAAATTGATTTTTTCGATTTTTGTATTTTTAATGCGAACGCCCTGTCTAAGGCAGGGCCATGAAATCGTGGGAATTGATGGCTTATGTGAGCCCTAATCAAACTGCAAAGAAATAATTATAAAATATCTCTCTGTGTTTGTACAGAGTACTCCGAAAAACCGTATTTTTGCTATGTTTGAATCTATTTTGTGAACGCCCTGTATAAGTTATGACAGTGAAACTTGGTCTGTCGGGTTTTCGGGTATGGCCAATGGGACTGTGTTGTTAATTTTTTCCTAAATAAATGCCTAATGTACTTTTGCAGTTTTTGGGGGTACCTATAATTTTGATCGCAGCAGGTCATGGAAAAGACGAGTCTGAAAAAAAAGTGTCAAAATGTAGATCTTTCGGAGCACTATATTTTTTAAAAAAAAGTTTTTGAAAGTCTGTCAACCCGTAAAAATTAACTAAATAATTAACTAAATAATTAATTGTCTCGACTTGAAGTCAAACACACTGTATATACAGGGTGTTTCATCTTAAGTGCGAACATGCCCGTAAAATTTGTATTCTCCATCCGATTTTAGCCGCGTTTTTTTCTAAAAATATGCCACCAAAAGACTATACGTTGGTGCAAAATTTCAGGTCTTAATGTCAATTTTCAAGGCCTACTACAATTTTTTTTTTCTAGTAACGAAAAATATTTAGCGATTTTTTTATTTAAAATCTGACACCACAACGTTAATCAGAACAACCTAAAACCCCCGTATACCAAATTTGAACAAAAAATACACAGGGAGTTCCATTCTGCAGGGTGTCAAAATTGAGCAAAATAGGAATTTTAAAGGCATCTGGAGAGTCAAATGTGCCATGGAATCCCGTCAAAATAGATGAATGATCAACAGGACTACTCAAAGTGTTGGTGTGCAAAGATTCAATACAAAAATGTACAGGGTCTTTTTCTCTGGGCGATGTCAAAATGCTGAATTTTTATTAAACTTTATACTGGTCAGGAGTGCTCTGGAATCATTGAGTAAATATTATAAAATACAAAAGCAATTTATTTCCTTACATCATCCAACCAACAAATAAAAACAATTGAAATTATTGGACCTTTATCAATAAAGTCACTGTCTAAGATGATACATTTTCTGTGCGTTTCCTGTTGTGGCACACCAGCCACCTTAACTCATATATGGACTTACTGACTGGCAGGCTTCTGTATTTTTTAGACTTAGTTCGTTTGTAATGTCTGGGGTGGTTTTGATATACTCGATTTTTGACCTGTATAAAGTTCAAAAAATTCAGCATTTCGAATTGCTACAGAGAAGAACACCTTGTATATTTTTTATTGAATCTTTGCACATCGACACTGTGAGTGGTCCTGTTCATCATCCAACTGTTTCGAAGTAATTCCATGCGGCACACTTGTTTTCCTATTTTGCTCAACTTTCACAGCCCACAGAATGGAACTCCCTGTATATTTTTTGTTAAAATTTGGTACACGGGGGTTTTAGGTTGTTCTGATTAACGCTGTGGTGTCAGATTTTAAATAAAAAAATCGCTAGATGGTTTTCGCCTTTTTTTACTAGAAAAAAAAATTGTAGTAAGCCTTGAAAATTGACATTAAGACCTGAAATTTTGCACCAACGTAGAGTTTTTTGTGGCCTATTTTTAGAAAAAAAATTAAGATGAAACACCCTGTATATATAAAGTCAAAGTATACAGGGTGGCAGTTTGAAAAGGGGAGAAAATCAGAAAATAAAAGAGATACTGGAGAGGTGTACGAAATGGCATTTTCCTTAGAAAAGGCCTATAAAAAGTTACTAAATATATGAATGGTTCAGGAAATTATGGAAACAGTGAAACACAGCACTTATGTAACATTAGACAATGTATATCTATGGTCAAACCGTTAAAAAAGTAAAAGCTCTTTTTGATGCAAAACAAATTTAAAAAAAATTCATTTTACTCCTCCGGCGTGGGTAAAACGACATATCTCATTGTAAAGTACATTTTAAGGAAAACATCTATCACAAATAAAATTGTTGCGATCCAGCAGTGCATTCTATATGGACCCAATCCCTGTACCAATTGGCCTGGTTTTGACTTTTTGCTTAATGAATGCTACAAAAACTATGAAATTAATGAAATTAGCATCTGGATTACTACAGATGGTAAAGCGTCATAGGTTAACGCAGTACAAGTATGCCATTTTACCTCATTATGTCAAATTTAGCTAAAACCTTAGAAAGAGAACACCGCTCTTGTCTACCCTGCCGTGTATACATTTTGTTACGTCGTTTTGAACGGCGGCCATTTTATATGTGGCAGACAAAGGGAGTACGTTGTGAGTTAATTTCGTGAATTCGTGAATTCGTGAACTAAAATGAACAGTGATTGAGGGGAAAATATACTCTTACAATGGTGAATTGTTCAGGGTTTGGTTGCAAAAGGATAAGTGAAAAGCAAGAGCCCGGGATTTTGTTTCACAGGTAAATATTTGACAAGCTACATTTGAAAGATGCCCTACAACATTATTTCTCTCAATATAACTTCTTCTTCAAATTCCCTCTACTTTTTAGTATGATAAAGTTCATTGTTTTGTTTGTAAATAGGACCGATTTAATTATTTTTTAACATCGTTTTTATTGAAAATTTCTTAATTGATTATGATAGTTTCATAAAATATGGGCTGGTTTCCATAGGCGTGCGTTTTTTTTCCTCGTTATTTGTCTATAAGGCTAAAACGTAGTTTTATATAACAACAAACAGGGGATTGATCGGTAATCAAAGACGGAATAATAAGAACAAACAATTCAGCTTTTAAACAACTTAGGGTTCAAAGAGATAGTGCTGGTAACGTCTAAGTAATTGCCTGATATAATTTCACTTGTCGAATACCAAAACCATAAATTCGACAAACAAGTGGCCACGGAAACTTTACAGAACCTGAATTATCTTGTGTATGAGCATAGAAGTAAATGTCTTTTAAATGGTATAGTTAAATATTCATGCGGATGTCACTAGAATACAACATATTTTGGCTATGTCGTTTTACCCGACTATGTCATTTTTTACACATGTCCCCTAATTTGCACATAACTTTTTAAAAACACTGTATTCAAATTCACCGCGGAAAGTTCTAGATAACACTAGCTAAAACTAGAGCCCCTGTATAACTTTTCCTCTATATACTTTTCTTTTTATACAAGGACACTAGCTAAGACTAAAGCTATAAATTCACCTTGAAAATTACCGAGAAAGTCATGAGATGAAACCTTATTGTTACTACCTTGATGATATTACCAGATACCGAAATATTATTTAATTTCGTAAAGCCGTTATGTTTTTTAAATATAAAAAAAATCATTTTATACACAGGTTAGGATGCAGATCGATTATTGTTATTAAAATTAAATTACCTGCCAGTAATAATATATACCACGGAAGATACCAACTTGGAAGAAGAATTCTCAATAGGTTATGATATCGAGATTTTATTTACTTACCATTTTGTTGTGGTATCATAATGATTTTATTGTTCTACCTATAGTGTCATTGACAATTTAGGTAGTTTTTGGAAAATTTTAGTTTCTAAAAACATATAATTAGGTACATAATTACCTACTTTTTTTATTGAAGAGTTGTGAGCTCCCAATTTACAAAAAAGAAAATTTTCTACAAATTAAGAAAACCTATTGAAACGGCTTTTAAAATGTCATAGAAGACAGTTAAAGTTTTTTTCCAGGATAGACTTCCAGTTCATTGTTAAAAAAATGCAAACCAGGAGATCTCTCACATAAAATGTGGACAATATTCTTCGTTTTTAGTTTTTTAAAAAATTGGGGCTAATTTCTAAAAAAAATTTAATTTAGTGAAAACCGTGTATATTTTGGGGAATTAGAAATATGTTATAAAAGAACGCCGCCTGTTAGAAAGTTGTTTAAAATTAAAATAACTTCATATTTATATTTATAAAAACAACTCTCCTTTCCCCGCATTCCCCTAATACTGTTTACGTTGGCTACCAGGTCCGGATCTAGGAAATTTCTGTGTATGGGGGAGGGGGTAAAGGTGAAAGTTGCGCCCCACAATGTTTTTGCGATTTTTTTTTTCGAAAAGCATTGAAAATCTCATTTAGCAAGAGGAAAATAAAAAATATAGTGTTAAAAATATAGGTATATAAGCAACCCCAGGTTTGTGCGGGGGTAGAGTAGCAATTGCAATTAGTAATATTTCGGTTTCGTGTCAATTTGTTAAGAGACAACATTTTGTCGATTTTGTTGCAGGTTTTCAGTTTGGTGTTTCAATCATCAATTTATCTCAAAAATTACTGAGATATTGGCTCGTAACGTGTTAGCTGGAATGAAATAGGTAACGTCACTTCCGGCTAAACCGGAAGTAATATTCAAGTGTACGGTGCAGATTTTTTTAATTGAGTATGTTAATAAAATTTAGTTTTGAATCGTTTGTTCAAGCGGTTATGTTCCCTAACTAAAAAGAAATAGTTTTTATTACCCCGAAAATACTACGCGTCGACCTATTAACATGGGGCCCGGGGCAAAGCCAGTGGCGGCGATATGGATACGCCCCCCCCCCCCCCCCGCCAAATTTTGCCAGGATGCATACATGTGGTAATAAAATATGGAAATACCGAAATTTTGGCTAAGATGCTAAATTATATACAGGGTGAGTCACATCTAAAGGCAGAGCCGAAAACACAAGGTAGAACTCTCTAAAATAAGCACATATTCATAATAAACATTAGCTCAAAAACGCTTGGTTCTCCATATATAGCGTGTTGAAATTATCCCAAAAATAACATTTTTTTTTAATTTCTTTCGAGCCCATTTAGGAATTCCAACCAAATTTGGTACACATTATGCATTGGACGTTTGCCATTTTGTGCAATAATTTGACCCCGTTCAGATGATCAGCGGCGTACATACAAATAGTTGCTGTAAATAATTGTAAAGAAAAGTAGTACGGTCCTGTGCCAAAACAAAAAATTGCCTTTTTTTGATTGCCCATTTAATTTGGAACAAAAAGCGCCTCTTGGTATTTTTTTATTTCTGGTACAGTTTCTTCGTAATTTCGGATTTTTTAAACTAGTGCCAAGGTGATTATGCTGGCATTTAGAATAAAATTATTTGTACCTACGCCGCTGCTCATCTGAACAGGGCCAAATTATTGCACCAAATGACAACCCATAATATGTATCAAATTTTGTTGGAATTCCTAAACAGGCTCGAAAGAAATTAAAAAAATATTTGGACAAATTTCAACACGCTGTATATGGAGAACCAAGCGTTTTGAGCTAATGTTTATTAAGCATATGTGCTTATTTTAGCGAACTCTACCTTGTGTTTTCGGCTCTGACTAAAGATGTGACTCACCCTGTACTATAAGAAAATAGTTCTGATGTGTAAATTTTATTTTCAGTTTTTCTACCTATCTGGGAAATGTTCTGTATTATAGCGAGTATTATAGCATAGCTTAACAAAAACTGGTCATGTCTAATGTCTCACATTTTATTTTATAAATGGGGCATGATTTAATATTACATAATAATATATTTATCTTGATTACAAAATATAAATATTTATTAAGTATAATAAAAATAAAAGGGACTCCGCCACTCCGAGTAATACAAATACCCTTATCTACTAATTCCCTTAAATATAAAATATTATTATTGCTAAAATGTGGCTGGTGCTTAGAGACATCACGTGACGTCGCAGAATTTATGTATTGGTTGTGTAAAAATTGAAAATTCCCCTATTTGTCCTAATAATAATAATAATAATAATTTTTAAGCTAAAACGGACCTACCAACGCAGGGACGGACGGCATACTAAACCCCCTAATCTCAAAATGGCCCGTAACTTGGAAGAAACGATAAATCGGAAATTTGATTTTAAAAAAATAGCTCTTTTACTAGTGTTGAATTTTAAGTATAAATTAATTAATTTCAGAAAAATGTATCTAAATAAAGTTAATTGACGCTATCTGCTTCAAACACACAACCGGCCGGCAAAAGCCGTAAAAATTGGTCAAAACATGCGGGGAAGATAAAAAAAGATGGACATAAAGGTTAATACAAAAAAAAAACACAAATCTTAATTCGCGAAGTGTACAAAAGTACTCAACAATAGAAGTGAATATTTTTCGTTATATCATACCAGTTTAAAAGATAATCTAAAAAAACATCAAATACACGCACAAAATTTGACAAAAAAAATTGCCTTTTTTCGTGTTTTTCGGGGTGTATTAATAATTTCCTAACAATCTGCTAATTGTTTCCTGAAATAAAAATCTTCTAAGTCGTTTGGTCGACACCGATTTTCAGCCTAATAGCCTTAATATTTTGCAAAAATTAATATTAGTGGATAGATCAGTTTTTAGGGGCCCCTTCCGGAGCTGGGGCCCCCCCACCACGCACGGCGGGCTCGGCGGGCGCCTAATCGCCGCCAGTTGGCAAAGCCCCCGAGGGGGAAATCACTGGCAAAATTGTGTACATTAAAATTCCAAAAAGTGCCAAAAATGCCAGATTTAGATTAAGAAATACCAAAAAATTCCACAAAATGCCAAAAAATACCAAAAATTCCAAGAAAATTCCAAAAAAAATCCAGGAAAATGGCAGGAAATTCCTAGAAAATACCAAAAATTCCAGGAAAATTCCAAAAAATCCCATTTTTATTTGAAACACCATGAAACGAGAATTAAATAATAAAATTGTTCTAAATAAATCGTATGAATGAAAAATATCAAAAATGATAATGAATTCGAATAATAAAATTAAATGGTATTTTTCTTTAAGCAGGGGGGGGGGCACTACACGTGTTTTAAAAATTCCAGACCCGTATTAACACATTTAATTTGTTGGCCTCCTCAAGAAAAGTTCACCCTCTATACGATTTTTTGATAATCCAATGCGGGGATATAAAGTTACATACAATAGTGTTGAATGTCACGTAAGTATTTGTTTTTTTTTGTCAAACTTTCAACAGGCGTCAAATAAATTATCAAATTGACCACACCAAAACCCGAGGCGAAACCAGTCACAAGTTACTGAAAAAATACAGGTTGTTTCAGATTTAAATTGACAAAATTTGGGAGACAGTGGAACTTTTAAAAATAATGCCACTTTCTGGTATACACTTAATGTCTCCATTGGCTCCCTAAGGAAAGTACAGGGTATTAAATTGCGCAGAAAAAGAGAGATATTTTTTAATATCACTGAAACTACATTGATATTTGCCCTAAAATATTATGAGATTCTAAGAAGCCGTGCAATAGTTATTGCCTGAGAAATATTGGTCAAAACTTATAAATCACCTTATACAACAGGGTGTCCAACTTTAAAACTGTACAAATCCGTAAAATCTTCATTTTTAGAGATAATCGCCTAATTTTTTTTGTTTGAAAGGCTTTCAAAAACCGCTTCTTTTGAACTTCCTGCCATTTTCTAAATGCAAATCCAGGGCCGGCTGCGATATTTTTATACCCCCGATTTTCACGAAAACCATTTAGCGATTTTTTTATTTAAAATCTGACCCCACGGCGTTAATCAGAACATCCCAGAACCCTTACATACCAAATTTGAATAAAAAAATATACAGTGAGTTCCATTCTGCAGGGTGTCAAAGTTGAGCAAAATAGGAATTTTAAAGGCATCTGCTAAGTGAAGTGTGCCATGGAATCCCCTCAAAACAGTTAAATGGTCAACAGGACCACTCAAGGTATTGGTATGCAAAGGTCCAATACAAAATATACAGAGTGTTCTTATCTGTGCCATCTCAAATTACTGAATTTTTGGAACTTTATACCGTTCAAAAATCGAGTATATCAAAACCGCTCCACATACTATAAATGAACTAAATCTAAAAAATACAGAAGCCTGCCAGTCAGTAAGTCCATATCAGTTAATGTGGCTGATGTGCCACAACAGGAAACTCACTGAAAATGTATCATCTTAGACAGTGACTTTGTTGAGAAAGGTGCAATAATTTAAATTGTTTTTATTTGTTGGTTGGCATTTTGTAAAGAAATGAATAACTTTCGTGTTTATTAATATTTTTTCAATGATTCCAGAGCACTCCTGACCAGTATAAAGTTTAATAAAAATTCAGAATTTTGAGATGGCTCAGAGAAAAATACCCTGTATATTTTTATAGTAAATCTTTTCACATCAACATTTTGAGTGGTCCTGTTGACCATGCAACTGTTTTGAAAGGATTCCATGGCACACTTGACTCGCCAGATGTCTTTAAAATTCCTATTTTGCTCAATTTTGACAACCTACAGAATTGAACTTCCTGTATACTTTTTGTTCAAATTTGGTATATGGTGGTTTTGGGGTGTTCTGATTAACGCTGTGTGGTCAGATTTTAAATAAAAAAAATCGCTAAATGGTTTTCGTGAAAATCAGGGGTATAAAAAAATGGCAGCCGGCCCTGGATTTGCATTTTGAAAATGGCAGGAAGGTCAAAAGAAGCGGTTTTTGAAGACCTTTCAAACAAAAAAAAAGTTTAGATGATTATCTCTGAAAATGAAGATTTTACGGATTTGTACAGTTTTAAAGTTGGACACCCTGTATGTAAAAAAGGATAGATGTGGAAAGGAATGGACTATCTGCTCGAGTATTGGGGGACCTTTAAAAACCTATTTTCGGATTATACACTTTTTATTATAGACAAAATTGCCGCATATTTCCAAAGTTTGTAATAACTTTTGGCGGAAGAAAAATTGACAAACTACTATTATTGAGTTGTAATGGGCATATGCAAAGAGCAGATCATTCGCATCAAGTTAAATCTTCAATTCCGGACTGCTCAAAATATCAAGAACATATGGAGATATACAAACAAATTCCAAAAAATGCCAAAAATTCCAAGGAAATGCCAAAAAATTCCAAGAAAATGCCAAAAAATTACAAGAAAATACCAAAAATTCCAAGAAAATACCAAAAAATGCCAAAAAATTCCAGAAAATTTCAAAAAATGCCAAGAATGCCAAATAATTCAAAAAAATATAAAAAAATGCCAAAAATTCTAAGCGCGTGGTGTGTTCCGGAATATTTTGACCCATCCCTATAGAGCCTTTATTTTTCGAGTTAGAAAAAAATTACTTCAACTACTACCAGGGTGTATTGTCCCAAAAATAATGGATTGATAGGAATGCTCAGGTCGAAGTTGAAATGTTGTTCCATGGCAACCTTGATTAAATATAAAGATCGTATTTATCTGCAATTTGGAATATCATGCGAATGCTTAGAGCAAACATATAACATATTTATATTATTGGAATCGGAAAAATGTCTGCAATTCAAAAATCCACAAATATACAGGGTGTTCCATTAAAAAAAAGGAAGTTTATATTTGTTCATAAATTTGTGACGCTCATTTGTTTTATCTAGTAACAGATCCTAGCGGTTCAGAAAAAACCCTACAACTTTCATTTAAGTAATATTTTTTCTAACTCGAAAAATAAAGGCTCTAGGGGTGGGTCAAAATATACGGGAACACCCTGTACACTAAAATTCCTCAGTGATTTTCCCCTCGAAAGCCCCCCTCGTGCCTCGTGCCTCGTGCCCCCCCCCCCCCCCCCCAGACCATTACCTGTTGCCTACAAAAGTCTCCCACGCTACAATCCCGCAATTCCCTATCTGCCCTCGCTCGGTTATCCCGAGAACCAACACCAACCACCGCAACCGCGGGTGTATCCCGTTACACGTCGAGGCGGCGCGCGCGCGCCGGGACCCCGTTGCGCAACGGTAGTTAAAAATACGGCGCAGGGGGGACACCCACCTTCTGGATGACGAGCGGCGTGCCGAAGTCCTTGCCGCCCTGCAGGCGGAAGCCCCAGGAGGGCGAGTCGCCCTTGGAGAGGCGCACTGTAGTGACGGCCATGGGGCGGGCGGGCGGGCGGGCGGGCGGGTGCCGGCGCGGGTGCAGCGGGTGCGGGCGGAGTACGAGGCGGTGCGAGCGGCGGGTCGGCGGGTAGTGGCGGCCGGCGCGGCGCCGTTCTTGCCGTCCGGCCGGCGGGAGGCGCCCGCGGTATTTATAGAAGGCGGGAGCGGGCGGCCGGACACCGGACACGCTCCGCGGTAATGGAGGGTAGTTGGGGGGTGGACAGTGCTGCTGGCACGGGCGTATTGCAAGTGACATTTTTGAGATTTTCACTTTTTCGCTTTTCTCGGGTCTAGTAACGGGACAATTTTGGGTAAAAATACTAAACTATTAAATTTTGAATTATTTTCCCAAAATTTTTGATGTGTCATCCCATTGTATCTGACAAAATTGACGTTTCCGGCGGTAAAAACCTAGTAAAGGTAATTACAATTCCAAGTCTTTATAATTTACGTTGTAAAGACAGTTACAATTTTGGGTTTCCATTAGTTCGACTGTTGACATTGTAACGCTATATTTTTGTCGGGAAAAACTACAAGTTTTTTAAAGGTAATGGCATTTACAATGTTCTTACGAAGTTTTATTGAGACACGATACGTTTACAATTATAATAATTATTATAGACTAAAAGAAGTAAATTTTTCCATTTGGACCTGTTTTACAATTATTTACTGCAGCCATTTAATTTTTTCATCTGTATGTTAAATCAAACGAATATGGTCTGTTTTAAGAAAGCCACAAAAACAGGTGTTACAATGTTTTTGCACGGAATATTTAAAATTGTACCCTGGAAAAACATTGTAAAGGACTGTGCAATATTTTTACCGTAAAATTGATCACATTTTTGGAATTGGAAGTAGGTACAAAAAAAAGTAGAAAAACTCTCTTGTTCTAAAAGCCTTCTATTGAAAAAAATACAAAAAATATCTATTAGTTAAAAATATATTATCATTTTTAATAGCCAAAGTTTTTAAACCTCTCTCCTGAAAACTAGACACTTTTCAACAACAAAAATATACTTACATGAAATTTAATATCTATATATTTATCCGAAAAACTACGACATATTTTTATGAAGTTCTTAACTTTAAATGAAATGGATAAATTAATTTCGTTCCTCTGCGCTAAATCTAAAACCATTAAAGAAGAAATCTTCGGCTTTTTCTTTTAAATATATCCACTACTTCATCTGCATGAATTTCTGTTCCATAGTGAATGTTCATTAGAGCCAAACCATTAAGTCTGTTTTCACTTGTAGTGTTTCGTAAATAGTTTTTCAGTCTCCTTAGGCTCGAGAAAGACCTTTGTGGGGTAGCAGTGGATACAGGAATGGTAGCCAAGATTTGTAGTAATGTGTAAATATTAGGGTAAAGGTTTTTATCGCACATATCTAGGCATTCCAAACTAGATTTCGGGGTAGGCAGTCTTCTTAAAAGCATGCAAGGTAGCTGAAGCTTTGATAGCTAAATCCAAATTTGTTTCTTTATTAGAAACCCCTTGACCTTGACTACACCACTTTTTCCAGTAGTCCATACCTTTAGGTTTATCACCCTTCCTTTTTTCCCCTCCATTTTTCGACAGTAATAATGATTCACGTATCTATCCTTAACAAGGTCATCGAATAACAGCGCACTAAAATTACACACTTACACGGTACACTTAATTCTCTTCTCTATTCGTTCACCACTTTTCACTTTTATTCCCTTCGAGTTCGCATGGAACAATACTGCCGTAAGCGCGGTCACGCGCCGCGGCGCCGCTTATATAGCAGCCCTGTAGCCGTCCAGAAACTTCCACGAATTTCCACAAAGTTCCGCTCATTTCGACCTAGGGGTGTGGCGAATAATCGAGAAACAACGCAAAGTGTCCCTACAATACAAAATAGTTCGGCTGCAACTGCGTCTGCCTCTCGTCAAAAGATGGCGCTAGGCGCTACTATTACTACATAATATATTCAAACGTAATAATAATTTAACTCTTCACTCCTCGTATTTTTTCGGTATAATATTAGGTAATATTTTGCTTATTTCGGGGGGGGGGGGGGGTTTGAACCTCCGAAACCCCCCCCCTTGGCTACGCCCGTGGCTGCTGGTTTATCCGCCGGGCGCCGCCGGGGGCGGGCGCCCAGGGGCCCGGTCCTGGTCTGCACATATTTATGTAGATACACAGTGGCGGTCATAACGGGGTAGCAGGGGTAGCGAAGCTACCCCTGAAGGGACCAACCGGGGCCCCGAAGGGGCCCCGGCCTCTACCACAATTCTTAAAAATTAAATAGTCCACTTATTGGACTGTAAATAAATGCGGGGGCATTGCTGACATATTGAAGAAAATAAGGAAAGGATTTCTAGAGTTGCGCTCAAACTATATAATGTGTACTAGAACCTTCCGAACGAATTGCAAACGAATGGGAAATAACAACAACCTTCAAAAATACGAGAATTATTTTTTTTTCAGATGAGATGATGGAGAATAGTAGTAAGAAGTTTGAAGTAACAGTTTTTAATGCATCTTTGGACATTTTAATTAGTCAAGTATCTAACAGATTTGAGAGCTCACTTAAAATATGTGAAATATTTCAAATACTGCAACCTAAAATTTTGCTGAATGTTACCGACAAAGAAATTGCCAACCATTGCCAGCAATTAATTGAAAAATATAATGAAGAAGTTTCAACAAATGTGATTCCACAAATTTGTCAGTTTCTTTCGTTGTACAAGGAAGAACCAAGAGAGCTGAAAACTATTAGAGATTTAACAGAATTTTTATTCGTTAAAAACAAATATGTATTTTCAGCTTTACCAGATTTGTGTACAGTTATTCAATTGTAGGTATTTTACAATTCCGGTAGGTAACAATAGCTAGTGCCGAGAGATCTTATTCGAAACTTAAATTAATTAAATCTTACTTACGTACAACCACAGACCTATATTATGGCTGCTTTACATTGACAATTTGTTCATGAATTAATTCATGAAGTCACTTCAAGGACAAATTATTATAAAAAGTGGCAATTTCTTCATGAATTAATTCATGAATTTCTTCATGAAGTTACTTGACGAATTAGAGCATGTTCTATTTTCCGTCAAGTTTTGCGTGAACTTCAGGAGAACTAACATTGAAAACTTTTTCACAAGGATGGTTATATTTTGATACTGGTTTTGTTTGAGGCATTAGACGAGGAAGAGGGGAGTACATAGTTTTAGAGATAATATACATAGATAAAAAGTGTGTGAAATGTTACAATATGTTTTATTTATGTATTCCGCTGCCAAGGCACGGCTCCCTCATTCACGAAATGATCACAAAACTCCTCTCGGGCAGCAACGCAAGCATGTCTTGGTGAGCATGTTTGGTAAGAAAGTCCAAATTGAAATATATAGTTTTTATCAAGCTCTTCTAGGATGGAAGTAGGACATTCGGGTCTCAAAAATTATGCAATGTGCAACATGCCAATGCTATAGTTTGCACTTTTTTCACATTCAAATTAATTGTAGTGTAGTTAAAAAAACTCTAAATCGTTTGGCTAAAATGCCAAATGCATTTTCAACTACTCTTCTAGCCAGACTTAATCTGCAGTTAAAAATGCTTTGGATGAAGATGGATATGGTTAGGAAATGCAGCACAAAAATATTATTTTGTTATTTATTCTCTTATGTTGGTATTCGCTAGAATCTGACATAAGCTGACAAAAAAATCATCAATTTCTTCATCAGTGTAAAATAGAACTTGTCGTGAATTAATTCATGAATTTATTCATAAACTTATTCATGAATTAATTCATGAAGTAATTGTCAATGTAAAACAGGCTTTAGCGATGCTATATAGGTCTGTGGTACAACCTTTATTCTGTGGTACAACCAAAGTCTAGAAATACCATCTCTGGACGCTGGTACAACTATGAGTATTGTATCAAGTATTGAATCGGAAACTACTTTTCAGGTGGATACTGATCGGATTGTGGAGTCCTTTTTTAATCGCACCAAAAGGCGCATTAGATAGATTGTTTCGACCCGAAAAAATTATATTACAGTTGCAATAGATGTATATATTTTTTATTTATACGTTGTTATTATTTTTAATTTTGCTTTAAAAAACCATTATAGTGGTTGTTATAGAAAAGTAAGAGAAAGGAAAGTTTGGGGGGGGGCACCAAAGACGAATCACCGCAGGGGGGCCCGGGATACTTTATGACCGCTACTGTCGATACACGCGTGCATAAACATATATAGTAACTGACAAAAGTCTAGTTTTCAGGAGAAAGGTTTGCAAATTTTGGCTATTAAAAATGCTAATATTCAGGGTGATTCAGTTTTAATCTGCAACACTTCAACAGATGATAGAAAACCAAAAAATAACCGCACTTTCTTCTATAAACTATATCATTTTAAGGCCTTATAAAAAAGTTACAGGGTGTTAAAGTGGCAAGAAATATGTGGAATTTATTGAATATTTTACAAACTAGTTGAGATATTTTAGTCATATTTGGTACACGTTATAACGGCATGGGTTAGCATAAAACCTGTGATATCAAACATCTTGAACAACCAGTGGCGTAGAAGTGGGTAATTTAGTATAATTTATTTTAGAAAAAAATAGAACCACCTTGTATAGCAATAAAATGTATTCAAATTCTTATGTAATTTTTTTTTGTAAACAAAAACGTTCTCTTAGCATTTTTTCATATGTGTCATGGTTTCATAGCAAATTTGATTTTTTCGTATTATTTCGGGGTACTTCTGAAAAATTAACTTAAAACTTTTCTCCATAAGTAACACTCAAAGTAGAAAAAATGTATTTTTTACTTTAAATACAGTAACTTTTCCCAATAAACTTACCCATTCAAGGTTTTACTTTTCAAGATACAGAGCATAACATTAATTATTGTATATCTTCCTTAAATGTTTTAGACCCTGTATCTTCAAAAGTATTGCCTTAAATAGGTGAGTTTATTGGAAAATGTTACTTTATTTCAGGTAGCAAACACATTATTTCTACTTTAAGTGTTACTTATGGAGCAAATTTTTTAGATAATTTTTCAGAAGTACCCCGAAATATTACGAAAAAATCAAATTTGCTATGAAACCATGACACATATGAAAAATGCTAAGAGAACGTTTTTGTTTACAATAAAAATTCACATAAGAATTTGAAGACATTTTATTGCTATACAAGGTGGTTCTATTTTTTTTCTAAAATAAATTATACTAATTACCCATTTCTACGCCACTGGTTGTTCAAGATGTTTGATATTAACAGGTTTTACGCTAACCCATGCCGTTATAACGTGTACCAAATATGACTTAAATATCTCAACTAAGTTTGTAAAATATTCAATAAATTCCACATATTTCTTGCCACTTTAACACCCTGTAACTTTTTTATAAGGCCTTAGAATGATATAGTTTATAGAAGAAAGTGCGGTTATTTTTTGGTTTTCTATCACCTGTTGAAGTGTTGCAGATTAAAACTGAATCACCCTGTATGTATTTTTAACTAATGGACATTTTTTTGTAATAGGACTTTTTTGTTAATTGCACAACCCAAATAGAGTATTGCCGAAAATAATCATATTAGGTGAATGTAGAATGTAGAATGATTGCAAGTTAAACAGCATACACGCTAGGTCAAAAAATATGTATAAAAATTTTACAAGAGTAAAGTACCCTTATTTCAAAAAATTCAGCAAAAGGTTATTAAGAAAAGTTGTTTAGAATTAAAAGCTATGCTTAAATAGCAAAACATAGCCTCCTAAGAAAAAAAAATTTTTCGTCAATGTATTTCCACAGTTTCTCAATAAACATTTAAAATAAAAAATTTTAACCTTAAATAAGAGTTTTTCAATATACACATTATCATTACTAATGTTTTACCTTGTTCAGAAGATTTTTTGCGAAATTTTAAAGTTTTGTTTAATATCGTTGCAACAAACATGAAGTTTGTGATTCCCTAAAAAAATCAAAATCTAAGTTAATTTTACAAATATGCTTGAATTCGAACAAACAATATTCTGAGTGGTTCTGTTGACCATTCAACTGTTTTGAAGGGATTCCATGACACATTTGACTCGCCAGATGTCTTTAAAATTCTTATTTTGCTCAACTTTGACACCCTACAGAATGGAACTTTTTGTTCAAATTTGGTATATGAGGGTTTTTGGGTGTTCTGATTAACACTGTGGCGTCAGATTTTAAATAAAAAAATCGCTAAATGATTTTCGAGAAAATCAGGGGTATAAAAAAATCGCAGCCGGCCCTGGATTTTCATTTTGAAAATGGCAGTATGGTCAAAAGAAGTTGTTTTTGAAGGCCTTTCAAACAAAAAAAGTTTAGGGGATTATCTCCAAAAATGAGGATTTTACGGATTTGTACAGTTTTATAGTTGGACACCCTGTATGTTGCACACTTAAATGACCGCACTGTATAAAGTTAGTTCGTTTGGTCCTTAGTTTTCAAGATAGAGAGTGACCAAATTTTGAAAAAAAAATGGTTTTAATTTTTTTTTCTTCGTAAAAGCACAAGATAAAAGTACAAAATATCACGTTTTAAAATTTACCAGTGGCGGAGATGTGGGTAATTGGTATCAATAATTCGACAAAAAAATAGTACGGCCCTGCACAAAATAAAAAAGAAACGTATTTTTGAATAGACCATTCAATTCTAAGCAAAAAATATCTCTTGGCATTTTTTCGTAAATTTGGTCGTAACTGTAATGTTTGTGATTTACTATACATATATAGGGGCAAACAGGTAAAAGTAATTAATTCAAATCAAACATTTTTAATTAATGCAAAACTACATTAATTTAACGATTATTGTTTAACATTATAATACGTATTCGAAGTGCCTTCCCCTCATTTCTAAACATTTTTGTCATCAATATAACAGATTAGCTACCGCAGAACGTATGGTAGTTCGGTTTGTTTTGAGAGTTTCCACATTTTCTTCAATGTTGAGCCTTAGTTCATCCCTGGTGTCGGATACCGTGTTATAAATTTTGTCTTTTAAATATTCCCAAACAAAATAATCAAGAGGATTGAAATCTGGGGATCTGGGTGGCCAAGAAATTGTCCAATTCCATCAAGTTCTGGTTGTCGAGGCGGAAAGCGACCAATCCAGCGGTGATTCCAATTCCTCACTTGTCGCCCATAGTAGGGTGGTGCCCCATCTAATTGAAACCATAGCCCCACCCGAAGCGACAGATCTTGATGTAAATGTTTGATTTGAAATTATTATTTTTACCAGTTTGCCCCAATAGTGTAATAAATCACAAACATTACAATTACGCCGAAACGACCAGATCTACGAAAAAATACCAAGAGACATTTTTTGCTTAGAATTGAATGGCCTATTAAAAAATATGTTTCTTTTTTATTTTGTGCAGGGCTGTACTATTTTTTTGTCGAATTGTTAATACCAATTACCCATATCTCCGCCACTGGTAAAATTTAAAACGAGATATTTTCTACTTTTATAGTCCTATATTCGCATATCTTGTGCACTAAATGTAGTTTTGATATCTCTAATCCTTGTCTATCCATTTCAGACAAGGCTCTAATATTTACGTAGAAAAAAATAAATCCATTTTATTTTCAAAACTTGACCACCCTGTATCTTGAAAAGTAAGGTCCAAACGCACTAAGTTCACTTAAATTTTTGGTATTTAAAAATGAATCACCCTATATATGAGTGAGTAATTACTAAAGTCTATCCAAGTTACAGAGGCAGTGGATCAAAACATTGGCCACCACGTGACCTATTCTCTTATTGGTCTGGCATCTGGCCGTCATAAAATGTAAAGTGATTCAGCAGCGAGCAGAATGCAGGGCCGGCTCTTCCCTCAGTCGAGTTTCCTGCATATTTTAGATCGGATCGCGAGCAGTAATATCTGTAAATTTATTTTGCTATTTAATGTAAGGAAATTTATTAAGATCCACGAAAGGTAGAAACACAAATTTTAGAATTTCTAAAAGAATTAGTTCAGAATTACAAGCCACTTGGAATCTCATATTAGTCCGACCCTGGTAATCGATCGCAAGGCGGTCATGTGACTTTGTTTATATGTACTGCCGCTGTAACTTGGATAGACTTTAGTCACTTTGTCGAACAAGTCCTACAATGTTTTTCCATTGTATCTACAATTTTAAATATTATAGAAGTTACAATGTATTTGATTTTAAAGAATTTCCGTGCAAAAACTTTGTAACACCTTAGAATGTGTGGCTTTCTTAAAACAGATAATACCTATTCGTTTGATCATGTTTAATCTAACATACACATGAAAAAATTAAATGGCACTCAAATTCTCTCCGGAAGAGAGTCCTATTTGGACGCATCTGCAAAAAAGAAATGGCGTATCGTAATTGATTTTCGAAAATTCAATTTAAAAGCTATAGACGATAAATTTCCATTGCCAAATATCACAAATATACTTGACACAATAGGCAAAGCTCACTACTTTACAACCCTCAATTTAGCAAACGTATTCCACCAAATCAAGATGTCATGCCATTTAGTCTCAAAAATGCACCAGTACCTCCCAAAAAGTAATTAATAATGTTCTCCGTGACCTTCAAAGCAAATGTCTTGTATACCTCCATGGTATTATCATTTCTTTAAATTGTAAAACAGAGGTAAAAATGGAAAATTGGACTTCTTTTAGTCGATAATAATTATGCACTTTCCAATTGTAAACATATCGTGTCTCAATAAAACTTCGTGTAAGAACATTGTAAATGCCATTGCCTTTAAAAAAACTTGTGATTTTTCCAGGCAAAAATATTGGAAGTAGCGTTACACGTTGAACTGATGGAAACCCAAAATTGTAACTGTCTTTACAACGTAAATTATAAAAACTATTGGAATTATTGTAATTAACATTTTTAGGAAATAATGCGAAGTTCGATAATTTTGTATTTTTATCCAAAAATATCCCGTAGCTAGACCCAGGAAATGCGAAAAAGCGAAAATCTTAAAAATGCCACTTGCAATGTTCTTGCATGCGTGTATCGATATGTATAATATAGAAATCAAAAATGATGTCAATAAAAATAAAAATATCTACTGCGAAAATAAAAACAATAATGCAATTTATATGATCGGTCTTGCGAAACAAATTTCTATTTTTTAATAAAAATTGAAACTTCAAATTTTGTTTCATTTGTAAAAATTAGGCCGAAGGCAGACTATTAAAAGGGGCCCAGGTTTGGCTAAACCGGAAGGCATTTTGGAAACGTAATCAGAGGAATTTTAATGATACAGGATGTCCGGTAAGTGTGGGGCAGGTAGGGAATGTCAAAATATCACGATTGAGCTTAACAACTAAGGGTCAAATCTCAGTAGTTACTCAGAGGGCTTTTTTTTCTTTCTTAGAATAGAATAATTATGCCAATAACGATAACTTACCAGTACCTAACACCTTAAGGATTGATTTATCAAATTTTAATCCATAAAAACATTGAGTAAATGATAAAAATAAATTTGGCGCGTTTATTGATGATTCTTATTATGGACTAAGTAGGACATCACTTGAAATGATTACCAACAGCCCAAATCAAATCTGCAATACAGGGTGTTCCGCATAAGAACCGATACAGAGCAGGAGCATACAGGGGAGCCCAAAATAAGGTGATTTAACGCAACTTACCTCTATACTAAGTTGCACCCCTGAGAAGTTATCGACCTTGAATGTGGGCTTTGAAATTTCGACAAAAGTCAATATCTCGGTTATTTTTGAACTTGGAAAAACCATATTTGGTGCACGTTGTGGGTGTACCAAGGGCACTAATCGACAGAACACATAGTTCAGTTGTACAATTTTAAAGGGATGATACAGAGTGATACACCCTAAAAATGTGACAGAACTTTTTTGTCCCTTGGTAGACTTACAAAATTGTTACTTTGTGTTATGAAAAGTTTAATTCTAAAACTTTTTTATTCTTGTGGTTTTTCGAAAAACTTTATTAACTTTAACGCTTTCCCCAAAAACAATTTTTGGTACAGTGATAAAGAATTTTTTCTCACTTTAAATGCTAGGTAGGTACATACAATCGATTTGCGAAATTAAAAGGGTAAGCGTTAATTTTATTATTCGAATTTTGGAATTAATACCTAGGTGTTTGGGACACATAATTTTGCCGATTTCAACGCCAACGCTGGACTTTATCGATATGAAACAAGAAAACCTTTTTATTGCAGAATATGAAAATATGCACTAAAATTGTAACCCAGCAATACCAAAACGATAACCCCAAAAAAGTAAGAAATAAAATCACGAACCAAAAACAGGGCAAGTGGCGCCGCGCCCTCTGTGAGATACGTAGAAATTGACATCTTCAACTGGTCCTCCATCCCAAAACACAGTAGTGCCAAATTTCAGTTCAGCAGCTTGATTAGTTCAGTACTCGTAGTCCGTAGATATAGACATAATTCAATTAAAGAAAGAACTTCAACACCCTGTATCTCTTAAACAAACAACATAAGGCATAAGGGCCTCAATCGTCATATTTTGATCCCCTCTATCTTCGGTTTCGAGATTTGCCATTCCCAATAAATCACCCTGTATATTCTATTTATCATCTAGTGCAGTAAAGTATTCTAAGATTCAATAATTATTTGCTGACGATACATTAATATATTTTATAAGCAATTCTAAGAGAAATATTTCAAAATTTAATGTATTATCCTATCGAAAAATATCATCGTTCATACAAAATTAGAGTTATTTATAATAGATAGCAGAAAAAAGTATGTAGGTAACATAAAGTATCTTGACCTATTTATAGATTCAAAATTAAATATTAACAAAGTAATCACATGTAGAATAGAATCTCGAAAAAAAGTTTAAAAAAATGGATCAAGAATTTCACAAATTATTGTTTAAAGATGAAAAATTAAAATTATAAATTATACAAAACCGTAATTTTCCTACTACGATCCATACTGTTCAGAGTACATTATTTTGACTAAATAAATCACAATTTGAAATTTTCTAAAAGCTACAGAACCCAATAATTGAGTACTGAGAGTACTTTTGTTTAATGAGAATACTCTATACAGTGTGTTTCACTTCAAGTCGAGACAATTCATTATTTTTTTACGGGTTGACCGATTTTCAAAAACTTTTTTTTTAAATATAGTGCTCCGAAAGATCTATATTTTGACACTAATTTTTTTCAGATTCGTCTTTTCCATGACCTACTACGATCAAAATTATACCCCCAAAAACTGCAAAAGTACATTAGGCATTTTTTTAGGAAAAAAATGAATAGCACAGTCGTATTGGCCATACCCGAAAACCCCACATACCAAGTTTCACGGTCATAACTTATACAGGGCGTTCACAAAATAGCTTCAAACATAGCAAAAATACGGTTTTTCGGAGTACTCTGTACAAACACCGAGAGATATTTTAAAATTATTTCTTTGCAGTTTGATTAGGGCTCACATAAGCTATCAATTCCCACGATTTCATGGCCCTGCCTTAGACAGGGCGTTCGCATTAAAAATACAAAAATCGAAAAAAATCGATTTTTCTCTTGGTGTTTTTTTTACATTTTTTTTCTACAATTTTAACTTATGCCTATTAAAAACATAAACAATATTAAATTTTAGAAAGTATTTTCAATAAAGGGCACCCTGGATACGTGGATACCAATCAATTTTTAAATTTTTTCAAATAAAAAATGGGGTGCTTTTTATTGAAAATACTTTCTAAAATTTAATATTGTTTATGTTTTTTAATAGGCATAAGTTAAAATTGTAGAAAAAAAATGTAAAAAAAAAATTAAAAAAAAAACACCAAGAGAAAAATCGATTTTTTTTATTTTTGTATTTTTAATGCGAACGCCCTGTCTAAGACAGGGCCATGAAATCATGGGAATTGATAGCTTATGTGAGCCCTAATCAAACTGCAAAGAAATAATTTTAAAATATCTCTCGGTGTTTGTACAAAGTACTCCGAAAAAACGAATTTTTGCTATGTTTGAAGCTATTTTGTGTATAAGTTATGACCGTGAAACTTGGTATATAGGGTTTTCGGGTATGGCCAACACGACTGTGCTATTCATTTTTTTCCTAGAAAAATGCCTAATGTACTTTTGCAGTTTTTGGGGGTATAATTTTGATCGTAGTAGGTCATGGAAAAGACGAATCTGAAAAAAAATAGTGTCAAAATTTAGATCTTTCGGAGCACTATATTTGTAAAAAAAAGTTTTTGAAAATCGGTCAACCCGTAAAAAAATAATGAATTGTCTCGACTTGAAGTGAAACACACTGTATATTTTCAGTTTTTTTTTTAATCTACTTCATGCCGTTAAAACGATGCAAAACTTTATACCATTATCTTATTACCTTTGTTGAAATATTTAATTTTCAATTGTAAATCATAAAAAGTATCTTTACCGAATTCTAAAGTTATATATATTTATACATAAAATTTTGACAAATTAATTATTGCGGAAATTCAATTTTAAAATTTCAGCTTTCGTACCCTCTATCTTTTAATGGAAACATTTTTGTAAACAGGTAAATGGGATGTCCTATTTTTTGTTATACCCTGTATTATCAGTTTAGAGTAAATTTTGTGTATAGTATATTCGCATTTATACCGTTGATATTTTGCCCATGATAAAACGGTCATTATTCCTTTGACCATAAAATGCCTCATGTTTCGGGCAGGGTCGGATTATATATACCTGCAACCGTAATTCAGATATAGATACAACTGTTTGAAGATTGGTTTGAACATCGTCTTTTGAGGTATATGTTTAAGCCGACCCTGCACCCATCAGTAATATATTATACCTGTACACAATGAGATCTTATCAGGTACCTAGTTGATTTATTTCAGAAAGGTCAACGGTATAAATGCCAATATACTATACCGTTGACTGAGAATATTTCAGTCAACGACTATACCTATGTTGTTTATTACTTGTCCTAATTGGTCACATACGGAACTTTTTCTAACCGATTGGGAAAAGAAGAGTTTTGATATGTCAGTTTTGAAAAGTCTGGCTTTATAATAATTGCCTTAATTATTATAATGAACCCCAATGCCTAATGAAACAATTATGATACCTACTACAGGATTTCAGTATATACAGAGGACAGACTTTGCAAAAAATGAAGTTGTGTTCGGCTATTTTTTAAATTTTAATATAAGAAAATTAGTAGGCAATGACTGCATCACTATAATTTTTGGGGCCATCTGATTTGCATCCAATATTGCTGTAGGTAATATCCTTATTACACTGCCACAGATTGGCCAAATAAATTTGCCATAAACAAGGCCTTAATCCGTATATGGTTTCCCAGAAGCGATCAGAGCTAACCATAATAGTTTTAATAATGTGTTCCCTTTGAATTTAACCGGAAGAGAATTATTAATCATCTTAAACGTGACGTCATTGTCTGGCGGTTGTCATGTTGCATGTGGCAAACAGGCACTTAAACTGCACATCCTACTCATCTCTACAAGGTGATCCAGTCGTGATACGTAGAAGTTCGCATGGCCCACTGAGTGGTTAAATTTTTTTTATATTATGATTGAATCACCCTGTTTATATGCACATATGCATCGTCAACCCCTTTCCAAATGTTAATAACGCGTTTTTAGTGCGAAATTTAGTGAAGGCAAAAAAAGATTACTTTTCCAGTGGCGTACAATTTTTTTATTAAAAAATATTATGGTTGACCCCCGCATCTCCGGCACTGGTGGAAGTAGAGAGGCCAAATTATTTTTAATTTTTACACTACACCAAATATGTTTGTCTTAACTCTCTTCCTTTAGGAGAAATTAAAGAAAACATAAAAAAATTAAATTGGACTATATGAAATATATCGAAAACCGTTATGATTTTCATACATGTTTACAAGAAAAATTATACTCGTTGTGACTTTTTCCATAGATTCTTGAAGTTTTATCAGCGTCCAGAGATATACTAATCTCTAGACTTTAGTTTTATCCTTGAAGAGTTGGATTGTATAGTAAATGAAGTTATAGACCGGGAGATGGTGACAGATTTTTGGACGTGATTTTACTCAGTATGCGCATTATGTTGCGTATATTCTTACAATAATAAGGTATGAATCAGAGAGTCATCCTGGGTTCTTCATATGGAAAAATGAGTTTTCATTTATTCGAAAAATATGCGTTTTGATATGATTTTAATCAGGCTGCCATGTGTTTTATAATGAACAATTAATTTTTCCACGTTTCTGAACAGGCTGCCAATGAGAAGTATGCAAGTTCTTGTTATGAAACTGCTGAAGAAAAGATGGCATACCGTTTGCGCATGTCCAAGTACACTTTATATCAAATAAATCGTTTAAATGATTAAATAACATTCAATTTAAATAGTACTTGGACTTGCGCGAAAGGTATGCCATCCTTTTTTCAGCATTTTCATAACAAGAACTTGCATATTTCTCATTGGCAGCCTGTTCAGAAACGTGGAAAAATTAATTATTAAAATACAAGATCACGTGGCAATAATAGCCCTTTGGACCCACCCTAACGGTATGCCTATGGTTTTCGGAGGAATTTTCTATTTTGAACTTCATTATGAAACACATGGCAGCCTGTATAAAATCACATCAAAACGCATATTTTTCGAATAATTGAAAACTCAGTTTTTCACATGAAGAACCCAGGATGAATCTCTGATTCATCCCTTATTATTTTGAGAATATGTGCCACATTATGCCCTTTGCATAAGGCATACTGAGTAAAATCACGTCCAAAAATCTGTCACTATCTCTCAGTGTATTACGCAAATTTACAAATCAAACGTATCTTGAATGACAACAGAAAAAGAGAATAAGGAAAACAATTTTTTTATATATACAGTTTGTCCATGGATTGTCGTCGGAATAGGTGTAAATGAGGAAGAATTTGGTCATTTGGGGTCCAGGCCTGCTTGTCTAAGAAATCATTTGTAATTTTGGTATCAAGTAGGCTTTGACAGAAACGATTTATATTCTGTGTAGGTTAAGTGCCTTTTCTAAACAAGATATCTAAAATTTTATTTAACAAAAGCTGCTTAGAATTTTATTTTCTATAGTTAGTTTAACTGAAAATTAAAGTAAGCTTTGAAAATCAGCAGAGGGCACAATAATTTATTCCGACAACAATCCGTGGACACACTGTATGTAACAGCTCAAATGAAATAATTGTCAAAAGTCAGAACTACTTTCAAATCGAATTGTCTTGTTCTCTTTTGCAATAGTCTCTTAAAGATCTTTACATTTTAGGTATATTAATTATCACATGATTAATGGAATGTGTAGGTAAATAAAAGAATTAAAATAAAACACTTAAACTGCTTTGTCGAGGTCCATTTATTTTTTTCAAAATATCCACAACAATTTTAAAATTTGTTTACTAAATCTCACCTTAACAATTTGACAAATAATAAACAAATAATTATTGATTACGTTAGATACAGATAAAGATTTTTCAAAAAGCAATAGACCCGTATACTGGAAAAAATTCAGTCAAAAGGCTGGGAATAAAAAAATATACAAATTTAATTTTCGACCTTTTTCGATAACGTAAAATACCAATAAGTATTTTTTTTTTCTTTATGTATACGGGCCCAAAATGGAAGCTCTCGTTCATAAAATTATTTGTCTAATTCACAGTCATAGGTTATAATATAATATTGAGAATATCAGACATTTAAATACTGGGGATATAACAGCTATATCAAGTATGTATGTACTATTTTCCTAATATAACATTATATGAATATTATTTGTTTCAAATTTTACTAAAAATTCAACAACTATTTTCAAAAATATACTAACAATTTTAAAACTAAAAAAACAGTTATTGTCGGTAAAGAAAGGCATCTAATTAATTATTATTGTCCTACCCTGCAAATATTACAATAAATATTAAGATCTAGTAATCCCAAGGAAATATGGGTAAAAATTTATTCTCTTAGATACTAAAAATGCATTGCAGAAATTATTCTAGTCACAGACTAATTATTAGTAATAGTTATTAGGATTCATTTTATATTTATATGATTGATCACAACAGTATTAATCACATAAAGCTAGCTATATGTTGTTGTCTTTAAACATGACTATTGAATACTGAGATATATTTTATTTACATTTATAACAATTTAAAATTTGTACTAATAACTTCTATATAAATATTTTATTTATTGTTATTTACTTATTGTCCTGTAATGCACATTATATATTTAAAAAATGGCCACACTCGGCCAAATAGTACTTATATTCTATTTTTGATAATTTTGTACAGTGCACATTTTAGTGTGCAATAATACTGATAAAAGATAGGAAAAATAAATTATTATTGACGTCAATAAAAACTTTTATCGACCTAAAGCAAGAAAGTAGGTATCTGTTGCCCTATCTGCATTACCTACATACATACACCATATCCCAAAAGTATGCAATCAAATTTTGCATTCTTTTGCACATATTTATCATAGAATATGAATGCTCCAACCATTAACAACTCATTTTTAATATTAGGCAAGTGGTACCTGCTAGGTATCTACTTCAGATGATATTTATTCATTCTATAAGAAGTACATACTGTATATTTACGGATTCATAAAACAAATTAAACAATATGTAGATAATGTCATATCTTTCTGCACCCTGTACCTACCAATCTTTTCATAAAGAGAGATATGTATGTACGTTTGTGATATGGAGAATATTCCCTAATTTTCCCTATTTCTATGCACTGAATCTGAATTGCCGCCTCAGGCCTTTTGGACCAGAAAATATGATTTTGTCAAGAGAAAAATAATTACTGTTCAAAATCATGTTATTGTATACTATATCTTTTTGTACGAAGACAGTAACTAAACTGTGATTTTTGTACCCAGTGCTAAATTGTTGTAAAATTATTTAGTGCAACAAGATGTAACAACAATATATTATGTTCTTATTATTGCAAGGTTTGGTTGCAGTAACATTCAACTTTTAAAATTCTCATTGACCGTAATGGGAAGTAAAAGTTAGGAACCTAAAATTTCGAGACAATTGTTGAGTTCACTGTATATAAAATCAGAGTATACCTACCACAGTGACAACTTAGTCTAAAAATGGACTAGAGTACTAGGGGGAAATTAATTAAATGCTAAAGTAGCAAACCACAAAATATGGGCACATCTACTAATACAAATTCAAGTATTATTCGCACACGGTCCCACAAAGAAAAATTTACTTAACTAAATGACAAAAGACGCCCAGAATTTGTTAAAATTTGTATACAAGGTGATACAAAACTATGCGGCGTCATTTCAAGAGGTGCTTTCCTCACCAAAATAAGATAAAAAGATCATATCCAAAAACTTACGTTAGGATGTAACATTTATTTTTTTTATTTTTACAAACGAATAATAGTATATTATACACTTAGGTTGAGAAGTGAGCCATTATATACCGAGCTTTTGTATATCCTGAGGCGCGTAGCGCCGAAGGATATAATATGCGAGGTAAACAATGGCCTTCTCAACCGAAGTGTATATAGAATTTTTTTTTACTACTAACATTGAAATATTGCCATATTTTAGTTTATTTTAGTCATTTCTCGCTTTTTTCAAATACTTCGAAACATCAAGTAGCCTGGGAGTTCAGTTGTCAAGGTGATAAAATGACACTAATCTTTAAATGTCATATAGAAAATTTTTCATTATTTACCTAGGTATTTTTTTTTATCATTATTTACCTAGGGTGAGAAATATTACTTCTCATTAGAGGAATGAGGTAAATAATGATGATTTCTGAGGTTAGTAGTAAAAAAAATTTAAACTTAATTAAGGACACAAGCAACCAGTAACAAGAAATCGGTTAAAAAATTAATATCATATCTGGAAAATCTGGAACCTGGAATATTTGTTTACCCATTGAATACTTTAATTTTAAGATACGGGGTGTAATATTAATTTGGTCTTTATTTTAAATAAAGAAGGAAAATGTTTTTGTGGCATATCGAGTAAAGGATAAGCACTCTAGTCGGGATTTGGATCCGGAAGTTCTACTGTAGCCATAGGTATGGTATTTCTAAAGTCACTTGAAACATCATAAAAAACTCTAATTGCATAAAAAAAACTGTAATATATATAGGACATAATCGTCACGCAGTTTTTTAAAGATATATATAGTCTACAAGCAACATAATATTTCACTTTTAAGGGTTTTTTAAACACAACGTAAAGGTTAATGCACCATACAATATTGTCAAAAGGTCTCTAAAAAGCCATATCGATGATAAATATTTACGCAAGTATATCCTATCTGTGAAATTATGGCATGGCTATTCACCGCATTTCGCTGCACAAGTGGCCAGCCGTCGAACAGTGTAGCCCATGCAAGTATTGGTGATTTATTATATTAGGCGAGCATGCAGTCACTTGTTTTTACTACAATATCTATCGTCTCTGTCTCATTCATCTCCTTTTACTTCTAATATGGTTAAAAAAGCGTTTTGTCTCGTATTTTGATGCCGGAAGCGCCTGTTCTCGAGCTACCCTGGTAAAATATAAATGTTCTCACTTGAAACCGTTTATTGAGGATCGTCCATCGACGCTTGGATCACAGTGATATACGAGCGCGATCTATTTCATAGCATTTACCACGCTCTGCTACTGGTAAAAATACCAGACTTATCAGCAGAAATCAATTAAATTGAATAGTTTTTATGCTGTTCTAAGTGACTTTACCGACTAAGCTACCGGAGCATACAGGTTCCATGAGCTAGGTGCTATTTGATTCAATTGATTATTAGTAAGTAGCGGTTAGATGTAGGAGACTTCGGCCTCTTCTACAACTACTAGAAAGGGTTAGAGGGTGGAGGGTAACCATTCCCAAAATTCGACATATAGCTACCAAATGCAAGTATCGAACCAACAATAGTGAATCCCTCACTATCTTTGATCTTAGATCTAGACCCTGTCAGGATACTTTTGAAAAATGAGCTGAGATCCTTCGTCTGATCTTAGCTCCCAAATAATATTTTTTAAGGAAAATTGTATTTAAGATCTTTCTCCAAGAAGTCTTAGTAATATCTTTCCAAAAACGATCTTGATCCTCGATCTACATCCTTTTTGGGACGATCTCTCCCAGCTCTGCCGCATAGTTACGAATCTCCCTGCATACCTAATAGTAAGGGGGCTGGCGTCAAAATTTCATAGGTCATTTCAGCATAATTTTTCTTCATTCTGTACGGTAGTTTTTACTTAATAAATTAAGTAAGGTTAGTGTCAGCTGGCGCGCCCCAGTGGCAAAAGGGTACTATGGGACTAGGAATCTAGTAAAAAAATATTTTTCGGGTCATTTTAGCAAAGCTGGAAATTTGAGATTTATTTGTTTATGGTGATTCCATGAAAGAAAATGTGTCAGCTGCCTGCGGTGGGGGGCAAAACTTAGCTGCGCATGTGAGAAAGTTGAAAAAATCCCGATGATTTCAGCAAAGCTGAAAATTATTTATATAATGAATTACGATATGAAAATCCTATAAATAACTCTCAGCTGGTGCAAAACTGTGGCTAAACCTGTTATACCTATAGCTGGGCTTTCAAAGTACCTATAGCCATAGCCGAACCTAAACACTGCTATAGCGGAGTATGTAGGTACTTAAGCGGGCGCCGCGCGCTGCCTTCTTGATGACGCAGCTAACATACAGTGTGTCCGTGGATGGAGTCCCCAAAAGGACAAATGGACCAAAAATTTCATTTTTCGCCAAAAAGTCATTCTTGATAAAATTTTGTGCTTCTCGAAAAAATATGGTCTACCTAGAGAATTTTGGATTTTTTTATACAGGATGCCCATAAAATACAAAAACATGTTATACCATCAAGAATAAACTACATTTATTTTTAAAAATATCAAAAACTTTTACTTAGAAAAGTTGTTTGGAATTAAAAGACGTGTCAGATTGCAAATTTTCAAGCAATTCGGATGACTTTGATTTTTGGTTTTTTTTACCTATTTAAATCAAAGTCGGCCGATTTGCTTGAAAAGTTACAATCGGACACATTTTTTAATTCTAAACAACGTTTCTAAATAAATGTTTTTGATATTTTTAAAAACAAAGGAGTTCCACACTTGGGAATCAAAAAAATTGAAGTTGGCTGATACTGATTTGTTTGAAAAGTGACAATCGCACACATCTTTTAATTCTAAACAACTTTTGTAAGTAAAAGTTGTTGATATTTTTAAAAATAAAGGTAGTTTATTCTTGATGGTATTTCATGTTTTTGTATTTTTTGGGCACCCTGTATAAAAAAATCAAAAATTCCCTAACTAGACCATATTTTTTCGAGAAGCAGAAACATTTATCAAGAATGACTTTTTGTCGAAAAATGAAATTTTTGGTCCATTTGTCCTCTTGGGGACTCCATCCGCGGACACACTGTATTTTACCACATTTTCTTGTCAGCTGACTATTGATTTTCTAAATCTGTAACTCATTAGTTTAATATGTAAAAAATAGAAAATCAATAGTTACCTGGCAAGAAAATGTGCTAAAATATGTCAGCTGGGCCTGCTTGAGTACTCCGCTTTACTTTGAACGCCCAGCTAACAGGTTTAGCCATTTTGCACCAGCTGACAGTTCTTTCTACGATTTCCATATCGAAATTTATTATAATATAAATAATTTTCAGATTTGCTAAAATAACCCCAAAAAAATTTTTTTTGCCGGATTCACAACACTTTACTACCCTTAGGTCACGGGTTTGTGCCAGCTGACACATGAGTCTTTAATAGGCTTTGAAACATCAACCTGAAGTGAAAAGATGAACTTTGGTGAAATGACCTGGTCAAATTTGACGCCAGCTCCCTGACTAGTACGTACGTACCGAAAAAAAAAACAGTATTATTACCGGGCGTTACATTTTCTTCGCCATCCACGTTCAGCGCACGCTCGCAGAGGTTGTTGTAGTATCCCCGGCTCAGTGGCGTAGCTATGCTAGGGCAATTCGGGGCGGCGCCCCGGGGCCCCACGGGTTTAGGGGTCCCTTAATCCTTGACATTCCTTTCGTACTTGACAATATTTCTCTCCCTTAATAAATATTTTTTTAATCGCCAAAAAGGCGAAAACATTTTTATTAAAAATGCAGGCAATCCTGATTGCGCCTCTTTTAAATATATTCCTCGCTACATCAGCCTAACACTCAAGTATTTCTTGTTCTTGTGACAAACGCGACACCGCTCGCCGGCCGTGTATTCCCACATTGCCAGACACAACAGAGTCATAGAGTTGTTTTGTTCAACACTCAGTAGCGATTATTATTATGTTACGTGTGTATATTAATATTAATTCTCAAAAAAAACTATTGCGGACGAGCTGATTTTTTCCAGAATTGTTCTTGGATTGTATTCCAATCAAACGATGACACAGTGCTGGTTTATCCGCTGGGCGCTCGGGGCGATCTGCACATTATGCTCATGCAAAAACATCACGGGCGTAGCCAAGGGGGGGGGGTTTCGGGGGTTCAACCCCCCCCCCCCCCCCCCCCCCGAAATAAGCAAAATATTACCTAATATTATACCGAAAAAATACGAGGAGTGAAGAGTTAAATTATTATTACGTTTGAATATATTATGTAGTAATAGTAGCGCCTAGCGCCATCTTTTGACGAGAGGCAGACGCAGTTGCAGCCGAACTATTTTGTATTGTAGGGACACTTTGCGTTGTTTCTCGATTATTCGCCACGCCCCTCGGTCGAAATGAGCGGAACTTTGTGGAAGTTCGTGGAAGTTTCTGGACGGCTACTGGGCTGCTATATAAGCGGCGCCGCGGCGCGTGACCGCGCTTACGGCAGTATTGTTCCATGCGAACTCGAAGCGAATAAAAGTGAAAAGTGGTGAACGAATAGTGAAGAGAATTAAGTGTACCGTGTAAGTGAGTAATTTTAGTGCACTGTTATTCGATGACCTTGTTAAGGATAGATACGTGAATCATTATTACTGTCGAAAAATGGAGGGTAAAAAAAGGAAGGGTGATAAACCTAAAGGTATGGACTACTGGAAAAAGTGGTGTAGTCAAGGTCAAGGGGTTTCTAATAAAGAAACAAATTTGGATTTAGCTATCAAAGCTGCAGCTACCTTGCATGCTGATAAGAAGACTGCCTACCCCGAAATCTAGTTTGGAATGCCTAGATATGTGCGATAAAAACCTTTATCCTAATATTTACACATTACTACAAATCTTGGCTACCATTCCTGTATCCACTGCTACCCCAGAAAGGTCTTTCTCGAGCCTAAGGAGACTGAAAAACTATTTACGAAAAACTACAAGTGAAAACAGACTTAATGGTTAATGAACATTCACTATGGAACAGAAATTCATGCAGATGAAGTAGTGGATATATTTAAAAGAAATAGCCGAAGATTTCTACTTTAATGGTTTTAGATTTAGCGCAGAGCAACGAAATTAATTTATCCATTTCATTTAAAGTTAAGAACTTTATAAATATGTCGTAGTTTTTCGGATGAATATATAGATATTAAATTTCATGTAAGTATATTTTTGTTGTTTTATTTACTTCTCAAACTAAACCCCCCCCCCCAAAACTAAATCCTGGCTACGCCCGTGAAAAACATTATAACTGACAAATGTCTAGTTTTCAGGAGAGAGGTTTAAAAACTTTGGCTATTAAAAATGATAATATATTTTTAACTAATAGATATTTTTTGTATTTTTTTCAATAGAAGGCTTTTAGAACAAGAGAGTTTTTCTACTTTTTTTTGTACCTACTTCCAATTCCAAAAATGTGATCAATTTTACGGTAAAAATATTGCACAGTCCTTTACAATGTTTTTCCATGGTACAATTTTAAATATTCCGTGCAAAAACATTGTAACACCTGTTTTTGTGGCTTTCTTAAAACAGACCATATTCGTTTGATTTAACATACAGATGAAAAAATTAAATGGCTGCAGTAAATAATAGTAAAACAGGTAAAAATGGAAAAATTTACTTCTTTTAGTCTATAATAAGTATTATAATTGTAAACGTATCGTGTCTCAATAAAACTTCGTAAGAACATTGTAAATGCCATTACCTTTAAAAAACTTGTAGTTTTTCCCAACAAAAATATAGCGTTACAATGTCAACAGTCGAACTAATGGAAACCCAAAATTGTAACTGTCTTTACAACGTAAATTATAAAGATTTGGAATTGTAATTACCTTTACTAGGTTTTTACCGCCGGAAACGTCAATTTTGTCAGATACAATGGGATGACACATCAAAAATTTTGGGAAAATAATTCAAAATTTAATAGTTTTGTATTTTTACCCAAAATTGTCCCGTAACTAGACCCGAGAAAAGCGAAAAAGTGAAAATCTCAAAAATGTCACTTGCAATACCCTTGTATGCGTGTATCGATATGTAGAATTTAGAAATCAAAAATGATATCAATAAAAATAAAAATATCTCCTGGGAAAATAAAAACAATGCATTTTATTATATCAGTTTTGCGAAAATAATCTGCATGCACATTTATGTTTTTATTTTCTATTTTGTAATAAAAAGTGAAACCCAAATTTGGTTTCAACTAAAAGAGTGGCCGACGACAGTCTATATTAAAAGGGGCCCTAAATCTATAGTGTCCAGGGCCCGAAGTTTGGCTAAACCGGCACTGCGATGACACTCAAAATCCCGTAATGAAGAATGGAATAGAGGAGGTTTCGTATTTATATTTTAACAAAAAAATATGTTGACAAAAGCCGCAGCTATAGGTAATTTGATTCCCTACAGTTTTTCTTATTTTTATTTGTAACTTTTTAATTTTACGAATTATAGAAGAAAACGTCGCTTAATAAACCCAGAACTTGTAAAATAACAAAGTTATAAAATAAATTCATAAAGCAAGGTTGCAGACAACTTTTTTATCTACAATTTTTATCGGTGTTTTTTTTTTTTTGTTAGAAATAAGTAAGAAACCATTCTTACTGCGAGGTCTTTAACGAGGGTCTAAGTGTGATCTTTTTGGTTGGATAGGTACTACTAAACAATGAGTGAGTAACCTTAAAGAATTACTTTCCTGCAATTTTTTTCATTTGATGCAGAATTCTGCACCAGGGCCCCAAGACGCCTAGCTACGCTACTGCCCGGCTAGCATTTTCATATGTTACCGACAAGAAAAAGCCCTCGGCTTGCTGAACACCTCTTTATAACTTCAGATGTATTTATTCGTTTTCCTGTGTAACATAATTACTAATCATACCTACCTAGTCGTTAGTTAAGATATTTAAAAAATAAAAAATGAGCTTGGATAATCTCCCTGAAGATTTTGAATACATTAGTGATGGCGATAACAAATTTAAAACAAATATAAAGAATATATTCGAGGTTGAAGTAAGTATTTTCATATCTTTATTTCATTTCAAATTTATAGGTTAGAATACGCTAATGCATAACGTCAACAGTGTCAACACTGGCCTAAGAATATGTCAGAAAGACACTAGATACAGGAGACAGATTTTGCAAAAAATTAAGTTGACCAGATATTTTGTGGTAGATTTAAATAGATAAGTCTGGACCGACATACTATATTAAAGACCCGAGCATGACGTCATATTTCATTCACGTTTTTCAGCTACGAAAAGTTTCTCGGTAATTTTAAAGATAAATTATTGATGGTTCAAAAATAATTAAACCTGTGTAGAATTTTTCGAGGAATTCTAATATGACGTCAGACTTAATATACCTACAGGGGCATCGTTAAAAAGGTGTTTCTCGGTAATTTTAAAGATAAACTTATGGTTCAAAAACTAAGCTTGTCTAGAATTTTCAGGAGAATTCGAATATGGTGTCAGACTTAATGTACAGAGCGTTGTTAAAAAGTGTTTCTGGGTAATTTTAAAAATAAACTTAATATTCAAAAATTAAAATTGTGTAGAATTTTCCTAGGAATCCTAATATGACGTCAGAGTTAATATACCTACAGGGCGTCGTTAAAAAGGTGTTTCTCGGTAATTTTAAAGATAATGATGGTTCAAAAACTAAGCTTGTCTAGAATTTTCAGAGGAATTCGAATATGGTGTCAGACACCTCATGACTTAAGTGTATGTGTGGACAAAAATATAGGATTGGGTGATAACAAAAGAAAAAAATGATGAATACCTGCGTATCACTCCGGTTGCTTATGTTAGAGTGTAGGTATATTTATTTTACAATAAAAAAATAAAAATGACCCGATATCCAAAAAAATATTTATGACCTGTTTTCCTACCTCTTAACAATCTTAACTTTACTATAAACTTCTTCCCGCCATCGAACCCAGTTATCTATACTTGTCTCCAATGTGGGTTACGCTCTTATTCTATATGTTACAGACGAAAACGAATAAATACGTCTGTAACTTATGCAGAGGTGTTCGGCAAGCCGAGCGCTTTTTTTTGTCGGTAACATATGAAAATGCGCCCGGCTACTCCAGCACATCCTCCTCCGGCTTCTCTCGTCGGGACCCTCCGTCTCGGACCTCCGGCGGCGCCAGCACCGCCAGCCGCACCCCGGCCTACTTGGACGCGCCGATGGCCGCCTGCCGCCTCAGGTTGGGGCTGACGCAGCCGACGAGCACCAGCCCGACGAACAGGAAGCCGCACATCGCGACGTTGGCCCACGTGTCGCTCGCCCTGTAGAAGATCTCCGAGTACAGCGAGGTGAACGCGATGCCGAACGTGTTGCTGGCGGCGTTCAGCAGTCCGGCCGACGTGCCCTCTGGTTCCGGGTAGGTCAGCTCGGTGCTGAGCTCGAAGCCGACGGGCAGCAGGCCGGTCATGAAGAAGCTGGAAGGGGGAAGGACGGGTTACCGATCGACCCACCATTCAATCACAAGTGACAGAAAAATACCATTGGGTATTTAGTCCAGTTGCCAGCCAGCAACGCTATAACCTTGACGTCAATACGACGTCGAATATTGGTGACAAGCTGTTTACTCATATTTTGTTAAATATAGGACGTCGAATCGACGTCGATTTTGCGTCGTTTACGTATGTTCCATTATTGGAGGTTATAAGACGAAATTACGTCGAAATAAATTACTTCTAGGCATAGTTTTTATTCTCATGATAGTTAACGTCGAGAAGACGTGATACTGCAGCCTGCGCTTGCGCAGTGCGCGTCCTAACCGGCAGTCCGCGCCGCCGCACCGTCCACCGTCTCCACCTTCCGGTCTCCAACGCAGCACTCCACGCCGTTGCCGTTATTGTCTGGAGCTGTTCTCGCGGGCACGTGTCGTTCCCTGTTATTAACTTAGCTATTGTGTGGATCCGGTGTTCCGGTGCTTCGCGATGTAGTACTTGAGTGAGTTTTTATTGTCTATTATCCCCTATGTAAGTATTAAAAGCTCGAGAAAAAGTAAACATGTAGCCCAATGCCACACCGCTTCCCTAGCCACCATGATGGATTTACATTACGCAAATTTTAACATAATCACCTGGCATAAAATTAATCATCCAAATGACACTCAAATGCAAGGTTCCTTGTTCAAAGTGATTTAATTGTCCATTTTGTACTGAAAAATTCAATACTACCTTCTACCATTTTATTTATCCCTATTGTTATTATAACTTGTGTTGTGGATATTGTGGTTGTTTTAGCTGCCTCCATGGCAACGTTAGTACAAGCCCCAAATCCAGAGCATGTGCTGACTGAAGCTGCTGTTGGCTCCTGCCTGGACTTCATTATTGTGTTGCTTCCCAAATCATGCCTATCTTTCTGATTTCGTTAATGTTATACCGCACTGATGATTGCCGGAATAGCATGAATTAGATACTTTCTCTTGTATTCTATTTTATTTATGTTTTTGTATTGTTTTTTATTTATTTTTTTATTGTGTTTGTTGGTAGTTAAAATATAATAAACGTATATTGCTTAAAAAATGTATTTCATTTACAAATAACAAACCCTTTCGAGTATAAAAGTTTGTTCAGCAAGGGTTCAGCGCACGTTCGGCCCTACGTCACAACTCCCGTCCTTGTCTAACTCGTGAATATACGATCGATATCAATCGTATATTCACGAGTAAGACAAGGACGGGAGTTGTGATGTAGGGCCGAACAATCGCTGAACAAACACTATGCGTTGCGACGCCATTACGTAATTTTGCACGCCCTATTACATTACGTAATTTTGCACGTCTTATTAGACGTCGCTGAGCACGTAAATTCTCTGTGAGACATTGCTGTCGATTCTACGTGTTTTCTGCGTCGAACTTTTCGTCGATCGACGTAATGCGGTACGTCTATTCAACGTAGAAGAAACGTCTTTTTGCTGGCTGGGTTGCCAGGTCGAAATCAAGGGGGTTTACTCCGAATAAGTGAGGAAGTTTTGATTTTTTGGTAATCGGTAGATTTTAGTGTCCTATTGAACATACTACATTTGCCCTTCCGCATCTTTGCCGCGCGCGCCGCCATGTTGCCAAGATGGCGTTCAAAACGGATTTTTTCAAAATATCTCGCTTTCGGTGTATAGCGCCAAATATCTATTATAATATTTATAGAAGAGAAAATTTGCCACAACAAAGAACAAAGGTTTTATGCTTTTTTTCTCCTAACTTTAATAGTTTAGGCGCGACACGCGATTCATTGCTGCATGTATGTTATCGATAGCGAAGATGGATATTTACCTGCTTTTGTCCAACACATATTGGCAACCCTGCTTATAGAAATGTACCGCGCGGGAAAATTGCTCACACATTAATTTCTGTACCCGCACCCCCTCCACTAACCGTTTCGTTGGGTTGGGAGTGGGCAGTGTTGCCAATTTATTACAATTGTAACAGAGATCTAGTTCCTTTGACAATAATTTATATTACCCTGTTACTTTTTAACGAAATCTTTTACTATTTATATTTACCTGCAGAAGAAATAATTTAGTAAAACGGAAAAATAAAGAATCGTACGAGAAATATTTATTTGATGGAATTAACGGAAGAAGAAAAAGTTCAACGTAACATTTATAGTTTGTTTATTGTATAGATTTTTTAGAGTATAGATAATTTTATCGTGCCATGGAGTATAAAAACTGTTTTATCTGCAAAGACACTCTCGCAGAGGGTCAGATTATTGAAGTTAAAGAAAGAGTTTGGCCACTTTTCGACGTTTAGGAAGAAGAGAAAAGAGAGTAAATTTTTTAAAACGAGAAAAATTACTCTTTTTATAAAAAGGTTTTAAAAAATACATTGAGAAGAAGGTTAAATTTTTTTATTTTTTCTGTTTTACCAAATTATTTCTTGCTTCCGCAGGTAAATATAAATAGTGATAGATTTCGTTAAAAAGTAATATCGTAATAAAGGAAATAGATCTGTTACAATTGTAATAAACTGGCAACACTGCACTCCCAACCCAACGAAACGGGTAGTGGTGACGCGTGTACAGAAATGTGTGAAGTGAACCATGGCCTTCTACGATTACGGAGGCCATGGTGTGAGCAATTTTCCCGCGCGGTACGTTTCTATAAACAGGGTTGCCAATGGGGCGGCGGTGTCCGAGTGGGTCTTTGGATTAGACCCACGCTTTGGCACCGTACGTCGTGGGTTCGAGTCCCACCACGCTATGTGCCATGGGTGTTGTGTTTGTATTTATGTTTGTGTTTGTCTTTAGGTTTAAGTGTATACATACAAGCACAGAATAGTCACCGTAATGGCTATTCTGTGATACAAGGCATAGCTGGCAAGGAATGGCTCCGAGCCAGACAAACTCCTGCCAGCGCTAAGAAGGAGGATGAAACAAGCCTCGCCTCTGGGTTAATGGCCGCCGATGTCTAGCCCATAAAAAAAGGGTTGCCAATATGGGTTGTGCAAAAGCAAGTACTTAAATATCCATTTTCATTATTGACAACATACATGCAGCAATAAATCAGCTGTCGTCCCTAAACTATTAAGTTAGGAGAAAAAAGCATAGACCCTTTCTTGTAACAATTTTTCTCTTCTATAAATAAATATTGTAATAGATATTTGGCGCTGGGAGACACCCAAAGCGAGATATTTTGAAAAATCTACCTATTCCCAAAAAATCAAAAGTTCCTTACTTATTCGGAGTAAAAACCACCTGGCGAATGAACATAAAACAATAATAATTCTCACCCTCACAAGACTCCAAAATGAAGAGTACCCTAGAAACAATTGAATAGTTGTACAGAGGAGGGCAGAGGGCAATTACTATTGTTTTGTCTTCGTTGCCATTTGCGGCTAGGGCCGACTTTTCCCGATAGAGCTAGGATGATAACATTCGCTATGCCAAATCAGTTCACAGTTTTTCCGTTTAGCAGCTATTTATTATAGGTACGTAGACAAAATTTATACTGTACAACTGGAGTTAAATCGTGTCTATATCCACTCTTGTTGTACAAACTAACTATTATTTTGGGTAATATCAATAAAACTATCGTATGTTGCGCTAAATTACGAAGGCCCCAAGCCCCAAAGGGCCATAGCATGTAAATATTATCTGAAAGTTTCCACTTACTTTCTAGAAAATTCATGATAACCAAATAGAAATTTCTACCTAGTAACTAGAAATTTCTACATAATAACTAGAAATTTCCAGAGGCTAACTAGAAATTTCCATATACTAACTAAACATTTCTAGTTAATAATTAGACATTTCTTGTTAGTATCTGGAAATTTCTAGTTAGTATCTGGAAATTTCTCGTTTTTAGAGAACTTCAATAACGCAATGTTTGATATTATTTAAGGATTCGGTTTTGGATTGAACAGATGCGTCGTTAGTGGGATTAAATATTAAAAATGCCATTAATAGCAGCTATTAAGTTTTATTTTAATCTCAGTTTATCTCAGAGAGTGATTAGATCGTTTCTGTTGACTTGGGCTGCCACTGATTTAAGTCAGAGAAGTTTAAAATGAATTTTGAGAACTTGCAGACTCTGTAGAAGGAATCACTATACAAATTATGCTCCGGAATGCTTTAGTTGCAATGACATCTACAATTTCTAGTTACTATGTAGATTAATAGCAGCTATTAAGTTTTATTTTAATCTCAGTTTAATCTCAGTGATTAGATCGTTTCTGTTGACTTGGGCTGCCACTGATTTAAGTCAGAGAAGTTTAAAATGAATTTTGAGAACTTGCAGACTCTGTAGAAGGAATCACTATACAAATTATGCTCCGGAATGCTGTAGTTGCAATGACATCTACAATTTCTAGTTACTATGTAGAAATTTACAGTTGCTATGAAGAAATTTGTATTTACTATGTAGAAATTTCTAGTTACTATGTAGAAATTTCTACTTGGTTATCATGAATTTTCTAGAAAGTAAGTGAAAATTTTCGCAAACATGCTATGTTTGGGGCTTTCTAATATTGTTGACTGAAGAATATTTCAGTTAACAGGTAAATGATGAATTCAATTAAAACCGGCGACATCACCAAATCAGCACAAAGATTTTTGCAATCTAAAAAATACCGAATGCAAACATTTGAAACCAAGTTCAAAACCTGTCTTAAACCTGTCCTTTGAGTGACATAGGCTCTAGGGCTCCAGGCCTTCCCATCTACAATGATGTCTAATAGAGTAACTTTCAAAATTAGAAAAAAATATCATTTCATAGCGGATATTGCACTTATTCACACTAAAATGACCAAACATTGCAACAATAAAATTTCACATTCTATTAATTTAAAATTGACGGCACTAGTCGAATATTTTATTTTCCAATAATAAGAATTTCGTACCTCGAGAAAATATTGAAAAATTTTTAATCAGTGGTTCAAGTAAATTAATAAAATAAATAATACCTGTGATTAAATGTATGATTATTTTGTACCACGTACAAAATATTATATTGTGGCAAATATATCCTGGCTGTAAATATCTTTTGAGGTTTTGTCTAGAACTGTGCTAGAACTCTGTTCATCAAAATCATACTTAATTATGCTTTGTTTTTATGCACGTTGACTACGTTGTCGAAAAAAAATTATACAGCTTCATAAAAAAAGAAAACAAGATAAAATGATCACTGATCAGGCAGACACTGTGCTAAGGTCAGGGAAAAGAATTCACAAAACAAATAAATTACAAAATGACTGATGGTAGATTTATTGGTAGGTAACATAGTAAATTACCAAAAACAATTGGATTATTGCATAAAACACTTACCCCAAAGCTGCCGATACTATATAAACCACAACAATTCCTTTTGGTAACATGAAGGTGTAAAGGATCATCCCAATCAACGAAAAAGCGTATACCACCATGGTAGTCTCTCTGAAAATGAGAAAATAGGTACATAGATAACAATAATATTAACGTATTTTGTCGACTGCGTTTTTATAATACAGAATATAAATTTGATTCCTAGTACATAAATTTTATCACCAAAAATATGACAAAATTGCTCTTATACTTAGAAACATTTTTAGTGCTGCTGGAACTTGCAATAGATCGATAACAGATACTTGGCCACTGTTGCCACTCGACGAGCTCGTGTATAAGTTGCTGCGAATGAAATAAAAAGTAGCCACGATACATTAGCTAAAATAAAAGAATATATGCAGACTTGAGTAGGAATGGAGCACATTTCTAAAAACTCAAAAAGTTGCGCTGTGTCGTGAAAGTATTATTGTGAAAAGTGAAAATAAATTAGTGAAGTGATAAATGTGATTATTACTAAGTTATGCTGAGTACTGTACTAGCTGAGTCAGTCTTGATATTATTATTCTGTATGTGGGATGATAGGGCTACAGGCGAACATCGGCTTAAAAAATAAGGAGGTGAGGAAATTTGCAAATTTTTACACATTTTCAAGGAATTTTCTGTCGGTGTGGCAACGCTGTAGTGGTAAGCCATCGCTTCAATAATGAAGTGACCTTGCGACCAGTGGTTCTCAAACTGTCTCTAAAATTGGAAAGGCCAGAACTTATTTTCTCCACATTAAAAAATACTTTCATGGCGGGCTTTTGAAGTCGGAACCTACCGCTAGTTAAAACTTATGTACTGATCAAAGTTACACCCTGTATATCCAAAGACTTACATTCATTATGCCTTTGCGTTATTTCAAACTGCAAAACAATCAGTTTCCTACAAGTTAATTTTTAAAAAGAAATTTTAACCACCCGTTTGGAAATACCCTTAGACAAGGAAAGGGAGAGGACACCGCGCTTGCCTACCCTGCCGTGTATAGATTTTGTTACGTCGTTTTGAACTGCGGCCATTTTATATGTGTCAAACAAAACGAGTACGTTGCGAGTTAATTTCGAGAATTTGTGAATTAAAACTAACAGTGATAAAGGGGAAAATATTATACTCTTACCATGGTGAATTCTTCAGCGTGTGGTTGCAAAAGCAAAAGTGAAAAGCAAGAGCCCGGGTAAATATTTAACAAGCTACCTTTGAAAGATGCCCTAAAACTTTATTTTTTCTTAATATAACTTCTTCCAAATCCTTCTACCTTTTTGTATGATAAAGTTCATTGTTTTGTTTGTAAATAGGACCAATATACCTATTTTTAACATCGTTTTTATTGATCTTAATTGATTATGATAGTTTCATAAAATAATATAGGCTGGTTTCCATGGACGTGCATTATTTATTTTGTTTTGATTGATTCGAAATCGCCGCAAATATTTCAACACTTGATACTATCTTTACATATGGGACATTATCTGCAAATAAATAGCAATATTTCAAATTACATGTAAGTCAAAATTAACTACCTTTTAATTTTTAACATTTTTGTAATATTGGCTAGGAACGCGTTTCATGCTACGCCACTGGCCTATTGTGTGATGTGGCCAGGGACCCTTTAAAGTAAGGGGACCCAGCATTATACTTTCCAAAGTGAGGCGTATTCTTTCATCATTTTAATGGTATCAGTGATGCCAAGTATGCCATTTTATTGGAGAATCCATGAATATAACAGGTACCTACTTTGATCGTTAGTAAAAATTAATAATGTTTCCATGATTTCTAAAAATTAGACTTGACAATGTTCTGTTCTGTCAACAAACACAGAATATGGCAACTGTCAAATGAATCAAATTTATTTTATATTTGAATTTGGTTTCCTGCAATTATTTCCAGGAATTTAAGTAATATAAATATGGTAAGTCAGTGCCGATTTTGCTTATTTGAGAATTTGTCGCTATTGCACCTTGTTACCAGGTTCCTCAAACCATTTGTAATATTATGTAGGTATAATAGGTACGTACTTGAACTTTCTTCCCTTGTTGAATGTATCTACCCAAAGTACTTTCACAGATTTCGGGATGGACTAATAAGATTAGGTCTTGTACTTAGTTCTAATCATGTAGTTTTTCTCGGTGCCCATTATACAATTTTTGTAATTTTATTTCTCTCCAAAAGTACCTCACAAACGTAAAATAAACTTATAGTTGTAGACAAAAACTGTTCAAAAAAAGACCTGACTGAAGCTACCTGCTTATTAATTTAAAATTTACGAAATACCATTTTTGTTTTGAACTATTTACTTATATGTAATGCCCACGTAATGGGAACTGGAGGATTACTAAAGGTGAGACAAGAAAAATCTGGTTTCAATTATTGGGACTACTGCAGGCGGCCGCATTACCTTTAATTGACTATCTGGAAGTTAGAAAACTTAAAAATTGTGAATTATGATGGGAAATATTTTGCCTCCTTTAGAATCTATGGCACTGGCATGTCACATAAAACCTGATGGCCGTTGGACACTGACATATATCATAACCTTGTACCAGCCCACTTATGTGGTCTCCTTAGAGATATACAGAAAACAAGGCTTCACTTTTCCTATGTGATAGACTGTGACATGCTGGGTCCCCTTATTTTAAAGAGTCCCTGGATGAGGCAGTCGGTAACACAGCCGCGAGCGCTGTAGGGTGTCTCTCTCTTTCCTTGTCTAAGGGAAGTACGTGTGATAATTATTATGTTATAAAGCTGATGGCCTATCTGTCAAATTTGTTTTTAGGTTATATTAATGTCATCTTTGTCATTGTAAGATAACCTTATTCAAAATATCTCGGCTAGAAATGGGTTGGAGATCATGTCAGAGATATTTTTTGATGGGGTTAAAAATAAAACCATACAATTAGTATAATCACGTATCAAGTAAACCGCTATCATTTAAACAAATTTCGGTTTATAAATATTCTTATTAAAAAATAAGAAAAAGTGGACACTGAAAGTGAGAATAATAATGGTGATGGACAAAGTATGGTATTCTACTCGCATATAAAGTATATTGTAATGACCATCATTATATTATGTAACCTGTACTTACTTGAATTTATGAAACCTATCTAAGACAACCCCACAGCAAACAGATCCAACCATTCCAGTAACCACGATTATCAACCCGATTCGACCAGCATCTTCATTGGCACCCTACGAAGAGTTTACACGTTATTATTATTGTTCTATGGAAGACGGTTCTTCTTAATCGTGGTACTTATGGTACTCACCGGATAATACTGAAGAACGATTTGGTTAAGGAGCGTCGAAATAGCGTAGAATATGCCAACGTTGATGCCGTAAGCAGTCAGCAGCAGCATGTAGGAGCGATTCGAGAACAGATTCTTCAGAGAACGCAAGAAGTTCACTTCTTCTTCGTTTTCTTGTGCCATGGCAAATGAAGGTGGCGTTGGAGGTGCGTTCTTAAAAACTACAAATAAAAATAGTTGTCGAAAAAGTGTTATTTAATTTGTAAAAGGAAAATGAAAGGTAAATTTAAAGATCAATAACATGGTTCTTAAAGAAGTATCTCTTTTCTCATCTACAGGGTGTTCCACATAAGAACCGACACAGAGCAGGAGCATACAGGGGAGCCCAAAATAAGGTGATTTAACGCAACTTACTTCTATACTAAGTTGCACCCCTGAGAAGTTATAGGCCTTGAAAGTGGTCTTTGAAATTTCGAAAAAAAAATCTTAGTTATTCTTAAACTTGGAAAAACCAAATTTGGTACACATTATGGGTGTACCAAGGGCATTAATCGACGGAAAACATAGTTGAATGGTATCATTTTAAAGGGTTGATACAGTGTGATGCACCCTAAAAATATGACAGAACTTTTTTGTCCGTTGGTGGACTTACAAAATTGTCGCTATGTGTTATGAAGAATTTAATTCTAAAACTTTTTTTTACTTTTACTGTTATTTTTCAAACTTTATTGCTTTCCCCAAAGACGCGAATAACGGAAGACACGTATTGCAGATGTGATACCTATATAAAATCTTTGAAAATTCAAAAGTTGGCTATAAAATTAAACGTCAAACTTGAATAACAACCATTTAATGGAAAAAGAATCCGAATAAATGGATTGGAAGCGGAAATAATTGCCCACAAGTTTGGCCGCCACGGTCAACAGATCTCAACAAATGTGACTTCTTTCTTTGGACAATTATTTCCTTTCCCAATCCATTTATTTTGATTCTTTATTCATTATATGGTTGTTATTCAAGTTCGACGTTTAATTTTATAGCCAACTTTTGAATTTTCAAAGATTTTAAATATCACATCTGCAATACGTGTTTTCAGTTATTCGCGTTTTTGGCGAAAGCGATAAAGTTTTTCGAAAAATAACAAGAGTAAAAAAGTTTTAGAATTAAATTCTTCATAACACAAAGTAACAATTTTGTAAGTCGGCCCTACATTTGTAGGGTGCATCACTCTGTATCAACCCTTTAAAATGGTACAGTTGAACTACGTTTTCTGACGATTAATGCCCTTATTGGTACACAACGTTTACCAAATTTGCTTTTTCCAAGTTCAAAAATAACTGAGATATTGATTTTTTTCGAAATTTCAAAGACCACTTTCAAGGCCTATAACTTGTCAGGGGTGCAACTTAGTATAGAGGTAAGTTGCGTTAAATCACCTTATTTTGGGCTCCCCTGTATTCTCGTGCTCTGTGTCGGTTCTTATGCGGAACACCCTGTATAATCAACGATATATACAGGGTGAGTCACATCTAAAGGCAGAGCCGAAAACACAAGGTAGAATTCGCTCAAATAAGCACATATGCTCAATAAACGTTAGCTCAAAGACGCTTGGTTCTCCATATACAGCGTGTTTAAACTTTTAACACATATTTTTTAATTTATTTCGAGCCCATTTAGGAATTACAACAAAATTTGATACATATTATGGGTTGTCATTTTGTGCAATAATTTGGCCCTGTTCAGATGATCAGCGGCGTAGATACAAATAATTTTATTTTAAATGCCAGCATAATCACCTCGGCACTAGTTTAAAAAATCCGAAATTACGAAGAAAGAGGCGCTTTTTGCTCCAAATTGAATGGACTATCCATAAAAAAAGCAAAATTTTTGGTTTTGCACCGAACCGTATTCCTTTTTTTACAATTATTTAGAGTAACTATTTGTATCTACGCCGCTGGTCTTCTGAATAGGGCCAAATTATTGCACAAAATGGCAACCTACCGATGCATAATGTGTACCAAATTTGGTTGAAATTCTTAAACGGGCTCGAAAAAAATTTCAAAAATATGTTATTTTTGGAAAACACGCTGTATATGGAGAACCAACCGTTTTTGAGCTAATGTTTATTAAACATATGTGCTTATTTTAGGGAGTTCTATACCTTGTGTTTTCGGCTCTGCCTTTAGATGTGACTCACCCTGTATATAGTAATAGATACATTACCAACGGCAACTTGTTTTGTTTCATGATTTTAAAAATATGTTATTATTGGCACATTCAATGTTTCCATTTTTTATACGATCTAGGTTATTTTGTAAATATATAAGTATCTCAAAGCATAGATGACAAAAAATTGAACTTTTAGTGGGTTTGTAGTCAAGTTGGTCTTTAAAGAAAACTATTTGTTAATTGCCAAGCTTTCGGAATTGTTTATTCCTTCTTCAGGACAGCTACAATATGTTTAAAAATTATAATACATATAAAATTTTTACTTACTTTACGCTAGATTTGTTTTAAAACTATATTATCCATGACATATTTATCATGAGAAATTTTCAGATTTATTTTTTACAAGACTTAAAATTTGGAAGGTTGAAATTTTTTAATAGGTATCTAAAAATATAATTTTCAACTAACAACGTATTTATATTATAGAGGACTTGATAAAAATAAGTTAATAAGTTTTGTAAAAAATATCTGAAGATTTTTCATCATAAATATATCATGGATAATATAGTTTTAAAACAAATCTAACGTTAAGTAAGTAAAAATTGTATATTATATAATATGTATATATTATTCAAACATATTGTAGCTGTCCTGAAGAAGTAATAAACAATTCCGAAAGCTTGGACATTATTAACAAATCCACTAAAAGTTCCATCTTTTATCATCTCAATACATTCAGTCACGAGATTTCCTTAATAAAAGCATATACAGAAGAAGAATTTAAGAAATGCCCATGTAAACCAATTACCTCGTCTTCTTCCCCCCAACCCGCTAATGTAGAAGCGTGAGTCATTTATTCATAAATATCGTTGGTGCAAACCTTTGAACAAACAACCCCAGGAAGGAGCAAATTTGGGTCCGGGACAGTCTCTGCATACTATGACGGGATGCCGTTTCCGTTTTTAGAGTGGCGCGCACCTTTGAGTTGTTTCGACAAACTAATCTAGGCAGAAATCCTCATTTTTCGTGAAATCAGCACCTATATCTACAATACAGGCAAACAATTATAAGGTACGTTTATGTCTTTAAGTTTAGGAATCCTTAATGGTACAGCAATTCTAATTTTAAATTTCCAATTATAAAGAAGTAGGTAGGTACCTACACAAACGCCTATGCCACTTTGGTGCATGGCCTCGAAAGTTTATATAAATTACAAAATTACTTCCCGATGGATTATTGTCCTCGAACATTTTAGTTTTGGCGGCCAGGGAAATATGCCACAACTCGAAAAAGTATCTAAATACCACATACTGACACCTATCACCGTGTCAGATACCAAAATATTGTGTCAAAATTTCTCCTGGGATTCTTTATTTAACGGTGTAAACTGATAAAATTCCATCAGATTATTTTTCCAGAGAAGATTTAATTAATTCAAGGTATTGTTTACATGTTTATTCTACTAGACGGTTAGGATTTGCCATTTCATACTTTCATCTCGCACACTTTTCTTATCAGGGCTTACGATGAAATTACCAGATAATAATGTTATAATCTTCGAAAACAAACAATTTTGTAAATTTTATGAGGTCATACGATCGTTTTTGTGGAATATTATTTACGTTTTCCTTTACAGGGATGAGTAAGAGGAATATTTTATACTTACATATCAAAACAAATACTAGTAGGACCGATGTAAATACTGCGACACCGTAAAACATTATATTAAGCCGATCACTGACTTCTTCGACGGTGCCGTTTTTTACTATCATTGGAGGTAGGAGGAACCCTGCAGCAATACCTAACTGAAATGAATAATATAGGACTGTTATTTAAATGGAGTGACACATTGAAAAATTAAAAAGATCTTTTTAAGTAGGTACCTAGGGAGTACTTGAAGAATGTTTATAAGCAAATAAAATCCGCTTTATTTGTCATAAGAGTAAAACTTATTGACAAAGCCGAGTAACTAAACTAAAACTAACAAAAATTAAATTTAAAAAAGCAAGACAGTGTAAACTAACTTAAAAGAAACAGGTACACAGGCCCACATATCATGTCTTATATCCTTATCTCGAGAATTTTGGGAGGTACGGAAAAAAGTTTCGTTCAAAAGTTGTTTGTAATCAAAGGAACTTCCTATTTTTTAGGTTTTGGTATATACAGGGTGTTGTAAAATTAGCGAAACACACCAAAGTTACTCACCTTTAAGAGAGATCGATTGCGGCGTTGCCAAGATATTAGATAGGTATTTCCTGTAATTTGTAGACATTTGGAAAATCAGTGATATTCCCATTTCTGCTACATACTTTCCAAAGTTGAGTTATATGGTATAGATATAGATAACTAATAATGCCTCCCATAGTATAGTGGAGCCAAAGGGGAAAATATGAGACCATGTTTGGGGCCCGACAAACCGTCTATAATATCAATGAAAAAACATATACCTACCTACCTACTTGCAAATAATTCGAAAACTATAAAAAATTTCAATATAACGCTGATTCCGTAAATTGTAGGTATTGGACAGTAAAAACGTCTTGCATAATCAAAATGCTGTCGTTCCATTTGAGAAAAAAGTTAAGGCTTCTTCCAAATAACAAAAAAATGGCGATCATAATTGAACACCCTGTATAGCTAAATCCAACTTTGGCTGCACCATACTATATGAGGCATTAGTAGTTATCCCCATATAACTCAACTTCGGAAAGTATGTAACAGAAACAGGAATATCACTAATCTTCCAAATGTCTACAATTATAGTAAATATCTAATAACTTGGCAACGCCGCAACCAATCTTCAAAAACAATCAAATTCTCCCTTAAAGGTGAGTAACATAGTGTATCAAGAGAAGGGCCATTCCATTTAAAAGAAATCTATAACTTTGGTATTTTTCGCTAATTTCACAACACCCTGTATATACTAAACATTAAAAAATAGAAGTGCCCTTCTAATGTATAATAGGCTTTATTTAAAAGCACATTTTTTACAATTATTCTCAAAATACGAAAAAGCAAATAGAAACTGAAAAGAGTCTATTATTAAAAATTATTAAACCAGTTATTTTATACAGTGTATCCCGGGGATAAAAATGAACAGCATGGAATCTTGCAAACGGTGAGAGATAGAACAACGGTTTACATTTTCAGGTCAATAAAATGGTACAAACAGATTTCTATAGTATATTTCCTAACAAGTGCGGAAAGTGCCACTTTTCCGCACGCGATTGCAGTTCGATTTCTTGGCTGAACTTCGCTACGCGTCGTTCAGCCAAGAAATCGAGTGTGAAAAAAATGAATTTTCAGTATAATTGTCTCAAAACATTTTAAACATATTTCTAGTCATACATCATGGTACTTGCAATGAAAAGTGCTTTCAAAATCTGCAAAAAAAACAGGTTCGGTATTAAAAAATAAAGTTGAAGATGGCTTCTCAAAAACGAAATGTCGTTGTAGAACAAATCTAAAAACGCCATCTTAAAGCCCGTTAAAAAGTGCCACAAGAAAGTATTTTTCTTTTCTTCCTATCTGTGATAACAACTTCAGAAAAAAATACGAAAACGCAAATTTTCACTTTTTTCAAAATAACTCAAAAACGAAAAAGATATTAGAAATCCGTTTGTACCATTTTATTGACCTCAAAATTGCGCATTTTTTTCCCTATTTAACCGTTGTCCTATCTCTCACCGTTTGCAAGATCCCCATGCTGTTCATTCTTATCCGGGACACATTGTATACTATTCGACTGTAACATGATATAAATAATGTGTAGTCCTCTGGGAAATTTTTCTGCTGGTATTGCCTACGCCAATGAGCGACACTCAATTATCCAATTGATCCATAAAACAATAATGATTCTGAAGAGCACCGATTACAGCGTTTTATTTCGTCCTGTCGGTAAGCCAACTGGGGAATTATTGTATAATGCTTGGCAGTGTTTGCACAAATCTATTTTATAAATTGGGACGGTGACAAATATGCATTTAAACCGCCTACCATAAAGCCCAATGTAATATTCACTTGCAAATAAAAAAAATAAGTGCGTTCCCACCAATAAAAAAAATTAATTGCGTTCCCACCAATAATAAAAAAAAAATAATTGCGTTCCCACCTGATTTCCGAAAACTCCGACGCTGCAAGCTGAGGACACCTGCGAAGGGCCGAACCACACGGCCGCCAGTCTGGCAGGCACTGACAGCACGAAGACCTGAGAAAGGGCCACCAGCGACTGACCCAAGAAGCCGACGTAGAAGCGATCCGGAGCCACCGACGCCACCTTGATCCAGGAGCCGGCGCACGTGCCCGCCACGCCGATGATTATGGCCAATCGCAGACCCTGGAAGACGGCAATAAGTACCTATTTAAAAAAATCTACTCCCCCATGCATGCATATAAAGGGCATAGTAGAAAAACGATGAGGGTCCATGTTTTAAAAAGTTGAGTAAAACGAAATTTAAGGTAAAATAGTTTTTATTTTTATGTTTGAACCAATACTTTTAATGACATTCAGAGTTTATTCTGAGTAGTTTTCTAGATTAAAAATTTATTAGAACCCCATTTTGAACCCAGGCACGAATAAAAACATCATGTATACCCATACCCAACATTTCCATCCATTTGAAAGTTGTAAAATTCAAAATTAAAGCGAAGTGAAAATAATTCTAACATTATATATTGTCAAAAATACAGAATATGTAAATAAACAATTGCGAACTATCGCGTACAAGCATAGAAAACAGAGAACGCCACAGACCGTCTAACAAGCAGAGAGAGGGAACCTCATCGTTCTTCATAGGGCGCGCGTGGGAGTCTCATCGTTATTCCACTGTATAGTGTATTTTCAACCGCAGTTTTTAGTGGAATATCATTATTTATCCCCTGTAAAGTTTGGTGTGTTGATACCTCAGGTTGGAAGCTAACAAACGCCGCTGAAATATCGATTTCGAAAAAAATGGAACCTCATCGTTTTTCTACTGGACCCTTCATATAGGTTCGACGTCTTTTGTAGGGGAACCTGGAACCTGGCTAACAGTATTAGTCCAAGAGCCGGCCGCATGATTTCAGCTCTCATAAGATTATAGAATAAGATGTTATGTAAAATCAAAGAAAATGGTACTACTACCATTTTCTTTGGTAAAATGTAGAGAGTATATTTCTTTACTTGAAGCGAGTAGGTTGCCTCAATTAATATGGGCCCGATCATTGTTATTTAAAGAAGTTGTGAATAATTTTTATTTTTTTAATAGGTACAACCCGTCCCAAACACTTGACATTTTATGACGGCCAGACCAATAAGAGAATACGTCACGTGGTGGCCAATGTTTTGATCCACTGTCTCTGTAACTTGGATAGACTTTAGTATTTTTACCAGTAGCAGAGCGTGGTAAATGCTATAAAGTAGATTGCGTCCCGTATATCACTGTGTTCCAGTTCCAAGTGAGTTCATTTATACTATAACAGTAACGCGTCTTACTGTTCCCCTGTTGAAAATTTCTCATTGTTACCCATGGTACTTCGAAATGAAAAGATGATAACAATACTAATGAAAATATTTAATAAAAAACCGTAGCAGTTTTCTCACAGTTTGTGCAGAAGCTGGATCCAAGCGTTAAAACATTAGTATGGCGTGCAAACTTCACAAACTTAGAAAGTAGTGAGGAAAGCTGACTTATGGGTCCTGGTAACAATCAAAGTTATAGGAATCCGGGGTTCTGATGACTTTGATCTAGGAACTCTAGTCGTAGATAGTTCGCTAACTAAAAATAGCTTAGAATCATTGCGTAAAGGATTATTCCTTTACTCAATGTTAGAATGCAGTCGTAGATATATTATGTGCACTGAATAATGAGCTCATTTAAAATTTATGTTGACCTCCACCACGTTTGCGCGTTTTTATCAGTATAGTATAAATGAACTCACTTGTAACACAGTGATATACGGGGCGCGATCTATTTCATAGCATTTACCACGCGCTGCTACTGGTCAAAATACCAGACTTATCAGCAGAAATCACCCGTATAAAATTCAAAGGTTTTTATGCGGTCGACGTCGACCTAGTCAAGGAGGCAGCCAATAAGAAAGCGAGCGCAGCGATTTGATTGGTCGGCGTTTCGGAGATCCACATGGAGCAGGTGTCGACGTGGGCCAGTTAGGCCAGTATAACCAGTGCCGTGCACGGAAATAAGGATTGCGCTTTATTTTACGGATTTTGGTTTTGTTTATAGATTTTTGTGTGGTGTTGTCTTGTTGTGTGTCTAGCAAAATTATTGGTTTGCTTTGGTTTGAATTATTTAAAAGTTTAATTTATTATTTTTTAGAGCATTTAAATAAAATTTGTGTAATATTATTAAGGGCCGCGCACAGCCTATGGCTCGGTCTTGTTTTACAAAGCAAACGCGGCCCAAGCGTTTTTATTTTCCAAGTGAGTTCATTTATACTATACCTACATACTCAAAAATATATAATATTTAATAACACGAACACCTACTCGATCATTCCACCGCATCGTTTACATCTGGTGATTTGGTATTCGATAACAAATCACAATGCTACCGTTTCTATTTACATATAAAAAGGAACTGGTTTTTTTATTTGTAACTGTAGAATTTTTGTACAGTTGACAAAAAAGATGAAGTAGGGATTGTAGGCCTTTACAATTTCTTTCGTTTAGCACGAGTGCACTGCATGGCTATACAAAAAAAAACTTACAACTCGGGCAGAAACAGAAGTTTATTCTAATACTAAAAACTGTAACTAAACTGTGATCTATCACAGAAAACCAGCAAACCATGCTGTTTTTCTGTGCTCCTATTAAAGATTGAAAGTTTTTCAATATTTATTCATCTACCTAAAGAGAAATAATAATATACAGAAAATCAAATCATTCGTGTTTGGACAGATATTGTAAAAATACACCTTTTGTTTTATTTTTCTTCAAATCGGTGTAAATTTAACTATTTTTTTTAATTTACCATATCTATAATCCTCTGTTGGTTATATTAGAAAGTAAATATATGCAGACTCTGTATCTGTATCTTAAATACGAAGCATTCTGCAATCACATGAAAGAATTAGCTCTATTATATTTGCTACAATTTTCCCGACCCTTGCTAAAAAAAATTTAATCACCCTGACGTGTCATTATTATCATCACTGTAATTAATTATGCAATGTTTATAAATATATAACCATAGACTTATATTCATAAGTCTATGTATACATATAACCAAACTCTGTGGGATTATAGGATTACATGCCTACGAAAGACATGAGAGATAAGATATAAAAAATTATATTATATAGCATTCCATCCAATCGGAACTGAATATTTAGGATTTACCTTTAAATATTTATTATATTTTTTATCATTATTACTTACATTTTTGCCTGTCTTTATAAAAGTTTATGCTGAGCAACAATATAAAGTTATTCGTCCAAGAACGCAGGATAACTATATAGTGGTTGAAAACTAATTATTTTACTCAGAAAATACAAACTGTAATAATCAATTTCAGGTGGATATTAATTAGGAAATTTAAAATAAACTTGATAAAAAGTATGAAGTAACAAAATTTTTGTAAGGTCATATGGTTATATTAATCTTTAATTAATTAGTAAAGGGAGGTAGATACCTATTATTTTGAAGTAATAGAAACTGAACTCGGCATTTCGGAAAACTCATTAAACACATCTGACGTGACTGATTTGTAAACACTACCATATGTGGCCAAAGTCATACAAATTATGGCTTTCTCAGTCATACAAATTATGGCTTTCTCAGTAATTTATTAAAATACTCACCACATCTTACTGCTAACTAACTAGACGTAATAAAATGGTAAGGTTCTTTAAACGTATTAAAATTTTCTATTGCTCAAAAAAAAGCAAATGTCTAAAGCAAGAAGTTCAGTAGATGATTATTATCAGTAGTAGTAGTAACAAATTTTATTTAGCTCTTTCTATAGGCTACAATCGTTGAGTGAACAAATCACATAAAGAGGAACAACGGCTGTCAAATCTGACAGTTATTTTTTCGTGAAAAACTGATGTGTGATTCAAAAACAGTTTTCAACAATATAAATGGTATTGTTGACTAATGTTTTCTGACCACTTCTGCGTTTTTCAAGAAATTATTTGACAGTCGTTGGTTCTCTATCCAAATACTTCACTCAACGCTACAATACAAAATTAGGGTAGGTACCTACAAAAGTTTTCTTCTTCTTCATTTTTTGCATGTCTTCTAAATTAATATTATTTTTATTTTCTTTTGTGATTGAAATCACAAAAGAAATAGATTATTATCATGCCTGTAAGACAAATAAATGTTTCCGCAATTCACGTTTAAAACTTTGAATTTTTGTCTCATTTTTTAAATTTTGATTCAATTTATTAAATTCAAATATTCCTTTCTGAAATATTGATTTCGTTTAAATATCGTCAAGTGCGAGTTTCAATTCGTGAGGGTATTATTTTTTTAATGTTAGCGACGAAAGCAGTATTGTTTGCAAATAAATAGTAAATACCTGTTATTTTTCCGAAATCGTGCTACATTATACAGGGTGATAACAACAAAATTTACAATTTGATAAATTTCGAGTGATCGATAATGTTTAAATTTAGGTTTTTTCATTCTCTTGTCAAACATTATAATTATGTTTTAAAACTTTATTTAGAAAATTCACAGTTCCTGATATTAAAAAAATTAATACGAAATAAATCAATATCAACGTATGAGATGTTCAAAATGCATGCCTCGAACGTATAACTTTTTTGTTAACGTTCGAGGCATGCATTTTGAACACGAATTGTAACTCGCACTTGATATTTAAATGAAATGATGGATTATTTCTAAAACGGTTGGGTTTGGGCATAGATATGGGTGTATAAAAGATGTGTAGAATCCTTAGGGTAATATAAAAATCAAGCAAAATACAGCGTGTGCCATATAAAAAAACAAGTTGCATATAATATCACACTTATGGAGCACTCTGTATACACCACTATATTTTTATGTTATGCGCCTCGATCTATCAAATACTTTTGTATTTAAAATTTTTTTTCTAGCATCACCCTGTAAGGAGATATTGAATTTATTCCATTTGGCTGTTCCATACTGTATATTATTTTTTTAGAGTAAATGCTCAAATCAGCGCTAACATGCCTTAAAAATGTCCTGTTTTTGCTCATATTTACCCTATTATATTTTCATAATGCCTATTGAAAAAAAGAGTCAAGGTTCTGTTTTAGCATTTTTATCTAAACGTAAAAAGTACCTACTTATGAATGTGGGGCTCAAATCAAAGTGGTCCATGGTCAATATAAGTGCAATCTATCTAGGTAGGTACCCATCTTATCAAGATTATGTTCAATTGTAGTTTAGGTACATCAAGACATAAAGAGTACCTACTTATCGCGTGAATCAGATAATATGTTCTTTTGATGCATTTTACCTTTCCAAATAAGACTACTTTTATTTTTTACACCGCAGCGTTGACTGAAAAACGACCGCAGGGACTAAAGAGATCACTTTACTCCTTTTTTTGCCGGACTAAAGTGCTGCATTAAAGTAACAAAAACTCACGATGTACTTTATTCAATAACATTAATTAAATGAACAGTAACGAAACGCAGGATTCTACGGAAAATTCTGAAGAATGTTATTTTTTAAAATTAGTAGATTCAGAGCTATGAACAGTTGACTACTTTGCACCGTTGTAGTGACAAAACTGGTTGAAATAGAACAAAATGAATTTCACATTTCTATATCTTAACTTTTCAAGAGCTATCCGGTGGTATAACTGATGGTTGGTACGAAGGTACAAACCTTTGGTACCAATTTTGGCACCATGGTACCAATTGGTAGCCCTTAAAAAGTTAAGATGGAAATGTGAAATTCATTTTTTTAGGGAAACTCTTATTTTTGGCAGAGATAGACGAAAACTGATATCGGTGTCTGAGGATTTTTTATGATAAACTTAATGGCGAAAACCGCAAATCGATATCTGTCACCGTTCATGAGTTACAGGGCGTTTTTCGGAAATGTGCGTTTTCGAAAAGTGGCCGTAACTTTTTTCGGGTTGAAAATTTTGGGTTTCTGTAAAAACATTCCTGAAGCACTTTTTTACGAAGAATCCAATGCTGCTACTAGCTTTTTCCTCAAGTCAATGGTTTAAGAGTTACAGATAAAAAAAAAATTTTTTAAATGGAACACCTTGTATATTTTTACATTTTTTAATAGAGAAAAAAATTACCATTTCAAAAATATATAACACTTAATGATTTACTTAAGTAGTTATCAATTACTAATAGCTTTTATGATTTCATGTGCATAAATTGGAAACGCGCCCTTTCGACAAGTAGGCTTTGGACGGTGAGACAATGAAACAACCGTGGAAAAATGTTTACTGTTAGCTGTCAAATTTTCAGTTAAGCTGTTTAGGCAGTGTAAAGATTTTTCTATTTTTGTGTAATTTATAAACTTTATAACATACCTATCTACAATGAAATTTGAAAGTTATGAAAAATGGGATAGTCTGTTTTATACAATCCGGGGAAAATGTCTAGCTCTATTTAACTCGTACCACTTCGGCCTATCCTTTTCAAAACAAAATAGAATAGTAGATTCTGTAATGAGGTTAAAATGAAAAAAATCGATACGAGTGGAACCACGAGTATCGAATTTTTTCATTCTAACCGAGTAACAGACTGTATTTTCTTCACGACCATTCGTGAATGTAATTTCAGGTCGAGTATTATCAAATTCCTTAAATTCCATATCAAAATCACTCGATTTTTCACTCATTTTATTTAACTTAAAACACGTTCGAAAATACTTATTATGAAGCGCACCCCGATGCCTCTATTGTTGATAGCGAGGTTGACAGTCTTGAAATCCATGGCACTCTATGCTGTGTTTAGTTCGATTAGCGTATATTCATTCATTGTCTTGTTATGGAATGAAAATATATAAAATAATGCAATGATTTATTATTTATTATTAGTACGAAATATTAGTATCCCTATTATTATATTGTTTATTTATGTGCAATAGATTACAAAAATTATATTAAGATCCTGGAAATACATGCAAAACACTCGAGAAGCAAGTATTTAAGAATAAATCATCTCGCTCTAGAATGAGAATTTTTAAGTTCTATTATTAAAAATGATTTTAGAATACTTACATTCACGAATGGCCGTGGAGAAAAATCTTTACACTGCCTAAACAGCTTTACTGAAAATTTGGTAGGCAACAGTAAACATTTTTCCACGGTTGTTTCATTGTCTCACCGTCCAAAGCCTATACTAATATAAGGGCGCGCTTCCAATTATACACATGAAATCATAAAAGCTATTAGTAATTGATAACTACTGAAGTAAATCATTAAGTGTTATATATTATTGGAATAGTATATTTTTGCTCTATTAAAAAATGTAAAAATATACAGGGTGTTCCATTTAAAAAATAATTTCTTTCATCGGTAACTCTTAAAACATTGACTTGAAAAAAATGTAGTAGCAGCATGGATTCTACGTAGAAAAGTGCTTTAGAAATGTTTTTACAAAAATACAAAATTTTCAACCCGAAAAAAGTTACCGCCACTTTTCGAAAACGCACATTTTCGAAAAACGCCCTGTAACTCATGAACGGTGACAGATATCGATTTGCGGTTTTCGCCATTAAGTTTATCATAAAAAATGAGCCGATATCAGTTTTCGTCTATCTCCGTCAAAAATAGGAGGAGTTTCCCTTTAAAAGTGTCCAATTTGGCCCACCCTGTACAGGGTGGCTCACTATAAATTGACACCCCCTTAACTTGTTAGTTTTTGAGGTTAGAAAAAAAAGTTTTTTACAAAAGTTTTAGATACTAATACAAAATTTGTTTGTGTCTTCCGAAATTTCGCAGACCTACTCAGTTTTTTATTCTGGACAAGTTTCCTTACTAACAATTTGTCGTAAAACCCACAAAAAGGGCACTTTACTGATGTGGAAAATTAGTTTCTTCATAATTTCCAAGGCATACGTGACTTTTCGAAACTAAAATTGTGTCACAAATTACTTTCAAACCAAGCAGGGCTGATCCCCGCAGAAGCACAAATTTCAACTCGAAAGTTTTTTGTTATTTACACCTTATGTCAACTCAATCCGGGAACTCACTGTATATAATAATAATAATAATGTTTATTTTCATTATCATGTTTATTTACATACATACAACAAACACAGTAAGAAAATGATGGAACAATATAAGTTGGTAAGCAAATAAACATGATAAGTTCACAATCCTGTACGTGAATTATATGTAATGCTTAATATACAGGGTGGACCCAGATGGAATATACGATAGGTGTAAAAGACAAAAAAATTTCGAGTTGAAACTTGAGCTTTGGGGATCAGCCCAGCTTGATTAGAAAGTGATTTGCACCGTATTTTTATATTTTAAAAATCAAGCAGGCCTTGACAGGGGCAGTTTATTCATTTTCAGTTCAGGTATACTTCCTTTTCCTCAAGAGATATCGAAAAATTTTATTAAAAAAAGTTGTTCAGAATGCAATTCCAAATCACCGTACCAAATTATAAAACAATCGGCACATTTTAATTTTTTTTATTTTTTTCAATTTTTGCGGTTTTAGCGCAAATCAAGTACATTTATCGAAAAATTTTATCAGAAAAAAATTTTCAGAATGCAAATTTAAGACCCTGTACTAAATTTCAAAGCAATCGGCATACTTTGATTTTTTTCCAAAAAACAAAGTTGAAATTAAAAAAAATTCAAATGCCGATAGTTTTAAAATTTGGTATACCCCGATTACTGTAAGAAGTCCCGATTTTGTCAGATGACATTCTCCACAAAATCCCTAGGAATTTTCTGTTAACCATGGGTATAACATTGGTATATGCGTCTCAACCAGTTAATGACGTCACTTATTGATTTATGATTTGAAAAGTTACCCGAGTGATACGAGAAAAAGAACATAATAAGATAAAAACCCTATTGCAATCTCGATTATACCGCTATAAATAAAAATAACTAGGTCTTTAACTAATTTTAATAATAATTTCAAACGTCATGGAAACACTTTCATTTTGGTATTTTCGTATAATCAGCTGCTTTTGGCAGCGTCTATGGGCGGACTCAGGCAAATTTAGCTTCGGTGTGTCAAAGTGACAGCGAAGGTTTTCCATATCGTTCAAACTACTTCAAACATTCGGCAATGAAAATATTCGCGGGTTTTCTACGTTTCGTGAGTTTTACCGTTACCTGTGTTGTTCTTGTTCTTGTAACTTTTCGTGTTATTAGTGCAAATGGGCTCGTTACTGACCTGAACTTATGATCCGGTTGCATTTTTTGCTGCATTGACGCCAACTTAGGATATCGAAATTACCAATTGACCGTCCCAGTAAGGACTTCTTAAAATAATTTGAGTATACGGGTACTTAAATTTTCATTCTCGACAACTTTTTCCGATAAAATGTTTCGATATCTCTTAAGGAAAATGTAGTTGTTTACCTGAACTGGAAACGAATAAATTGCCCCTGTCAAGGCCTGCTTGATTTTTAAAATATAATAATATGGTGCAAATTAGTTTCTAATCAAGCAAGGCTGATCCCCCAAAGGTCAAGTTTCAACTCGAAATTTTTTTGTCTTTTACACCTATTGTATAGTCGATCTGGGTCCACCCTGTATCTAGGTACCGATGCTACATAATTTTCAAAAACGCAATCTTTATCTTCTCTTATTTCTACATTTCCCCACCTTTCTTTTCCTTCTACATCATCTCTTATTACATCATGTAGTGTCACCAATAGGTAGGCCTATTACAGTGTGTCCCACTTAAGGACTGACCACCCCTGTAAAATTTGTATTTATAGCTCGATTTCCATAAATTTTTTTTGTTGGGTAGAGCTTTAAAAATGGCATTAAATGCATAATTCAGGTCAATCGTGCGTTAAATTCATGGCCCACTGAGACGGTGTTTTAGTGCTGAAATTTCGAGAAGTACTATTAGGGATATTTTAGAGGAAAATTAATGCCGGTTTCTTGTTCAGCGTTGTTGGAAACCCAAACGTACCAATTTGCATTACCATAGCTCCACAGGGTGTTCCAAAAAAATTAAAAGGAAAAGTAAGGCCAGATTCTTATTAGCAGTGAGACGTTCCAAACAAAAACGTACTAATTTGTAATTAATTTTCTTAATTTCTGGTAAGTTGGTCACTAAAATATTCATGAGGAACTCATATTCTTTCAAAAATTTATTAGCGAACAAATTTTTTATTTAATTTAATATCATCAAATACATGAATAAACAACACAACATAACATATCATTTCAATTAGTCCTCCATTTTCTAATGCAAATTGGTACGTTTGGGTTTCCAACAACGTTGAATAAAAATCTAGCATTAATTTCTCTAAAAAAGTCCCTAGTAGTACTTCTCGAAATTTCAGCACTAAAACTTCGTCTCAGTGGGCCACGAATGTAACGCACGAGGCACCTGAATTATGCATTTAATGACACTATTAAAGCTCTATCCAACAAAAAAAAGTTTATGGAATCGTGCTAAAAATAAAAATTTTACAGGGGTGGTCACTAATTAAGTGGGACACTAAAAAATTTGAAACACCCTGTAGAGCTATGGTAATGCAAATTGGTACGTTTGGGTTTCGAACAACGCTGAATAAGAATCGGGCATTGATTTTCCTCTAAAAAAATTCCTAATAGTACTTTTCGAAATTTCAGCACTAAAACACCGCCTCAGTGGGCCATGAATTTAAGGCACGAGGTACCTGAATTATACATTTAGTGCCATTTTTGAAGCTCTATCCAACAATTTATGGAAATCGAGCCATAAATAAAAATTTTACAGGGGTGGTCAATCCTTAAGTGGGGCACACTGTATGTCCTTAAAGATCCTTAAAGATTGTCATTTTTCCTAATTGTCTGATTCATTCTTACCAGCTTCTCCAAGAGGTAGCTCCCGGGAAATATGAACGGAATGTACAGCACCATGTAGACCATCGACGTCCAGTCGATCCATTTCTGCGACACCCCGTAGTACTGCACCACCACGTCCGATATGATGGAATACTGGATCCACTGCATGGCGTTCGATGCGGAGAACAGGGTGAATAGGCCCAGGATTATCCACCTGATTTTGTACACCCTTATTTTGGGCACGTCCGGTAGGGTGCCGGTACTTCCGCATTTCGATTCCAGGTCCTGCGAGGAGGCGTTCATGGCGAAGTGAAGACGACGTGTTTAGACCAGTCTGGAAAGAATAAGAGATTCAGGATTATTCTTATTCGGAAAGAAATAGTAACAATAAATAATTGAGAGTGGTTTGGTGCTATTATCTTTAGTACAGTAAAATTGGGCCAAAACCCAAACATCCAAAAGGAAAAGTTCTTTCTAGCGCGAAATAATTCCATACCCTCCTAAGGGTTAGCACTAAAAAGTTACACCACCACCAGCGTCGGGTTTCGGGGGGAGGGGGTGAAAAGGGCAGGAAATTCTTATTTTTCACAGTTTTGCGTGAATATCTAGTAAACTAGGAGGTTTAGCACAAACGTCATCCTATACGCAAATGATATACATTAAATTCCGAACACGAATTGTTATATACAGAATTATAGTAAAGTGAACGGTTTCCATGATATGGAGGGGTAAAGATTTCTTTGTTTTTATTTCACGTAGTTTTTGTTGAAAAAACTTAAAATGATTACAGTATAAATTAGTAACTGAATAATGTATGTAGAATATATATAGATATATCTATGCATACATAGATAGATATTACACCCATAGATTGTTATTTTTTGTCACAACATAACCTCCTAAGTATATGACTGTAAATATGTCCAATACAAGTTAGTAGCCTTAGTTAATTTGTACTCACTTTTTTGCCCTCATTCATTATAGCGTTCTGATTTCCATTCGTTCTTTTATGTCAAATAATCATTCCCATATCTAATTTGTCCTTAGCTTGTAAAAATGTGAAAAACAAGAAAATATATTAAACAATCTATATTGAAAAAATGGGAGGAAAATCAAAATGATACAAAAGGTTATAAGTTTTAGGTGAATCATTAATTGCGTTATCAGTCAGCACCAAATATTTCACTCGGGCTGGTGAGAGGAAACAATTAAATCTTCGTGTTCTTCGTCCACTTGAGAATCATCATTTAAATCGTCGTCGATGATTACAGTACCTATATCTATTGAGACATGCAAGTCCTAAGCAATTGCTGCACATACTTGAACAATTGAGACCACTTCTTCGACACTCGCAGTTTTGGACGCATCCATCTCTGCAGAAGCATACGATGAGGATTGTTTAATATATATTTTCTTGTTTTTCACATGAGCTTCCTATTCATGACTTTCTCATTTTTACAAGCTAAGGACAAATTAGATATGGGAATGATTTGACATAAAAGAGCGAATGGAAATTCAGAACGCTATAATGAATGAGGGCAAAAAGTGAGTACAAATTAACTAAGGCTACTAACTTGTATTGGACATATTTACAGTCATATACTTATGCGAGGTTATGTTGTGACAAAAATAACAATCTATGGGTGTAATATGTATCTATATATGCATAGATATATCTATATATATTCTACATACATTATTCAGTTACTAATTTATACTGTAATCATTTTAAGTTTTTTCAACAAAAACTACGTGAAATAAAAACAAAGAAATCTTTACCCCTCCATATCATGGAAACCGTTCACTTTACCATAATTCTGTATATAACAATTCTTGTTCGGAATTTAATGTATATCATTTGCGTATAGGATGACGTACGTTTGCGCCAAACCTCATAGTTTACTAGATATTCATGCAAAACTGTGAAAAATATGAATTTCCTGCCCTTTTCACCCCCTCCCCCCGAAACCCGACGCTGGTGGTGGTGTAACTTTTTAGTACTAACTCTTAGGAGGGTATGGAACTATTTCGCGCTAGAAAGGACTTTTTTTTATGTTTGGGTTTGGCCTAGTTTTGTGTTAGTTTTACTCTACTACTTAGACGGTCAAAACATCCATACAACTACAACGGTCAACGGTACCATTTTTCTTGCTATAGGTAAGCTTCTGAAGGTGGAACGCAAAACAGAGTTGAAGATGGTACTACCTACTTGACAACGTTTTCTACAAAATTTGAATTTGAAAATGCAGCGAATGGTCAAAGTTTATAGTATAAAATTTTAAGTACATCACTTTAATGATGTAGACTTCAAGAAAGTAATATGTATAGTACTACAACTTTTATTTGAATTTTTTTTTCTCGCGCAGGTTGTTGGGATGGCACTAAATACGGGAACACCCTGCACATCCGCGCTTCTACGTTTCCCTAGCCTAAAAAAATACTGTTGGTCCAGCTTCCAGCCTTCGTAAGAATTTACAAAACATATTTTAAAAAATAGGTACACAGTTTTTTTTTCCTAAAAATTAAGGTACGATTATGTGATCACGTATATTTTTACAATCCCCTCACTTTCTATATTGTTGAGGTTAGGAAAAAAAGTGCTAGCAAACTTGTTTCAGCGTTTATTTAGTTTTATACAGGGTGTTCAGAAAAGCGATGCCAAACCAAATTTTTTTTTTTTAATGGAACACCCTATTATTTTTAGATATATGCAATGTGTCACAATTTCAATGATGTATACATGTAATATGTTTGTTTCAAGCGTTTGGAAAATATCCGACCTTAAAACTTCCAATTTTGCACTTTTCATGTCAATTTTTTCGGGTGTAACCTTATACAGGGTGTCCAACTTTAAAACTGTACAAATTCGTAAAATCTTCATTTTTGGAGATAATCGCCTAATTTTTTTTGTTTGAAAGGCCTTCAAAAACCGCTTCTTTTGATGAACTTCTTACCATTTTCAAAATGCAATTCCAGGGCCGGCTGCGATTTTTTTATACCCCCGATTTTCAGGAAAACCATTTAGCGATTTTTTTATTTAAAATCTGACCCCACAGCGTTTATCAGAACATCCCAGAACCCTTATATACCAATTTTGAATAAAAAATATACAGGGAGTTCCATTCTGCAGGGTGTCAAATTTAAGCAAAATAGGAATTTTAAAGGCATCTGCCAAGTCAAGTGTGCCATGGAATTCCCTCAAAACAGTTGAATGGTCATTAGGACCACTCAAGGTATTGGTGTGCAAAGGTCCAATACAAAATATACAAAGTGTTCTTATCTGTGCCATCTCAAATTACTGAATTTTTGGAACTTTATACGGGTCAAAAATCGAGTATATCAAAACCGCTCCACATACTATAAACGAACTAAATCTAAAAAATACAGAAGCCTGCCAGTCAGTAAGTCCATATCAGTTAATGTGGCTAATGTGCCACAACAGGAAACACACAGAAAATGTATCATCTTAGACAGTGATTTTTTTTTAGAAAGGTCCAATAATTTAAATTGTTTTTATTTGTTGGTTGGCATTTTGTAAAGAAATGAATAATTTTTGTGTTTATTAATATTTTTTCAATGATTCTAGAGCACTCCTGACCAGTATAAAGTTTAATAAAAATTCAGAATTTTGAGATGGCTCAGAGAAAAATACCCTGTATATTTTTGTAGTAAATCTTTTTACACCAACATTTTGAGTGGCCCTGATGCAACTGTTTTGAAGGGATTCCATGGCACACTTGACTCGCCAGATGTCTTTAAAATTCCTATTTTGCTCAAATTTGACACCCTGCAGAATAGAACTCCCTGTATACTTTTTGTTCAAATTTGGTATATGGGAGTTTTGGGGTGTTCTGATTAACGCTGTGTGATCAGATTTTAAAGAGAAAATCGCTAAATGGTTTTCGTGAAAATCAGGGGTACAAAAAAAATTGCAGCCGGCCCTGGATTTGCATTTTGAAAATGGCAGAAAGGTCAAAAGAAGAGGTTTTTGAAGGCCTTTCAAACAAAAAAAGTTTAGATGATTATCTCCAAAAATGAAGATTTTACTTATTATGTATGTAATTTATTTACTGAATCAACAGGTTGTATACAAATTGGGTCTATAAAAATGAGATTGTAGTAAAAATTAAGGGCAATTCGAGGGTGTACTCGGATTTTGTATACGGGGGTCGGTAAAAAAGTTATCGCGAAAAAAAAAATTTTTGTAAAAAAAATCATTTTTTACCTACACAACCATTAGAGAACCTTTAACTTCCGGTTATGGCGGAAATGAAAATTATTTTCTCTATTTTACAACTTACTCATTTTTTTAACCATTATAGGATTCCTTTTTTAATTCTTTAAAATATCACAGCATTCTTCTTTCAAAAACATTTTTTAAAACTGTAAATAGTAACGGCTTCAGTAACAAAATTTTAGACTAATCTGGCTGGTAAATAGAAAAATATTGAATTAACAGCCTACTTGATTGTCAGTTTTATTATCATCGCTGACTTGATTTATCATAAATTTGGTGCTATTGTTTGGCCTACTCGGATCGAACATCAGACACCGACCATGATACCATGTATCTAGTTTGATGGAGCTTCTCTGATAAATATCTCGGAAACGGTTGGAGATAAATAGGTCAAATTATATATCGTTAGATTCAGAATTAAAAAAGGAATCCTATAACGGTTAAATGAAATGTGATTATTATCCAAAAAGTTCGCAACATAGCGGGAAAGTTTTGAATTAATGGTTAATTTTGAAATTCAACTTTGGGGTTACCTTTTGCTTTAAAAACGATGAAAAATTACTAGCTCAAAAATAAAGTAGCTAGATATGGGTCTATGTCATAAAATTTCTTGAAAAAGTGGTTTCTTTTTCAATTCTGCAAATTTAAACGCTCTACTTAAAGATTTGGTTTTTTTGACATTTTTTAATATTTTTTGAAAATTTTAAAAACTTGTAACTGCATAAAGATAAGAATAGGTGTTAAAGCTTTAAATTTCTGTTATGTTTGTTGCAAAGTTGTTGTAACGTCAAGCATTTAGGATATAAATTTATTTACATTAAATTTTCCAGAACTAAATTGATGAGCAAATAATACTAAGCTTACATGTAATCAAACTGTTGCACGTATCTAACCAATATTCAGGATTTTTTACGGGACAATTTACCTTTCATCTTAATCATATTTTTATCAGTTTTTTAGCAGCAAAAAGTTGCATCGATATTTATCAATAAAAAGTAAACATATAATGGATGAAGCTATTGATATAAAATAGTTTTTATGCAGTTGCAAGTTTTTAAAATTTTCGGAAAGTTCAAAATTATTTAAAAATAATTCCATTTCTAGAAATTTTATTTTTAAATATAATTTCTGACAAATAGCGAAAATCACGTGACCACGTTTGAACGAGTCATTTTTAAAGCAAACGGTAACAACAACGTTGTTAATTAAAAAATTCCCCCTATGTTGCGAACTTTTTGGTGGACGTTGTACAAACTAGAATGAAAATTCGTGCTATGTTGCCACTTCCAATATACATTGTTCATGTATCTACTTACATATTGTTCTTCCCTATAACTCTGAAGCATTGGTGACAGAATCATTAAAAACTATACAAGGAGAGAGTATAGCGAATTTACAACCGGTAAATAATAAATAGAAGTCTTGCGATATTTTAAAAATTTTATGATTCCTATGACCTTTAAATAAAAATTAACAGAAAACAGCTTACCTTTAAACCTAATGCATTGGGAAATATGTGCACGATTTACATTATTTAGGTATTTTAATTTCGCAGACAATGCCCAAAATATGAATCCTAATTCATTAAAAACATTGATAACAGATGCCTGATCCTCAAACATTTAAACGTAACCCCTCCACTTTTTTTACATTTTAAACGCTGTTAAAAGTTTGTCATTTCAATTATCGACGCTAGTCAACTCAAACCCACAAAATTATTTTAATTTGAAATTATTAATAGCAATTTGTTATAAACTAGTAAATTCTCCGATCTAAGTCAAATTAAATTGACTGCAACAAAATAAAGTAATCTAAAGCTATACTTAGATAAATAGAAACATTCTAACTATTCTTTTAACAGTATTAAAGCAGTTATTACAAGAAGAGTTTTCATAGAGGACACTCACCAAAAAGAAATTACTTTTCGTTGCCTTGTAGAAACAGAATGTTTTTATGTGACCCTAGTAGGTAGACTAGATGCAGATAATAAACTAAACTTCCTGCTCGTGGCTTATCGCTGTTTTGGTCAATTCTCGCAAGATTAGGAAAATTAATTTATTTGCATTATTATTATTAGAGTTTACGTAGTTTTGTCTAGATTCTGAGATGTTATTAAATTATTTATTTGCAAAGGCATAAACCTGTATTGTCTCCAACAGGTCAATGTAATAAAAAATTGAATAATAAAGAAACTGTTATGGTAGGTACATTTTTTCTATGATAGAGTAGTAAGTTGTAATAACATTTTTACTTTCATCACTACAAAAGATGATATAACAGGATATGTTTGAGTTACATACAGTGTAGTTCGTCGAGTGCAATATTAAATGATTATAGTTTATTTATTTCAAAGCATCAGTAAGTATAAACACAATCATGCAAAACGTGTTAACGTGTTAAACACAGATTATTAAACTAGTTTAAACAAATATTACTTAGTACTTAGTTGTTGTAAATTACTCAAGCAATGCTTATTTGAATACTCTCTATCCACTATTAGAAAACAAAATTGCAGGTTAATGGCAACAATATCACCTCCGAAATTCTGCACATTAAATGAGAACACTTAACTTTTATTTTTTATAATATAAAACGGGCAGATAAGTTCAGCAAATAGGTATATTCCAAAATTGGAATATTTGGATTAAGCATCATTTAATCTCTAATCGAATGGGAATGGAAAATTTTCGTGGTCGGTATATTACATAGGATTTTATCAAATCAAAGTTTTTGTTTATGCTTCTTAATCTATCTGCCTCAAAAGTAATTTAAATTTCAAAATATGTTATTATAAACTTTATATCATCCAGCGTATACTCATCCGGTAATAAAAAGGTTCCCTACCTATTAAAAATACTTTGCCTATGTTTATAAATCTTTTGTAAAAGAATCGTATTACAAACTAATCCGGTTGTTCACAACAAATGACAGTTTGCTGCATTTAGTGTTAGGTAAAAACAACGCTTTTAAGTGTTTCAACAAAAAAAAGTCATTACAGTGTGTACCTACTACTGTACACATCATTGGAAGAGAATTTCATGTAGATTTCAAATTTTTACAAATTCAAGATAGCGTCCATGAGAAAATCAAAAGTTGTGTGTCATATCTCCAAAACCAAAACCATTTTTAAAAAACTGACATTACGGTTAAAATATATTTATGTATAATGCTTAGCGATAGCAAGCATATCAATTTTTGCACAAATGAGGTGATAATTTTAAGGTAAACACAAAAATAGGCAATCACACAAACATTCTGTTTGCCAACAATTACCAGTTTTAATATTATCTATCTATTATGATTTCTACGAAAGACACAAAATAAGTCGTCATAAGCCTTTTTATCCCTATAGATCGTGATCGTGAATACAAGACGGTCCTTGAGTGTACAATTTATTCGGAGATATTAATGTCAACAAATTAAAAGATTTTTAAAAATTATGACGTGATTGTAAACTTGCGAATACCAACTGAACTTTAGTGCGATCCTGAAATATGGAATTCACGACAAAATTAACTTTTGTATTATGTACGTAGACTCCAAATTAAATACAAAAAATTTAAAACCTTTTTCAAAGGACTAGAAATTTAATAAAATAATAGAATAACATAAAAAACGGACTAAAATGTATAATAGTTATTTATGTACCAAGGTACTGAAGTTCAACTTTTTATGACTCATGTGGAATTTAGTTGCCGAGGCCTCTGGCCGAGGCAAATAAACCACATGAGTCATAAAAAGAACTTCAGTACCGAGGTACATATTATATATTTTTTTTAATCGGAAAAAAAAAGTTTTATTAGGCAAGAAAATAATAAGGGATCACCCGTCCATAAACCGACTACGCGCGGCGTTGCTTGACTTTGACGATCGCTCTATCTAGGTCAAGTATGATGAGACACGGCACCTTCTGACAGAAAAGCCAAACTGCTGCTTCTTGTGCAGCCTACAAAACAAATCTGTTGATATTCAAAATTACTAAAATATGTATACTGAAGGATTGCGCTTCTATAGGAAACAATTTCGCAATGTGCACGAAAAGTTAAATGGGCCTTTATCGGCCAGGTTTTGAATATTTGGTCACTTTTGACGGGCGATTTCTCCGCGTCTGACGTTTGATGTTTACATCTCGCCAAGGCCTACTTATTGAAAAAATTACGATTTCTGTGCTTTTAATGACGATTTTGGGACACTTTACTGCCGATTTCAAGAAATAGTTATTTATGTACCAAGGCACTGAAGTTCAACTTTTTATGACTCATGTGGAGTTTAGTTGCTGAGGCCTCTGGCCGAGGCAAATAAACCACATGAGTCATAAAAAGAACTTCAGTGCCGAGGTACATATTATATTTCTTTTGAAATCGAAAAAAAAAAATGTTTTATTAGGCAAGAAAATAATAATAAGGGATCACCCGTCCACGAACCGACTACGCGCGGCGTTGCTTGACTTTACCGATCGCTCTACCTAGGACAAGTATAATGACGTACGGCACCTTCTGACAGAAAAACCAAACTGCTGCTTCTTGTGCAGCCTACACAACAAATCTATTGATATTCAAATTTACTAAAATATGTATACTGAAGGATTGCGCTTCTATAGGAAAGAATTTCGCAATGTGTACGAAAAGTTAAACGACCCTTTATCGGCCGGGTTTTGAATATTTGATCACTTTTGACGGGCGATTTCTCCGCGTCTGACGTTTGATGTTTACATCTCGCCAAGGCCTACTTATTGAAAAAATCGTACAATAATGGGCTACATTATTGTACGATTTCTGTGCTTTTAATGACGATTTTGGGACATTTTAATGCCGATTTCAAGAAATAGTTATTTATGTACCAAGGCACTGAAGTTCAACTTTTTATGACTCATGTGGAGTTTAGTTGCTGAGGCCTCTGGCCGAGGCAAATAAACCACATGAGTCATAAAAAGAACTTCAGTGCCGAGGTACATATTATATTTTTCTTGAAATCGAAAAAAAAAATGTTATATTAGGCAAGAAAATAATAATAAGGGATCACCCGTCCACGAACCGACTACGCGCGGCGTTGCTTGACTTTACCGATCGCTCTACCTAGGACAAGTATAATGATGTACGGCACCTTCTGACAGAAAAACCAAACTGCTGCTTCTTGTGCACCTACACAACAAATCTATTGATTTTCAAATTTACTAAAATATGTATACTGAAGGATTGCGCTTCTATAGGAAACAATTTCGCAATGTGTACGAAAAGTTAAATGAGCCTTTATCGGCCGGGTTTTGAATATTTGGTCACTTTTGACGGGCGATTTCTCCGCGTCTGACGTTTGATGTTTACATCTCGCCAAGGCCTACTTATTGAAAAAATCGTACAATAATGGGCTACATTATTGTACGATTTCTGTGCTTTTAATGACGATTTTGGGACATTTTAATGCCGATTTCAAGAAAAATAATTTTTTATTATACTTCTTTGGAAACACCTTATTTTCATATGTTTTAGCAATAATGAAAGATGGGGTTTTTCGGGCTAGCGCACGGAAACAGCGCATGGAAAAACTTTCCGTGCGCTGAATAAAAATACCAAATATATGGCTTTAAAATATAAATTACGAAAAGTTAAATGAGCCTTTATCGGTCGGGTTTTGAATATTTGGTCACTTTTGACGGGCGATTTCTCCGCGTCTGACGTTTGATGTTTACATCTCCCCAAAGCCTACTTATTGAAAAAATCGTACAATAATGGGCTACATTATTGTACGATTTCTGTGCTTTTAATGACGATTTTGGGACATTTTAATGCCGATTTCAAGAAAAATAATTTTTTATTATACTTCTTTGGAAACACCTTATTTTCATATGTTTTAGCAATAATGAAAGATGGGGTTTTTCGGGCTAGCGCACGGAAACAGCGCATGGAAAAACTTTCCGTGCGCTGAATAAAAATACCAAATATATGGCTTTAAAATATAAATATACAGCAAAGCAAACTAAATTTAAGAAACACTATATGCTCTCTGATATTTAACAAATACCTATTTTGTATTTCAATTCGTAAGTGTTTCAATATTTAGATACATTTCTGTAATATTTTTGATGTTTTATTCACCTTATCTGACAATAACTAATTTACAACAAAGCACCTTTGAAATAATTTGAGAGTAACCATGGAAACGCATCATACATACCAAACACTATATTGTCTGCATTGTTTATTTTTTGTCAATTAAATTTATTATAATATGCCGATAAAATGTTTTTCTTGAAATCGGCATTAAAATGTCCCAAAATCGTCATTAAAAGCACAGAAATCGTACAATAATGTAGCCCATTATTGTACGATTTTTTTCAATAAGTAGGCCTTGGCGAGATGTAAACATCAAACGTCCGACGCGAAGAAATCGCCCGTCAAAAGTGACCAAATATTCAAAACCCGGCCTATAAAGGCTCATTTAACTTTTCGTATACATTGCGAAATTGTTTCCTATAGAGGCGCAATCCTTCAGTATACATATTTTAGTAAATTTGAGTATCAATAGATTTGTTGTGTAGGCTGCACAAGAAGCAGCAGTTTGGTTTTTCTGTTAGAAGGTGCCGTACATCATTATACTTGTCCTAGGTAGAGCGATCGGTAAAGTCAAGCAACGCCGCGCGTAGTCGGTTCGTGGACGGGTGATCCATTATTATTATTTTCTTGCCTAATAAAACATTTTTTTCCGCCAGAGGCCTCAGCAACTAAACTCCACATGAGTCATAAAAAGTTGAACTTCAGTGCCTTGGTACATAAATAACTATTAAGTTTCCGTTTTCAAAGAAGTATAATAAAAAATATCGTTCATTACACGTCCAGAAATAGATATTTCCGTGCTTGCATGACTTCCCGTGTTCGGCTGCGCCTCACCCGAGAATTTGTCACGCGCGCACGGAAAAATCTTTATTTCCAGACTCGTAATGAAATACATAATAATATACTATTTTACTATCCCCATAAAGATTCGAAAAACGTGGGGCGCATGCAATAGATAATAGTAAGGAGTGTAGAGGAGTACCTGCCGTTGAGAAAACATTATTTGCGGTGTAAATACCTACACTTGTTAGTGACTTAAGTGCATTCCTCAATTATCTATTGCATGGGCCCCACGTTTTTCCAATCTTTTATTTTTATGGGGCTAGGAAATAGTTATTTATGTACGAAGGCGCTGAAGTTCAACTTTTTAGAACTCATGTGGAATTTAGTTGCCGAGGCTTTTGGCCGAGGCAAATAAACCACATGAGTCATAAAAATAACTTCAGTGCTGAGGTACCTACATATTATATTTTTTTTTAAATCGGAAAAAAACTTTATTAGGCAAACAACAATCCTAAAGGATCACCCGTCCATGAATCGACTGCGCGCTGCGTTGCTTGACTTTGACGATCGCTCTAACTAGGTCAAGTATGACGAGACACGGCGCTCTCCGAGAGAAAATTCAATCTGCTGCCTAGTATGCAGCCTCCATGGAAAATAGATTCATATTCAAACCTATTAAAATATTTGTACGGAAACATTGCGCTGCTATAGGTAACAATTTTGCAATGTGTACGAAAAGTTAAATGGGCCTTTATCGGCCGGGTTTTGAATATTTGGTCACTTTTGACGGGCGATGGCGCCGCGTCTGATGTTTACATTTTAGTCAGTTTTTCATATTATTATATTATACCCTTAGTCCTTTTTAAAAACGTGGAATATTAAAAAAATATATTTAAATTTTATTATTTTCTGCTTTTTAGTATGGATTGAAATTATGCAATCGATTTTAAACACCTATGTGAGACATGTTGCACATTTCAGATTTATTTCAGTTGCTCTTCACCTGATCATATTTGAAATAGAAAATTATTGTCATGCCTATCTATAAATAATATATCAATCGGTTTCATTGTTATTTTAATGAAAAGTAAAATAAAGAAGGAATCAAAATTAAAGTAATTTAAGATCTTTATTTCAATATTAAAACAAATTAATGCTAGAGGTTCCAGCATTCTTGCAAACTGTTAAATAACTCGCTTTTTGTCTGTCTGTTTGTTTTTATCATCCTTTTCCTTTTAGTATGGATTGAAATTATGCAATCGATTTTAAACATCTTTATGAGACATGTTGCACATTTCAGATTTATTTCAGTTGCTCTTCACCTGATCATATTTGAAATAGAAAATTATTGTCACGCCTATCTATAAATAATATATCAATCTGTTTCATTGTTATTTTAATGAAAAGTAAAATAAAGAAGGAATCAAAATTAATGTAATTTAGGATCTTTATTTCAATATTAAAACAAATTAATGCTGGAGGTTCCAACAATTCTTGCAAACTGTTAAATAACTCGCTTTTTGTCTGTCTGTTTGTTTTTTATCATCCTTTATTCTTAACGCGTTTTTAACACGTTATTTTTGATTGTTACTAGCTTATGGCATGTGCTTATCTGTTCATACATTTCCACTAGTCAAATATTTTTTTATATAATAACAACTAATATAATAATAATACGTATATAGCATAGCGACCATCCAGTTCTAAACTGTGTTTAAAATTTCAAGTCTCAAGCTCGTCGGGAAATTAGTTTAAAATCGATTGCAAAATTTGTCGAACAGACAAACAGAAGGCGTTTCAATTCTGTCTCATTAGCTTCACATCATTATTTGTGTATATCGTCTTTTGTGCATATTACCACAGGAGGAACTTAACTATCGCAGAATAAATAGGCTGTTCTGTATTTCATATCATGCACTCGCCCTAGCCGTTTTTTAGACGCGCCGCGCCAAATTTGCTGTTCTATTTTCCCTTGATTTATAATATCTATTTAGATCTATCGATTTTACTTTTTACTTACAAGAAAATTTAGTGGATACACATATTCTGAATAAGTAGTTGACTTATAGTCCCTAAATCCTAAATCGTTTCAAATTGTATAGAACTTGAGGATTTGTATAAATGTCTCAATTTGTATATTGGTGTATAAACATTGCACACATTTATCAAAACCAACTTATAAGTTATTTTGTGCACGATCCACCAGCAATGTTGGCTTTTTTGCCAAATAGCCCCGATATATATATGCTAACAGATTTACAATGGATGACTTTGCCAGTCCACGTATACTCTAATTATTTTAAGAAGTCCTTACTGGGACTGTCAATTGGTAATTTCGATATCCTAAGTTGGCATCAATGCAGCAAAAAATGCAACCGGGTCATAAGTTCAGGTCAGTAACGAGCCCATTTGCACTAATAACACGAAAAGTAACACAAACAAGAACAACACAGATGACGGTAAAACTCACGAAACGTAGAAAACCCTCGAATATTTTCATTACCGAATGTTTGAACCAGTTTGAACGATCTGGAAAACCTTCACTGTCACTTTGACACACCGAAGCTAAATTTGCCCGAGTCCGCCCCTAGACGCTGCCAAAAGCAGGTGATTAATACAAAATACCAAAACGACAGTGTTTCCATGACATTTGAAATTATTATTAAAATGAGTTGTAGTCATAGTTATTTTTATTTGTAGCGGCATAATCGTGATTGCAATAGGGTTTTTATTTTATTATGCACTTTTTTTCGTATCACTTGGGTAACTTTTCACATCATAAATCAATGAGTGACGTCATTAACTGGTTGAGACACATATACCGATGTTATATACCCATGGTTAACAAAAAATTCCTAGGGATTTTGCGGAGAATGTCATCTGACAAAATCGGGACTTCTTACAGTAATCGGGGTATAGAGGGCGTCCCGATTTCGACACTTTTGCAGGCTATCTCCCTTATTTTTAGAGATAGAGACTTGCGGTTATCGCGACACTGCTACTTTTTTATGAAATGAGAGGTGCCTCAAACAAAATTTCATAACCATCTTCCTTTTTACGATCCAGGGCGAAATTGAAAATTGGCAGTTTTTGGCTATCCCCAGTTACTCAGTTACCTTTTGACATAATATACGAAAAGCAGAAAAGCGGTTTCATATAACTTTTTCTTTAGAATCAATCCAGTGGCCTAGTCAGATTTTTGCTAGCTTTATCCATTTCGGAGATACAGGGTGTTTCATCTTAAGTGCGAACACCCCCGTACAATTTGTATTCTCCATCCGATTTTAGCCGCGTTTTTTTCTAAAAATAGGCCACAAAAAACTCTACGTTGGTGTCAAAATTGAGCAAAATAGGAATTTTAAAGGCATCTGGAGAGTCAAGTGTGCCATGGAATCCCGTCAAAACAGATGAATGATCAACAGGACTACTCAAAGTGTTGGTGTGCAAAGATTCAATACAAAAATGTACAGGGTTTTTTTCTCTGGGCGATGTCAAAATCTGAATTTTTATTAAACTTTATATTGGTCAGGAGTGCTCTGGAATCATTGAATAAATATTAATAAATACAAAAGCAAATTATTTCTTTACATCATCCAACCAAGAAATAAAAACAATTCAAATTGTTGGACCTTTATCAATAAAGTCACTGTCTAAGATGATACATTTTCTGTGCGTTTCCTGTTGTGGCACACCAGCCACCTTAACTCATATGGACTTACTGACTGGCAGGCTTCTCTGTATTTTTTAGACTTAGTTCGTTTGTAATATCTGGGGTGGTTTTGATATACTCGATTTTTGACCTGTATAAAGTTTAAAAAATTCAGCATTTCGAGTTGCTACAGAGAAGAACACCTTTTATATTTTTTATTGGATCTTTGCACATCGACACTGTGAGTGGTCCTGTTCATCATCCAACTGTTTCGAAGTAATTCCATGGCACACTTGACTCGCCAGGTGAGTTTAAAATTCCTATTTTGCTCAACTTTCACAGCCTGCAGAATGGAACTCCCTGTATATTTTTTTATTCAAATTTGGTATATGGAGGTTTTGGGGTGTTTTGTTTGAATAACACTGTGTAATCAGATTTTAAATAAAAAAAATCGCTAAATGGTTGGTAAAATGGTAAAAATGGTAACAAAGTCAAAAGAAGCGGCTTTTGACGGCCTTTCACACAAAAAAAAGGTCAGGCGATTATCTTCAAAAATGAAGATTTTACGGATTTGTACAGTTTTAAAGTTGGACACCCTGTAGATATATTTTTTGTTTTAAAAACTTTTTTGTTTTATTTACTAAGAAATAAAAGTTTGTGATAGTTTCACCATGATGTATGTTTTTTTTTTATTTTCCAATTTGAGGGGGTCCAAATTTATTTTGGCGGGGGGGAGGGGCAAAATTTGAAGCTACGCCACTGAGTCACGGCTGATAACAATCCTACCTTCAGACTGGTAATTTAAAGGGTAACACGCGAATTAAGATTTTGGTATCTACGAGTATGTGTTGACAATAAAAATAGAATCTCAACTTTAGAATGATTTAATTAAAAATGATGAGTACCTATGTATACCTAATGGCTTTTACCTTAGTTTGCAGGTCGTGCACAAAGTATACTTGTACAACTCGTTAAGTAATGCATATTGCATGCTTGTGCAGTTCAAGGCACAAGGCTTCGCCTCGTGCCACAACTTGTGCACTCACATGTAACTAAGTTACTTTTGAAAGTAACTATAAAGTATCTCCCTATTTAAGAAAATTCCATTATTTGGACGATTAAAAATTTCGTTTCCACTGATGATAATGTATTAGCTAATACATTGTAATTTATATTTGACGTCAACAACACAGTTTATTAATCAGCTGTGAATGACAACGAAATGATTTCTTCAATGAAAATATACTGGATGTTAGGTACACATCGATTTCAGCTTAAATGTTTTTCCTGGAACAATGCAATGATTAAAACCTCTCGAAGTTTTTTTTATCTAGATTCGTTTGAGATACAGAGTGTTTTTCATTTTGTTTCGCCTTTCTGAAACGTGCCACAACTTGTTTGTGAATATTTCAAAGCACGGTAAGAACATTTTTTTGTTCATTCATCAAATTGGTTACATTTGGGGTTTTTTCTTATGTGTCGCGACTGCATAATATTTTTTTTATTTATATACGTTCATTCGTGCAAAGCGTGCTACCTTTTTATCCACTATTTGTAATGATAAAGGTCTCTCTTTATAGCATGGTATGCAATAAAATCATTGCTAAATACAGTGTTATTTTATTGTTCTCAATATCAGAATCTAAGAAAATAAAACACGCACACTACAAGAGCAATTTTTACAATAAAAGCGTATGATGATCGTAGGAGATATCTTTGGTAGGAGGAAGAAAATTGTGTGCAATCATTTGCAAAAAGCTGTGCATTGCACTCTGTGTGCTAATCAATTTGAGGCATCATTCAATAAATATGTACTTTTTGCGTTTGAGGCATAAGTTTTGGCACCAAACAAGAATCTCAACAAATTTAAAATCAAACTTAAAAAAGGTATGTTATTATCCTAAGAAAGTCGGCAATATTGATTCTCAGAATAGCTAAACCGCAAATAATATTCAATCTCAGACGTAAGCCTCTCTACTAATAAAACAGTGGAAATCCTATTTTAGACTATAAAAATGCCTTGGCAAAAGGTTCGTTAAATTAAAATCTCCGCTTCCAACTATCTAATGCAAATTGAAAAGCAACAACAAAACTGTACTTACGTATTAGTTTTACAATTATTTACTTCCTCATTTGAAAGACAAATAATTAGACAAGGGTAGATATAATATTGTACAGCGTGTTCCAGAATGAGTGTCCCCCAGATAGGTATAGCAGTAATAAGCGCAAACAAATTAAATAACCCCTGCTTTTTTATTTTAGTAAATTCAGGGCTCCTTTTTTACGGCCCCTGCCCTGAGGCCCTTAATTTTGAGCTTTGAGCAAAACAAAAAACACGGTTATCTTAATTTTTTGCAGTCAATACCGCTATATATATAAAGGGTGTCTACTTTTAAACATATTATATACAAATCCTTAAAATCTTTATTTTTTTTATATAATCGCCTCCACTTTTTTTGTTTGAAAGACCTCCAAAAACAGTTTCTTTTGACCTCTCTGCTATTTTCAAAATGCAAATGCAGGGCCGACTACAATTTTTTTATATCCCCGATATACACGCAAACCATTTAGCGATTTTTTATTTGAAATCTGACACGTCTGAGCAAAATAGGAATTTTAAAAGCATGCATCTAGCCAGTACCTATTTCAAAACCACCCCCGACACTATAAACGAACTAACTTTAAAAATACAGAAGCCTGACAGTAAGTCCGTGGCTGGTGTGCCACAACAGGAAACGCACAGAAATTATATCATCTTAGACAGTCATTTGGTGTCAAAGGTCCAATGATTTAAATTGTTTTTTATTTGTTGGTTGGTATTTTGTAAAAACGATAAATTGCTTTTGTGTTTATTAATATTATTTCAATAATATGGCACTCTTGGCCAGTATAAAGTTTGATATAAATGCAGAATTTTGAGATGGACTAGAGAAAAATACTCTGTACATTTTTGTATTGAATCTTTACACACTTTGAGAGGTCCTGATGACCATTCTTCTTCACTTGTTTTGAGGGGAACCCATGGCACTCTTTGACTCGTCAGATGCCTTGAAAATTCCAATTGTACTCAATTTTTACTCCCTGCGGAAAGGAAATCCCTGTATATTTTTTGTTCATATTTGGTATGTAGGAGTTTTGTTAACGCTTTGGTGTCATATTTAGAATTTAAAAAAAAATGCTAAATGGTTTTCGTGAAAAACGGTGGTATATAAAAAAAATCGTAGCCGGCTCTGACTTGTATTTTGAAATTGGTAGAAAAGTCAAACAAGCGGTTTTGTAAGGCCTTTATTTTTGAATATGTAATTCGGACACAAAATAGGGTTTTTCCAACAGTGAATATGAGGAGTCCCCCTGTCAAGCCAGAATTGACACATTACTCCAAAAAAATTTAAGTTTTGTAGGGCCTTTAGGGAATGATTCTGCTTTTGAAGGTGTTTCAGAAGAACTTAATAATAATAATAATTCCAAGGCAAGTAGAACGCCAAACAATAATCCAATTTCATCCTGTAGATGTAGATTACATGATGTTAAAATCAATGATTTCTTTCGAAAAAAACAGTTAAGTATTGGGGTTAAATGGGGGTTATTTTGAACCAGGAACTCTTTTATTTAAAGAGTCCCTGTTTTGAACATTTGCAACAATAGTTCATTGTTTGCGTTCAATAAAAAATCAAATCATACATACGTAAAAATACTGAAACTTAATACATTTTATTACCATACATACAAGGTGATCCAATTTGTTTCTAATAACAAATGTACCTACTAATTCTATGTCATTATATCGTGTACCTACCAAATATGACTTAAATATTTCAACTAGTTTGGTAAATAAAATAATCACATATTTTTGAAAACGTTCACACTCTGTGAAGCCCAAAATAAAAAAAACAAACTGATAATACGAGTATTTTTCGATGTTCTACTGATCCTAGGAGTTTCAGTATTTAAAACTTAATCAACGTACTTATACAGGGTGTCCCAGTTGTAGATGTCATAAATGAAAACAATGGTAGAACAACTAATTTTAAGCATAAAAGTTTATATGTACATTTGCTCTAAAAGCATATTAAAAAAGTTACAGGGCGTTAAAGTTTTATAAAAAATATAGTTTTTATTTTCTTATTTCCCACGTTTTAAAGATAACTAAATGAAATTCGGCAGACATGTTACATTGACGGAGAGCCATAAGAGTAAAAAATATTAAGCTCCTAAATTAGCCAGTGGCGGAGATACGGGTAATTAGTTAGATTAATTTGCTAAGAAAAGTATTACCACCCTGTACAAAATTAAAACAGATATTTTTTTCCGAAACGGGCATTTAGTTTCAGACAAAAAATGACTCTTGACAAATTATTGTAAAATGCTTAGATTTTGTGTAAAACTTACTCTCCCGAAAAGATTTATCGGTTAGGTAGGGCAGAAAAATGATAATTCAACCAAAAATCAATTTAGGTATTTTAATTTCTTTTATTTTCGTGCATTTTTTACAAATATTGCATATTATTGAAAAAGTTCGTCTAAATTAATAACAGAACTATAAATCAGATGCCTTACTCTTTTTTTACTTGAACTATCATTTTTCGCTGTTCAGCAAACGATAGACTATTTCGGAAGGGTTAGTTGTTTTACATAAAATCTAAGCAATTCACGACAATTTGTCAGGAGTCATTTTTTGTCTGAAACTAAATGCCCGTTTCGGAAAAAATCTGTTTTAATTTTGTACAGGGTGGTAATACTTTTCTTAGCAAATTAATCTAACTAATTACCCGTGTCTCCGCCACTGGCTAATTTAGGGGCTTAATATTTTTTACTCTTATGGCTCTCCGTCAATGTGACATGTCTGCCGAATTCCGTTTAGTTATCTTTAAAAAGTGGGAAATAAGAAAATAAAAACTATATTTTTTTATAAAACTTTAACGCCCTGTAACTTTTTTAATATGCATTTTAGGGCATATGTACAGGGTGGGACAAATTGGACACTTTTAAAGGGAAACTCCTATTTTTGATGGAGATAGACGAAAACTGATATCGGTGTCTGAGGCTCATTTTTTATGATAAACTTAATGGCGAAAACCGCAAATCGATATCTGTCACCGTTCTAGAGGTACAGGGCGTTTTTCGAAAATGTGCGTTTTCGAAAACTGGCCGTAACTTTTTTCGGGTTGAAAATTTTGTGTTTCTGTAAAAACATTCTTAAAGCACTTTTTTACGTAGAATCCAATGCTGCTATTACATTTTTTTCTAGGCAATGGTTTAACAGTTGCGGATACAAATTTTTATTTTTTAAATGGAACACCCTGTATATTTTTGCATTTTTTAATAGAGCAAAAAATTACCATTCCAAAAATATATAACACTTAATGATTTACTTAAGGAGTTATCAATTTCTAATAGCTTTTATGATTTCATGTGTATAATTGGAAGCACGCCCTTTCAACAAGTAGGCTTTGGACGGTGAGACAATGAAACAACCGTGGAAAAATGTTTATTGTTACCTACCTGTCAAATTTTCAGTTAGGCTGTTTAGGCAGGGTAAAGATTTTTCTATTTTTGTGTAATTTATATACTTTATAACCTACCTACAATGAAATTTGAAAGTTATGAAAAATGGGATATGATAGTCTGTTTTATACAATCCGGGGAAAATGCCTATCTCTGTTTAACTCGTACCTACCTTTTCGGCCTACTATTAATCAAATCTATTAACTATTACTCTAACACTATTAATCAAATTGTGTCGCAATCTTGCAAAAATGTGCTTGAAAAGATGTCTTCTCTCTGGATACTGCTCGTAGTATAAATTGCTCGTTGCATCTGATTTTTCCCCTGATTGTATAAAACAGACTATCATATCCCATTTTTCATAACTTTCAAATTTCATTGTAGGTAGGTTATAAAGTTTATAAATTACACAAAAATAGAAAAATCTTTACTCTGCCTAAACAGTCTAACTGAAAATTTGACAGCAGGGCCTGGAAACTCCCCCTTGTACTTAGCAAAGCCTTCCCAATAGTTTGTACTTAGGTCGCTTGAGGGCGCTTATGGCATATTTCTGCAAATTATTATCAAAAATTGGTAGGCGGCGGCCGGCTGCCATTATTTTAATTTGTGGCCTTGCGTTTGACATGTTTTGCTTGTCATTCTCGCTTCGTTTTATTTATATTTATAGTTTTTCGTGTATTGTTTCATATTTTCTGCGTTTTTTAGTGTTTGTTTTGTTGATTAAATATATTTATCGTTATTTTCATATATTATTTGGATTGGTGTTTTAAAATAATTTTGGTTTGTTTGTGTACCTATCTGGTTGTGAAGAAGGACGAGGCGACGCGACGGTCGACTAGGAAGATGGAAATGCATATATTTCCCAAAGACGAAACTGTCAGTAAAATATCTCGATTTTATTATGTTATAAAACAAACTCTGCTATTTTTACAGCTTTGTAAACGTATGGCCTGAAAGAAAATGGGAACAAAAAATTAAATGATCTTCCCCTTGAATCATTTTAAGAAGATGCTACCGGGTTTGTGGCATGCATTTTACGCCAGATTGTACATGTTCAAACTTTAGGATTAAGAGGGATGCTGTGCCATCTTTATTTTTGCCCACAATTTACATTGGTAAGAAAGAAGTATTACAAATGGTGTTTATTTCTTCAAACGTTGTGACTCGGGACACGTGTATGTGCCCCTATGTTTACCACACAGGCAGGACAAAATTAATGATATATTTTTCGAAAAAATATATATTATACATCTATATAGGTAATTAAAAAAATCAAATATACCTTCTTGCTGCATTCGGCAGTGCCTTAATTTTGATTTCTAAAACTTAAATTCTATTTGCAATAACTTGCCTACTTTGAATTTTTGTATACTCCCAAAATCCTAGAAATCGTATTAGTAATTTTTTTATAAACATTTTATTTTTTTATACCTTTTTAATAAATTACTAAAATTGAAGGTATCTAGTATTCTGATAGTATTATACCCAGAGCACCATGAAAGACTAATAATAATTATTATTTATTATTTCCTACATATTCACCGAGAAATTCATTCGAGGATTTACCCAATAAAATTTCACTAATAGCTAGTAGGTAGGAACCTACTAGTTGGGAGTTCCCTGCAGCTGAACTACCCATACTTGGAAACATTTCTTCACCGGAAAAACAAAAAAGTATGTAGATTTAAGATTTTACCTATTTAAACAATAGGTACATTTTTTCCTTAATTTACATATAAATAATCTTAAGAAGACTAACATGTTATAATATATCTGTGACGTTTAGAAGTATTATTGTGGTGAACGTATTTTACAAACTGTTTGTAATATATAGAATTATTCCCATATAGTTTTTGTTTTATTATACCTATCCTAATATTGTCACTTATCACGTTTTAATTTTATAACTCGACATAGACATAGATATTTATCATATGTCTATGTGGAGTTATAAAATTAAAACGTGTCTTAAAAATTGTAAGTATAATGACTATAAAGGATTTCAAATTTCCCGCTTATATAATCTAGTTTGTACTTAGGTCACCAGGGGGCGTATCGCATCCAAAAAATATAGGGAGTTGCCTATCTATCCCTATATATAAATCCTTTATCTATGTTTGACAGGTAGGTAACAGTAAGCATTTTTCCACGGTTGTTTCATTGTCTCACCGTCCAAAGCCTATACTTGTTGAAAGGGCGTGCTTCCAATTATACACATGAAATCATAAAAGCTATTAGAAATTGATAACTATTAAGTAAATCATTAAGTGTTATATATTTTTGGAATGGTAATTTTTTGCTCTATTAAAAAATGCAAAAATATACAGGGTGTTCAATTTAAAAAATAATATTTTTTATCCGTAACTCTTAAACCATTGACTAGAAAAAAACGTAGTAGCAGCATTAGATTCTACGTAAAAAAGTGCTTTAAGAATGTTTTTACAGAAACACAAAATTTTCAACCCGAAAAAAGTTACGGCCACTTTTCGAAAACGCACATTTTCGAAAAACGCCCTGTACCTCTAGAACGGTGACAGATATCGATTTGCGGTTTTCGCCATTAAGTTTATCGTAAAAAATGAGCCTCAGACACCGATATCAGTTTTCGTCTATCTCCGTCAAAAATAGGAGTTTACCTTTAAAAGTGTCCAATTTGGCCCACCCTGTACATATAAACTTTTATGCTTAAAATTAGTTTTTCTACCATTGTTTTCATTTATGACATTTACAACCGGGACACCCTGTATATAAAAAAATTGAATTATTTTTTTGACGTAGAATTATTAGTATTGCTACATTTTCCTAAAACACTCTGACCTTGTCCCTGTATCTTTGAATAAAAAATCCCAGGAAGGACTCAAAGCTCTATAGGCATTATAATTAAATACGTCAGTCGGAAATCGTAAATCGCCGTGTGTAGGAGCCAAGTTTTGACACAATATTTTGATATCTGACACGTTGATAGTGCCAGTATGCGGTACTTAGATACTTTTTCGAGTTATTATGCTTAGCTGTACGGTTTGTGGTTCTTCTCTGACCGCCAAAACTAAACGTTTGAGGATAATAATCCGTCAGTAAGTATTTTTTTAATTTAAATGAACTTTTGAGCTAAAGCACCAAAGTGGCATAGGCGTTTGTGTAAGTACCCACTTCTTTATAATTTGAAATTTAAAATTAGAATTGCTATATTATGATGGATTCCTAAACTTAAACACATAAACGTGCCTTATATTTTTTTGCCTGTATTGTAGATACTGATTTCACTAAAAACCATCCTGGTCGCGCGTAATCCCAAGCATGCTCCTTCCTGTGACTCTTTATACAAAGCCCTGTATACATTGGGAGCTTCCAAATTTCGTGTCCAAATTCAAAATGAATTTTTGATACAATTTAGAATTTTCAGTAGTTCATAATTCTCCTTGAGGAAAAAAATCTATAACACACAAATACCTCTATTCCATGGCGATGTAGTCTCGTGTCTCGGGCATTAAAAATGAATCAACCAGTGCCCGTTTTATAGCACACTGCCCGTGCATACACCATGATTTAAAAATCTCTGTTATTGCTTGGAGGATATAATAAATTAAAAGTAAAAAAATATTTTTAAAAAAAGCTTTTATTTAAATGCGCTAAAAAGAATAAAATAATCTTTTCTTTTAAAACTTTTACTATCAACTTATAACGTCATTCCACAATTTATATGATATAAAAGCTTGTCGCGAGATTTAAGTAGTGGTATTTACTTAGTTTGAAAACTTAAATCTCGCGACAAGCTTTTATATCATATAAATTGTGGAATGACGTTATAAGTTGATAGTAAAAGTTTTAAAAGAAAAGATTATTTTATTCTTTTTAGCGCATTTAAATAAAAGCTTTTTTTAAAAATATTTTTTTACTTTTAATTTATTTTGTAATTTTTAGTTTGGCCAGGTGTCTGAGTCTATTCATCTCAGTTAACGCATCATTGTTGCAAGGTCGTTTGCCGGTTAGTTTAGAACAGTCTAGCTCTTCAATGAGGAGACCTTCTAATGACCATCTTGGGTGTTCCGCCATGTTGGATTTAGAATGACGTCACACATATAATCATGCATTGTCATCCAAATTAAACGTGTGTACAAAATTTCAGCTCGATCGGTTGAAATTTAACTAGTCCGCCATCTTGAGTGTTCCGCCATGTTGGATTTAGAATGACGTCACACATATAATCATGCATTGTCATCCAAATTAAACGTGTGTACAAAATTTCAGCTCGATCGGTTGAAATTTAACTAGTCCGCCATCTTGAGTGTTCCGCCATGTTGGATTTAGAATGACGTCACACATATAATCATGCATTGTCATCCAAATTAAACGTGTGTACAAAATTTCAGCTCGATCGGTTGAAGATATCTGCTTCAAAATTGAGTTGCAAGATTCCACCCGAACAAATTACATACATACATACATACATACATACATTGCAAGTTAAATAAAAGCTTTTAAAAAATATAATGATGCTTTTTCAATTTTCGTCTCAAAATATCGTCTTTTATAAATTCCCTTGGACACCACGTATAAGCCCTCCAGATTTAAAATCAATAACGTTACCTACATCGAATTGGGGGGTGAGTCTACGGCGGTGGCGGCGGCGGCGGCTGGCTCTCAGAGTTCGAGTTCACCGATTCGCATTGCTTTATCACTGCCCGGCTCTCGCACGCACACTAAACAAATAACCGTATTCCGTTTAGATAACAAGCCAATTATTAATGTTAAACAATAAAAAAATTGGCGTTAGCGGCGCGCCGCGACTGGAAATTGTTTTTATATCCAGGCTGGCAGAGGACGGCAGAATGGGGAAATCCAGGTTCTGTCTCTGTCTCTCGATGAAGTGGTTTCTGAGAGGCTGACCCGTGCACGGGGAAAGTTGTTGAGGGCGGTTGGCGGTTTATAAGGTATAGTCGCCGTTCTCGTTTTATGTTATCCAAATACTTCTTGAAGCGACTTAAATCAATATCAGGAGAAATAAAATGATGTAGTTCCTGATGACTATTTCCCTCCAGGCGCGGTCTTAGGGGGGGGGCATGCCCCCCCCCTAATGAAATGGAAAAATAATAATAAATAAAAAATAGATACGAATATTATTAATAATATTATCTAACCTACAGTGTCCACGGATTGAGTTCACATAAAGTGTAAATAACAAAAAAAATTCGAGTTGAAATTTGAGCTTCTGGAGATCAGCGCTGCTTGGTTTGAACCTAATTTGTGACATAATTTTACTTTCGAAAAATCACTTTGGATGTCATGACGAAACTAATTTGCCACATCAGTAAAGTGCTCTTTTTGTAGGTTTTTTAAGGCAACATATTATTAAGGAAACTTGTTCAAAATGAAAAAATGAGTAGGTTTGCGAAATTTCGAAAGTCTATTCCTATACATATACCTACTTATTTTGATTTGTTGGCATTTTTCCGACTTTTTTTAGAAAAATTCATTTTGTGCAGTTTTCACATCAAAAGGTTATTAATAAAACTTGTTATCAATGAAAAACGGGCCAACAGCCTAGGTCTACTTTGATTTTTGTACGTTTTAATTTTTTACCAGAAATAAATCAAAGTCGACTTAGGCTTTTGAAAATTTTCACACCTATCCAGTTTTTTAACAAGTTTTTTTATAAACATTTTGATGTAAAAACTACACAAAATGCACTTTTCTAAAAAAAGTGTGAAACATGCAAAAAATCAAATAATTTTCGCAATGCCGTAAAAAAAACTACAAAAAAAGGCACTTTACTGAAGTGGAATAGTATATTCTGTAATAAGGTTAGGTTAGGTAACAGACTGTATTTTCTCCACGACCAAATTCCATATCAAAAGCACTCGATTTTTCACTCATTTTTTTTAACTTAAAACACGTTCGAAAATACTTATTATGACGCGCACCCCCGCGCCGCTATTGTTGACAGCGATGTTGACAGTCTTGAAATCCATGGCACTCTATGCTGTGTTTAGTTCGATTAGCATATATTCATTCATTGTCTTGTTATGGAATGAAAATAATATATAAAATAATGCAATGATTTATTATTATTACAACGAAATATTAGTATCCCTATTATTATATTGTTTATTTATGGCAATAAGGATGTCAGATTAGCGAGTGTAAATGTAATAATTACAAGAAAAGGTGATAACGGACAAACACTCAAGCTAAAGGCTTTAGCAGCCTCCGTGGCGATGTTAGTACAAGCCCCAAAATAGGGGATGTGCTGACTGAAGCTGCAAATGTGCCGTTGGCTCCTGCCTCATTTGTGGCTTCCCAAATCATGCCTATCTTTTGATTTGGTTAATGTTACACCGTACTGATGATTGCCAAATAGCATGAAACACGTGTATGCGGTTACTAGTTTTTTCTTTTTGTTAACTTTGAGTGTTTGCCCGTTATCACCTTTTCTTGTAATTGTTTATTTATATGCAATAGATTACAAAAATTATATTAAGATCCTGGAAATACATGCAAAACACTCGAGAAGCAAGTATTTAACTATAAATCATCTCGCTCTAGAGTCAGAATTTTTAAGTTCTATTATTAAAAATGATTTTAGAATAGTCACGAATGGCCGTGGAGAAAATTAGTTTTTTCATAATTTCCAAGGCATACGTGATTTTTCGAAAGTAAAATTATGTAACAAGTTAGTTTAAAACCAAGCAGGGCTGATCCCCAGAAGCTCAAATTTCAACTCGAAAATTTGCTGTTATATTTACACCTTATGTGAACTCAATCTGTGGATACACTGTATATAACCAACGCACATGCAAAAAAAATTTGTTTACATAATGTTTATTTAAAATACATATTTTTTATTTTTGTTATTTTTGTGAGGAATATATTTTTTTTGTGATATCCTCTTTTTATTTTTTTGTTTTATTGTTATAGCAGGTACTTAAAAACCGCCTAAAGGTATGCCCCCCCCCCCTTCCCAAATGGATATGACCGCGCCTGTTTCCCTCGTCTTAATTTACACCAATTACAAACGCGCAATTTTGAATTACAAATGGTTTCTAGATGGAAAAACTGTATGACAGCACCTGTCAGCAGTTTTTTCGAGTTTAGCCGCGGCAAGACTTGCTGTTGTATAATAATAGGTAGTATATTTTGTAAGCTATGTGTATGCAGAATAATCTGTTATTCATGAAATAGTCTTGTCAAATACCATTCGGGCATCTAATTTTTCCTGTGAAAAAAATCCAATGCTAAAATATTTTTTTATTATACTTCTTTCAAAACACCTTATTTTCATCTGTTTTAGCAATAATGAAAGATGGGGTTTTTCGGGCTAGCGCACGGAAACAGTGCATGGAAAAACTTTCCGTGCCCTGAATAAAAATACCGAATATATGGCTTTAACATAGAAATATACAGCAAAGTAAACTAAATTTAAGAAACTCTATATGCTCTCTGGTATTTCACATGTACCTATTTTGTATTTTAATTCGTAAGTATTTCAATATTTAGATACATTTCTGTAATATTTTTGACGTTTTATTCACCTTATCTGACAATAACTAATTTCTGTAATATTTTTGACGTTTTATTCACCTTATCTGACAATAACTAATTTACAACAAAGCACCTTTGAAATAATTTGAGAGTAACCATGGAAACGCATCATACATACCAAACACTATATTGTCTGCATTGTTTATTTTTTTTCAATTAAATTTATTATAATATGCCGATAAAATGTTTTAAGTTTCCATTTTCAAAGTATAATAAAAAAATATCGTTCATTACACGTCCAGAAATAGATTTTTCCGTGCTTGCATGACTTCCCCTGTTTAAATGTTTAATAATGAACTATCTTTAAAAAAATGCAATTAGGTACATTTTCATGCAAAAACTCCCCAATTATTACTAATGAAGCCAAGATTACTGCCGCCTGGGCCTGGCCATATTTTAAATTGGCCTTCCACAAGGTAAATGCATTGCCAGTGAGGCAGAGACAACAGCATACTCGCCCGCTCTGAAGCTTTAAGCGTTTAAGCACAGAAAATATACTATTTTCTGTGGTTTAAAGCATTAAAAATTTTGACAATCCTGACCTACTTTGAGTTTCCTTCAATATTTTCCAAAATACAAAGTAGGCCTAGAATTACAAAATTTTGTCATCATGCGCAGTTTTCCATTCTGGGCAACTTTTGTTAATACAGTTTTATCAGACTATTTACAGGAAACCACTTAAGCGAAGAAAAACAAGAAAAAATAAAAAAAATCAAAGCAGGCCTAACGCTTTGAAATTTTGTTCACCTAAGTAACTTACCACGCTGAACAAATTTTCTTTATAACTTTTTTCACTATCTTTACAAATAGAGGCGGTTTACTCTTATGCTAATTAACGTTTTTTCAATTTTCTGGTCACCCAGTATAAGTAATGTTAACTTTTTTCAAGCCAATCTTGTTTAAAGAACAAGCAGACTTTTTTTATCAAGAAAGACTTTTTCTCGAAAAATCAAATATAAGAAACTTTACAAGAGTGCGGTACCCCTATCTGGGGACACACTGTATAAACTGTGCTGCAGGCTTTTGCCTCCTTTACAGTAATGTCATCGTACCAAATTTTATCAAAATCGTGCAAGGCGTTCAAAAGTTAAAACACAAAAAAAATAAAACTTCAGGGCCGGATTGCGCCCAAACGAACACTAAGGTAAGTTTAGCCAAATCGATAAAAAGTTTTTTCTTATTTATTTTCTTTGTAAAGTCCTGGTTTTGGAGTGTTGATTTTTTTGCCGGCACGACACTTTCAAAATAATCCAAAGGCACCTTACTTTTGCATTTTCTTTATTACGTCGAAGAAGTCGGGGTATAAATCACATTGCTATCCTTTTTCTTTGGCGGCACCAAGTGGTCCGGCAAATGCTGCGGAATCTCATTCCCCTGCAGCTTCACGTTGATCAGGTGCATCGCCAAAGCAAACTCGTCCTTGTCCAGAAACCCGTCTCTGTCCACGTCGGCCAGTTTCCAGATTCTCGCCAACACTGGGTTCGGCAGTTTCGTCTTTGTCTAGAATAATTCGCTATTATAGGTGCGATAGTAATGGAAAGATGTAGCATTATACAGGGTGGCCCACCACGAACTGCATCGATCTATATATGGAAAACTAAAAGTAGAAAAATTCTGAAAATTTGGCACCTCATCAAAGCCGATGGGCGCTGCTCATCTAAAATATTTTGGTGAATCTGGCACTTCCGGTTATACCGGAAGTCGATATCAACTTTCTTATCTCAAATGAAACACCCTGTATATTATTGCATTTCTTGATTCTAGGCATCATTTTAGAACAAAACATGCAACATGTCCTATGTCTAAATCCAACCGTTTTTGAGATATTTGCATTTTTCCGAAAAAAATTACAGGTGCAGACCTAAATTCAATTAGCAACTTATACAAGGAAACCGCGAAATTTCAAAACGAATTTTTGGCACAGAAGCCCTGACCTAGTGATCTCTGCTGAGAAATAAATCCGTTCTTATACAGGGTGTTCATAAAATGTGAATAAAAGTTACATTCAAAATGTGCTTAAATCTCGAAATTTTCAAATGGAAACCCCCATTTTTTTTAATGCGATCTTATTCACCACTAAAAATGATGAGAACTTTGTGTAAGGTTTCCTATACCTAAATGCAGTAATTTTCGATTAATTTAAGAACAACCCACTTTTCGCCCATAAAATGCGGGGTTTGCTTAATGCTTGGAAAATCATATTAACCGTGGACGTTGAAAAGACAATCGTGGCTGAGGAAATGTCACTTGGTTTATAAATTACATATTGTCAACAATAATGCCGGCGCGCTTAAATTACACAAACGAAGATTATTTAAATTTGTTTATTATCTACGGAGAATGCAACAAAGTAATATCAAGAACGTGTGATACATAATCTTCTTTTTTGTAATTTAAGCGCGCCGGCATTATTATTGACAATAATTTATAAACCAAGTGACATTTCCAAGCGTTAAGCAAACCATGCATTTTATGGGCGAAAAGTGGGTTTTTCGTAAATTAATCGAAAATTACTGAATTTAGGTATAGGAAACCTTACACAAAGTTGTCATCATTTTTAGTGGTGAATAAGATCGCATTAAAAAAATGGGGGTTTCCATTTGAAAATTTCGATATTTAGGCACATTTTGATGTAATTTTTATTTATATTTTGTGAACACCCTGTATAAGAACGGATTTATTTCTAGCAGAGAACACTAGGTCGGGGCTTCTGTTACACGATGCCTGAAATTCGTTTTGAAATTTCGCGGTTTCCTCATATAAATTGCTAATTGACTTTAGGTCTGCACCTGTAATTTTTTTCGGAAAAATGCAAATATCTCAAAAACGGTTAGATTTAGACATAGGATGTTGCATGTTTTTGTTCCAAAATGATGCCTAGAATCCAAAAATGCAATAATATACAGGGTGTTCCATTTGAGATAAGAAAGTTGATATTGACTTCCGGTATAACCGGAAGTGCCTGATTCACCAAAATATTTTAGTTGAGCAGCTCCCATCGGCGTTGGTAACGTGCCAAATTTTCAGAATTTTTCTACTTTTAGTTTTCCATATACGTATAGATCGATGCAGTTCGTGGTGGCCCCCCCTGTAGTCCTCCTTACGGCAGAATGCGTGCGACGCAAGGGGGAAGAACTCGTAAATATTATAGAATTAGTCACAGTTCAGAGGCGTAGCTCAGTTTTGAGTAACTCTCTGACTTAATTTTCATTTGTTATTCAATTTATAGTTAATATTATTCTTAACGGTGATGCCTTAGACTATTTAGGAAGACAAACCCTTATAACATTGGCAATTATTTCTCGTGCTTGAGAATGCAACGTTCGAGGCAACGTTCTTCCCTGTTTACTTCTTTTTTCGCACGTTAATACGAAATGCTACTGAGCTCTCTGAGCCGGCGGCCAAGCTTGCCGGAGGCCGAAAAAGTGAGCGCTGTGTGGTAGCCCAAATACGCAGTTAACTTTACGTACTATAGAAACAGGCACAAAACGCGTTGGCTAACTGGTTTTGTCGGCCGGCTCGCTGTCAGAAGTGCTTTGTTGTCGTATTTCAAAGTTGATGGTAGACGCGACGATGTTGAAAAAATATAATAGGTGTTTTATCACACCGCGTTAAAAACAAATGATAAACAAAAATGGGTAAGTGGTCGAGTGATGCGAGCTTTATTTTTTCGGTATTACAGAGTTCAGAAATTCGGCTTCAATATGTTAAAACTTGTATTCGGCTACCCGTATAGGAAATCTCGCAACGCTGCCCGCATTCTTTAGAAACGTTTTCTTTCCTTGCGTTGAACTATACTTACAAATTCGGCCTTCACTGTAGATCCGGACAATTTTCCGTTGCACGGTAGGAGGGATTCGAAGAGAATATCGTACGATGGTCGTTCTTTGTTGACGATCCATTCCGGTTCACCCAGACCAGCGTTACATCCTTCGCCGCTCTTATATCCGAATGGGGTTATTTTGTCTTCCACGTTTTCGAATGCGCCTCCGCGGATCTAAGGAAAGTGGTATAGATTATGTCACAAGGAGTAGAAGTCAATCTTTTTGCGCCGAGGCCAGACCGACAACTTTGCGAAGCACAAAAAGACCTGCTACTCCGAGTAACGTATACTATTTTATCTTCAAACTCATGAAATACCAAGAATCAAGTCAAATCGGAGAAACTACTAATTATTCCAATGTCAATGTCCGATATTTTCATAAACGCTTTCTTGGGCAGCAACCATCAAAATAAATTGTAGAGGTGTTATCACATAGTTTTTTATTATAATCAGTCAATTAGTTTTAATTTGCTTACATATGTTTCGATCATAATGTAATAGTAAAAAATATAGGAAAGCAAACTAAAGACCATGTCCGTTCGTTGCATCATGATATTTTCACCTAAATAATTGTACATTTTATAATTGCTCTGATGATGATCATTATGATCGAAACATATGTAAGCAAATTAAAACTAATTGACTAATTATAATAAAAAACTATGTGATAACACCTCTACAATTTATTTTGATGGTTGTTGCCCAAGAAAGCGTTTATGAAAATATTATAGACAACCAGGAAAGCAAACTAATCTAAATGTCAGATATTAGTGAGTTGATGAAAACCAGGGGCTCTTTAAAGTAAGGGGACCCAGCATTATACTTTCCAAAGTGAAGCCTATTCTTTCCTCATTCTAATGGTATCAGTGATGCCAAGTATGCCATTTTATTGGAGAATCTATGAATATAACAGGTACTTTGATTGTTAGTAAAAATTAATAATGGTTTCCATGATTTCAAAAAATTAGACTTGACAATTTTGTGTCTACAAGTGCAGAATATGGCAACTGTCAAATGAAACAAATTTATTTTATAGTTGAAATTGATTTCCCTCAATTATTTCCACGAATTTAAGTAATAAGTATGGTAAGTCAGTACCGATTTTGCTTATTTAAGAATTTGTCACTATTGCACCTTGTTACCAGGTTTCTCAATCCATTTGTAATTTGTAATATGTATACTTGAACTTTCTTCCCATGTTGAATGTATCTACCCAAAGAACTTTCAAAGATTTCGGGATGGACTAATAAGATTAGGTCTAGTAGTTCTAATGATGTAGTTTTTCTCGGTGGTCATTATAAAATATTTGTGATTTTATTTCTCTCCGAAGGTACCTCACAAACTTAAAATAAACTTGTAGTCGTAGATAAAAACTCTTAAAAAAAAGACCTGACTGAAGTTACCTACTTAATAATTTAAAATATTCGAAATACGAAATACTTATACGTAACGCCCACGTAATGGGAATTGTAGGATTACTAAAGGTGATACAGGAAAAATCTTGTTGCAATTATTGGGACTACTACTACAGGCGGCCGCATTACCTTTAATTGACACATCTGAGTATCTGGAAGTTAGAAAAGTTAAAAATTGTGAATTATGGTGGGAAATATTTTGCCTCCTTTAGAATCTATGGCACTATATCTATCACATAAAACCTGATGGCAGTTGGACACTGACATATAACATAACCTTGTATCCGCCCCCTTGTGGTCTCCTTGGAGTCAACAGAAAACAAACTTCCCCTCAAGGCTTCACTTTTCCTATGTGATGGACTGTGACATGCTGGGTCCCCTTATTTTAAAGAGTTCCTGATGAAAACAATCTTCAAATGTGGCCGCGGCCTAACCGGTAAAGGCGAGTGCCTATGAAAGGGTGGTTTATTTGAAGATGGAAAAAATCTGTCTAAAAAGTTATTCCTTCACGTACCTGTGCAAGAGTTGGGGGACTACAGTCGTGCGGCACGATGGCCATCAACTGGGCAATATCCTTCGCCAGCATCTGGTCCAGAACGTCGAACAACCTCTGCTTGAACGAATGGAACTTGCTGAAGTCGTGGCTCACCAACAGCCTCTGCATCTTCTCGATCTCGGGAAAATCACCGGCAGAGATCGAGGAGTCCTTCTGGATCTTCTCGTATATCTGCTCCAGTTTCTTTATGATGTCCTTCTTCTTGCTGTCCTTGCCGAACAGAGGCAGCTGGCTTTTTATTTCGGAGATTATCAGCGCGTGGACCTTGGCCAGTCGCGCCCTCTTGATTAGGTCGTTCAGTTTTCGCAGGGCGGAGTTTTTCGGGAGGCTCTGGAAATCGGTGAAGAGGTCTTGGGCCTCGTCTTCGAAAAGTTTTCTGTTCACGTCGTACCTAAAACAGTTTGTTTGATAAGACTCCTGAATGACGAAATCTAGTTTGAATTAAGGGTGAGCCAGCAAAAGACGTTATGGTTTAATCTTAGTATCAGATCAAGTAAGTATCAATAGATGGGTTCTTCTATTGGTGAAGAGGCGTCATCACAATAGCACCGAGGCCAACGATAAAGACAGGCCACGGCGCTAACGCATACTCGCGTAGTCACGTGACCAACTTAGTTCTATATAATAAAAGGCATTTTTGGAGATAAGTAGAAAAAACAAATTTCGTAACAATTTGGCAAGTTTTCTTTCATCTATTACATTATTGGTTTTGTGCATCCAAGCTTTCAAAATTTTCAAAAATTTCAACCTGCCGCAGCTGTTTTAGGCTGAGAGTTAAACGGCACTGCACTCACAATATTTTGGCACATTCTCAAAAATTGTTGGGACATCACCTTCCTTTAGCTTAGGTGATATTCTCTATAGGTATTTTCCTCCCACAACACATTTGTCCACTTTAATTATTGTTTCACTTTCTTGAAAATGTGTTAGCCACACATACTTAAGGGTTTTTTAGAAATTAAATTCAGTTGGGATTTGACGAATCCATTTTTGGAGGAAATTTTCATTCAGAGGCAAAAGAAATGTTTGTTATGGCGACACTTTCTTCCTGGCTTTTGTAATATGTATAAATATAATATAAATAGACCCAATATTATTTGGTGTTTAGGTTATTTTTTACGAAATAAAAATGAAAACTAACCTCAGTAGGTATACTCTGTAAATATTGACGAGGTCTCAGTTGATTGGCAGAGTGAAAGACCGAATAGAAACCATATCAGGGCGTGGGTCGACAACGAAAATCCTCGAGTACGTTAAAACACTGATTTATTTCGCACAAGGTGAATGGTGAATACAATAAATACACAAACCCGAACGTGGTCAACGGGAACGGCTTCCAGCCACCTGGACCGTCTGAACTCGCGGATCTCCCGTAAGCAGTTCACCCCTCTGTGTCTTAGGTCTCAGGCTCCACTGTCCAATACTGTCCCATCTCCATAATAGTCCATTCCGGGTTCCCTATTCTGTGGTTCGGGGGAGAATTCCCCTTACAGCGCTCACGCGTCGCGTCGCGTGGGTGCGAGCAGCACCAATACTCTTGGACGGCACAACTCCCACCCAGACACCCAGAGGCCATAATAACACCTGGGCGGTTCCCCTCCGCCAGGACACACGCGCACTAGACACAAACTTGTTTCTAAAATATAAACTAAGACGTTTAAAAACACTTTAAACATTGAAAACTTCTCAAAACCCAAGCTGCCGCTTTCAGTTATGTGACAAATGACATGTAACGTCTGACTAAGATGGTCATGTGATTTTTGTGCGCCAGGGCCTGTCTTTATAGTAGGCCTTGAATAGCACAAAATAAATATTAAATTTGTTTTATCACATCAAATTAAATCTTGTATTACATCGTGCGTTATTGTGGCCTTATACCTAAGCGGATGATCCCAAAAACTTCCAATGTAGACTCTGACAACCTCGGGTGTCTGGAGAACCTTTCCAAGCGACCACATCAAGGCCCCGTAGACTCTCATCAGTTGCTGGTGGTCAACCATGTCGGCCTTATTCAAGATGATCCTGATCTTGTCGTCGTGGCCTTTGAGGGCTTCTATCGAACGTCTAAACTCGTCGGAAATGTCCAACTTGTGAGCGTCAAATAATAATATGATGCGATCCACTCGTTCGGCGAACCATTCAAGGACACCGGTAAAGTCATAGCCTCTGTCTATGCGCTGCTTTTCTCCTATAGAGATAAGATACTAAAAGTGTAGAAAGACAGTGTGCCTATACAGGGTGAGTTTTTTTCGATGCCCACTATGAGGATCTCGGAAACTAGCAGAGCTAGAACGAAGGTTAAATGGGGAAAGAATTGCAGTTTTGAATGCTCCATCTAACGCCCCTTTTGGATTTTTAAAAAAGTTCATGGCTCACTAGATATTTTGAAAAGAGTGATTTTTGCTATTTCATCAGGTTTCTGTAGCTCCCTTATTTCTTACAGAAGAACTGTTGAGACAAAAATTGTAGATAATTTTGGGCTTAATAAGATAATCTAATCCAATTTTTTATGTTGTTTGTGGTTTTTGAGATAGGACATAAACTTGTGTTTTTTAAATGTTAATTATAGTTGGCTGTGGCCTTATCAAATCGGCCATTTTTTGAGCTTTCCAAAGATATAATACTCTGCATAGTTATTTTAAAAAATAAAAGAGCTATGAGCTATGGCTAATTTTCTGATTTTTTTTAAATTTTCACATAGTCAGCCATGGAATATTTTCATAATTACGTTCTATTATTTTATAATAAGACATACTTCAAAGTTTCAAATATTTTATTTTTAGCTGTTAACAAAATGTAACAAAATAAAACAAAAATTATCATGATGGAGCTCCACCACATAATTATTTGCCCGTAAGAAATGAAAGTACCTAGATCAGCTCTATCCAAATAGTTGGAAATAGACCTATTTCCTTGCAGCCCCGATCCCCCGATTTGTCTGTTTTGGTTTTCTTTTATGGGGAACAGTACAAAATAAAGTATGAGACAATTGTTGAATTAAGAGCAGCTGTTTTAGAAGCAATTGCCAGTATTGACAGGCGCTCTCTAAGAAAGGCGACCAATTCAGTTTTAAAAAGATGCAATATTTGCATAAATAATAATGGTGGATTGTTTGAACACCTTTTTTATTTTAAAAGTGGACCTTTTAAAATAATAATAATTTGAATTGGACTTTTTTAATTTTTGTTTTATTTTGATACAATTTGTTACCAGCTAAAAATAAAATATTAGAAAGTTTGAAGTATGTCTAATTATAAAATAGAACGTAATTATGAAAATATTCCATGGCTGACTATGTGAAAATTAAAAAAAAAATCAGAAAATTAGCCATAGCTCTTTTATTTTTTATAATAACTATGCCGAGTATTATACCTTTGGAAAGCTCAAAAAATGGCCGATTTTATAAGGCCACAGCCAACTATGATTTACATTAAAAAAAAAAACACAAGTTTATGTCATATCTCAAAAATCACAAACAACATAAAAAATTGGATAAGATTCAAAATTATCTACAATTTTTCTGTATATTCGGAAATAACGGAGCTACAGAGATCTGATGAAATAGCAAAAAATCACTCTTTTCAAAATATCTAGTGAGCCATGAACTTTTTCAAAAATCCAGAAGGGGCATTAGATTGAGCATTCAAAACTGCAATTCTTTCCCCATTTAACCTTTGTTCTAGCTCTGCTAGTTTCCGAGATCCCCATAGTGGGCATCGAAAAAAACTCACCCTGTATATTTAGTATTGATCATACCTTTCGTTAATTTTACAGGAGCAGGAGTAGTATTGTCTTAGCACTGGGATTATGAGTTAATAAATTAACGAAAGGTATTATCTCATTATTAGATATAGGTACCTCGAGTTGTATTTAGGAAGAGAATTTAGCAACTGCAAATAATTTAATTATTGAGTGTTTAGGCGTAATTTTAGAAATAAATAAATTAACTACAGAAATTATAAATATTCAAAGTTGCAAATAAATGGTACCCGCGACCTGTTGCTTTTATGAGACTGTAGTACCTTGTGGCTTACCAGCTAGTATACCGGGGGTGTCGATGATCGACATGCCCTTCAGGACCGGCGAGTTTACCAGGGAACACTGGAACCTGTTGAGGAAGGCGTTCCCGAAGGAGGAAAGGGGGCGGAATTGTTTCTTGGGATCGACGACGAGGGCGTTGCCTGGTATGACGCCTTCGTTGTCGCTGTGCATCACGGCGATGAACTTGTCGGTGGTCGGTTCTGGACCTATCCGTATGCCTGGAAAGTCCCTTTCCAGCAGATACCTGAAATGGAAATGCCCAAGTAACATTTAAGGCTGCATAAAAAACGTGAAGACGTTGTTGCGACCAATAATACAACTTGTCTATAGACGTATCGTCCTTTTTACAGCTCCTTTATGACTGAATATGGACGGTTGGAAACAGGTTTTCATGATTTTTCATACAACTTTCATCCGACTTGATTGGATATGACTTTTATAAATCCATTAGGTCGTGTAAATTCAAAGATACCTTAACGTCATAAAGAAGTAGCTCTAAAGTTGTGAAGATCTCGACCTTCATATTACCAATTAGTCGTAAATATGGAACGTACTGTTATACCAACAATCCAATATGACTAAATCCAACGGTCTGATTTAATTTGACATAAAGCGAAGTCATATTATGCAGTGTTTGCTTGTAATACGAAGACATTTCATTCTGTCTCGGCCGTAAGTGGTAAAAACGAATTTATACGTTGGTGATATGCAATAAAGCATCTCGGCTTTTGACGATTGTATACTCAACGGAAACTATTGCGAATTTTTATTTACTGTGAAAATTATAAATATAGCTCGAAAATTTACAACACGCCATTAAAATAATGGAAATTAAAGGAAATGAAAGAAAAAATGTAAAATATGAACGTGCTTTAAATTAAAATTTAAAGTGTTACAGTTGTACAGGATCGTTCGATATAATATAGAAAATACATGTTTTCCACATTTTCCACTCAAATTTCTATGATTTGTGCCCACAAATTAAATTCGAAGTTTTGCCACTTTCGTAAGACAAACATGGTTAACTGAATTTCTGATGGCAAACATGGCCGACGGTGCTTATATGACTTAGTAGTTGTAAAACTTCAATCAAACTACTACTACTAAAAGGTCATAAATAGTTCTAAAACTGTCAAACGACTATTAAGAGGTTATAAAGCGACTAAAACTAAAATCCAAATTACAGAATAAGTATTTATATGCGCATGCGCGTGGAGGGCTGTCTTTAGAAATTTCTGCAGTCCGGGGTAGGTGCCTTGTCAAGTTCGTATTAGTGCTAGTAGTAGTATAAAAAAATAAAGATTTGTATGAGAAAACTGATTTAATTCAAAATTTTTGTAACTGCTCTTCGTCTATAACTTCCTGAGCATTTGTGTTTTGCCCAGTCTTTTGTAAAACTCATAATAATTTTTAACAGATGCTGATATGCTTATACTATCCTATTACAGCTTTACATTTACTGTATGACATAGGGCACATCATAATATGATACAATTAATTACGTCTCACTTTTACTAATGACCCTATGAGAGTCGTATAAAGGTATTTTATTAAAATTACCACCTACTGGGGTCATATTCAGGTTGAAATTAATATTAACGCGCATGTGCACTACTTTCTTACCGTCATGTTCTCATTTCTGTGTCGTATTAAGATCTTGCTTAACACTGTTTTACAACATCTATGACTTTCACTTACTGATGTCTTATAATACGAGTATATTTAAATCGTCTTTATACGACTATCGCTCCACAAAGTTATAATGTGGTCAAATTATTTTCTTTACAACCGTCGTACAACTTTATTTCTATAGTCGTAAAAGTTGTTGTATTCTCAACGACGGAGACCTCTTTACAACCTTATAATAACCTTTGAAAGACTATATAATGTTGAGGTTGAGGTTAAAGTAACCATGTTATGCCTATTATAAGACTTTTATCGGACAATTACTTTCACGATTCGAGTAAATAACATCATAACAACTACTTTAAGACCTATAGTTATTTTGTCTACCCTAAACGGCAATTTTATAACCCTAATCACAGAATAACTTATTCTGTGCCCTAATACAACTGTTTGGATATTAAGATAAATAACTTAAAAAGTTACTTGGGTGGGGAGATTTTAAAATTCACTTCAACAGTTTGGATACTTGGATTTTATTTATAGGTACCTAGGTACTTGTTTAGCAGGTAACATAATTTATCGATCTATGACTATTATAGCCTGTTGCCGTAGGCTATATTTTCAGTGCTACAAGTTAACAAAACCAGTAGAGGTGGAAAACTATCGATAGCACTATCGATAGTATCGATAGTTTTTGACTATCGAAAATATCGATAGTTTTCTAGACTATCGATAGTATCGTACATGTGGCGCCATCTGGTGGAGGAGACCAGTAGTTCGTAGTCTTCCTGCCCTTGTACATGATTAGGTGCTATTTATCGTGCGTTTTTTTGCGTTTTTTGCGACACATCATGCACAAACGGTTATGATTGTTATGTGTATGAACTTGATATAAAGAAAGAACAACAGGGCTATATATTTTCGTTTTGTGTTTTGTGGTTTACTACACAGGCAGATTAGTAATTAGTACTATTGTTGATTACAGATTCACGATCGATTGTTTATAAATTATTAATTATTGTTTTTTTTTTTGGTTTGGGTGGAGGTGCATAATATTTATTTGGCAGTTTTACTGTCCTTTTTACAATTAAAAAAGACTTTGAACATTCTGATAGTACTATCGATACTATCGATAATTTTTTCGAAAAATATCGAAACTATCGATAGGAAAAACTATCGATAGTTTCCACCTCTAAAAACCAGTGATTGAAAGTATTGTATAGGATTCCTTACCAATTATTGCCAATATTGACTGACAAATAATTCCCGCTAGCATTTGCCCTCTATTACGAAGATTGGGAATTAACTCGAGGCGAGTACGAAAACTGTACAAAACAACTTTCCATAGCTTAGTGCTCCGTCGTGGAGTGCAGCTTCCGTCCGTTAGATGGCGGCGGCAAAAGACATACGGCTGAGGCTGAGAGTTTAGCATGAATTAATCTGTCTTTGCGGTTCTGTAATGGATCGTCAGGATCGCATTGTGACCTCCGTACAGGTATAATGATACCTGTGGTTCTCCGGCATAGGCATGTAAGCAGCGCCGCATCTAGCGACCAATAGCGAATAAACTGTGACGCGAGAAATTAAACTTCAGGCTATCAACCTTAGAGGGCGGTAAGTAACGAATCAAGAACTTTGCGTTAGGCTAGCATGTAGCGGTGATTACTACTATTACTGAAGCATTATAATCAGTACACATTAATCGCTTGAATGCACAACGGTCGGATATTTTCTCAATACTATAATCACTGACAAAACTTATGGAAATGGCTTTTAGGTGTGACATGAAATAGTGAAAGTTCACTACTAGTACCATTGTTGCCTCGGATGGTAGAAGCCAAGTGACTGTGCCAAGGGGAAGAATGTTGCCTCCAATGGTAGCAGCCAAAGAGACGACCCATTAAAAAGAAACAAAAGAAGCAGTCAGTCAAAAAATAATTGGTCAGCTAAAATTTGTAAAGACAATAAAATATTTTCTATTACAATACAGCCATTATTGACCGTACAAGATACTACAACAGTGATTTGTCGTTTTCTTGTAAGAATTCGGGTCCATAGATCCAGTAATTTATATCACTTTCTTGGTATTTCCTGGTAGCTAAATCTGCAGTATTCGACTTGGATGGCACCCAGTTCCTTTATTTTTTGTCAGAAATTTCCAAAAACTATGTTTATGTTTAGATTTTTTCTCGGGAGATTTTACTTAATTATTAATTCAAAATTATATTCTGCTTTAGTTTGTTTTTTGGTTGATAATGATATTTCAGATAGAAAGAATGTTATATTCAATATAACTAGTGAAAATAGTAAAATGAGAAATTATGAAATATTCCAAGGTTTGTTAAATTAATTTGAATTATGTACATATTTCATATTTCCTAGGTCAGTGTTAATAACCAACTCGCATAATATAATATATTGAATGTACTCTGGCAATTATTTAATTAATAGTAATATTAATTTATTGCAACAAAAACTTCATACCTTTACGTCTAATGCACACACACAGAACACAATTTTGCTTGCCGAGAATTCTCCAAGTACCTACCTACATACATTGGCATACAGGGAAGGGAATCCCGAAATTAACCTGCCATAATTTATAAGAGCGTTATTCTGCGACCCAAAAAAAGTTAAAGAAGTCCTTATAAACATATGGCCTCAAAATGCAGCCTAATAGGAGGCTTTAGTCCCCGAAATGAACAGCTCTAACAGATAAAATTCTGAAATTTGGTATGTGATATATCTCTACTATTTGACACTTATCGAGGTAGACATAGTCTGACAGTCTTCATCAGGCGTTCTAAATAGGGGAGCCAAGTGGTTAAAAATACCCCAACTTTTTTGGGTGTGCTTTTTTACGATTTCTTGTCACCGGTACATATAATAGGTATCACATAGGTACCAAATTATAGATTTTTCGCTTTGCTTATTCTGGAAACATTTATAAAAATAAAAAATAAAAATTCTTTTTAAAAACAAGCTTTTATTTAATCCATGTAAGTACTAAAACGAATAAAATAAGTTTAGGTTTTCGTTAAGATAATTCAATGCCAAATTGCGACAAAGTTTTTTAAATCAAAAAGCTTGTCGCGCGAAATGTTCATAAAACTAGGTATGTACCAATTAATTTTCTTGGACAGTGATTTGTTGATAAGCAAGTACCTACTTGCCAAAGTTGATATGTATTTTCTTCATAATTAGCGCAACAAGCTTTTTGATTTAAAAAACCTAAACTTACTTTATTCTTTTTAATACATGGATTAAATAAAAAAATTGTTTTTAAAAAGGTTTTTTATTTTTTATTTTATTTTGTGCTTTTTAGTACCTACATATGTGATTCCCATGGGTGCTAAAGAAATTCAGTCCGCCATCTTGGGGCATGCATCATGAGAGAACATCTATTATTAATTGTATTTTAGTTGTACATTTATGTTAGGTAAAGAAGGGCTGGGATTAATTATCAGTAGTACTGCCATCCGGGTCCTTTTGTAGTTGTAAGTTATAAATTTTTCCCTATATTTATTGTACTTGCTACATATTTGCAACTACAATAAAGTTATTATTATTATTATTATTATTATTATATTGGATTTAGTATGACGTCACTCGTCTTATCGTTTTCTAATCGTCAAATCCTTTTATTTGATACCCATGTCGAGGAGGTTTTGAAGAAATAGGTAATCCGCCCTCTTGGATTGAACGCCATTTTCAAAAAATCACAATACTGAGTAGGTACACAAAATTGCATTGTCACCAGAATCAAAAGTGTGTGCAAAATTTCTGCTCAATCGGTTGGGTGAATGTGGTTTGCAAGCTCGGTTGCAAGATTCCGAAAAGAAAATATAATCCGCCATCTTCGAGCGGCGGCCATACTGAATTTAATGTGATGTCACTAACTTTATCGTTTTCTATTCTTCAAGCCCTTTCATTTGATACCCATATTAAGAGAGTTAAAAAGAAAATTCAATCCGCCATCTTGGAGCGGCGGTCATATTATTATTATTATATTATATATTCAAGCCCTTTCATTTAATACCCATATTAAAGGGGTTGACAAAAAAATACATCATCCGCCATCTTGTGGCGACGGTCATTTTGAAAGTATTACAATATTGAGTATTGCATATTGCATTGTCACTAGAACTATAAAGGTGTATGCAAAATTTCATCACAATCGGATGTCAAGAATTCAGCTTGCAAGATTCGACCCACACATACACATCCATAAATACATACTAACAGGGCAAGTTAAATAAAAGATTGTAAAAACCGTTTGCAAAATTATCCATTTCGAGGGCTATTATAGCCCCCTTAGGGGACATTTTTGAGGCCATGTTTATAGGAACTTTTTTAAGTTGTTTAGTCGTATAATGCGCTGGTAAACACACACAAATTGGCGTAACCCCTTTGATCCCCCCCCCCCCATTTGGGACGCCTATGGTGAAGAATGTCAAACTATCTCTACCTCAGAATATGTCAAATCTCACATAGCTAACTTCAAAATCTTATCTTTGTCCGTGCTACAAAAAAACCGTTTACGAAACTGTCCATTTCGGAAGCTATATAGCCCTCTTAGGGGGCATTTTTGAGGCCACGTTTATAGGATTTTTTTTTCACTTTTTGGATCTCGGAACGCCCTGGTCAATTAATGCAGGCTAATTTTGGGACACCATGTATACTGAACAGTTGAAAAGTTCAAAATTAGAGTGGCGCCTCCTAACGGTAGGTACTAGTGAATTAATTTGCCCCAAAAATTTTCAATTAAATTACGATAATCCATCCAAATTTGAACGATGCCCCTTATGTTGGTATTGAATTTATATTGTTTTATGGCCTATAAAAATGTACTCCTCTCTTTCCTTTCTAACATAACCGCAGATATATTCAACAATATTAAATAAATATACAGGAACCGGCAGAAAGTTGGACACATTTTTAAACTCCGATTTCGATTAATTTAAATTTCTAGCTGCTAATCGAACAAAATTAAAGTCTAGTAGCAGATTCATGTGTTATCCGATGATAAGTTGCGCTTGCGGTATTTTTTTGTAATACACAGCGTGGTCGAAAAAAAAACAAAAAAAAGTTAAATTTCTTTTTTTTTACTAGGTGGCTGTGACTTTAAATCTGACATCCACCTTTGACTCCAAACAACTACATCGTATCCAAAAAGTGATATTTAAATTTTGATACGTGCGTTTTGAGTTTGAAATGATGCACCAACTTTTATCAAGAATAAAATTTTCTGAGAAATTAATAATAAAAAAGTATTCCATTTGTGTCCAACTTTCTGCCGGTCACTGTATAAAAATAATAACTTGCCAGATAACAATTTAAATTTGTTATTTTATTGATGTTATACAACTGGTTAGTCGAGGAGTGGCGCTGTCAGCCAGAAACGTTTCTTTGGCTATTTTGTATCCGAATATTCCAACGTCTCCGACGCTTTGTCACGCTTTGTCTGCTTACTAACCATTAGTAATTAGTACATTAGTGCTGGATAGACAAAGCGTTGGAGCAATGGAGTATACGGATCGAAAATAATCAACGAAACATTTCTGGCTGGCAGCGCCAGCTGTACCTGAACTGCCCATACTAACCAGTGGCTGAATAACTTTCGTTAGTAGATAGACAATGCATCCGATAATTTTCACAAAATATGAATGGTAGGTGAACATTACTAGACGCGAGCCGCGTTACTTTTGCCCCTACACCGTCGATGGACCCTACACTGAGAACTTTAGCTCAGTTGTTAGCCGAGCCACTCAGCTTCTTTTTTCCTGCCAAAGGCTCATCTTGTGAAAGGGTCATTTTCCCCACTACCAAACTGAGCCAATATGCTCGATAGTGAGTGTCCTCGCGAGGATGTGCTTGAAGCGTTGACTGATTTTAAAGACTGCTCACGGCTGTCACGTCTGACACATTTTTGGCTCACCAGAGATTTGGCTCCGGAGATAAAATACAATGCAGAATACATTGTTAGCCATCAGAGCCATCTGTTTTCCAGGACATAAAGCTATAGCCGTGAGAAGTCTTTATAAATACCTCAGTCAACGCTTGAAGGGTGAAGGGGAAGGTAAAAAATCTCACTGTAGCTCACATTCTCATTTGTAAAAGGAACTGTCACCAACTGAGATAAAGTAAGAATTCTTAAGAAAAGTGGCAAAATGAACGCGGCTTAGGTGCCAAGTTAAAATCTCAATGATTATGAAGGGTAGAATGGCGGACTCAAGGATACAAAATACAAAAGTATCTATTAAAGAATCGGTGTCTTAATATCTCTTGCAGATGAGAGGATACCTACTTATATCTAAATACAGAAACAAAGGAAAAGTTGATTGAAGAACGTGTTGCCCGTGTTGGTAAGTAAGAAAGTACATCCTATAAATCTGGAGTTCCAGAGCGAGAAAAAGGATATATTATTATGTACATTTGTACATACTTACTCGGGTAGATAATTATTATTTTGCTAAATGACTTCACAGTTATCTTACCTTATAAAAGTCGTCTTCCCTGTCGAATACTGCCCGACCAGCAGTATCAACGGCTTCGCATCGAAATCGGCATCGTTCAACGGCGGCGAGTGGAACTCGTGAAATAAGTAGTGCTCCTCCAGCGGGAGCATCTTGTTCTTGTAAATGCTCTTCAGGCCCTCGATCACATTGTCGTAGTTCTCGTGATGGACCTCCGGCACTTTATTCATCCAACTGAACATTTTGGCATGTTATTTATTTATCGGCGAAAACGGGACGGATTGACAGCCGGCTTGACAGGCGCGAGGAAAGAGTCAAGTTGGCGGGAGTGGTCGCCGCCTGCCGGCGCGTATTGTACCTACTGAGTAGGATTGGGACATTGGCAGGTTTGCCACCATTTAGGAACGTTATTTTTGCGCGTCCAACAATAGAAGGTACTACACGGGAGTCCAGGCTGGCGTTGAAAATAGAACTTGAAGGGGAATTTTGCATGTACCCAGTTAAAGTTAAGTATTATTATCGATGCTTTTAGAAAAACTACACACGTGCCCTTTGCATCTTCCTTCTATTCGTTACCTATACCTACCTTGTTCATGGTGACTAACTTTTATCGTTGATTGTTCGTCCATCGACGCTTTTATCTAGATTAAATTCAACATAAGCGTCGATGGAGGAAGATTAAGGAAGCAGGGTAAAAATCAAGTTTTTCTCGATTTTCTCTAGTTTACTAGGAGGAGAAAGGTATAAATTAACTACTACTATATTACAGGTAGGTACTAATGTTTTACTTTTTAAATAATAATATTTTTGTATAAGCCAATAATAGTATATTATACACCTAGGTTGAGAAGTGAGCCATTATTTACCGAGCATTTTTATATCCTGAGGCGCATAGCGAGGTAAATAATGGCCTTCTCAGTTGTCAAGCTGATAAAATGACACTAATTTTTAAATGTCACATAGAAAATTTTTCATTATTTACCTAGGTAGAGAAATATTCCTTCTCATTAGAGGAATGAGGTAAATAATGGTGATTTCTCAGGTTAGTAGGTAGTAAAAAAAGGTATTTAAAAACTTGTCTGTGGCTTGTAAAATTTTGATATTTCCCTTAATAATTTGTGTACAGGGTGTCCGAAGAACTCAAACTAGCAGACAGACTTCAACATGGCGTCATTTTTAGATGTTTAATTGATAAATAACGAAAAATGACATGCATTATGACGTCAATAATAAAACGTCAAGAAGACGTCACTGTATTATCTCTGCGGTCTCATCCTTGTGGTGGATATGGTAAAAATGTAATATAAAACCTCGTATAAGTATTATTTTTTGTTTGGATACGTTTTTATTATTTTTTTACTAATTACAAGAACCTATACTGTGTCCTCCAAAAAGTTCGCACCATAGGGGGAAATTTGTAAAATTAATTATTTATTTTGAGGTTACCTTTTGCTTTAAAAAAGATGAAAAATTATTCCCTCTATAACGTGGTCACGTGACTTGCGCTATCTGTCAAAAAGGGCATTTAAAAAATAAAATTGCTAAAAAAGTGGTTTTGTTAAGATTTTTAAAAAATTTAATGAAAAGTTTGGTTCTTTTTCAACTTTACATAGGTGTATCAAATTTGAACGCTTAATCTATCAAAAGGTTTTCTTTTTTGGCATTTTTTAATAATTTTGAACTTTCTGAAAATTTTAAGAACTTGTAACAGTTATTAACTGTTTTATATTACTAGCCTCGATATAGCCTTATTGAAGGAAAGATAAAATGTATTTTCTTGCAAAATTTATTAATAAAAAAGCACAGTGAAGCGCTTTCGGCTACACAGCCATCATCATCAGTACCTATACAGGATGATTTTTTTAGGTCTACCACCGCCATTTTCTCGCTTATTTTACGCCCTACAAAAAAAGCGTAAGAAACAAAAATGTTGCAATTTTGGACAGCTAAGTGGTGCTGCAAAAGAAATCGGCATCCATGGCCAACTTGTCGCGCAATATTAAAAAAACCTCAAATTGAGCAAAACTATTAATAGCCGTAGAATGTTTATTTTAAGAGACAGAGGAAAACTTTTATATTGAAAATTGATGGCACTGAGAAGCTTTATCCATCCACGTAGTCAGATAGTTTCAGCAAATTACACAGGGTCTTCGGCTCTCTTGAGACTATGAAATTTTTTTTGTTTATTTCTTATTAAGCTATTTTCTCGCTTATTTTAGGCCGCACAGAAAATACGTAAGAAAACAAAATATGGAAATTTTGGTCAGCGACGCGACTTTAAAAAAGGAGTGGGCCTCCATGCCCAACTTTTCGCACTGTACCATTGAGTAAAGGAATAATTTATTCCTTTACTCAATGACTGTACTAAAAAAACTTAGAATCGACAAAAATTTTCATGGTCTCAAGAGAGCCGAAGACCCTGTGTAATTTGCTGAAACTATCTGACTACGTGGATGGATAAAGCTTCTCAGTGCCATCAATTTTCAATATAAAAGTTTTCCTCTATCTCTTAAAATAAACATTCCACGGCTATTAATAGTTTTGCTCAATTTGAGGTTTTTTTAATATTGAGCGACAAGTTGGCCATGGATGCCGATTTCTTTTGCAGCACCACTTAGCTGTCCAAAATTGCAACATTTTTGTTTCTTACGCTTTTTTTGTAGGGCGTAAAATAAGCGAGAAAATGGCGGTGGTAGACCTAAAAAAATCATCCTGTATACCACCTAAAAGAAAGTATGACCAAAGATCATAATATTCAACATGATCTTTGGTATGACACTATTTGGAGAAAAATTGACGATTTATATAAACATTGAGAAACTAGTTTCTAGTTTAACATTGAAAAACTAGTTTCTAGTTTCTCAATGTCTAGTTTCTAGTTTCTCAATGTCCATATAATTCGTCAACGTTTCTTTAAATTGTGTAATAGCTACTTTCTTTTAGATGGTACTGATGATGGCTATGTAGCCGAAAGCCTTTACCATGCTAATTTATTAATACATTTTGCACCAAAATACACTTCATCCTTCCTTCATTAACATTTACGTGTACACAGCCGAAACCTCTGCTCAATTTTATAATTCTATTCGCTTATTTTATTGCTAAATATCGATAAGAATATGTGTTTTTCAAAAGAAAATGATATTAACGCTTTAAAACTCTGTTATGTTTGATGCAAAGTTGATCAAGCATTTAGGGTATAAATTTATTTACATTAAATTTTCCTGTACAAAATTGGTTCCAAAATAATAATAAATTAAAATATCATCAACCTATTTCACGTAGGTACCTAACCAAAATTCAGGACTTCTTACCGCTAAAATACAAAAATTAAGAAACGTAAATTGTCCCGTAAAAAGTCCCGAATTTTACTTATAGGTGCGTAAAATAGTTTGGTGATATTTCAATTTTGTTCAGAAAAATATTGTAAATAAATTTATATCCTAAATGCTTGACGATACCTACCTACATCAAGTTTGCACCAAACATAACATAGTTTTAAGTATTAATTTATCATTTTCTTTTGAAAAACACAAATTATTATCGATATTTAAGAATAAAAAGTAAAGAGAATGATGAACCTTTTAATAGAGCGTTCAAATTTGGTACACCTGCAGGTGTATGGAAATATGTTAAATATGAAAATACAATGTACATATCCACACAGGAACATACATGTAATACACACACCCAAACTTATATATGAAATCACTTGCTAGTTTCGCTGAAGAATTTGTTAGTAAAAAATTAGTTGCTGGGAATGAACATACAGTTTCTTTAATCCATTTATATTAGAAAAATAATTGAAAATCCATGACCCTAATTTTATTACAGTAAGAATTAAATAAATTAAGTAAATTAAATAATGCGTAATTCCATATAAGTTTGGGTGAGTGTAGATATGTTATGGATACGATTTTGCTATGGGTATTAAATTATCAACTGTCGATTGTTTTCCATGATGGGTACCCGATCAAGCCAAGGCTAATTTGATTCAGGATAATACTTTGTATTATTGCACGAATAATAATATCTCTAATTTTTGCAATAACAGTTGCCAGATGGAAAATGTGCCATTGCATTTAAGAAGAACCATGTGGTTTCAACACGACGGAGGTCCACCACACAAAGCCAACATTGTAAAAGAATTTCTAAATGATGAGTTTGGAAACAAATGGATTGGGATAAATGCGGCCTCATAAAATGGCCAGAAAAGATAATTATATGTTTATATTTATGAAAATTTCTGAAAAACCTTGTTTACAAAATTCCATCCCGGAATATTGATGATTTAATAGAAAAAATAACACCAATAACAGTATTTCTTAAAAAGGCGTTCATACAGTTATATATTTTATAACTAATAATACAATTTTAATACTTTTTCCATAATACATCTGTCCGAGCATCTGTCAATTGTTTCTGTCAAAAATATACCTTCATAAGTCATGGCTAACTCGATTTTCATTAAGAAAATACCATGGCATTTTTTTTCATATTTTTACAAATAATACGCATACCGTACTTTCACCGTTTTAGTATAAATAGCCATGGCTGGGCGGCGCGCCGCCCTGTATTCGGCTAGGTTCGTCAGTCGTTGGCGGGGGGCGGGGCGTGTTTTTTGCTCGCAAAACTCGGCTGATAAGCGGTGCGGGACTACTGTGTACTCCCCCCGCCAACGACTGACAAACCTAGCTGGACGCACGGCGACGCGCGGCCTATTCACCTATGTCTACTAAAACGGTGAAAGTACGGTATAACTTTTTAATGAAACAAGATATCAAAAAAATTTATTTGCGAAAGTTTATCAGAAAAACGTGCTCCTTCCAAATATAAAGAGAAACAGGTATGGTCCTGGAAAAATATATATTATTTGATGACGTCATAACCTACAGGCTACAGGATGATTTTTTAGGACTACCACCGCGATTTTACTCGCTTATTTTGCGCCCTACAAAAAAAAACGTAAGGAACAAAAATGTGACAATTTTGGACAGCTAATAAGTGGTACTGAAAAAGAAATCGGTATCCATGGACAATATAAAAAAAAACTCAATTGATCAAAACTATTAATAGCCGTGGAATGTTTATTTTAAGAGATATAGGAAAACTTTTATATTGAAAATTGATGGCACTGAGAAGCTTTATCCACCCAGGTGCTGAGACAGTTTCAGCAAATTACACAGGGTCTTCGACTCTCTTGAGACCATGAAAATTTTGAAACCCACAAATCAAATTTTTACTGGTTGTTTTTGTTTGCCTATAATAACCCTAGGGCCGTCGAGTTTGGGACACTCAATCTCAAAAATTTTGACTTAAAATAAATCGCGCCCCTGTGTACACCTGGCAATTTGCTTTGGAAAAAAATTGTAAAATCTTCCAGCCTTCCAGCATTTTTTTGTCTGGAAACAATGTTTCTTAAAGATAGACCGTCGAAATATCGAACTATAAGCTTCTCCACCCATCACGATTCAAAGTCACTCGTGTTTTTTGACTTTGGAATCGTCTGAACTGGTAATGACCTAGTTGAGGAATCGTATATCTACATTTAAAATAAGTGAGCATTCAAAAATAGTCGGGAAACCCAAGAGCAAACAAGCAGCCGTAACAATGAAATGGTTTTATTACACTGGGTGATATTTTTACACATGGCAGTGAATAAATTTCTAATAAATAAGTATTCGTAATGCACATTGGTTCCTAAATTTAAACTTTTCCTATCAACATGATGCGTAAATATCTATACAATGAAACTAATAAATACGAATGAAAATCCGAATTTTGTATGCAAGAAAAAATAGTGAAAGGACAAGGCACAGTAAAAATGGCCCAGTGGTGTGTTGCGAAGTTAGTTTGAACTGTTATATCTATGTTTTTAGATAAAAAGCTAGCAGTGAAACAAATGTGGGTGAAGCTATATCCAAAAATACACATAACATCAACGATTTTCCTATTTTGTCTATAATGAAACCATTATACAACTTAAATACAGTTGCACAACCACATATTCAAAACATTTTTGTTGTACTATTAGTGCACTTTCATTATGGTTTATTCATTGATGATACAGACGCCTAAAATACACAAACGAAAACTTAAAAAAATAAAATGTATATCACAAAAAAACTAGATTAACTACCTACAGTATCCTTATTCAGTTATCTAATTATCAATATTATGTTAACTGGAATATTAATATTATGAATTAGGGCTATCCGTTGCAAAAACGTACAATACTTGCAATAATTGCAACGGATATACAATAATTTAATTTTTCTAATTTAAATTAACTTCTTCGCCATGTCGTATCTTCAGTTCTTTCTTTAAAATTACTTAACTACTTAATTTACTATAGGTACCTACCTAATATTTACATTTTCACTAAAGTTTTATTTCATACTCTATTGGGATCTGACAATATCCTTCGTATATGAAACTCTCCTTTAAAGCCACTTTTGATTCTTAAAATAGATAAGTAGAACACAATTAATTTAACTCGGGTGACTAGTCAAAGAGTTACAATTGCGCAAAATTCTTCATGCCAAGTACGTAAGTTTTTTTATTTGACTCGACTTGTTTGCCAAAAAGGCTCAACTTTGAATATTAAGCATTTGAATGGATCCAACAATTATTATAACAATAAGTGCAATTACATTTTTCCAGAGAAAGAATCAAATACCTAGTCAGTCCCAAGATCCAGAGAAAAAAGTTTTAATCAAATTCCTAAGAAAAGGACAATTTTATATCAAAATATTTATAAATTGCGTATTATAAATCCAATATCAATGCTCTTATCCAATGACGTCAGATAGGTTTTGACGTCATGGGCCCTTATCACTCACTCACTAATAAATGTTGAATTTTCTTTAGTAGATTTAATAATACCTATACCTTTCGAAGTTTGCAGAGGTTCAAATTTGTGTAGTTGGGTTTTTAGGATGGTAAGTAAGAATTTTTTATGTGGTTATTTTTTAAGTAGGTCCTATCGCTTTGGCCATATTTTTTTACCTGTACCATGTGGTCACGTATATTTTTACACCCCCCCCCCCCTATTTTTCTATATTTTTGAGGTTAGGAAAAAAGGTAGCGTTGGGTGTTCAGTCAGCGGTTGTAGAAGCCAAAATATTCCAACTTGAAACTTCCAATTATGCACTTTTTTCTGAAACTTCTTTTCCAACCTCAAACAGATACCTTTTTCGTGATATTTGTGATATCTAATTGCTTTTAGTTGCCAATTTTTAAAGATTGCCGAAGTACTACAACCATGTACACTGTATAGGGTGGCTCACTATAAATTGACACTCCCCTTAACTTCTTAGTTAGTTAAGTTTATTAACTATGTTACTTACTATTTAAAATTTCTCATTTCTCTCAATTTCCCTTCTTCATTTTTCTCTGAAATCTTAAAATAGCCCATTTTGTTTTCCAAAGCGTGAATATACTTGCAAACTGTCAATAATTTTTACTATAATTTGGTTTTTGTCTTCCATGGCAACCTATGACCCAAGGAGTAATTCCTTACTAAAAAGGCTCATAACGAACGGTTGGAGCGCACATATCTTGTAGAATTCAATAATCCAAAAATATACAAGGTATTCCATTTGAAAAACATAAGTTATATTTGCAACGGCTTTCTAGAAGATACTGTATAACGTCCAATAGGATCACAAAAAACTTTGTATTAGTATCTAGAACTTTTGTAAAAAAACTTTTTTATAACCTCAAAAACTAACAAGTTAAGGGGGGTGTCAATTTAAAGTGAGCCCCCCTGTACTTTATTTAAGGAATAATTACTCGACATGGGCACCTTCCACACCTCAAATTGCTTAAGTAACCCATAAAAAATCACGTACCTAGCTTTTAAACTTTTTAATGTCCCGATTTCAAAAAATCATAATGTCCCCCACGGCACCGAACTTCCTTTTTATAACTCATCTAAATTAAATCCCACATTCGCTATAAAAAGTTGAAACTTCAGTGCTCTGGTACACAAATAAACATTACATTCTATAGTCACATCATCCAAGCAGTCATGACCAAAATGTTATTTTTATCCTAGGAGGCTATACTGTCACTCACACCTTAAATTTTCGTAATATCAAGTAGGCAAAATAAATAGGTACGTTTTGGGGCAATAAAATAATAAAACAATCATCAGAATCTAACCGAAATAAATCTGGAATCAACCTGTATGTATACAGAGTGTCTCACTTAAGAGTGAAACAACTTTATATCTTCTTTAATTTTTAACCGAACAGAACGAAATTTTTACCAAAATTAGATGGCATTGTTGCCAACTTATTTCCAAAAAATTAGTCTACATCAAAGTCATAGCCAGCGATGCCACAATCGAAGCTAAAAATCCGAAAGTCAGATTAGGCATTTTTTTTTAAATTACTAAAAAAGTTGTTCAGAGTCGATCCAGAACCCTAAATCCAAAATTTTGTTAAAATCAAAACATATTAAATAAAAAAAAATAAGTAAAAATTAAAAAAAAAACATTAAAATTTGTTTTGTAGCTTTTAATTTTATTTTAAAATGATTATTTGTTGAAAACAACTTGCCTTCAAAACTTCCATGGCACACTTTTCTGAACGCAGGAAATTCTTAAATTGCTATTTTTGGACTTACATTTTTTTATTTAATATTTATGATTTTGACAACATTTTGGATTAAGGGTCCTGGATCGATTGTGAACAACTTCTTTTAGTAATTAAAAAAAGCCTAATATGATTTTCGGATTTTTAGCCTCAATCGTGGCATCGTAGGTGGCTTTGACTTTGAAGTAGGCAACTATTTTTTTGGAAATAAGTAGGCAACAATGCCATCTACCTTTGGTAAAAAATTAAAGAAGTTATAAGGTTGTTTCACTCTTTAATGAGATACTCTGTATATCGAGCTGGTTATTATGGAGAGATTAGGGCATTCTCGAGATTTGGAGGGGTTAGGGAATGAGAGAAGGGTATAAACTGTACACCCTAAATACTCGTAAGCCTTGAATGGCTTTTCATAAAAGTTTTCAATAATTTGTATGTTATTTTTGCATGTTTGGTTGTTTGGTTTTCGTTTAGTTCCTCACTTGGGGGATATGTAGTTTATAAAATTCTGGATCCAATAACACATTTTGCTAAAATAATGGATACGATTTTTTTCCTTCTCAAAATAGAGATCTTCCATCTGACACACCATCTACAGCTTGGCTGTCGCCTGGTGTTTATAGTCAATAGATTATAAAGAGGGGAAAGGTAAAGTAATAGCAAAGATCATAATTATTCTAGGCTGATCTTTGGTAATGGCCTAACGTTCCCATAATACCCACTTTTCTCTGGATATAAAAAATAGTTCACTTTCCTAATACAAACTAAAACCTTTAAGGGTGGATCCAAAACAAAGCCGACCATAAGATTTTTCTTTAACCCTCATTGGAAGCAGCTCATGAAAGATTGAGAGGAAAGTGCTTTAGGTGTTTTATATGGGAGGTTATTGCGCTGCGAGGCAAAATCTTTGTTCGGCATCTCACAATCTCAAGGAAAGGCTACAGCTCAAATGTTTTGGAAGTTTTTGTTTGCGTGGAGAGGCTGAGAGGATTTTGTCAGTGAAGTAGTTGGCTGCATCATTCGTTTGCCTCACTGACAAACTCCTCGCTCCTCTCTTGGTCGTACGTAGACCACTCCACAAGGCCTACTATAAAGACAGGCCCTGGTGCACAAAAATCACGTGACCATCTTAGTCCGACGTTACATGTCATTTGTCACATAACTGCAAGCGGCAGCTTGGGTTTTGAGAAGTTTTCAATGTTTAAAGTGTTTTTAAACGTCTTTATTTATATTTTAGAAACAAGTTTGTGTCTAGTGCGCGTGTGTCCTGGCGGAGGGGAACCGCCCAGGTGTTATTATGGCCTCTGGGTGGGAGCCGTGCCGTCCAGGAGTATTGGTGCCGCTCGCACCGACGCGACGCGACGCGTGAGTGCTGTAAGGAGAATTCTCCCCCGAACCACAGAATAGGGAACCCGGAATGGATTATTATGGACATGGGACAGTGAAGCCTGAGACACAGAGGGGTGAACTGCTTACGGGAGATCCGCGAGTTCAGACGGTCCGGGTGGCTGGAAGCCGTTCCCGCTGACCACGTTCGGGTTTGTGTATTTATTGTATTCACCATTCACCTTGTGCGAAATAAATCAGTGATGTAACGTACTCGAGGATTTTCGTTGTCGACCCACGCCCTGATACTGTTTCTATTCGGCCTTTCACGCTGCCGATCAACTGGGACCTCGTCAATATTTACAGTATACCTACTGAGGTTAGTTTTCATTTTTATTTCTTAAAAAATAACCTAAATACCAAATATTGGGTCTGTTTATATTATATTTATACATATTACAAAAGCCAGGAAGAAAGTGTCGCCATAACAAACATTTGTTTTGCCTCGGGACGAAAATTTTCGCCAAAAATGGATTCGTCAAATCCCAACTGAGATTTAATTTCTAAAAAACTATTAAGTATGTGTGGCTAACACACTTTCAAGAAAGTGAAACAATTAAAGTGGACAAATGTGTTGTGGGAGGAAAATACCTATAGAGAACATCACCTAAGCTAAAGGAACAATTTTTGAGAATGTGCCAAAATATTGTGCAGTGCCGTTTAACTCTCAGCCTAAAACAGCTGAGGCAGGTTGAAAATTTTGAAAAAACAATTAGAGAAAGCTTGTATGCACAAAACCAATAATGTAATAGATGAAAGAAAACTTGCGAAATTGTTACGGAATTTGTTTTTTCTACTTATCTCCAAAAATGCCTTTCATTATATAGGACTAAGTTGGTCACGTGACTACGCGATTGTGCATTAGCGCCGTGGCCTGTCTTTATCGTTGGCCTCGACCACTCCATAGCTGATTCCCAAGGAGAGCTGAAGGGACCGCGCGGATCACCTCGGGCGTTCCTACTCCTGCTTGACGCCGTTGACGGTCGGTTCTCCGGGCTGCTGGTCCCGCCTCTGGACCTGCATGAAGACGACCAGCCGGCCGCAGAGGAGGAAGAGGAAGACCAGCGCCGGGGCGGTGCGCTCCAGCTTGTCGGCGACGACGTAGTGCGAGTACACGGCCATCAGGGTGAGGAGCAGCAGGCACATGTTGGCGCCGTTCTTCACCTTGTCTGGAGGGACGGTTAGATAATGGTTAAAGAAAGGTGGAGATAAGAGATTGTACAGGGCACGGGCGTAGCCAAGGGGGGGGGGTTTCGGGGGTTCAAAACCCCCGAAATAACCAAAATATTACCTAATATTATACCGAAAAAATACGAGGAGTGAAGACTTAAATTATTATTACGTTTGAATATATGTAGTAATAGTATCGCCTAGCGCCATCTTTTGACGAGAGGCAGACGCAGTTGCAGCCGAACTATTTTGTATTGTAGGGACACTTTGCGTTGTTTCTCGATTATTCGCCACGCCCCTCGGTCGAAATGAGCGGAACTTTGTGGAAGTTCGTGGAAGTTTCTGGACGGCTACTGGGCTGCTATATAAGCGGCGCCGCGGCGCGTGACCGCGCTTACGGCAGTATTGTTCCATGCGAACTCGAAGCGAATAAAAGTGAAAAGTGGTGAACGAATAGTGAAGAGAATTAAGTGTACCGTGTAAGTGAGTAATTTTAGTGCGCTGTTATTCGATGACCTTGTTAAAGGTATGGACTACTGGAAAAAGTGGTGTAGTCAAGGTCAAGGGGTTTCTAATAAAGAAACAAATTTGGATTTAGCTATCAAAGCTTCAGCTACCTTGCATGCTGATAAGAAGGCTGCCTACCCCGAAATCTAGTTTGGAATGCCTAGATATGTGCGATAAAAACCTTTATCCTAATATTTACACATTACTACAAATCTTGGCTACCATTCCTGTATCCACTGCTACCCCAGAAAGGTCTTTCTCGAGCCTAAGGAGACTGAAAAACTATTTACGAAACACTACTAGTGAAAACAGACTTAATGGTTTGGCTCTAATGAACATTCACTATGGAACAGAAATTCATGCAGATGAAGTAGTGGATATATTTAAAAGAAAAAGCCGAAGATTTCTTCTTTAATGGTTTTAGATTTAGCGCAGAGGAACGAAATTTATTTATCCATTTCATTTAATGTTAAGAACTTTATAAATATGTCGTAGTTTTTCGGATGAATATATAGATATTAAATTTCATGTAAGTATATTTTTGTTGTTTTATTTACTTCTCAAACTAAACCCCCCCCCCCAAAACTAAATCCTGGCTACGCCCGTGGTACAGGGTGTCCCATTTTGGGTGTTTTTGGGTGTTTTTCTCAAAAATCTCGGTTATTATTAAAGCTAGAGGGTTGCGGTTTGCACGTCACTGTACTACTTTTTTGAGAGGAATTCGGTGGACCAATCAGATTTTGGATAAGTTTTATAGTTTCCGCGCATTGGCGCAGGACTGGAAATTTTCGATTTTTGGAAACCTCTCTCCTGGCTACAACTTATATATATCGACAAATTTAATCAACTATTTTTATAGTGATAAACCCGATTTTCTCCGTAATTTTAAAGATAAATTCATGGTTCGAAAACCACGAGTGTGACGTCAAACTTGATATACCGGGTGGTGTTAAAAAGTTATTTAAAAAAATACCGTTTTCCAAAATATAGTGAAATTGGATTTTAGCACGAAATGTTAGTAATGAGTACACATTGTATATGTTATAATATGTTTGCTCTAGTAGGTAGTTTGCACAAAATCGTCCTTTGAATTATTGAATTTGGGACAAAATCAAAATTGCCTTGGAAAATTCAAAATAGTTATTACGAGAATCAGAGCTTGATTTTGACAGTTTGTATAAGATGTTAATAATTATTGCTGTGTTACCACATCGTGCTGTGACAAATGGTATATTATTGTTATAATATTATAGTAAGAATTTGAAGTGCGCAAGGGATGAATACGTACGAATATACCCAGAGAGAGTCCTACTACCTTATCACTCGTAGGTATTTTAAATATTATATTTATAACTACAACTACAACAAATTGCGAATTACTGGAACTCTGAAAACAATAAAAAAGGGAAACAAACCACGACATGTTTTAACTGAGAATATGCAGGAATCACTCTCATTATACTTCGTGGAAAATCCGAGATATTCTATTAAAGATGCAATTATCATGGAGCTCAGTTCAGACAGTGTTGAAAATGCATAAGTTTAGACCATATTGTTATCGCCCAGTTCAAAAACTGTATGCAAATGATAATAATTATAGAAGGCGAGAATATTGCCGTTTAGTGTTAGAGACGCACGCGGAAAATGATCAGTTTATAGGTGCATATTTTTATCACTTGTAAATGATCACTATACCTCTACTATTAACTATTAACAACTACTAGACATTAATATTCAATTACTACTCCCGCGGTTATTACTAGCCACTTTTTCAACATGTCGTAGCGTTTTTAATAGAAGAAACACTCACTATTGGCAAAGATCATAATATTATAATATCATGATCTTTGCTATTGGTCATCAGAAAATACACGACAGTTTATTTCAATTCAATTCAATTACCTATAAGGTCGAACTTTGATTTGGTATTTTTCGGAATCACATAATTGGTCCAGGTGGTTTAGCTCAGGGACTCTTTAAAATAAGGGGACCCAGCATTATACTTTCCAAAGTGAGGCCTATTCTTTCATCATTCTAATGGTATCAGTGATGCCAAGTATGCCATTTTATTCGAGAATCTATGAATATAACAGGTACTTTGATTGTTAGTAAAAATTAATAATGGTTTCCATGATTTCTAAAAATTAGACTTGACAATGTTGTGCCTAAAATTACAGAATATGGCAACTGTCAAATGAAACAAATTTATCGTATAGTTGAAATTTTTTAATTGTCACATCTGAGTATCTGGAAGTTAGAAAACTTAAAAATTGTGAATTATGATGGGAAATGTTTTGCTTCCTTTAGAATCTATGGCACTATCTATCACATAAAACCTGATGGCAGTTGGAGACTGAGATATAACATAACCTTGTACCAGCCCACTTATGTGGTCTCCTTGGAGTCTACAGAAAACAAACTTCCCCTCAAGGCTTCACTTTTCCTATGTGACTGTGAAATGCTGGGTCCCCTTATTTTAAAGGGTCCCTGGTTTAACTGGACTAAAATATTACAGGGTGTTCTAAATTTCGCGCCGCCAGTTTCAATTAAGGCCAAAAATTTGTTTTTTCAGATTGTGGAAGCAATGGTGAAAGATACGGCCGCCGTGATATCATTGATATTTTTTCCCAGAAACATAGCAATTTTTTTCGGTAGTTGGACAGGGCAGCCCTTGTGACTGTGAGTATAACTTTCATTAAACAAATGACGATCAACCACTACAAAGAGTAGGAAACCGGCTCTTTACATTTCTGATGACAAAGAAATAAAAAGTCGCTCAAACCACTGCGTTCAAGACAAAACCGATAATGACTGCGTTTGATGTATTGATCCGCAATTTATTTAGAAGAGATTTCGCGTAAAAGACAGTCTCCTTTTGACGTATTTATGTCGCTCAGGAGTCTATATTACTCGTTAGTCTGTGGTAATACGAATACGAATATGAGCCTTGATTTCCATATTTAGAAAATCCTTGGCATGCCTATTGTTGTTTAATAATTCTATGTATTGAATTATTAAATATTCTTCGAAATTAATATGGGAAGCTTTGAGACATGGAGTTCCCTTCATATCTCAAAGATGGGAGACAACACAAGTTCACTAAATTTTGGAATTAAAATATTATGTTTATTGATATTTAAATACGGGGAATTTTCGACATTCATACTCAAAATTCGAACACCCTGTATAAGAGACACGGTATAACATTCACAATAGAAAGTTACAGATTTGAAAATAAAGCCATAAAGGTGATAAAAAACTTATTTGAAGTTTTGCTGTAACATGCAAATGGTTTTTTCTTGCTTCTCCCTATTCGAGTCTTAATTTTTTCCAAGCAAAACTTTTTATGAAGTTATGAGTTATTTTTTCGAAAAAAAATAGTAATAAAATGCGCCTCCGACACTTCAGGGACACACTGTATAATAGTATGCTATAAAAACAAATAATATAGAAACTCCCTAAACTAAGGTGACAGTGTAATAAAGATATTACAGCAATATTGGATATATAAGAGCAACAGATGGCGACAAAAATTAAAGTGGTCCAGTCATTGGCTACTAATCTTCTTATATTTAATCTAGGTACCTACTGAAAAATAGCCGGACCTGGCCAACTTTATTTTTTGCGAAATCTGTCCCCTGTATCTACTGTGTTTATCTCATATCCTTACATCATTGTCAGACATTGGCTAACTAGAGTATCCATGTACAAGGTTAGTAGGAGGTGGGTGCCCGCACAAAGCAAAATATTTTTCAGTGGATACATAAATCAAAATGAAGGTATTTCGACAAAATAATATGTAAAACCGTCTTTACGACACAAGTGTGTATTTTCTTTTCTTGAAGCTTTAATTTTTGGAAAAATTCCAACTTTAGTTGATTATCAAATCAAAAAATACACTAGCCGGTACTAAGATGGAAGAAAAACGAATTTTTCCTATTGTTTCAAAATTAGATATTTTATAAATACAGTGTGTCCCAGGATAAGTGAAACGAGAGGTGTGAAAGACCAAAAATTTTCGAGTTCGAATTTGGCCATTTAGGGTCCAGGCCTGCTTGCCTAGAAAATAATTTTCACCGTATTTTTAATTTTGAAAAATAAAGTAGGCCCTGACAGGAACGAGTTATTTATTTTCTGTGTAGGTTAAGTGCCCTTTCTCGACAAGATATCGAAAAATTTCATTAGAAAAAGTTGCTGAGAATTGAAAATTCTGTCCCTATGCCATGGGCGCCCATAGGGGGCACGTGCCCCCCCCCCCCCCTGGAGATTCTCAAAATCCCTTCGCGTTATATATTATATTATTATAGTTGAGGAAAAGATTATTTTCATATCCTTCCAGGTATACAGGGTGTCCCGAAATTAGCCTGCCATAATTTACCAGCGTGTTCTACGACCTAAAAAAATTAAAAAAGTTCCTATAAATGTGGCCTTAAAAATTCCCCCTAATGGGGCTATAGCCCCGAAAAGGGGCAGTTTTACAAACGGTTTTTTCCAAATTTTTCCAGAACGAACAAAGATAACATTCTGAAATTTGGTATGTGATGTACCTGTGAGATTTGACATTTGCCGGGGTAGCGATAGTTAAACATTCTTAATCATAGGCGTCCTAAATAGGGGGTTAAGGGGTTAAAAATATCCTAAATATTTTGTGTGTGCTTTTTCCCCAAATTTATTGCGAAATTATAAAATTTCAGGGTATTCTACGAAAAAATGCTGCTCTTGTTGAACATTGATAGCGTGCACCGTTTTCGAGTAAAATCGTATTGAAATTTTTTTGCAGAGGGCCATGAAAATGCGTATTAGAAATTAGCCTGCCATATTTTACCAGCGTGTTCTGTGACCCAAAAAAATGAAAAAGTTCCTATAAACATGGCCTCAAAAGTGCTCCCTAAGAGGGCTATATAGCTCCCGAAATGGACACTTTGGCATACGGTTTTTCTAAATATTTCCAGAACGAGCAAAGATAAAATTCTGAAATTTGGTATGTGACATACCTGGGAGAATAAACCATGAAAAAAGCGCAGAAAAAATTTAGGGATATTTTTAACCCCTTGCCCCACCTCATTTGGGACGCCTATGATAAAGAATGTCAAACTCTCTCTACCTCGGTAAACGTCAAATCTCACAGATATATCACACACCAAATTTCATAATTTTATCTTTGTTCGTTCTGGAAATATTTAGAAAAAACAGTTTGCCAAAGTGTCCATTTCAGGGGCTATGGCCCTCTTAGGGGACTTTTTTGAGGCCATGTTTATAGGAAGTTTTTTCATTTTTTTGTATCAAAAAACGTGGTGGTAGATTATGGCAGGCTAATGTCTAATAGGCATTTTCATGGCACTCTGCAAAAAAGTTTCAAAACGAGTTTACTCGAAAACGATGCATGCTATCGAAGTTCAACAAGAGCACCTTTTCTTCATAGAATACCTTCAACATTCATAATGTTGCAAGAAATCTGGAAAAAAAGTATACAACAAATATTTGGGGTAATTTTAACTCCTGAACCCCCCATTTGAGACGCCTATGATTAAGAATGTCTAACTATCGCTACCTCGGTAAATGTCAAATCTCACAGGAACATAACATACCAAATTTCAGAATTTTATCTTTGTTCGTTCTGGAAATATTTATAGAAACCCGTTTGTGAAACTGCTCCTTTCGGGGGCTATAGCCACATTAAGGGGCATTTTTGAGGCCATGTTTATAGGAACTTTTTTCATTTTTTTAGGTCGTACTGGGCCACAAGCCACAATCACATAAACCAATTATTATCGATTCAGAGCTAGGTAGTTCTAAAAATAACAAGGTTAGATGAGATAATTTTGCCCCCCCCCCCCCCCCCCTAAAATATTTTCTATGGGCGCCCTTGCCCTATGCCAATTTTCAAAATAAGTGGCCTACTTTGATTTTCGTCCATTTTATTTCCTACAGGCACGTGAACTATCCTTGTCGTTTAAAATGTCGAAAAATTTAATTAGAAAAAGTTGCTTATAATTGAAAACTATGACCCTGTGTCAATTTTCAAAATAATTGGCCTACTTTGATTATTTACATTATTTCAAACAAATCATAGTAGGCCGATTGAGTCAAAATTTCGTAGTCTTGCATACTTTTTTATTCTGAATAACTTTTTCTATATTTTAAACGACAAGGATAGTTCACCTACTTATAGGAAATAAAGAGAGCAAAAATCAAAGTAGGCCAATTATTTTTAAAATTGACACAGTGTCATAGTTTTCAATTCTAAGCAACTTTTTCTAATGAAATTTTTCGATGATATCTTTTCGAGAAATGGCACTTAACCTACACAGAAAATAAATAAATCGTTCCTGTCAGGGCCTACTTTATTTTTCAAAATTAAAAATATGATGAAAATTATTTTCTAGGCAAGCAGGCCTGGACCCCAAATGGCCAAATTCGAACTCGAAAATTTTTGGTCTTTTACACCTCCGTTACACTTATCCTGGGACACACTGTATATAGGTATTGATTACTACATATAGTTTGAAAGAAAATAGATGGCATAATTATATTGTTTCAAAATTAGATATTTATAAATATATAGGTATTGATTACTACATATAGTTTGAAAGAAAATAGATGGCATAATTATATTTCATTATTTTTATCTTACAAAAAAGCGCAACCTGTTCGTATTGTGCCAGATTGTAGACATTCTTTTGAACGATTTCTAAAAGCTTTAGGGCAGATTTCAGCAATTGTTAGACGAAAAATTCATCAAAATGCACCCACTGTAAAAACGTGTATGCCTACTTCATAAATTTCAATTTATTTTCGTAAGCAGCTGAGCAATACGATAATTTTAGGATTATATTACCAAAATGTTGACCACAACCTACATCTTGTCAATGTTAAGATAAAAATAGTAAAGGCTTAATAGCTGATGAAATGGAATGGTGGAATTTTATTAGGCATATATGTTAATTTTTGTAGGAAACAGACAGTTTTGATAATACCTTTTTGGTGAAGTACAAAAGGCATTTCAAATTTAAAATCCCGAATAAAACATGATATGCTGCAAAATTAGTATTTACATAGCGAGAGTTGTAAACAGCTTATTACGTATGAGTGGAAAAGTTGCGCACGAGCCGCGCAGCGGCGAGTGCTGTAATTCCACGGGTATGTAATAAGCTTACAACTCGAGTTTTGTATTATAATTTTTCTTCGACGAAAGAAAAACTATTATAATAGATAAACTATACTTCTGATTATCTGACAGGCAACAATTAGTATGTTGGTTAGTTGCTATGGTGACGCGGATGCCGCGCTAACAAGGCACCCGTGATAATTGCGTTTTAATTAAAATCAGATACGTATTTTTTTTATTACGTGTCAGTCATTACGTGTCAGTGTTTGAACAATCGACTTACTTATAACCTAAACCGTCACTTAATAGGTATGTTGTATGTTACTAGCATAGGAGTAGAAAATTAGTATATTATACACCTAGGTTGAGAAGTGAGCCATTATTTACCGAGCATATTTATATCCTTAAGGCGCGTAGCGCCGAAGGATATAATATGCGAGGTAAATAATGGCCTTCTCAACCGAAGTGTATATAGATTTTTTTTTACTACTAACATTGAAATATTGCCATATTTTAGTCATTTCTCGCTTTTTTCAAATACTTCAAAATATCAAGTAGCCTGAGAGTTCAGTTGTCAAGCTGATAAAATGACACTAATTTTTAAATGTCACATAGAAAATTTTTCATTATTTACCTAGGTAGTTTTTTATTATCATTATTTACCTAGGTAGAGAAATATTACTTCTCATTAGATGAATGAGGAAAATAATGGTGATTTCTCAGGTTAGTAGTAAAAAATAGTATTTTACATGTTTGGATTGTTTATTTTATTATTTTGGTTTATAAAAAAATACTTACGATTCGGGACAAAGGCTAACGCTATCCCACAAACTATTTCTAGTGCACCGACTGTCCGCCGATACCATTTGGATGGCACTTTGAATCCCATGGCTTCAGACATTGGAAACACTTTGGCGTATTTTACATATTCTTTTCTCTGAAAAATAAAAAAGAAACAAGCTTTGAAAGTGGATTTTTTAAAAAGGCTGCATCATTCTTCAAAGAAAAAATTTTGTACCTACTTATACAGAATAGCCACGGTGGCTATTCTGTGCTACTTACAATAAGAATAGACGCTATTATCATAGAGTTTAGAACTACCCACAGAGCTGGACAAAAGAATGGAAAAATGCTTACAGCTTTTTAAATATTTGTTTATTTTTATTATTAACAAAAACTGTCCAAAGTTGATTTGTTAAATTTTGAACATTTTAGTGACCTTGAAATCCGCATATTTGTCGTATGGCAGTTAATGTTGTTTTTTGGAAAGTTTTCGTTGCCCAACATTTTTGTAAAAAATGTTCAAGAGGCCGCTTTACAGCTGGCAATTTTTGTTGCGGGCAATAAAAATTGCCGCAATCTTTGTTGTATGCAATTTTTATTGCAAAAACGAAATTGTTTTTACGGCCAGCAATCTATGAGTGCAACTTGTCTTGTGTTGCCAGTATACCGTACTTTCACCGTTTTAGTAGACATAGGTGAATAGGCCGCGCGTCGCCGTGCGTCCAGCTAGGTTTGTCAGTCGTTGGCGGGGGGAGTACACAGTAGTCCCGCACGGCTTCTCAGTCGAGTTTTGCGAGCAAAAAACACGCCCCGCCCCCCGCCAACGACTGACGAACCTAGCCGAATACACGGCGGCGCGCCGCCCAGCCATGGCTATGTATACTAAAACGGTGAAAGTACGATATATAATTTTAGGAGACACATTTATTCTGACCAGTGTGTGGATTTAAAACTTAAAACAACAATGAAAAAAAGTTTATTAATTAAATCAAAACACATAGTAGGCACATAGGTACATATAAAGTTCAATGCCATTTGCAAATTCCAGACACCTAGGGATTTTATGAAACCATTGTCCATTGGTAATTGATTTAGACCTAAAAAATCTCTAGAATTGTCTCGCAATTGCCGCATGCTCCATTTTTATTGCAATTGCAACCATAGACAAAGAAATGGAGTAGGGAGAATACGCTACAAGCTGCGCGAACTGCCTAATAAAAGTGGCAGCCATATTAAACCAACTTCATCCATGGGCGTATCATTGTTAACAGACTTGGCACTGCAGACTGCTTTAGAGGTCTTCGTCCTCGTTCGCCACGATGCACAGTAAAGGCATCAGCAGCAAAATGTTTTGACATTTTTTTGTATAATGCCACAGTTTCAAATTTTTTTTTAAGTGGGCGTTTCTTTGATAAAATAAAAATTTGGTATATACCCACATCTCCGCCACAGGTAATAATTTGGGAACTTCGTATTAGAACTTTGTCTCAGAACAGTTGCGAATAATACTTTGCCGTCATACGCTTGCACATGATAATATCGTGATCTTTGGCACTAGGGAGCAATTTTTGGATTTGGCATTTTTAAATATTCCTAACACCTCGCGGACCGCCGCTGATCAGTAGCGTATAATGTTTGTAACTAAAATACCCGATATTCGACAAATCATAACTTCTCATCGGTTCTAGGTACGGTTCTTATCAAAAGATGGGCTAAAAACTTAAATTTTAACTAATTTTTTGATAGTACTTTCAGTCCTGCGAGAATAACGAAATATTTCAATTTGTAAAGTCCTGAAATGAATGGTTTTCGTCCTGCCCGCAATACGCTGTACGTTATCTATCATTAAGCAATATACAGGGTGTCCAGAAATTAACCTGACATAATTTACCAGTGCCTTCTGCGACCCAAAAAAATGAAAAAGTTCCTATAGTCAAGTTTGTGCTATCAAGCTAGCTGGACCGACACTGCAAAAAAATTTTCAAAATGATTTTACTCGAAAACGGTGCATGCTATCCAAGTTCAACAAGAGCACCTTTTTTGTAGAATGTCCTGCCATAATTTCGCAAGAAATCTAGGAAGGAAGTGCACACAAAAAATTTAAAAAGTATTTTTAAAACTTTGACCCCCCCCCCATTTGGGACGCCTATGATGAAGAATGTCAAACTAGATCTACCTCGATAAATGTCAAATCTCACAGGTATGTCACACACCAAATTTCAAAATTTTACATATCTGGAAATATAAAAAAACGTTTCCGAAACTGTCCATATTTCGGGGGGGGGATATAGCCTCCTTAGGGGGCGTTTTTGGGACCACGTTTGTTTTGAAAGTATTTAGAAAAAACCCGTTTGCCATAGCGTTCATTTCGGGGGTTATAGCCTCCTTAGAGGACATTTTTGAAACTATATTTATAGGAATATTTTAATTTTTTTGGGGCCGCGGAATGCGCTGATAAATTATGGCAGGCTAATTTCGGGACACCCTGTATAGGTTAAAATTTACTTGCTTTAAATCGATGTACATATTTGTTCCCACTAAAACATAGTTCACAAGGAAGTACCCCAGAAAAGGTCCTTTTCTGGGGAAGTACCTATATCGTGTGTATCTACCAAATTTCGTTTGAATATCTTTAACTGTTGGAAAAATAAAAAATGTTCCAATTTTTGAGAATTTAAATAGGTAGGTATCTACTGATAGTACTTACCATGTGTACTAGCTCAAAAACGAGGCGGCTTTGGAAAAAAGTTATACCTACCGCATATAATATTATATTTTAATCAACCTTTATAATTATATTAAATTGTATCCATATTTCTACTTTTTGCATTATTATCTTCATTATTTTTCAATGCATTTTTTTTGTGTTATTGTTGGTGTTCTGTTTCTTTTTATTATTTAGTTTCTCCTAATAAAGGAACGTGTGGGTGAGTTTGTTTCATTTGAGATAATTTCCACCATAACATTTGTCACGAAACTTGTCTCCCTGTACCTATTGTAAAAAAAAAAACAACAACTTGCACTTGATGTTTTCCAAAAATGTTGGGCAACGAAAACTTTCCTGAACAAAATAAATTCAACTAAAAATTATTTCAAAGTTTCAAGTTCGAGTCTCATTAACTTAATTGCTTTCTCACAATGTCCAAAGAATAGAAGGAATTCCTCAAATTAAAATTCATAACAAAATTATGGGCCCACCCCGATGCTTCAGTAGGTACTCCTTTGTGTAATTTTGTTAATTTTTCTAGCGCAAAAGTAACGAAAATAATAAAATAATTAATAGCGAGATAGTTTAAATTGAACCACCCTGTACTGAGGCAACTCAAACGTTACTTTCCATTATTACTTTTGTCAAAGTCAATGGGAATTTTGTAGGTTATCTTTAAATTGACGAAATGGGTAACGATAATAATTTAACTGCCACCTGCCATAACTCGGCAATACGTACCTGGATCGACACTTTAATATAGTGTTGGTCCAGGCCAGGGACTCTTTAAAATAAGGGGACCCAGCATGTCACATAGGAAAAGTGAAGCCTTGCGAGGGGAAGTTGATTTTCTGTCGACTCCAAGGAGACCACAAGGGGGCGGATACAAGGTTATGTTATATGTCAGTGTCCAACTGCCATCAGGTTTTATGTGATAGATATAGTGCCATAGATTCTAAAGGAGGCAAAATATTTCCCACCATAATTCACAATTTTTAAGTTTTCTAACTTCCAGATACTCAGATGTGTCAATTGAAGGTAATGCGGCCGCCTGTAGTAGTCCCAATAATTGGAACCAGATTTTTCCTGTATCACCTTTAGTAATCCTACAATTCCCATTACGTGGGCATTAGGTACGTATAAGTAGGTAGTTCAAAACAAAAATCGTATTTCGTAAACTTTAAATTATTAAGCAGGTAGCTTCAGTCAGGTCGTTTTTTAAAGAGTTTTTATCTAAGACTACAAGTTTATTTTTTAAGTTTGTGAGGTACCTTGGGAGAGAAACAAAATTACAAACACACCGAGAAAAACTACCATGATTAGAACTACTAGACCTAATCTTATTAGTCCTTCCCGAAATCTTTGAAAGTTCTTTGGGTAGATACATTCAACATGGGAAGAAAGTTCAAGTAAAGTAGGTACATATTACAAATTACAAATGGATTGAGAAACCTGGTAACAAGGTGCAATAGTGACAAATTCTTAAATAAGCAAAATCGGTACTGACTTACCATACTTATTACTTAAATTCGTGGAAATAATTGCGGGAAATCAATTTCAACTATAAAATAAATTTGTTTCATTTGACAGTTGCCATATTCTGCACTTTGTAGACACAAAATTGTCAAGTCTAATTTTTAGAAATCATGGAAACCATTATTAATTTTTACTAGCAATCAATTAAAGTACCTGTTATATTCTTAGATTCTCCAAAAAATGGCATACTTGGCATCACTGATACCAGGGACCCTTTAAAGTAAAAAGAGTCCCTGACTGATACCATTAGAATGAGGAAAGAATTAATAGGCCTCTCTTTGGAAAGTATAATGCTGGGTCCCCCTTACTTTAAAGAGTCCCTGGTCCAGGCAATGCTAAGGATGTTTGTCTATTTTTCCACTAAATAAAAAAAGAATCCAACCCTATTTTCCAACGTTAGCATTTCTACCATCGATTTTGATAATGTTTCAGTGGTCCCTTTGTTTTCAGGAACTAGCGGTTACTAGAAGACCGATGAGCAGAAAGCGCATAAAATTCATATTGGAAGAGCGCGAAGAGGCATAAGCTGTGCATTAAAATTTTTACCTCCTTATGCTTTGTATACATAAGGCTTCCTTCTACATTAAAGCACCTACTAATAAGGGCCACATCTAATTGGACATGAATAAAAATAATGTTGGCAACTTCCGGCTGACAAATTCGTCGCGGCGTGGTCACAACAAACATTTTGCACGCCTCAAAAAGATTCAAAGTATTTTTGGCAGGCAGCGCGCCAAAAAATCCCCGCATTGTGTAACAGCGAATTAAGAAAAACCGCTCACCAGGTCCTTATGTAAGTCCTTGGACACGACGCTGGAGAGTTTGATCAGTCCGACGAAGATGAAGAACAACCCCAACAGGACGGAGAGCGACTTGAGCACTATGGAGGCCATGGTGCCTTCTTTCGCCCTGGTCGTCCGCCGAGCCGGTCCGCCACTAGCACATTGTCCCCGTCGGTTTTTCTAATTGCCGTTTTCGGTGTTTCCGTCGGGTCTTCTCATCCCGCGGGCGGGAGCGCGGCGGCGGCGGGCGCTTTGAATAAATCGATAGCGCGTCCGCGACTACCCGTTCTAAAAATATGCGCGGCCACGTTGAGGCTGACCGGTGGAAATCGCTGGCGATTTTCGGGAAATCAGGGAGATGTGGGGACTTTTGAGTCTCGAAATGAAATGTCTATCGTATAATTTCAATGGTCAGCAAGGAGACCCGGAATTTTCAAAAATTTCGCAGGCGGAAACAATTTGGTGTATATCCAGTTGCCTGGTTATACAACCATTAGTTTTAGCCTCAGAGAAATACCTTGGTTATTTCTCTGAGGTTTTAGCAAATATATATAAACACCTGGGCAACCAAAGTCTATGTCATAGACTTTGCTGGGCCAAAGTCTATAGACTTTGCTGGGCAACATCATAAATTTGCCACTTATTTGATGCTATTTTTTTTTTCTGAATTTATGATCCGATTTGAATGATTTTTTTTTGCATTGTAGGTTGGTTCCTTGACAATGTCATAGTTTTCGCTGTTTATGATAAAAAGTTCATTTTCGATTTATACCGGGTGTAATAAAAATGTTATGTTTTTTTCCGAAATTCGTATCACCCTGTGGAGTATACTAGCAACCGAAACATATTATAGCTGTTGACATTAGACGGTAGGTCCATCTTTCTAAAACATTTTCTTTTTTGGTTTACTTCATTATCTCTGTTATTAAAGGAGATACACTGTTTTATAGCGTAACATGTTTTTATAGACTATTATTCAACACATTCGTTGTTAAACGTTTTCAAGTAGGCTATGGAACTTTTCTGACATTTCAAGCGATGTGTCAACAGAGATGTTGTGTTTTAACAAAGGTCAAATAAAATTCGCCATACTGATAAAAACTGTTCGGAAACTGCTTATTAAACGTTCGTTTCATATGCCCAGTTGCCCGACTATTCTGACGTTAAACCAGCCTCATTTAAACGTCTTCTGATTGTTCAAGACGATATTGTATGATGGCGAGCAGTTCTAAGCTCACTTTTTAGCCTAGTACTAGTGATATTCCTGTTTTTTAGAGCAGTTTGCCTAATAAAACGCTCTTCCCTTGGATCGGTACATCGTTTTCGCCCTTGGCCTGGCCTGACCTTCAAGAGTAAGATCCTGCCTCGTTAAATCGTTCAACCATACGACTTATAGTCGAACGATGTCTTGCTATCACATTGGCAACATGACACATCGAATAGCCTTCATCCACCAAAGTTAAAGCTCTTACTGCTTCTTCTGCCGATAAATTTTTTGGTCGACTCATTTTTCAAGTTTAAAATACTCGTCGGGCAACTGGGCATATGAAACGAACGTTTAATAAGCAGTTTCCGAACAGTTTTTATCGGTATGGTGAATTTTATTTGACCTTTGTAACTTTAAAACACAACATCTGTTGACACATCGCTTGAAATGTCAGAAAAGTTCCATAGCCTACTTGAAAACATTCAACAACAAATGTGTTGAATAATAAAGTCTATAAAAACATGTTACGCTATAAAACAGTGTATCTCCTTTAATAACAGAGATAACGAAGTAAACCAAAAAAGAAAATGTTTTAGAAAGATGGACCTACCGTCTAATGTCAACTGCTATAATATGTTTCGGTTGCTAGTATACTCCACAGGGTGATACGAATTTTCGGAAAAAAAAAACATAACATTTTTATTACACCCGGTATAAATCGAAAATGAACTTTTTATCATAAACAGCGAAAACTATGAAATTGTCAAGGAACCAACCTACAACGTAAAAAAAATCATTCAAATCGGATCATAAATTCAGAAAAAAAATATCATCAAATAGTGGCAAATGTATGATGTTGCGTTAATTTTGTCCAGGAGTTTATCTTTGGTTTTACTCTGGTTTTAGTATAAGTGCTTAACAATTTACTTTCAACTAGGAAAGCATTTCCTAGATAAAAAAAGACACCATATTATTAAAAATAAAGAAACATCGTTTTAAAAATATTGAACTATAAACAACATGTTAAATGAATATATGAAAACTCGTTCTAAAAATAAGTAGGTAGAAAACCACTGCCAGAGAAATCATACCATAGATGAAACTCCACCCACAATTCTGTTTCGAATACCTACCTGTAGGACTTTCTATTTTGGTACCAAAAAAAATCTCTTTTAAAACTTATATAAGTACGTACTTACCTATTTCCTAATGAATTTTACAAATTCAAAAATCGTAAAATTTTATTGTAACAAATATAATTTTTTACGTTTCTTATACCTATATACATACAATGTGTCCCGGATAAGAATGAACAGCATGGAGATCTTGCAAACGGTGAGAGATAGGACAACGGTTAAATGGGGGAAAAGTTGGACAATTTTAAGGTCAATAAAATGGTACAAACCGATTTGTAATATATTTTTTTCGTTTTTGAGTTATTTTGAAAAAAGTAACATTTTGCGTTTTCTATTTTATTTTTTTCTGAAGTTGTTATCACAGATAGAAAAAAAGAAAAACACTTTCTTATGGCACTTTTTAACGGGCTTTAAGATGGCGTGTTTAGATTTGTTGTACAACATTTCGTTTTTGAGAAACCATCTTCAACTTTATTTTTTTAAATACGGACCTGGATTTTTTTGCAGATTTTGAAAGCACTTTTCATTACAAATACCATGATGTATGACACAAAATATTTTTAAAATGTCTTGAGACAATTATACTGTAAATTCCTTTTTTCCATTAATTTTTTTCTGTTGCGGCCCTGTATTTAATAATAAGAAGTCTAAATATTAATCAGTATTGTCAACAATTTAACTTAGTTTATTTTTACTTTGAAAACTTAATATTTTTAAATACGGCCCTGACTGGTAAGTGTTTTCCTCTGTTGTACAGCAAAACAGTGTCGCATTGTGTTTTGAAGTAAATTCTTTGCTTTTTCTAATTGTGAGAAGAAAGCTTTAAGCCAATGAAACCAATAACTTTTGCCATTTATTAATTGCAGCAATACATTCGTTCGCCCTCTACACTAGGTATTTCTGTGACGCAAGATATAACATGCTAACATGTTAAATTTGTAGTCATTTGAAAAAGCACCCTCCATTTCTAATAATACAAACAAATTATTAACTAAATGATACAGTGGGAGTTATGACAAATGACAAGGGGTTGGTTTCGTTGTTTCAAAGCCTTCTAGGTGGAGGATTTTTATTTATTTTTTATTATCGTATGTGACTGTTATTAGTCTTTGGCGTCCTTTTTTTGGTTCTCCGATTGAAAGATAAGTTTAATACATACAGAAATTCTTGTGATCAGAAGTTTGTTACGGCCATGGAATCTATCCCAAATTATTTTTCATCCACAAAATTGATGCGACTTTTGAAAAGTTATTTTTTCTGTTAAAAAGTGACATTATTGTCCTAACTCTCCCTATTCAGGAACTCTAGGCAGAATAACTTAAAATTTGGTACATGGTACAGGTACAAACAAAGGTTAGTTTATACTAACCTTGGTCATTGAATAAGGAATTCGTACCTTAATCAATGCCTTGGTACAAACTACATACAAACATTATTTTTGATTTTGAATGCATTTTCTATTTTCCTATCATATACAGTGTGTGGCCCACTTCAAACCGGAACCCCATAAAATTTGTATTTATCATCCGATTTTGATTGGGTTTTTTTCAAGGAAAAACTTTGCTTGAGGGCAAAACGACACATTTTATTTTAAAAAACCAGCCTACAACGACTTATTTTTTGGGTCGAAATTGGACAAATAAAAAAATCAAAGTAGGCCTAGGCTTTTGACATTTTGCACACCAACTCAGTTTTTCACTTTGTCACACTTTGTCGTAAAACCTACAAAAAGGGCACTTCACAGGCGAAAAAAATTCGTTTTTTATTTACAAGGCATACATCATTTTTCAAAACTAAAATTAGGTCAAAAATTTGTTTCAATGCAAGCAAAGCTGAATGTCAGAAGCACAAATTTCTCGAGTCCTTTCACACATCTGGGGCCACTGTATACTTGAACAGGTACGTGCGCGGGCGCTTTACCTACAACAAATAAATCGCTACTACCAAAGCCATCTTCATTGACACCGGTCAAATTTCAACTTTGTTTCTTACACCTCTTTTTTCACTTATCTAGGGATGCACAGGCTTTAATTGAAAAAATTAGAAAAGCGAGCGAATGAAAAACATTTTTTTATGAAACTATTCTATTATTTATTTGGTGTACACTTAATGATCTACAATTAAAACGGATATTTTCCTTACTTATACGTCTCGTCAAAAAAAAAACATAAAGGTAACTTTATTTCAAAATCAAACCGACGAAATTCACTATAATAATTTAATGTCCGCGAGTTATTTATTTACAACTGGTAAAACCTACACATTTACAACACATCTAATCGTCCATCATCATCACTGCCCTCCTCCGTCTTTTGCGAACCGGCACTCTAGACACACTAGGAGTACTCGTTGATGACAAAGAAACCAAAGAACTATTTACGGAACTATTTATCGTCAAATCCGGCATGTTACTTTGTACGGAACTACTCGGAGAAGCTTCTTCTGTTTTCTTACTTTCCGAAGCTTCTTTACTGGCAACGTCCTTCAAACAGTCACTGAAAGAAAGATGATCTGTGGCAGCACCATCGGCAGTGGTAGTTTGCAGTTTTGCGGTATCATTTAAGTACATGCTGTATAAATGTTTTTCGCCGATTCCTAAAACAGAGGCATTACTAAACGACATTTCTTCAATGTGTAAAACGGGAATTTCCCCATCGTGGGTTAGCTGCAGTTGGGATTCTTCACTCTTATTTTCTAAAATGTTAGAGGTAGTACCATTTCCGAGAATATTTTTGAACGTTGGTGGTCCATTATCGTTGCTCACAATTTTGTTGGGCTCAACATTACTGGCTGCACTTCCTTCGGTACTTGCTTTTTCAACCATATTTTCTGTTGTGCCAGTACTTTTATGTCCATCTTTATTCTTAGACTTACTGGATTTGGTTTCACTAGGTTTACTTTTCTTTTCCATTTTACTATCGTACAAGGGTTTATCAATTTTCTGGACTATAGCTTCAATTTTATCTCCATTTTTGCTTGACTTGCTCTCAACAGTACCAACTTTATCTTCATTTTTACTTCTTGACTTGTTATCTACAGTACCAATTTTATCTCTTGATCTTGAGCTTTTTAACTTCATGTCTCCAGCATCAATTTTATCTTTATTTTTATCTCTCGATCTTGATCTTCTCGGCTTGTTCTCTCCAGCATCTATTTTATCTTCATGCTTACCTCTTGATCTTGATCTCCGTGACTTGCTCTCCCCAGGATAGATTTTATCCTCACGTTTACCTCTCGACCGTGACCTTCTTGACTTGCTCTCTAAATTTTCAATGTTATCTTCATGTTTACCTCTTGATCTTGATCTCCTTGACTTGTTCTCCCCAGTATCGATTTTATCTTCGCACTTTCCTCTTGATCTTGATCTTCTTGACTTGCTCTCTAAATTATCAATATTATCTTCCTGTTTGCCTCTTGATCTTGATCGGCTTGGCCTGTACTCTCCAGCAGCGGTTTTATCATCATTTCCACCTCTTGATTTGCTCTCTTTCTTTTCTTGTGTATGTTTTGGAACTGTTTCCAATACATCTTTGATAGTTTTATCTGCAAAAGATACACTGTCATCATTTTTAGATCTGTTTTTAGAAAACTCATCCTTAGATCGTGGTATTTTTTGAGTATATTTTATATTTTCTGTTGATCTTTCCTTCCTGTTTTCGTTTGGTTTATTTTTAGCTGGTTCTTCATCTCCGGGTTTTTTTGGTATCTTATACGTTTTTATGTCAAATCTGGGTACCTTTGACTCATTATTCCTTGTCTCACTGCTTCCAGAGTCTTTAACATTGCATATTTCATTGTTTATTCTTTCTGGCTCCACTTTATTTTCCTGAGGTTTACTTTCAGTTTCCCGTACTTTTGTTTCTGCTACCCTATTCGCATCTACGCCATTCAACACTGGAGACGCATCCGGTATTTCTCCATCCTCGATGTCGGTGCTCGTTGCACTACCGTTTTCCTTGAGTGGCAATGTTGGAAATAAATGTTGACTCTTCTTCAAGTTGAGTTCGGGTTCCCGTTGGGCTTGCACTTCTTGCCATCGCCTGTCTCTCTCTCTGTCCCTCATTTCGTCTCTGTAATTGTTGTGTGGAACGTCGTGTCGGTCCCTGAAAGATAGAAGTCGAGTATGATTATTGTAACACTGCCGGATAAGAAATAACGTTTTCCTGCTCCCACCGCCGTAAGTACACTTTACATACTCGTCAGTACACCAGAAAGCGAAAGTCAAATGTTCGAGGTGCCCCGTCATTTTGGTTGCTAGCTGCGAAAGTGGCTGGTAGGTACAAAAAGGTATTGCCTAGCAACCCTTACGCAGCAAAGACCTTAAAACCATTCATAAAATATATGTAGCAACGCGAAACTTGCTTCAACTTTAATATGTTTCACAACGATCATTTTATACACTGATTTAGATAAAAAAGAACAGGAATTATATGAGAGAAAAATTAATAATAGACCAGAATTGACAAGCTTCTATTTAGCGCAGGGTTAGAGCATCCGGCTAGTAAGTCATAGGTCCTGGGTTCAAGTCCCACGAAAAGCCCAATTTTCTTATTGTTATCGCTGCATTCTGCCTCTTATATTGATCACTGATTATGATTATCATTTTTAGTGACTGAACAATGGTTATTTTGAAGTACCTAATAATATGAAATGTCGGTAGCAGGAAAAATGTATGACATTAAATGATGCGTAAGCTCTTTTTTGGCCTCGGGGGTACTTTTAAGGCATTGCCTCCTCGGCCAAAAAAGTGCACCTAGCATCTTGCAAGGTAAATAACTATTTTGCTACCAACGTATTCTGGATTGCAGTAGGAACTGAATAAGAAAATATCCCAGAGGTACCAAAAGTGACATTTCATTATCTTAAAAAATTCCTAAAATGTTCCGAAAGTGCAAAAATAGTAGTTATACTATTACAATTTTAAATAATGCTTTTTTTATTTTAGAACAACAAAAATTGGAATAGACATGATTTAAGTGATCCAAAACAAGAATCTATACCGCTGCAGACAGTTTTTTCTAAATCTAAAAATACTTTTTGAAATTTGAGCTCATAGGTCTTTGTTGTCCATGATTACAGCCCAAGAATAAAGTTACCCAGTGAATTGAAGTTGGGAAGAAAGTTGTACTAGAAATTCTGGCAAAACCGATTTATTGTAACAACAGGTAACAACAAAAAATGTATTATGTGTCATCGGCAGTCGCAGAAGTTTGAATTGTCTGATATGTACAGGATCTTTCCCTTTATATTGTTCTTGCCTTTTTCTTTGAGCTAGAAAAATAGTTTTATACAAAAGTTGTAGATTTCTTCAAATCAAGGAAATATGAAATTAAAATTCTAAAATGTTAGAAGCCTTCTACATTTTACTTTACTGAAAGTTTGTTTTTCTCAATTTTGCGATGCTCATTTTGTTATACATGACAGGATTCTGAAAAAATCTACAACATTGATATAAATAGTTTTTTACTACTAACCTGAGAAATCACCATTATTTACCCCATTCCTCTAATGAGAAGTAATATTTCTCTCCCTAGGTAAATAATGATAATAAAAAAATACCTAGGTAAATAATGAAAAATTGTCTATGACATTTAAAAATTAGTTTCATTTTGTCAGCTTGACAACATTTTATCAGCTTGACAACTGAACTCAAATCTAATGAAATATGTAAAATATGGCAATATTTCAATGTTAGTGGTAAAAAAAATTCTATATACACTTCAGTTGAGAAGGCCATTCTTTATCTCGCATATTATATCCTTCGGCGCTATGCCCCTCAGGATGTAAAAATGCTCGGTAAATAATGGCTCACTTCTCAATCTAAGTGTATAATATACTATTATTTACGTTACAAGATGGAGTAAGTGCATGATGTGATGGGTAATAATCTTCACAATAATCATTGTCCGATTACTAAAATTGATCATCAGGAACGAAATAGAAAAGGCAAATGTAGACCTAACAAAAAGAAAAAAATTCTTGTGCGAAAAGAGTGCCAAATCGAGGCCAAATTAACTCTCTATCATTAATTATTATTGTTTCCTATACACCATTTTTATTTGAAAATATTGATATTATTTTTTCTTTGGTATCAAAAATAGTTTATAAAACCATTGTTGTGAAAAATGTTAAAATTTATGGAGACACTGTATTTGTTGAATCTCCCATACGGTGCAATATGCAATGAACATAAAAAGTATAATTAATGACTCAGTAAAAAAAGTTTGTAAAATAAAACATAAGAATTGATACCTATTTAAAAAGTTGGTGTTAGAGGAGTATTATTAGTAAGTGCTGAATAAATAATAACAGATGTAAATTGATATCTGGCGACTTTGCATTTCTGCAATAAATTTAAATATCTATAGCTGTACAGTGTGTCCCGTTTTTCATGTTAACACCCCTGAAAATCTAAGTAGGTTGGGGGAATTTAACGGGTGATTTTTTTTTATAGATATATCCCTGAAAGCTCATCATTTGCGAAATATTGGTCCTGGACCAATACTATATTAAAGACCTGTGCATAGCACTGTTTCAAGCGATCGCCCCTGGCGCCACATGACGAAACAAATTTACATGGTGGTTTAATGTTAAAACACCATTGTTGCAGAATCTTTTATAAAATAAAAACATGCAAATGTGTCTGTTACAAAGAATTTAATATCCAAAATAAAATAAACTGTTTGTTTGTTATGTCCCTCAAATTTGGAAAGTTCACATGGCATATTTCCATACATTTTCTTAAGAAAAGCGAGTCTAAAAAGCAAGCAAGAGTATTTGGTACCTTCTGGTTTGAAATGAAGTCCATGGCTAGTTGTAGTGTAAGTAAGCATAAAACGCATTAGATTTTTCAGTTTCTTCTTTATATGGAGGACTATTGGTTCGCTTTGGAGCTATAAACAAAATTTTCTATTTTAATTCTTGCATACGGTACAAAATACCCTTCCAAAATAATATCTATAATTTTCGTTTCTTCAGCTAGTTGATCAGATCATCCCATAATTCCAAAATAGTTTTTATTCTTCTGAAATTCACCTAATGGTCTGTGCAGTGTGCATACCATTTTCTTCATGTGCATGGAAATTTCATGTTAACACAAACAAATCTAAGTACCTATAAAATAGTTAATAGGATAAAACTGCTAAATACTCCACGCAAAGACAATTCGTTACCGTAAAAATAAGGCAAATCGTAATAAGGCTGGATATTTAAAATTTGGGACATTTTAAACGTCAGAAACTGACATACCAGTAACCACAGAATACCCCCCTATAACCAATAATAAGTCGACATTTTTCTCCTCGAGTGCCGCCACCCCAGTCCGTAAACAACAATGAAATATGACGTCATACTCAGGTCTTTAATATAGTGTCAGTCCAGGTTTGACCTTACCGCAAAATCCTCGCCTACTACGTCTTTTAAAAGGGTGCGCTTTTGGAAATACTATATTAGGCAATTTTTAATTTAAAATCTGACACCACAGCATTAATCAGGACACACCGAAACCCCCATATACCAAATTTGAACAAAAAATATACAGGGGGTACCATTCTGCAGGGTGTCAAATTTGAGCAAAATAGGAATTTTAAAGGCATCTGGCGAGTCAAGTGTGCCATGGAATTACTTTGAAACAGTTGAACGATCAACAGGACCACTCACAGTGTTGATGTGTAAAGATCCAATAAAAAACATACAAGGTGTTCTTCTCTGTGCCAACCGAGGTGCCAATCCAAAATGCTGAATTTTTTGAAACCTGTCAAAAATTGCAACGTAACAGAATCACTTCGGTGATTTTTAAAAACAATCTCTAACAGTCAAATTGCCATTGGAAAAGATTACAAAAAAAGTTTACATACTAGTAAGTACACATACCATTTAAAATTTTTTATTGCTCTTTTGAACACATAGGAATTAATTTTTCCATGAAAAAGGTGTTTTTGTTGGAAACAAAAGGGTTTTTGTCGAGAATTCAACGCCTGCCAATATGAACCAATGAAATGATATGATTTTTGAAATATTAACCAATCAGGTGATGATTTCAGTGATAATACCACTAGTGGTATTTTCGCTGAAATCCTACTCTCTTAGTTACGTCCTAGTTACGCTAAACCAATAGGTATTGTGGCAGCTAAAACTGAAACTGATAACCCGATAACTTCTTCACATTACCAAATTTAATATAGAACTAGAATAATATATGTTTTCAGTTAACACATTGATCTTTAAATATCTATTAGCACAAAAAACATATTCAGAACCGAAAGTTCAATCTATAAATGACAGCTAGCTGTCAAACTAACTCTTTGCAGTTGTTAAATTCTCTTCTTTATTATACTTCTTTGAAAACACCTTATTTTCATCTGTTTTAGCAATAATGAAAGATGGGGTTTTTCGGGCTAGTGCACGGAAACAGTGCATGGAAAAACTTTCTGTGCGCTGAATAAAAATACTGAATATATGGCTTTAAAATAGAAATATACAGCAAAGTAAACTAAATTTAAGAAACTCTATATGCTTTCTGATATTTAACATATACCTATTTTGTATTTTAATTCGTAAGTGTTTCAATATTTAGATACATTTCTGTAATATTTTTGACATTTTATTCACCTTATCTGAAAATAACTAATTTACAACAAAGCACCTTTGAAATAATTTGACAGTAACCATGGAAACGCATCATACATACCAAACACTATATTGTCTGCATTGTTTATTTTTTGTCAATTAAATTTATTATAATATGCAGATAAAATGTTTTAAGTTTCCGTTTTCAAAGAAGTATAATAAAAAATATCGTTCATTACACGTCCAGAAATAGATTTTTCCGTGCTTGCATGACTTCCCGTGTTCGGCTGCGCCTCACACGGGAATTTGTCACGTGCGCACGGAAAAATGAAAAATCTTTATTACCAGACTCGTAATGAATTATACTATTTAAATACAACTCGTGTTATGCCTAATAATAGATAATACCTTTCCTTAATTTATCACTCATTATAATCCCAATGCTAAGAAAATTCCACTCCTGCTGTGCAGTCGTGGTATTTTCAGCTTTGGGATTATAATTCGTAAAATTAACGAAAGGTATTATCGATAATAGGCACACCACTTGTTGTCTCGATTACCCCTGAAAATGTAATAGTATACATATAAGTATATATATACCTAAAAATATTATGATAAGTTGCCTATATATTGCTTCCTCGAACCAACACTGAATGCTACTGCGCATCCCACAATAAGTGAATAAAGATGCATGAATTGCAAAAATGTAGTTGAGTACTTACTTATATAAGTATAGGAAGTCTTAACATCCGACACATTTTTTAAAATTTTCTGCCAATTTTTCTTACAAAGTTTTTCAATACCACTAACAAAAAAGGCCCACTATCATCAAACACTTCATTTCTAGCACAAACTAACGAGTGATACAGACAATAATTCCTCCGTGACCTGTGTCAAAAGGTGACTCCCTTTTAGGCGCAATATCTTCTGAAGAGATAAACATGGTGCTTTTTATTCGATTTTACTTTAATTTAAAAACATAGCAAAGAGGTTGTATTAGAACCAAATTTATGCTTAAAATACTGTGAGTCTTTCTGTAAATTGAAATGGACACTCACTTATTTTTGACACATGTTTGTAAGGTTTCTGCTGTGAAGCTAATTATTGTTTATTAATACTTTTTCACCTTTTAGGACTTTCTAGCAGTTTTCTAAATTTTTTAAATAGTGTTTAAAAAAGTCCTTTTTTATTGATATGGCCGACATATAAGTATCAATCAATCCCTACCTAAACGCGAGTCTACATTTGGAACGACACTAATAAAGTTGTTGTATTACTCGTTACTCTGTGTTAGAGGAAGTAGCTAGTCAACAACTTACTTGGCATTATATCTGTCAGAAAATCTGTTCCTATAATTGTCACTGCTTCGTCCTTTATGGTAAAATGATCCTCTCTGCCTGTCTCTCGACGAATCTCGCTCTCTTTCACTCAATCGATCTCCAGTTCTATCTCGCTCCCTACTCTTACTTCTACTGTGGTGACTTTTATGGTCATCACTTAACTTGTATCTCTCCCTGCTCCTGCTTCTAGTTTGGAACTGTTTTCTGTCATTGAGCTGTCGAGATTTTTTAACATCAAATCTATCAGCCGACTTTGATCTACTACGCCTACGCTTGATCCTTTCATTGTCGTTATTTTGTTGGGGTAAGTCAGGTTTTTGGTTACGTTTTTCAGCGTTGACGACTTCCAATTCGACGTTTTCTTTTATCTGCTTTATCCCAACTCTCCTGAAGAGTATATCGTCTTTCTCTCTCCTTAACTCTTTGATAATACGATCCTTGCGTTCTATTTCACGTTTCGCTGTGTTATAAAGTGAAGAAATCTGTTCGACTAATAGATTCTTAGTTCTGTTGATGTCAGTAACGGCTTTCATCAGGTTTTGTATGTCATTTTCAAGCATACGTACCTTTGCTTCGAGCTGATTTTTGTCATTTCGTAACTACAAAATAGATTGATAAATAAAATAATATAACAAAGATTAATGACTTACAACATCCAATTCAGTTCCCAAATCAAAGTCCAAGACATCGTTGTAGATACTCTCAGCCATATTCCATGGGTATGTTCAATGTGTCTCCGCAAGCCCAGCACTAAATTTTGTTTTGTTGCAAAATGTATAATTAAACCGTAAAATAACCTCAAATCAGCAAAACTTCTGATTTCGTTGCAAATTCAGAAAAATATGGAGCTTTTTTAACTGTTTATTAATATATTTTCATATTCCAGTTTGTTTGCAATATAATTACATACCCATGATCATTAAAAAATCAGGTTTTTCCTACAAAAACACAAAAAGAAGCTAATGCTAATACAACGCAACAGGCGGGAAAAACAATTAAAGAAATTTTTTGACTATCCAAGTATCCAATCCAAGCGTCAAGAGTGCTGTCAATTTTCCCTACAGCGTTGCCAGACTGCCAGACCACCAGACCTATTATAAAATATGAACACCTTGCAGAGGTGGGTAACTAGTCTCCCCCCCAAGGTCTCTAGACGAGAGGAGGTTGCCTCTTGACTTCTGGCCAATCAGAGTTAACGCGGGAATGACGTCACTCGGTATATAAATTCGGTATATAAATTCAAATATTAGCAACGTCTGGAATAGCCAAACAGAATTTATAATTAAATCAAATTAAATGCAGCTACCGGGATGAAATTTTTGAATTATCAGTATTGTAATAACATTGTAAAAAAGTAAATGTCAGAGATTTATCAAAATATAATTTGCAAAGCCTTTTTAAAATACCTACAATGTTGAAGTTACAGGACGTAGGTAGTGGTACTATTTTGATACTGCTGCAGATTTTTAAACATAATAATATAAATCACGTAGGAACAGATTATGACTGCAAATTAAAAATTATAAAGCTCAAGATCAAGATTGGTACCTACTGTAGATAACAAATCAAGAGATAAAAATGAAGATAAAATTGATACCTACTGTAGAAAGCAAGTCAAGAGGTAAAAATGATATGAAAATTGGTATACCTAGTGTTGAGGGCAAGTCAAGAGGTAAAAATGATGTGAAGATTTTTACTGTTGAGAACAAGTCAAGCAAAAATTGAGATAAAATTGAAGCTATACAGAAAATTGATAAACCCTTGTACGATAGTAAAATGGAAAAGAAAAGAAACCTAGCGAAACCAAATCCAGTAAGTCTAACAATAAAGATAGACATAAAAGTACTGGCACAACAGAAAATATGGTTGAAAAGGCAAGTACCGAAGGCAGTGCAGCCAGTAATGTTGAGCCCAACAAAATTGTGAGCAACGATAATGGACCACCAACGTTCAAAAATATTCTTGGAAATGGTACTACCTCTAACATTTTAGAAAATGAGAGTGAAGAATCCCAACTGCAGCTAACCCACGATGGGGAAATTCCCGTTTTACACATTGAAGAAATGTCGTTTAGTAATGCTTCTGTTTTAGGAATTGGCGAAAAACATTTATACAGCATGTACTTAAATGATACCGCAAAACTGCAAACTACCACTACCGATGGTGCTGCCACAGATCATCTTTCTTTCAGTGACTGTTTGAAGGACGTTGCCAGTAAAGAAGCTTCGGAAAGTAAGAAAACAGAAGAAGCTTCTCCGAGTAGTTCCGTACAAAGTAACATGCCGGATTTGACGATAAATAGTTCAGTGAATAGTTCTTTGGTTTCTTTGTCATCAACGAGTACTCCTAATGTGTCTAGACGGGGCCCACGGAAACTTGTGGGCCCCGGTCTAGAGTGCCGGTTCGCAAAAGAAGGAGGAGGGCCGTGATGATGATGTGATGGACGATTAGCTGTGTTGTAAATGTGTAGGTTTAGGTTTTACCAGTTGTATATAAATAAATCGCGGATATTAAATTATTATAGTGAATTTTGTCGGTTTGATTTCGAAATAAAGTTACCTTTATGTTTTTTTGACGAGACGTATAAAGCTCGCTTTTCTAATTTTTTCAGTTAAAGCCTGTGCATCCCTAGATAAGTGAAAAAAGAGGTGTAAGAAAGAAAGTTGAAATTTGATCGGTGTCAATCAAGCTGGCTTTGGTAGTAGCGATTTATTTGTTGTAGGTAAAGCGCCTGCGCACCTACCTGTTCAAGTATACAGTGGCCCCAGATGGGTGAAACACAACTTGCCTGCATTAAAACAAATTTTTGACATAATTTTATTTTTTTAAATGATGTATGCCTTGTAAATATATAAAAAAACATTTTTCACACCTGTGAAGTGCCCTTTTTTGTAGGTTTTACGACAAAGTGTGACAAAGTGAAAAACTGAGTTGGTGTGCAAAATGTCAAAAGTCTAGGCCCACTTTGATTTTTTTGATTTGTCCAATTTTGACACAAAAAAATGTCGTTGTAGGCCTTGTAGTCGGGGAGTGACAGAAAAATGCAACAGTTTTAGGAAGGCTGGTTTTTTGATACAGTGTAGTATTTAGGGTGTATAAGAATAATTGCCGTCAGTCAGCCAGTTTCGTTAGCGTTTGGCGCAGGAGCGGCTTCAAAGTTGTAAAAAAACCAACTTATATCGCAACTGTTTCAGAAAATCTAAAACTTGGTTTATTTAGTATCAAAATAACTAAACAACGATGTGGATGTAGTCAGCCTTGAAAATATTGCAACGGGCCGCGTCAGCAGCGCTTCAAACTCATAAAAAATATACAGGGTGTCTCACCACGAACTGCATCGATCGATATCACAAAAAGTAAACATAGAATTTTTTGGAAAATTTGGCAGCTGACCAATGTCAATGAGTACTAATCATTTAAAGTATTTTTAAAATGGCGGCACTTCCGGTTATACCGGAAGTCAATGACAACTTCGTAAGGTCATTTTAACTAACTCGTCCATTCTACAAGCTCCAGAAATACCAAATATTACAGCAACCTACAACAATAAATAAATATGTAAATACCTTAATCATTAAATATTCTTTATCTGAAGCTTCCTGGATAAATTTGTTGATTTGTTCTTTAGTTAAAATCTTGGATTTTTTTGGCCTATAGCCTTCTGCCTGCCGTTTCAATAATGAACGAAGTTTTGGATATTTAGATATATCCACATCATGTCTAATTGCAAGGGTTGCCTTCAACATTGAATAGTTCGCCCACAAAGTAGAAGATTTCATCTTGGAACCAAGCTCCAAGAAGTATGCCATTACAACATTTTCTGAGAATGAACTTGCATTTTTATTCTTACGATATTCCATAAAACGATTGTATGCATAGTTATATTTTTCTCTGGATTTTGTTGGCAACAAATCCAAGGAGGCAGTATTTACTGCTTCCGTGAGTTCTGGGGGGGTTCCAGAAATGGAACAGTCATCATCACTCATCACTTTATACTTTTACTTTTGCTTTTTAGAACGTTCGAAAACGCGGAAAACACTATGGGAAAACGCCAAAAATAAACTTTTCATGCGTCAAGTTTGACAATTCAATATTACTTTGTTTCCATAGTTACAAAACAAATATTTCATGGCATCCTTTATTTGTGAATAAAATTAATAATGCTTATTTCAAAATTTTAACAAGTTGATTGTAATAATTTATGTTCTTTGAGTAATTTTCGATTTTCGGAAAAATAGTATGTATACCTCGTAGGAAAAGCCACATTCCCCGACTCCGTATTGCCAGTCTCGGCTTACGCCTCGACAGGCAATCTTTACGGTCATCCGGGAATGTTCAGCTTTTCCTACTAGGTACACAATGTACTATTATTTAAATTTAAAAAGCAAAGAAAAATCAAACCAAAGCAAACCCATAATTCATTCATTATACAATAATAATAATAATTATTGTATAAGATAATAAATATAAAGGCTTGTCGCGAGAATATACTATATCTTGAAAGTATATTCTAAGTAGAAAATGTGTTTTTCTACAAAAGAAATTTACACACGAAAATCTCGCCAGAATATACTGAAAGTATTTATTATACAAGGAGTTGCATTATACAGGCTGTATAAGAGAACTATAAGCTATTTAACAATTTCGCAGAAAGTGCTCAGCACTGAATATGTCATATCTAGGTATGTCTATAATTTATTTTTCTTTGCAACTGAACGTTTGCTTTGGTAATTTTCCAAAAAATTAAATCACCACTAAAATTCTCCCATTTCGTGGTTTCCCCGATAAAGCCCCCAACCCGGCAACGCCGCGTCGCCGTCCGTCAAGCCACCTCTGCCCCCACCGTCGGACGTCGGCACAGAATAATTCCCCTATTCTGTGACGTCGGTTTCAAATGCCGTCCATTCAAAAAAGCCACGCGACGCGAAGAAACTGGTAACTCCAATGCGCGAAAACGGTGCGCAATGAAGGAATTCCATGTCGTCTACCTTGATTGTTGTTTCTGAGTCGCCAGGACGCGTTTCGTCGGCGACGGCACACCTTGCGGTGGTTTTCTGCGCGTTTTCCCTGGCGATTTTCGTCGAGACATTTCTGTTTTTTCGTTGGTTCGCGACCGCGTCGCCCATGGATGCAAAAACAACTGAGTGAGTGCAGTGCGATCACGGGACAGTGTGGAATTTTTTTGTAAATGCCCGTGAAAGTTTGACGATTCTGTTGGAACAACAGGTAACTATTCCTATTGAGTTATTTGTGGCAGAAAAAAACGAGCGCATGTTGAAAAAGAGCAGCAGAAAGACTGGTTTGGACGTTTTCGGCGTGAAAAACTTTCGCAAAGTTTCGAAGAGTTGGGAAAGTGGTAAACAGGTAAAAGCCGCGTTCACGCTGGGAAAATATGTGGAGGTACACGCGGACGGATTTTAAATGTCTGGTTTGGGTCAAGTTTATGGTGAACTCGTTTTCGTAGGTGAAAAAAGTTGAAGATTGGCACAGATCAGAGATATAGAGAAACGTTGATTAGATATACCTAGGTAGATTTATAGATACCTAGGACATACCTACCTACACCTACTTAGGTGATTTCAGAAATTAGGTAAATAGGTACCTACCTATATAGGTACAGGATGTCCCAGGTCCCAGGTTTTTTTAAATCAAGATTTTGTAGAAAAACTCATAAAGTGGGTTGTTCATTATAAACATAGGTCCTAAAGTTCTTCGTTTCTGAGATACAGACCGGTGTTGTTCCCTTTTTGAACTTGAACTATGGCAATATTTCCCAAAATAATCAAGCTGTTGAAATCAAATTTGGCACTTCTGTGTAAGTATTTGGGGATGGAAAATAAGCTGAATTGTAAGGTGATATATACAGAGTGTCTCACATAAGAGTGAAACAACCCTATAACTTCTTTAATTTTTTTTTAAACGACCAGAACGAAATTTTTACCAAAGGTAGATGGCATTGTTGCCTACTTATTTCCAAAAAATTAGTTGCCTACTCCAAAGTCGAAGCCACCTGCGATGCCACAATCGAGGCTAAAAATCCGAAAGTCATATTAGGCATTTAAAAAAAAAATACTAGAAAACGTTGTTCAGAATCGATTCAGAACCCTAAATCCAAAATTTTGTCAAAATAAAAAATAGTAATTTTAAAAAATGCAATTCTAAAAACAGCAATTTAATAATTTTCTGCGTTTAGAAAAGTGTGCCACGAGGTGTGCCATGGAAGTTTTGAAGGCAAGCTGTTTTCATAAAGTAGGTAATTATTTTAAAATAAAAGCTACAAAACAAATTTTAAAAATTTAAATTTAATATTTTTACTTTAATTTTATTTAAGTATTTAATATTTTTTGATTTTGACAAAATTTTGTATTTAGGGTTATGAATCGATTCTGACCAACTTTTCCTAGTAATTTTTTTTGAAAAAAAAGCCTAATATGACTTTTGTATTTTTAGCCTCGTTTGTGGCATCGCAGGTGTGGCTTTGACTTGGGAGTTGGCAACTAATTTTTTGGAAATAAGTAGGCAACAATGCCATCTACCTCTGGTAACAATTTCGTTCTGGTCGGTTAAAAATTAAAGAAGTTATAGGGTTGTCTCACTCTTAAGTGAGACACTCTGTATGTCCATTTCTACGTGTATCTCACAGAGGGCGCCACTTGCGCTGTTTTTGAATCGTGCTTTTACTCCTAACTTTTTTGATGTTACCTATCTGTTATCTTTTTGGTCTCGGAGGTCCATCATTTTAGTGCACCTTTTCATTCTGCAACAAAAAGGTATTCTTGTCAAAACTTGCCCCAAAACACCTGTTAACTCCAACATAAAATTTTCACCTACCGGTTTCAAATGTTACAGATCAACTGTACATTTAAAATGAAGAAAAAATTCTAAATGGATATTGGTTAAAACACCACTGGTTTTCTTGACAATGGTATACAAATTTTGTCAAATTAAGTAGGTATAGGTAGTAAATCTTTATTCCATTTTGAAAGCGAATAATTTTTACATTTTTGCTTCATTGTTCATAGAGATTTTTTTTAACTACAGAGGGTCTCAATAGTGAAACAACATTATACTTAACGAAATTTTTACCAAAGGTAGGTAGACGGCGTTGTTGCCTACTTATTTCCAAAAAATTAGTTGCCTTCTTCAAAGTCAAAGCCACAATCCAAGCTAAAAATCCGAGTAATATTAGGCATTTTTTTTTCAAAAAAAATTACTAAAAAAAGTTGTTCAGAATCGATCCAGAACCCTAAAGATCCAATTTTGTCAATATCAAAAAAATACTAAATAAAAAAAATTGAGTCCAAAAATAGCAATTTAATAATAATTGTACACCGGAAATTATTTCCTGAAAAGGAACGTTCCCTTGAAAATGCTCAAAATGCTCGAAATTTCAAACACAAAAGGAATAAGGTGTTACGACATTTCAAAAATTTGGCAGTATCGCAATTTTCGAAATCTACGTGGCACCGCTGCTACCGAGGCACGCGCCAGTGCAATGGAGCACGCGCCTGCGCTTCCGCGCAATTCTGGAGATGGGCAACAGAAAGTTTCCGTTTTTGGAAACTTTCCGGGAAGAAACTTTGAAGGTATAGGAAACTTTCCGCTCGACTTTCCCTGAAAGTGTCCGAAACATTCCCGGGAAACTTTCACGGAAAGTTTCCGGGAATTTATGTGGAAATTTTAAATTTGCCGTCATAAATGCCTGGCCAAGATTCATGACATAACCTAAAAAATACAAAAAAGAACAAAGAAGAATCATGAACTGTGCTATAGACCACAGATCAAATATATTTTATTGTATTATTTTATTAGACTTTTTGACTTCCGAAATTTAATAAGTTTAAATTAAATTAAACTAGATAAATAATGATAATATGAACAATATATGTGAATTTATTATTCTTTCATATTTGCTTTTATCTTTTATCCTTAAGTTTTATTTTTAGTTTTGTATAGGGTGTCAAGATGTTACGAGCGATTATCTCGGTAATTTGTAATATACAGTGGTGGTTCAAAAACTATACTTGTGTAGTTTTTGTTTTTTCCAAGGAATTGAATGCCGCCAAGAAAAAAACAGTTTAATTTCAAACAAAAAAGTTATCGCCAAATAACCGATTTTTTTTAAATTAAGATGGCGATTTTATTGCAATTTTTCATTAGACTAGTAAAGTGAATAAAAAATCTGCACAACACGGTTGCATATCACTTTTGGTTTAGCGGGAGGTTATCTGTGGCGGGAGTAATGTTTTTTGTCCCAGCTAAGTCTTCAAAAAAATTAAAGTATTTTTTTAACAAAAAAAAAACGTCACTTCTTACGTTTTTTACTGTAGGTAGTAATAATTAATAATACTAATAATTTAAAATCTGAAAGTGGAAATTTGAATTATGATCATGAAATACGAATTAGGTACAAAGCAAAGTTTTACATTTTGTGATATTATACCTTTTCTACAATATCTTTAGCAAATTTCACTTAAAATATGACATATTTGGTATTTTTGGAAAGCTCTAAGTGTGACTAATTAAAGTAAACAATAAAAAAGAAAATTGGAAACTTTCCGAAAATTTCGGAAATTTTGGTCGGAAACTTTCCGGGAATTTTCATCTCTACAATTCTGTGTTGTAGGTGGGTAATCTATGCATTCTGTTGTGAGTTGATGTGAATAATACTAGGTTAGGTGCTACGACTACGAGTGCTACGATCGTCGAACTTCGTTCTTGAATTGTAAGATATAATAAATGGAGTAATAAATTCTATCTTCTATACCATTGAGTACGATCGTCGAGCATTTTTTTTTGTAAGACCCGTTCGTCCGTATTGGCAAAGGCAATATACGGAGACAAAAGCGCTCTGCGAACTGAGGTAAAAGGGCAAGCTTGCAGATCCCGTCATCATCAATCTTTGAGCATTTTCAGCATTTTGAGCACTTTGTGAATATTCTTGGGCATTTTAGGAACGTGCTCGAGAATTTTCAGAAAAATTAGAATTTTCAGAAACACTTAATTGCTTTTTTCTTAACCTCTGAAAGGAGCTGATCATTTTGCTATAATGAAACACCTATCTATGTCGTTTATTTTCGTTTATTCTCGTTCGTGCTCGTTCGCTCTTGCTGAAAATGCTCGAAATATAAATGCTCGAGCATTTTGCATCTCTAACGACATTGTTGACCATTGTGACGCAAGGATCAAGATTCGTGGGTTGTCTAGTTGTCTACCTGGATCCTCGATCTTGTGACTTTTGAGTACAATGCAAGCATGGCTGAAAGGTACCTACGAGGGTACCTATAAGTAATGTTGTGAGAATCTTGGAGAGATCTTGCGAGTGTCGAGCATAGAAATCCTATCTAAGAATTAAAAGAATAACGAGCGCATCTCGGAGCCAAAGAAGGAGGCGCCCAAGAGCGGCCAACTGTCAACACTGTTCAGACCCTACATTGTGATCAAGGGTTGAGGGAGTCGAGGCTCGGATTGAGGTCCTGGATGAGGTATTGGTTTCGCGCTCCTAATAATGAGGTTTTCAATCCCTTCGGTCACGGATTCGGGTTAATCCGCAGTCCATCGTAGTTTCTGCAGTGGCGGTGCGCGGCTCAGCAGCTGTCCCCCGTCATCCACTTAGCATTAATGGGATTAGGCAGTCAGTGACGTCACGGCGGTGTTGGCGTCCATTCTTCAGGCGTGAGCCGCGATTCGACTCGACCGTCGACTTTGCGCCCATGATTTTGGGCCGTGAATTTGCAAAATTATATCTACAGGATTTCTGAGAATTCGTAAGAATTAGGTAAATTGAGGGTTTTTTTTTTTCGTTTTGTTTAGTATGCATGTACAGGGTGTCCAGATTTGGTTGCAAATGCGGGGTATCTCGGTTATTTTTAGAGCCTAATATACAGGGTGTCTACTTTTAAGTGTATACAAATCGATAAAAAATGTATTTTGTGAGATATTTTCAAAAAAGGTCTTCAAAAAACGCTTCTTTTGACGTTTTACTTTTGTCAAAATGCAAATCCAGGGAGGGCTACGATTTTTTTTTATACCCCGATTTTCACAAAAACCATTTAGCGATTTTTTTATTTAAAATCTGACCCCACAGCGTTAATCAGAACACCCAAAAACCCCTATATCGAGCCCTATATACCAAATTTGAATAAAAAATATACAGGGAGTTCTATTCTGCAAGGTGTCAAAGTTGAGCAAAATAGGAATTTTAAAGGCACCTGCAAAGTCAAGTGTACCATGGAATCCCCTCAAAACAGTTAAATGGTTAATAGGACCACTCAAGGTGTTGGTGTGCAAAGGTCCAGTTCAAAATATACAGAATGTTCTTATCTGTGCCATCTCAAAATGCTGAATTTTTATGAAACTTTATCATTGAAAAAATATTGATAAACACAAAAGTACTTAATGCATTCATTAATTATCTTCCTAATTCGTAAGAATTAGGTAAATTGAGGGTTTTTTTTTCGTTTTGTTTAGTAGGTATGCATGTACAGGGTGTCCAGATTTGGTTGTAAATGCGGGGTATCTCGGTTATTTTTATAGCCTAATATACAGGGTGTCTACTTTTAAGTGTATACAAATCGATAAAAAATGTATTTTGTGAGATATTTTCAAAAAAGGTCTTCAAAAAACGCTTCTTTTGACGTTTTACTTTTGTCAAAATGCAAATCCAGGGAGGGCTACGATTTTTTTTTATACCCCGATTTTCACAAAAACCATTTAGCGATTTTTTTATTTAAAATCTGACCCCACAGCGTTAATCAGAACACCCAAAAAACCCCTATATCGAGCCCTATATACCAAATTTGAATAAAAAATATACAGGGAGTTCTATTCTGCAAGGTGTCAAAGTTGAGCAAAATAGGAATTTTAAAGGCACCTGCAAAGTCAAGTGTACCATGGAATCCCCTCAAAACAGTTAAATGGTTAATAGGACCACTCAAGGTGTTGGTGTGCAAAGGTCCAATTCAAAATATACAGAATGTTCTTATCTGTGCCATCTCAAAATGCTGAATTTTTATGAAACTTTATACGGGTCATGAGTGATGTGGAATCATTGAAAAAATATTGATAAACACAAAAGTACTTAATGTATTTCTTTACAAAATGCCAACTAACAAATAAAAACAATTTAAATTATTGGACCTTACTCAACAAAGTCACTGTCTAAGATGATACATTTTCTGTGCATTTCCTGTTGTGGCACACCAGCCACCTTAACTGATATGGACTTACCGACTGGCAGACTTCTGTATTTTTTAGATTTAGTTCGTTTATAGTGTGTGTAGCGGTTTTGATATACTCGATTTTTGACCAGTATAAAGTTCCAAAAATTCAGTAATTTGAGATGGCACAGATAAGAACACTCTATATATTTTGTATTGGATCTTTGCACACCAACACCTTGAGTGGTCCTATTGACCATTCAACTGTTTTGAGGGGATTCCATGGCACTCTTGACTTGGCAGATGCCTTTAAAATTCCTATTTTGCTCAACTTTGACACCCTGCAGAATGGAACTCCCTGTATATTTTTTATCCAAATTTGGTTTATAGGGGTTTCGGGGTGTTCTGATTAACACTGTGGGGTCAGATTTTAAATAAAAAAATCGCTAAATGGTTTTCGTAAAAATCGGGGGTATAAAAAAATCGCAGCCGGCCCTGGATTTGCATTTTGAAAATGGCAGAAAGGTGAAAAGAAGCGGTTTTTGAAGGCCTTTCGAACAAAAAAAGGTTTTTGAAAATATCTCACAAAATACATTTTTTATCGATTTGTATACACTTAAAAGTAGACACCCTGCAGATAATAACTACATAGTGTTATATATTTTTGTAAAGCTTACGACAATCTGAATATAACTAGTAGAAAATATACAGGGTGTTCTATTTAAAAAAAAAAAAAAGTTTGGTCCATATATCGAACACTATTAATTTTAGTAAAAAACTGAATACGGCACTGAATTCTACGTGAAAATGTCTATAAGGTACAGTTTTTGCCATTTCAATATCATTAACCGTTCCCAAGATACGAAGTATGCCCCAAAAGCGTAAATTTTCAATTTCGCCCTGTACCTATCTTAAAAACGAAGGTGGCTATGAAAAATCTGTTTACGGTATCTTTCGTTTCACAAAAAAGTAGCAACGGTTCGCGAAAACCGCAACTCCCTATCTCTAATAATAACCGAGATACCCCGCATTTCCAACCAAATCTGGACAGCCTGTACAGTGCTATTCACACATCTAGCGACATTAGTGGCGCATCCAGAGAAAAATTTGGCGGCGAAGTCAAATAGATTCGAAAATGTTCAGTGCCGTACTTTGTAAAATTTTTAAGATGAAAGTTTCATTAAGTAAAAAAAAATATGAGCATAACATATTTTTATTAAGTAGGTAGGTATAGTCCAAAGCACAAAAGAAAACGTTTCTAGAGAATGCGGGCAGCGTTGCGAGATTTCCTATACGAGTAGTCGTTATTTATTGGCGAATACAAGTTTTATCATATTGAAGCCGAATTTCTGAACTCTGTTGTGCCGAAAAAATAAAGCTCGCATCACGGGACTACTTACCCATTTTTGTTTATCATTTATTTTTAACGCGGTGTGATAAAACACCTATTATATTTTTTTCAACATCGTCGCGTCTACCATCGCCTTTGAAATACGGCAACACAGCACTTCTGCGAAGGAGTCCGCTGACAAAATCAGTTAGCCAACGCGTTTTGTGCCTGTTTCTGTAGAACGTAAAGTTAACTGTGTATTTGGGCTAAGTACCATACAGACCTCATTTTTTAGGCCGCTGGCAAGTTTTTTCCGCCGGCTCAGAGAGCTCAGTGGCGTTTCGTATGTTCGGGAGTTAACGTGTGCAAAATGAGTAAACAGGGAAGGACGTTGCATTCTCAAGCACGAGAAATAATTGCCAATGTTAGAAGGGTTTGCCTTCCTCCATAATCTAAGGCATCACCGTTAAGAATAATATTAACAATAAATTAAATAACAATTATATGAAAATTAAGTCAGTGAGTTACACAAAATTGAGCTACGCCCCTGAACTGTGACTAATTCTATAAATATAAATTAAAAATACGCGTTATGTTGTTTTATTTTTTTGCATAAAAATGGCGGCCCCTGTGAAAAAAAGGTAAGATAGCTTTTTTGTCACTAATTAAACGAGGATTTTAAAAATAATTTTTATTTGAAATTATCTCATTGGCGTATCATTTATTTTCTTAAAAATATCGAGGCCATTGCACGCCACTGATTAACATAAAATTTTTAATCGGGTGTCAAAAAATGCGCTTTCTAGTCCTCTTAAAACCCACCGAATTTCATTTGAATATCTTAATCCCTTCCAGCGCAATCTCCGATCATCATATTTGATCGGAGAGCGCAATAAATAAATTATCTTTTTTTTTTAAACTTTGACTCCCTGTATATCGGAAACGAAGCATTTGCGGACCTACGGTTATATAGCAAACTGTCATTATTTTTTCATGTAGAATCACCCCTTAAAGTTTGTCGCACTTATTTACTAACACCCTGTATTTTACGCTCCAAGCAATGCGATTGTTTCTACCAACCATGGCTAGGTAGATGATGATTTTCCTAGTTCCCCTCAAAGTCACGACCGGATAGGCGTGCCAGCGAAGAATTCATGCTCGCTGTTACCTTGTAAACGTGTGTAAGTATACCTGGTACCTACAAACGCTTGCATTGATAACACTATTTGAATATTAAGTTGTTCAAACGCCTTTTAAACCAGCGCGCGCTCAACCGCCTGAACCCAAGGAAATTCCTACCGGGTGAATCAGTCTTCTGGCCGACAATGGTAAATTCCGATGATTCCGTCCCGTGATTCAGTCATAATTCGTTGGTGAATTCGTGCGGTGGGATCAGTTCGCATAATAATAGTAATTTTCACCCACACACACGGCGCAATAATCTAGAAGCAAACAAAGAAATATTAATTAAAAAGAAATAAAGCTTGATGCTTTTCCTATAGATTTTACTTGCATTTAATTGTTGGGAAGATTGAACTTTTTCTTTAAAATCTTTCTTATTCTGGAATTACCTAGTTTGAACAGCGCACGCGCCGTTCGGTCAAATCACCAACCAGAAATTACTAACCTCTAACCAGGTGATCTGACTTTTGAGGTTAGGAAAAAAATTTAAATTCATTCTCACATGGACAACAGCTGTGAAAGCCTAAAAATAAGAAAAATAAAAATTACAAAGATGGTTTTGAATTTAATAAAAAGTATGTACTTAGGTAAGTACGAGGGTAAGTATGTATTTATTTACAATTGGATCAAGGCCCAAGGCTCGGCCCAAGGGAAATCCAAGATAATTAAAAACATTTTAATATTTCCAGTTTTTATTGTTGAACTACACCACTACACCAAATTACCATATACAGTGTGGTTATTTAAGTATGCAACATATGGGATTTTTTTTAATTAATTGTACAACCAAAATACAGACATTGCCAAAAGTTGATGCATGTTCAGTAATCATATTAGGTGCACTTAGAATGGTTTCAAGTTAAACAACATAGGTACAGGGTAGGTAAAAAAATATAAAAATTTCACAAGAGTAAAGTACCCTTATTTCAAAAAATTCAGCAAAAAGTTATTAAGAAAAGTTGTTTAGAATTAAAAGCTATGCCTAAATACGAAAACATAGCCTCCTAAGAAAAAAAATTTTTTCGTCAATTAATTTCCAGTTTCTAAATAAACATTTAATTAAAATAAAAATTTTGCACCTTAAATGAGAGTTTTTTAATATACACATTATCATTACTAATGTTTTATCTTGTTCAGAAGAATTTTTGCGAAATTTTAAAGTTTTGTTTAATATCGTTGCAACAAACATGAAGTTTGTGATTCCCTAAAAAATTAAAAATCTAAGTTAATTTTACAAATATGCTTGAATTTGAAATTTTGATTGATTTATGAAATTGTTTAGGATGAATATTAAAACATTTTTTTTTAGGAAATTATTAATGTTTTTCAAAAAAATGTATTTCTTTTTCTTATGAGGCCATGTTTTGGTATTTAGGTATAACTTTTAATTCTAGACAACTTTTCTTTATAACATTTTGCTGAATTTTATGAACTTTCGGGAATATTTGTATTTTCGTTGTGCAATTAATAAAAAGAAATCCCATATGTTGCACACTTAAATGACCACACTGTATAGGTAGGTACTCATGAACTTATCAATCAAAATTTGCTATAAAAGCCCATGGTTAAATATAGAAAACAAACCTCATTTGAAACATTTTTAAAAAATGACGATAACTTAATTTACCACATGTCCATAGAACACATTAAAGATGTTAAGAGTTATGCTGAAAACTTATTTTCGTATATTTTGACTTACTGTTCGATAATTTAAAAGTCTGCTCTAACTGATCATAGTTGTTTTCTCAACGAAAGTGCTACACATAATATACACCTTTGTCTATGGGGCTACACCAAATGACCAACTTAAGTGCATGCGGGTCCAGGCACAAGAGGCTACAAATCATATTTTTATTAAAAAAAAAAAATTTGATTTTGCAAATTTAGTTACCTACTTGCGTTTAATAGGTAGGTACACTTGAATGGTATTAATGATTTATTCATTCGTAAGATATCTGCATTCTAAAAATTTAAACTTAAAATATGCATATTGCAATAGAATATAGGTATTATCAAAGTTTAATTATTAAACTAATTTAATAATTAGTAAAAGCAAATGATTAAATATAAAACTCTGTATATTACTATTTTGTAATATAAAAATATTAGCTGATATTGACTGGTGTTATAAAATTAAAAATAAATTGTTTATATTTTTGTTAAAACACGCATTTTTTAATACCTATTAAGTATCTGACAAATTTTGCTCCGTGTAATCATATGAAAATAAAGGTAAGCATGGGCAACATAATCCGTGGAAAATCCTCTGGGGAAATTGGAAAACTATTTACAGAAACGCGAGCAAAAACGAGAAAAAAACTATCATGACAACTATTAAGTATTTAGTAGCGTTAATACCGCGTAAATACGTAACTAATGTCACATATTATCGTTGTTGTTATCGATTATTTATATTTAACCAGTAGTAATAATTATTGGAATGCATAAATAATCCGGTGTTACATGTAAACAATCGTATACCTAATTGTTTTCTTTTCGATGAAAAAACGATTTCTGACTTTAAAGGCCGCCTAGACCTTGATTGCAACGATCTAGTTAGATAATAATAATACAGTTAGGCAACGATTCCGCAATGGATATTTCTATGTCTACGTCAATCTAAGTCGATTTAGGATATGCATAATATTGCAGTTTATTTTTGGATGCATACGTAATTTATACACGAAAACGTTTCGATCGGAATACCGAAAGAACATTTTTACAGAATAATTTACATAGCATACCTTACATTTCGTCAAAATTCAGTACAACAATAAATTATACAGGGTGTTCCTAAATATCATGTACATACGGAAGGGGGTAATTCTTTGGCTTATTTCATGACTAAAACTTCATATAAACATAGGTCCGCAAACGCTTCGTTACCGATCGACAGGGTGTTGAAATTTCAAGATTTTTTTAGTTTCTTCTTTATAGCTCCTACAGTTTATGAGATATTTAGCTCAAATTTGGAATATAGGTTACGCTATAGGGCCTACATCATTGGGCATGCCAATTGGTTGTGTGAATCTACAGGGAGATATTTTTTCAGGGGTCATGCCCCCCTTTTCTGCTCCTGAACATTTTTGCGGTGTGCCGCTAGTAGATTCTAAAGTACAAAATAAATTTCCTGTTTTTAGAAACTTTTTGGTTTCTTTCAGTTTTTTCGTACCTGCGACCATTATCGAAAAAAAAAATAAAAAGCTTTTTTCTGTAATTCCCTAGATGGAATTAAAATTTTAAAATTAGTCTAGTAGGCCCTGGCTTTATTTGGATAATCTCGTTTTTATTAATTTCTGACAGTTCGCATTATTTGAAATCGTAACTTGTGTCTGCATATGTTTATAAATTAAAGGTTTCAGTTTTAAACTGTAAAGTCTAAAAGTGTTTTAAATACTCGTTATAATCTCTAACAATGACAAATTTTACGGATTCTGAAATGGCTGAGATGCATTTCATCTATGGCCTTGCGAATGGAAATGCAAGAGATGCCAGTTTGTTATTTAGGTTTTTTGTATTGTAATAAATCATTGCTACAAAAACTACTAAAAATTTTCATTTCATTCATTTTCATCTAGCGAATTACAAAAAATTGTTTTTATTTATTTATTTTTCGATAACGGTCGCAGATACGAAAAAAACTACAGGACACCAAAAAGTTTCTAAACAAAACAGGAAATTTATGTTGTATTTTAAAATCTACCCGCGGTGCACCGCAAAAAAGTTCAGTGGCAGAAAAGGGAGCATGACTCCTGAAAAAATATCTCCCTGTAGATTCTCACAACCATTTGGCATGCCTAATGATCTAGGCCCTAGAGCGTAACCTATATTCCAAATTTGAGCTAAATATCTCATAAACTGTAGGAGATATAAAGAAAAAACTGAAAAAATCTTGAAATTTTAACACCCTGTAGATCGGTAACGAAGTGTTCGCGGACCTATGTTTATATGAAGTTTTAGTCATGAAATAAGCCAAAGAATTACCCCTTCCGTATGTACAGGGTGATCCAAACTCGACGCCCCAGGCCTACAGCGGGAACACGAAAACTCAAAGTAAAGTTTCGAAAAGGGGTTCTTAAATGGGACATACCAAGGTCCAATTTTGACCGAAACTTAGCTTTTTTGATGTTTGGGAAAATGGCCGCTGTGACGTCACCGATATTATTTTCCCAGAAACATACCAGTTTTTCTCTATACAGGGTGTTCGAAAAATAGACGGAGATATTTTAGAGGGTGATTCCCTGTTAAGAAATATGAAAAAAAGTTTCTATAAACATGGGTCCGGAAATGCAGAGTTTTCAAGATACAGGATGTTAAATATATTGCATGTCACTGGACAAAATTGGTTTATCAATTTTTGCAAAAAAAATCACAAGTGCCTTGGAAAACAAATAATCAAAAGCATTTCTAGGAAAGAGTGTTATTGCAACTTTTCCAATATCATAACATAAAGTACACTACCTACAACTAATTTTGTCCAGTGACATGCAATAAAACGGTTTTTGTTTTTTTTTCTCGAAAACGAAGTGAGATAGGAAAACAATACAAGAGGGAAAGAAGTTGTATTTTTAGATGCTTAATCAAACAAAAAATATTAAAGTTACAAAAAAGGTAGTGGCGTACATTTTTTTGATAATAATATTCGCTAAGGTGCCCCCCGGGACGCCACTGGACTTAATAAATTTAATCTAGTTAGGGCGAAATTAGCCTCTTAATACAACAAATAACATTGCCAAATTTCAACAGAATCGAGTAAATAATTTTTAAGACATTAATAATTTCATTTTTTATTTTTTTTTATTTAACATCCTGTATCTTGAAAACTCTGCATTTCCGGACCCATGTTTATAGAAACTTTTTTTCATATTTCTTAACAGGGAATCACCCTCTAAAGTATCTCCGTCTATTTTTCGAACACCCTGTATATTGAAAGTCCTTATCTTTCTCAACAACTTTTGTAGAGAAAGATTTTCTGTATCTTTTATTGTTCAAAATATACAGGGTCAAATATGTAAAAAACGTGGAATTTTTTTCTAATCATTTTTTTGAAATCTAGATAGCTATGGAAACAATTGATAGTCAGAAATTATTTAAGAGTATGTTAGGGTGCCTTGCGCACCTTTAAATTTATTCAACTGGAATATTTTTTAAATTTCTGAATTGTGCTTATGATTTTTTGTTACAAAAAAAATTTAAAAATATTCCAGGTGAATAAATTTAAGGGTGCGCAAGGCACCTAACATACTCTTAACTAATTCCTGACTATCAATTGTTTCCATAGGTATCTAGATTTCGAAAAATGATTAGAAAAATTCCATGTTTTTTTACATATTTGACCCTGTATATTTTGAACGATAAAAGATACAGAAAATCTTTCCCTACAAAAGTTGTTGAGAATGATAAGGACTTTCTATATATAGAGAAAAACTGCTATGTTTCTGGGAAAATAATATCGATGACGTCACAGCGGCCATTTTCCCAAACATCAAAAAAGCTAATTTTCGGCCAAAATTGGACCTTAGTATGTCCCATTTAAGAAGCCCTTTTCGTGTTCCTGCTGTAGGCCTAGGGCGTCAAGTTTGGATCACCCTGTACATGATATTTAGAAACACCCTGTATAAAAAGGCGACAGTCGGGTTTAAATTTGATTTGGGATTTGAGAGTATCTAAATACCCTAGTTTATACTAAAATCGAGCAAATCTTACGCCTGGCGTAAACAAAAGCATATGAGTTTAGTTATTCGCCAAAGGCCCAGAGCCGCACTGAGGCAATTATTGTTTACATACAAATATTTCGGCAAAAATTATTGGTTTAATTAAAAGGGTTCAAAACATCGATAAAACTATTTGTGGCAGTATCTAAATAGCTGAAAACAAGTTAAAACCTCGTAAATATACTTTTGCGATCGAGTACGTCCCTGTTGCCGGGCGCGCTGATATTTTATGGCCTATTGACTAATCGCCTTGTTTCGCGGAACGTCATCGAACACGTGCTTTTATTTACGCCAGGCGTAGGATTTGCTCGATTTTAGTATAGCTAGCTAACTTTGTCGCTTTACGCTTAGTAAATTCTTCACGAGGCAGTCGAGGCACCAACACCAGAGAATGATCTAAAGTTATATTAAACACATTCACATTCGCGCGATTCGAAGAAAGTCTTTCTTCCGTTACACTTCGGATTTTTAAGCACTGCGGTTCTCTCTTTCTCTTTTCCGGTGAAATTACTATAGCTAATTAGAGTTAGCTAAACACAAAGGAATATAACAATAACAATTATTTAAGTCTGTCTGTGCCCTGGTTTTTGACCTAGCCCGAGGCCTCTGACAAAAGAAACGCAGATTATTGAGACTGACATAACAGTAACCGAAGCTCTTCGCTTCATTTTTAAAGTTTCGGCACGCCAAGCGTTTGAAAGACGGTCTGACAGATACCACACTAAATACTATTGACATCCTGTATTCTTTTATAAAAAAATACAACTACGTAGGTATAATACTTCTGTCGTGCGGTGCTTGTGACTGTAGAAACTACTATGCCGTATATGTATGTAGGCAATCCACAATTATTTATGTTCCGTGTTTATTCGAGTGGAGGTTAAAGAACTTTTCTACAAATTACAATAAACCGCCCTTTTAAGAAACCTAGATCCTATTGATTTTCCTTAAAACCGGTCGATAACCAGTGCCATTCTGTGCCATGATTTTCAAGAGGAATATCTATTTGGAACATCAGAATGAAAAGGGCAACGCAGAATGATATCGATATGAAGTGGGAATGGCACTCCTAGCTTTCTCATTTATTAAATTGATTTTTCCTTATATTTAACAATAATTAGATACCTACGATAAATTTTAGATGACATTCGTCTTTTTTTTGGGTTTGAAGGCCTAACTCTAAACTACAACTTGGCAACGTTGGAAATAAATTTATTCATCAAAATCATCACAGAAATGATATATGAGAAGTCAAATCACAACTACATACTCGTACGTACAAAACTAGTCAGGAAAACAAATTGCATTTTTTAAAAGTACGGACTTAGCTAACTTGACAAATAATTTATAAATATTGTTTTATACACTGCTTGGTAGTTTATTGTAAACAATTGCTTCAATGTAGTAAGGGTTTG